>JALIZH010022382.1:375000-975000 GCA_030522465.1 Rhipicephalus appendiculatus
CAAAGGCGCAAAAGTTCTTCAACAACGTCAGCGATAAATTGCCGTCCACGGTCACTGATCACAACCCGTGGAGCGCCGTGACGCAGTATGACCCGTTGGAGCAGAAAAGAAGAGACGGCGGCTGCCGAGGCAGATGTAAGTGCATCCGTTTCCGCATATCTAGTTAAATAATCCACGCACACTATAACATACCGGTGGCCAGATGGGGTCTTAGGAAGCGGTCCGAGCAAGTCGATGCCGACTTTTTCAAAAGGAGATGTCGGTGGTGAAACGGGTTGCAAATAACCTGCCGGAGCAGTCGTTGTTGACTTGTGGCGCTGACAAACTACGCAGCTGGCGACGTACTGTTTCGTAGTCTTCCAGATTTTCGGCCAGTAAAACCTCTCACGAAGTCGATGTAGCGTACGTGCGAAACCAAGATGACCAGACGTTATGTCATCATGCATAGAACGAAGGACGACTGGGCGCAAGCTTTCCGGTACCACTAAAAGCAACGGGAGACCGTCTGCTGAGTGGTTCCTCTTGTACAGCAAGCCATTAGAAATTGTAAAAGGCTTTCCGGGGGAGTCATGCGCCGCTTCCAGTAATGGTTTCAAGGCAGGGTCGCGTTGTTGCTCGCTCTTGAAGTTGCTGAGATCTGGGAAGTCGAACGATACTGAAACTAAATAGTCATCAAAGTCATCGTCGTCGACATTGGTGTGCACTGAAGGAAGGCGGGATAAGCAGTCGGCATCCGTGTGACATCGTCCGCTCTTATAGGTCACGGAAAAGCTGTACTCTTGGAGGCGCAACGCCCAACGAGCCAACCGGCCAGACGGGTCGCGGAGTCCGACAAGCCAGCATAGTGAGTGATGGTCGGTCACTATGGTGAACTCGCGGCCATGCAGATACGGTCGGAACTTCTGTATGGCGAAGACGACTGCTAAGCACTCGAGCTCGGTGACGGTGTAGTTCTTCTCCGCTCTGGTAAGTGTCCGACTGGCGTAAGGCACGACATGCTGGCGGCCGCTACAAATTTGGACGAGCACAGCGCCAACGCCAAGTCCACTAGCATCCGTATGCAACTCAGTGGAAGCTTCAGGGTCGAAATGCTTCAGAATAGGTCCTGAGGTCAGCAAAAATTTCAGTTGTTGAAATGCAGCCTCACATTTATCATCCCACGCGTACGGTGCGTCTTTATGGAGAAGGGACGTCAGTGGCGAAGCCAATTGTGCAAAATTCTTAATAAATCGGCGGAAATATGAGCAAAGACCCAGAAAACTTCGCAGGTCTTTCACTGTTCGCGGTTGATCAAAGTTACGAACCACTGCGGTCTTCTGTGGGTCCGGTCGTATACCCTCGCTGTCAACGAGAAAGCCTAGTACGAGGGCTTGACGTTCGCCAAAGTGGCACTTTTTAGAGTTCAAAACAAGGCCAGCTTTCCGTAGGCATTCGAGCACAAGCGACAAACGGTGGTTGTGCTCTTGAAAAGTCTTTCCATAAATAATAACGTCATCTAAATAGCACATGCAAATTTCCCACTTTAGTCCACGGAGTACTGTATCCATAAATCTCTCGAATGTCGCTGGAGCATTGCACAAACCAAAGGGCATAACGTTAAACTCAAAAAGTCCGTCAGGTGTTACGAAGGCTGTCTTCTCCTTGTCTGATGGGTGCATAGGAATTTTCCAATACCCCGAGCGCAAGTCAACAGAAGAAAAATAAGAGGCAGAGTGCAGACAGTCGACGGCGTCATCTATACGTGGCAGAGGGTAGACGTCCTTTTTTGTGATGGCATTTAGGCGGCGATAGTCCACACAGAATCTCCATGAATTGTCCTTCTTTCTGACTAGAATGACAGGAGCCGCCCAGGGACTACACGATTCTTGTATGACGCCCTTCTTTAACATGTCTTCAACCTGCTCGGCGATGACTTTCCTCTCAGAAGGCGAAACGCGATAAGGCTTCTGACGTATTGGTGGTGCTTGCCCTGTATAAATTCGGTGTTGCGTACGAGAGGGTGGTGGTGTACCGGTAGATGTTTCGTCGTGGGCAAAGTCGAACACTGAAGCGTAGCCTGCGATCACCTCCTGCAGCAGGGACCGTTCAGTTGAAGGAAGCGACTTGTTTATCATGCGCTGAATGTTGGCGGAATAGTCAGGGTAGGAATCGGGGTGGAATTTCTTTACGTCCGCCGAGTGCTCAATTGACCGGATGGTAAGAGTAGCTTGCTCGTGAAAGCTTGCCAATTTAAGTCCGGCCGGCAAAGATATGGGCTGCGCTGAAACGTTCACGGTCCACAAGTCGGCACAACCGTCGACGGCGAGCACGAGGCAGCGAGGCACAATGACGTTTTTCTTGAGTGCGTTATTAAAATCCGGCTCGGCTAAACCATAGCAGGAGCCCGTGCGAGCACGTGAAGAGTTTACGCGCACAAACATTGCGGTCTGCGGGGCCAAACAGACGTCTTGTGACACTGAGAACACGTCCGAGCTATCAGCACTGGTATCTTCCGTCAGTGAAGTCGGCAAGGCGCTGCGAAGAAAAATCTCGCCACTACCGCAATCCAGGGTGGCACCGTATTCACGCAAGAAATCAATACCTAGAATAACGTCATGAGTCGCTTGTGCAAGCACAGTTAATTCCGCTCTAAAAATGTGATTTCCTACGGCAATCCTAACAGAACAAACACCAACCGGGTTCAACGTTTCTCCCCCTACACCGCGGAACGTAGCACTTTGATTCCAAGAAAACATTACTTTCGTCCCAAGGCGATTTTTAAAAGACAGGCTCATTATAGAAACCGCCGCACCGGTATCAACTAGGGCAACAGTACTCACATTGTCTACAAAAACACTCACTTTGTTCTTAAGCATCACAACACAAGGGGGGTCTTGAGGAAAATGATTCTGCGGCCTCGCCCCCCAATGGTCGCACCAGTTAGTTTCCCAGCGGTGGTGGTGACCCCGACCGCTGCCCCGACAGACGACGCGGTGACGGGGATCGCCATTGCCGTGCTGGTGGTGGGGTAACGCTGCGGTCGGAGGAAGGGGAGTCAGCGCGTGGTGCGTGTTGCCGTTGAAAGGAGCTCGGAAATGATCGAGACTCGTCAGCAGCCACACGGGGCGTGTACACGTTGAATCGTGGAGCTCGCTGCTGACGGCGATAGCAGTGCCTAGCGATGTGTCCAGGCAGCCCACAGTTGTAGCAGGTACGGATGTCGCGCCCTGTCGTCCCCGGTGATAAAGACCTCGCGGGTTGGTAGAAACCGGGAGATGACGGCTGAGGGGTAAATCTCCGTGATGCAGCTTGCCTGCACTCCTGGTTTTCGAGTGGCCGCTCGCTCCTTCGTTCGAACCGCTCGGTGTAAGTAGGGCGAGGCTCGGAGTAGCTCGGACGCGACCGAGATAACGGTACTTCATGGGAACGTTGGTCGAACGCACACTGATGGCATGCATTAGCTGTGTCTAAAACTTGTAACTGAGCCAGTTCTTCTTTAACGACTCGTCTGATAATCGAGGAGATGTCGTCATGGGATGGAATGGTGACACTTGCGATCGTGGGCACATTATCAAGACGGCCGAACTTCGGTAGGATTCTCCTCCTCTTTAAGGCTTCAAATGCACGGCAGTGCTTCCTTAGGTCGGAGGGTGTGTTTAGGTCTTCCTTGGTGACGAGAAAATTGTACACATCTTCTGCGATTCCCTTGAGGAGATGGCCTACCTTATCTTCGTCAGACATGGTCGCACTCACGATGCCGCAAAGTTTCAAAACAGCCTCGATGTAGGTGGTACAAGTTTCGCCAGGTAACTGAGCTCTGCGCGAAAGCGTCTGCTCAGCCTGCTTAACCTTTGCTGTCGAGTCTCCAAAACACTTCTTCAGTTCGTCAACAAAAATTTCCCATGTCGTCAATGCGCTCTCATGGTTGTCGAACCAGAGAGACGCAGTCCCGGCGAGAAAAAACACCACATTCTCGAGCTGCTTAACAGTACTCCAGCGGTTGCAGCGACTCACTCTTTGGTAGTGCTTGAGCCAATCCTCAACATCTTCATCCGGATTCCCCGAAAAGGTCCTTGGCTGACGTTCCGGTATGCCGTAGCCAGCTTGCCCTGTGGGTTGAGGCTGTTGCTCCTCACCGGCGAGGTTGTTGTGGCCTGCTCCAGTGTTCTCCATACGTGGCACCTGCGGTGGCAAGCCAGCCAAGCGTCTGCTGCGTCGCACAATCGGTAGAGCTGGGTCGTCCAGATCGATGTACCCGGCACCTTCCACCAAACTGTTACGATGGAATGGGTTTATTTACAGATGAGATGAAAGGACATGGAAGCGGGAGCAGCGTAATTGCGGGACAAGGCCAGTCCGGTTCCCCAAACCACACAGTCCAAGCGCCCGCTCCACTACCCTTCCTCTTCCTCTGCGCTCCGTACACTCACGCATTAACGTTACAATACTGCTGAAGCGGCGCCACAAGGGAAGACGAATGCACACGTGTTTCGTGTCCTCTTTTTTCGTGTGCATTCGTCTTCCCTTGTGGCGCCGTTTCAGTAGTATAAAGAAATGGACCCGCTCCTGGACTCGGCAGTGTTCACCGAAGGCGGGATCACCGGCTGTCGGGCTTATCACGTCAGTCAGGAGTGTGCGCCCATTGGTTCAGGCTTAATTGGGTGCATCCGTCTTTTAGAAGGAAACGCTGCGGACTTCTAAAGTTGTACCCGACAATAGGGGCATTAATAACGACTATATATATAGTAACGAAATCAGACACAGATACAGCACCTGTTTCTGGGCCGGCTGTTCCATTCTCTGCCTTCCCAATTCTTCCCCCGCTTCCAGCTAGCTGCCCACGAGCCCGAACCCCGGTTTTGCTCTTCGAAATCACAATATATATATTATCTCGAGATCCCGCGCCGGCGCACAATCTCGGAGGCCATGCATGAAGCAACAATCGAATCCGAAAGGAAAAAATTAGCACGCAATTAGTACGTTGTTGAAAGTAGCACAGATAGATGTCATTTCAACATGCCCACATTTCCCTCGTTGACACTTTGATAACTAGGTGAGTATTTTCGGAGTTAGGAATGTAATTAGGACTAATTAATTAATTCACATTAACGAAAAAAATAGTAGCGGCTACTACAGTATACTGGGAATAATATGCACAAGGCCTGCTTCGCGTAACGCCGTCCCGCTTTTTTAAATCATGCTGCGTGATAAGTGGGACACCCTGTATATATATATATATATATATATATATATATATATATATATATACATATATATATATATATATATATATATATATATATATATATATATATATATATATATATATATATATGAAGGACGTCATAATAGCGCCGTAAGCGTTTCGTAATTGAGAAACAGCCAGGTTTGACTGGATGGCAAAGATAACAAGCAATTGTTAACCCACATCACGCCACGGGCTCCATACATTTCATCCCGGACGAGAAAAAAAAAAGAAAAAAAAGAGGCGTTTCGCGAAACCTTTAATAAACGATTTATCGAGGACACGGGGGAAGTACATAGAACTTGTAAAAGACAAAAATTCACCGAAGAAAACTATGCACAAGAGAACACGCACATGTATGAACACAACACAAATTTGACAAAGGCTGACTGAAGGAAATAATACTTCGAAATGTTTTTTTACGCGGTAAGTTATTAAAGAATCAACGTGACGATGCCGGTGTGATGCGCGCCGTTCATAAAGTAGGGATCAGGGGAAGGTGTTGTTCGAAAAAAACAAACAAAAAAAAACAGAAGTTTCATCATGACAATCTAAATGACAACTTTTCCCTTTCACGAGCATTACCCAAGACGGCGGGCTTCCGCAGAACGGATTTCTCCATAAATAATAGCCTTTGTGTTGTTCTTCGTTATTTGTAGTGTCCATATGTTTGCATTGAAAGTCAAAGTACCGTTTTCAGCGTTTTGTTTGTTTGTTTGTTTGTTTGTTTGTTTGTTTGTTTGTTTGTTTGTTTGTTTGTTTGTTTGTTTGTTTGTTGGTTTGTTGTGCGTGAGTGTGTGCTTGTGACTCACGCACAAAAGGGGTGATTACTGGCACTTTTTTACAGGCTATATTTACATGAACGTCTAAAATACATTTGTCGTATATAATTTTGTCATTTTCAGTCGGACCCGATAAAACAGCGCGCCCTGCAGTAAGTACGCACCTTTTGACAACAACGGCTTGTTGCGTGCCGCCATCACCCCCTCGGGGCTGTCGTAAATATGCGTAACCTCCCTTCCCCCCCCCCTCCTTCAAAATGCACTGCCGAGGTAGTGACGTGAGCGCTTGTACTCCCGTGCAACAGTTCAGAAAGGAAGGTAATCCCTCACTTTGCTGGGAAAGTCAATGTAAGAGGTGTACGGCTTATACTCCATCTCACAAATACCTTGCAGCACTTCCGAAGCTATGAGGAGTACACAGGCAGTATCCTAGCGCAGCACATAATATAGTTCCAGGCGTAATTGTTTCATTGTCAACGAGGTACAAGGGCTTTAGCTGTGCTTCTCGCATGGCGCGTTACAGCGATACGTGGCACGTTGGGCCCTTCGCGCATGCACTTCGCAATTTCTGAAATAATGCGGAGATTACCGGCTGGTAGCCGTAATAACCACCCTAACTACAGTGTACCCTAACCGCCATGACGTACAGCAACATGGCAGCCCCCCATACACCCCAGGCCGCCCGCTTCCATCTGAATTCGTGCTTCTGACTGGCTCTCTGCCCGCACAGCAACAAATAAGTGGTATAATCTGCCATCGCTTAGTCTCATCTAGCGCTGAGGGCACAGCATCAGGTATCTTTTTTCGCTCTTATCTAGATCGCTCGTTTGTTTTGATGCTGCTAGGACCACCGAAGCGGTGCCGAGCCGTGAAAGTGGTTTGATGTTCAATGAGCAGGTGTCGCCACAACATTAGCGTCGGTGATGCGTTGACGATGCGAAACACCTTGAATGTGTATATTGTTTTCTGTGCCAATAATTTACTGTTCCACCCGAGAATTGTACGTGATTGCTGCTGAATGTGCGTCGACCGTGCTATGGTAACCGTGCTGTCAAAAATGAACTCGGTGAAAACGCCAGTATGAACGCTTTTATAAAGAGAACCGCGTTCCTCACAAACGCCAGTAAACACGTCCTGTACAAGTGGGTTTCTGGACATAAAGAAACGGCGAGGTGGCGTTCCCGCAGAGCTTTTTGCGTTTTGTATTAACTGCAAGGAGCAAGTATCGACAAGGTAGGCGAGCTGACGCCAAAGAGACGACGAGCAGACGACGCGATGCGCGTGAACACGTCTTGAGGGGGGCTTTCGCCTTTCCTATTGGCTAACAAGCCCTGCAGCTCCCGCAGTGCTGCAAGGTACTTCTGAGATGGAGTATAGTTATACCTTGCTAATTTATCTGGCTCTCTGGCGTAGAAATGCAGGGATACCTGCGCATCCCAGAGTGACGTGCACGTTTGAGTACCCCAAGCGGTAAAACTTAATCGTATTCCATCTCTGCAGTTTTCATCATAGAGTCCTGGCACGCTCATAAAAACGGAATCTAGCTGTTAGCTGTTAGAGGTACTGACATGAAAATTTTCAGTTGTCGTCTTTTCGCTTTAGATGAAAGGCCAGGACCCCAGGAGCTCAGAAAATGCACTGCTATATAAGCGTGAGTGTACCGTGAAAAAGTAATTACAGTGCGTTTTTAAAAGCTAGCTTTGGTTTCTACTGTGCCCTGCCCATAGGCGTGCGCACGAGGGGGGGGCAGAGGGGCGGCCGCCCCCCTAGTCACCTAAGAAGGGGGGGGGGGGCGCAAAGTCTGCCCCATACATTGACTTAATAGGGAAGGGGGGCGCTGCGACGAGCCTTCGTCTACCTTCGCCCCCCCTGAAGGGGAACCCTGCGCACGCCTATGGCCCTGCCGTCACAACATGGTATGAACCTCTCTTTACGTGCTCGCGCAAGCTATCGTGACGTTTCCACGGCCGTTCCCCACCGTGGCTCCACTGGTGACGCACAGGCGGCCATTTTGAATATTGTGATGACACACGAGCGACCATTTTGGAAGTTTTGGTACCTGACCTCATCACAATGAGGCAGACTGCTGCGTGATGTCACCAGAATTAGTACTGTAGCCCGACGTCAAGCTAGTGTCGATTTCGGTAGGTGCGCCATGGGAAAGTTGACCTTAATATCAAAATAAAATATCGGTATTTGCTGAACTTCACACTTGCTCAGAGCCGTCTCTGTGTACAGGATAATTGTGTTGCAGAGTAAACATCCCCTTCGAAGAATGGTGTCCATACCCCTTTGAAATTTAGCCTTTATGGCTCTCAGTTAACTATATCCCCATGACGGCGATCTACAAGAAAGTGCTTATTATTCTCTCTCTCCCTCTCTTTCTTTTAGAGAAAGACAAGTGGCGGTTCAGTGCATGTTCGCCTTCATAGTCATCGCCCTCTCAGGTAGGTATATCACTTGTGGGGGTGCTATCACCCCCTGTAAGGTCGTTTGCGCCTCATGGCGCGCGCGTCTCGCGGAGAAGCCGCAGCTCGGGTTGACAGCAGCCGAGCGGAAGGTGGCGTTGTGCTCGCGCGGGTGATTATCATCATCATCGTTAAGGTTAGCGCGACAGCGCCAGCAGCGCCGCTGGGCGGCGAAGCTGGTGGGCGAACGGGAAAACTTTGAGTCTCTTTGGCGTTGGTAGCGTTGGGGAGGCGATCGGGAGGACGTCTTCCTGCAAGGGGTAAGCGGGATGCGACAGCCGCGGGTCGCTTCCCGTGGGCCCCTCGTGGGGAGTCGACCGTCGGGGACGCCGCCTTTGCGTTACCTTGTCTTTGTTGTTGTGTTGATTGAGTGTATTGGAATTTGTTTAATTGTTTTAGGGATTTTGATTTACCTGATCCGGCTAGCGAGCTCGTTCTTTAAAAGTAGTTGAATAAACGTACACGATGTTTGGTTTGGTTCGACCGTGTCTACTGTCTCCGTGTGCTCCGAGAGCGACGCGCTCATGTCACGGACCCCACACACTATTATTCAAATATTTCTGCCACGTCATCTGACACTAATCACAGTGTGAGCGGCGGCATGAGAGAAAAACTGTACGGAACGCTCGCGCGGAACAGAACGAGAAGATGGACCATCGCATCAACTTCGACGCCGCCCAGGTCATCGAAACGGAAGGTAGCCGCACCAAAAGGCAATTCTTAGACTCTTGGCATATCCAAAGGACACCTGGAAATCTTAACCGCTCAACTGGGGCCCTACCGAGTGTGTATGTACACGGTCTCCGGAACCAATGGAGAAAACGACGCAGTAACAAGAACGGCGGGAAGAACGACGGTGGAGAGGGGGACAACCACTGAGAAACGTCGCTAGCTTCGGAGCCGGCCGGACAGTCACCCTGGAGAAGAGACCGAATGGGTCTCGAAACGTTAGGCCAGTTTTTAGTTGTAATATTAAAAACTATATACTAAATGTGGCTGGAGAGTCTGTTTATTCGTATAATTTATTGCCTTGCCAGACAGATCTCTGTCAAATATGTTTACTTTTAAAACGTACGCTACCGCGAAGGTGTACGAACAGGTGCGGCCCGCGCTGTCGCGGTGGTGGTGGTGGTAAACATTTTTATTTGAGAAAAGGAACCAAAGAGTTGCTGCATATTGCATGCTTGAGTGGCTAGACCCTATTCCGGGACGCCAATGGAGCTGGCCGCTGCCCGAGCGCGCCTCACCAAGGAGCGTTGAGCATCCAAGGTAGAGCAGCCGAGCAGGTACTCCTCCCAAGCCTCTCTAGTTGGGATGGGAAAGGGGGATGAAAAAGGAAGTGGGTTGGCAGGGCACGAAGCGACGACGTGGTAGGTGTCGGCCAGGACCTGACAGGTCGAGCAGGTGCCATTGATTTCCGGCAAAAAGTGCCTGGCGACCGCCGGACTGAGGTAAGAAGGCGCGACTAGAACGTGCGGGAACCCAAACGCGGTCATGCACGCCACGCCGCGAATTCATCGGAATAAACCACGGTGGAATGAACCTTGAGTGACGTCTCGTAGCCTCTGAGATTGTGCCCGCGAATCTTAGAGGCCCTAATGCACCTTCGTGTGCCTTTGCCTTTAGATTACAGGTGGCGTTGACGTCGCACTTTTCTTTTTTTTTCTTTTTTTTTTTTTGTCATTGTACTGTGTTTACACGTGCCTTTCACGACGATTGCAAGCCAATGTCCTCGCGAATCAGACATCCCACGAAAGGTGTACGGGGACCGAAAGTGGAAGCGGACAGTCTTGGCGAAGGAGCTAGGCCTCACATGCACGATTGTTGGGGACGCGAACACTTGCGAACTCTCCGATTGTGCGCGCACGGACCGTAAATCTCCCGAATAACATCCCCAACACCTCCACGATCAGGAAGTAATAATAATAATAAAGGACAGCTGTTCTAAAATTTTCAGGCCTTCATCTATCGCGTGCAAAGCGCTCTTTAAGTCACGTTTGCCGCAGTACTTCCGGTGTCATAGGGAAAAAGCCTACTAAAATTAGGAAGGGGCTACTAGCTGTCACAGGTCACAACACACCTGGTTCAGTAATTACACACGCGCGCACGGGCCCTATATTTACGAGAGCAAGTATGATCGTTGATGTCTAAAAACTTCACTGGGATATCATTCAGAGCTGTTCGTGACGTTGCTGCGGCACTGAGAAGCAATAAATGAAAACGTACGCCAGCATTTTTTTTTTTGTTGCATGCTAATTTTCCATATTTTCAGGTGATATGAATTTCGGGTGACGAATATTTTTTGTGACCCCGCGAGATTCGTATCACCGAGGTTTCACTGTATATGTCTTTTGTTCTAAACAGTGTCAGTGTGCCAATGTAACGTGATGAGGACTTGTCCGTGTTTTAAATGCGTACACATATTTCTACGCCTGCCTAACGAGGAAATCTGAGTATCCGTCTCATCTGCCACGTAAGACGAGTCACTTTTTTTGTTGATGTGTAACACGATAAAGTGCGAAAGGAAAGAAGTTCCACGCGCAACCTCCTGTGGTAGTTGTGTAACAGACCTTTTTGCAAGCAATCCCACAGCGCCCCGCGCGCGCGTGGGGCACTATGGGAAAAGTGCGTACGTCGAGCGAGTCGACTGTTCGGTCGTACCGCTGCTCGTTGGCGCCGTGTCAGAACGAAACGAGAAGAGCACGTCGCCGATTTTAAATGCGAATGCATTTCTTAGTCGGGCTATGTCAGGCGCATCCGGCGTTGTCCGCGGCGTGGTCCGCGCGCCTCCGCTCTCACTCCCTCTCCCATAGCAACAGCTGCGGGCGCGCGCTTATCCTCGCCCCTAGCAACCGGAGCATGTGGTGCGAGAGAGTGTAGGAGAGGGTAGGTGCAGTGCTTCGCCGCTCCTTCTCTCACCGTTCGCTCTCTCCTCCCTGCGCCCCACTCTCCCGTCCGCTCGCGCCTCACTCGACCGTTCGCTGGCAGGGCGCCTCTCAAGGCGATGGCAGAAGTCGGTGCATTCGCATTTCCTCACGATTCCCTTCGGGGAGGTGGGAGCATTTTTTTTTTGGCTATTCTTACACTGTAAATACTATACGAATATCCAAACGCATCTGCTTGTACAGTACTCACGTATTCAAACAGGACAATTTAGGGCTAAGTTACTCACACACTTTTGTTTCCACCATGTTCAGTTGGGGTCATATCGGCGTAATTTCGACTCGAACGCGTAGATCAGAGCCAACATTATCTTTAGACACCAAATTCGTCGCGACATGACGTGGCTATCTTGAGCAATTGCGAATTCTAGTTGTTATACTACAAAAAAAACCGCCAGGCCTGCGCGGAACGCGCAGAACAGTCACAGCGAAAGCTGAAAGGGCGGCCTTTCTAGAGCCTTTTTTTAAACACTCTTGGGGCAACTACTACAAGCGCACTTACATGGTACCCACTACGCCATAAATCATCATAATTTTTGTGTAGTGGGGAAATTCGGCAGATGCCACGTACCACGGGAATCGTGTCATGCGAAGCATGCGGAGGGAAGGTGACTGTGGTGTAATTTTTTTTGTTGAGCGAAACGTTACGAAATGGCGCTAAACATATGTAAAAATGTTATACGCATAGGCGCGTACGAGGGGGGGGCAGAGGGGGGCGGCCGCCCCCGCAAGTTCGCTAAGAGGGGGGGGGGGCGCAAAGTCGGCCCTATACATTGACTTAACAGGGGAGGGGGGCGCTGCAACAAACCTTCGCCTCCCCCCTGAAGGGGGAACCCTGCGCACGCTTATGGTTATACGTACAGACATATATGTTGAATAGTCACATACGTTTTATATAACCAGTTTACAGTTGCGTAAACATGCTTTTGTGCGAGAGTGCTTCGACCCTACCTTGCAGTAAGACGGCAAGTTGGGCCAGTTGGTTGGGATTCATCGTGAACTTGGTTAACAGCGCACCACTAGAGACACGGACACAAGGAAGGAATAAACGATCACAGCAGCGCCGCGGGATCGTTTACTCCTTCCTTGTGTCCGTGTCTCGAGTGTTGCGCTGTTAACCAAGTTCACGATCGACCTATACCTATCGATATTTCGCGGATGACAGGAAGAAACACGATGCTTCAGCTAGATTCAGTGGGGGGAATGGATAGATTGGCATGGCGACGCAACAAGCAATGCAAAATTCGGCAATGGCCCTAGGGGGCCATAAATGAGAATGCAAGATTACATTGGGCATGTCTAGGACATGCCATGGCCCACCCGAAATTCGACCTTAAAATGACCTTGGGCGAATTTGACCGTTGAGAAGTCCTGTTGGGCTCGGACTCTCGAATGTGCTTTCGCACAACACTACGTTGCTTGGCAGAGTCAAACCGTCTCTCTCTCTCTTTATGCAGGCGTGCTCAAACTCCTGGAGAAGAGCTTCCACCTTCCGCACACTCTGGTGCTGTTTGTGCTGACGACGCTCGGCTCGTACGGCTACACGTTCACGGCCGACTTCACGCGCATCGCGACCGACGCGACGCATAGCTTCAGCGAGTCCGAGCTTCTGGTCGTCTTCCTGCCGGCCCTCGCCTTCCACGCCACGCACGGAATCAACTTCTACGTCTTCCGGCGATGCCTGGTCGAGATCCTAATCTTTGCCGTCGGCACCACCGGTACGTACACTTACTGAGGAGGTGGGCGTGCCTGGAAACTATATCGATCGATCAATCAATCAATCAATCAATCAATCAATCAATCAATCAATCAATCAATCAATCAATATATATATTTGTCGAAAAAAATCGAGGTTGGTTTTCAGGACTAAAAGCTGCAGCTGGACTGGGTCCCTGCAAGACTTATATTGGCAGAATGTAACGGGTAATGAAAGGGTCCCTCGAGGCTCTTTTACATTACCCTTATATCAACAGAAAAAGAAAAAAAAGAACGTTATCTCAAAATCGGTACACATCAGATTTAATATTCACAAAAAAAAAAAGCGCTTACCATGCATTTGTTTGTAGGGACATCAATTAACCATTGTATACTAGCAATGGTCGCATAAGAAAAAAAATGCGCGCTTTACAATTCGCCTCCAATTACATCAGGCCGCATCGTCGTGATACGTAATTCAATGGTGCCACTTCTCTTGAAATTCATTTACTTAGGTACGAGGCATTTGTGGATTTTAATAACGCGTAATACAAAATCTGCTCTAGACACGTCAGTGTGATCGCCTTCGCAGCACCCTTCGTCAGACACAATACGCTGCAGTTCCACCGCTTCTTTCCATTGCTGGAAGCATCCCTGGAAGTCTGCTGCGGTTGGACGCCTCAGCAGCGAAGCCGTCACAATGGCGAAAAACCGCCCGCGTATCACAAGCTTACATTCCGAAGACATACCCGCCACGGTGGTCTAGTGGTTATGGTGCTCGACTATACTGACCCGCAGGTCGCGGGATCGAATCCCGACCGCTGCGGCCGCATTTTCGATAGAAGCGAAAATGCTTGAGGCCCGTGTACTTAGATTTACGTGCACGTTAAAAAACTCCAGGTGGGCGAAATTTCCCGAGCCCTCCACTATACGGAGTCTCTCATAATCATGCGGTGGTGTTGGGACGTTAAACCCCAACAATTATTATTATTACTCTGAAGCCAAACAAAAATCTAAGGTGCGCACTTCCGGCGTGTTCAGGGAAATGCCACTATACACAGTCACGGCCGCTGAATGAAAACGCACTCTCTGTGCGTTTCCATCCAGCGGCCGTGCGCTGATGCTTCATTCCAGCATCCCGTCTGGGAATTGACTGTGGGCACCATCCAGTGGCCAGATGGGCGCTATCTAGCTTTCACTTATCAGCCCAATTTTCGCCGATATCGGCCGATAGGGCTGCAAGAAAAGGGTGTCACGAGATTAAGGAAAGGCACGAAAACGCTCTTTGTGGTACTTCACTCGTCGCATGAAGCGCATGCGCACTTTGAAATTTCCAGATAACCGGACACTTTTGCCTCTTGATACGAAATACAACACCACAGATAATATACTCGCATGTGCCCAGTTATGCCTACTTTCACTGACTATGAAGGAAAGAAGTGTGAATTTAAGGGCTCGTTTTCTTTGTTACACACAATATTAATTGAGACCTAACAGACAATGATGCCAAGGGAAAGTATAATAATAATAATAATATCTGGGGTTTAACGTCCCAAAACCACGATATGCTTATAAGAGACACCGTAGTGGAGGGCTCCGGAAATTTACACCACCTGGGGTTCTTTAACGTGCATTTAAATCTAAGTACACGGGCCTCAAGCATTTTCGCCTCCATCGAAAATGCAGCCGCCGCGGCCGGGATTCGATCCCGCAACCTTCGGGTCAGCAATCGAGCGCCATAACCACTACACCACCGTGGCGGGGCCAGGGAAAGTATAGGGGAGGTTATTAGAAGCAATTGTAATGTTAGCGTGAAGAAAGAAAAGTGGACGAAAAGATAACTTGCCACCAGCAGGGACCGAACTTGCGACCTTCGAATAGCGCGTCCGATTCTCTACCACTGAGCTACGGTGGCGGTCATCCGCCCGTCTACTTTGTAGGGTATATATGGACTATGTTTCTTTTTGTTTAAATTTTTGTGAAAAATCATTGTACTGCCCAACTGCGATGCTCTCGAAAGAGAGTAGCAGTATTGTAAATAAATAAATAAATAAATAAATAAATAAATAAATAAATAAATAAATAAATATGTGCATTTAAACGTGGGAAGCGCGACTATGATATTTCAATGACTATGCCTGTCGCACAAGGAAGTTCGAGTGCACGGTGCATATAAACTATTTTACGGGTGGTTTTCGATGCCGCCATATTTTGGGGTGTTAACCTTGCCGTTTCTGATCTTGAAGCAACTAAAAAAACAGTGCTATACGGTGGACGCATGCGCATGAAAACTGTTGGCCCTGGTGCATTCGACGTTTGCTGACCTTATCAGTTCACGTCGCGATATATGCCAGAATAAGAAAACATTCGTTTAACATCCCAAGATGGCGGCGCCCATATCCCTTACGCAAGGTCGTCTATAACGCTTGCGACATGACAAGCGTTTGCCACTGGTTCGCGCAGTGATCAACACTTACATCATGATGGAGTACAACATGGCCATCATGCGCAACAACTTCGGCCGCCTCTGGTGCTTCATCCTGGGCGCCCTGCAGACTTGCACCGAGCGCGTCTCCGTCGCCGACAGCCTGCTCAACAAAGGTATACACTATAGCACACTGCGCCTTACTTATACTTACAGCAGGTCTTCCTCGCGATCTTTCCCTAAATGCTGAATTTCCTCGCGCGAACTTCACAAAAAGGTAACTGGAGACAGTGAAGGGAACACGTACAAAAACACATCTTGCGCGAACTTTACGAAAAAGTTACTTTTTTGTAAAGTTCGCGCTAGAAAATTCAGCATGTTTAACCAACTAGCCCACTGTCAAGTTTTTCTTTCCCTAAATAAAGGGCCCCCGACAAATGCCTGCCGTATGAACTCACGGTGTATATATTTTAAGGAGAGGTCTTGCAACTTGCCCGGCCCGCAATCGGTGGTACAGCGGTTACGGTACTCGGCTGCTGACCCCAAAGGTCGCGGGTGCGATCCCTTGCCGCGGCGGTCGCATTTCGAAGGAGGCGAAACGCTATAGAGGCCCGTGCATTGGGCCGTGTCGGTGCACGTTAAAGAACGTCAGATGGTCGAAATTGCCGAAGCCCTCCACTACGGCGTACCTCATAATCATATCGTGGTTTTAGGCAAGTAAGACCCTAGATATATTATTATTATTATTATTATTATTATTATTATTATTATTATTATTATTATTATTATTATTATTATTATTATTATTATTATCATTATTATTGTTACTACTACTACTACTACTACTACTACTACTACTACTACTACTACTACTACTACTACTGCAACTTGTCCCAGAAGACAACTTTGTATTCAACAGAAGCGTCACGTGATTTGGCGCTCTGCGTGCTGTGCGCGTAGGTTATGGCGTCGATCTGCAGCCACTTTGATTATTGGTTAAATACGCGTCACCGTTGCGTTTCCGCTGACGCGGTACTCCAAGTTCTTTTGAAATATTAGTAATAATAACTGCGGCATTACATTTTACAGCCGTTTCCGTTGCTGCCTAATTATCGGCACGGCAGCGTGGAAAGTGTTGCATAGACGCTATCTGTAAGCTGAGCCGGACCTGGCAGCCACGTCACGCTTATATGTAACGCCATGCCGACTCGTTGCGTTTAGGCACCGCACTTACGTTTTAAGCGCGGATAATTGATTCCAACATTATAACGTGCCCAGTTTGACGCTTCCAACTGCTTTCAGGCAAACACCCAATGATCGCCACCATCCTGAACGTGGAGACCCTGGTGAGCGCCATCTTGTCTTGGGACATTCTCAGCATCATCATTCCGCCAGGCCCAGGACCACAAGCGTGAGATTCTTTTTTGAAATGCGAGACATTTCTTTGCATACTCCAATCATTTTGAGCGTTTCTATCTATCTATCTATCTATCTATCTATCTATCTATCTATCTATCTATCTATCTATCTATCTATCTATCTATCTATCTATCTATCTATCTATCTATCTATCTATCTATCTATCTATCTATCTATCTATCTATCTATCTATCTGTCTATCTATCTATCTATCTATCTATCTATCTATCTATCTATCTATCTATCTATCTATCTATCTATCTATCTATCTATCTATCTGCTAGCTAGCTAGCCGCCTACGTCTGTGTGCCTTCGTGATCAACCTTTCAACTTGAGGTAGACCAAAATTAGCATGGGAGGGTAAGATGATTTGACGTATATGACTCGCTGGTGGTGACATGAATAACGTGACAATCCCGTCGCGTACGTCGTCAAACCCTTTCCTCCAGACACGGGCCACGGTATGCGCCACAGGTGATTGACAGTTTATGTCTGCCCAGGAACTGGCGAGAACAGACATTGGTAATTTTAACGCGATAGCGTTAAGAAAAAAAAAAAACTGACATCGGTAGCATTGACCCGACAAACTCAAATAATAAATGTCAGGGTCCAAGCAGGAATCGAACCCAAGCATTATGCGTGGCAATCAAGTATTCTAGCACAGAGCCACGGCAGGTCTCGGAACTGCTTTTTAAAAAGACCCTAATGTTCGTGAAACGTCAATTGTGGTTGCAGTGCTGGCTCTATAATTTTATAAACATTACATATGTACATCTATGATACAGGCCGTCATGTCGGGTTAACGTCAATTGTAGTTAAGCGCCATCCACTGAAGTTGATTTATGTAGCACTGAGTAGGGCTACCATCCTCGCGAGCACAAGCGCTACATATCAGCTTACGGCTTCTGGTGTTGGTAATACGCATGTCGCTGTTAAAATCGTTACGCAACTGTGAATAACTGGATATATAGGACATATGCGACTGTTCAACATTTGTACATATCTTTAGCATCAGTTCATAACGTTTCGCTAAAGAAAAAAAAATACAACACAGTCACCTTCCCTCTGCATGCCTCGCATAACATCGATTCCCAAGGTACGTGGGATCTGCCGAATTTTTATATCTCAACTACTATACCTACTACAATTTTCTACAAAAGCTTACTTGCTTGATTAGAAAAGCAGTGTAGTGGTTTATATGAACATGAATATATTCGTGGTTTGGGTGGCTATATCAAAACGAAGTTGCAGAGAAACCTTGTTCCCCTTCAGTGTCTGAAGAGAGGAAAAGGTCGACTAAGGAATCTGGAAGTATTCGGCTCCAGCAGACGCTGATAGGTTCGCCTCGATGAACAAATTTTTGTGTGTCTGTGCATGTTCTGTTCTGTTGAAATTTTATTGATGTCCACCGCCTGTGACAATAAATTTCTTTAAAAACACCAAATCCACGCATCTCCACGAAGTGAATCATGGCGAGTGATCGAAGCTCTGGGTATCGTATGGGTGAGTAACCGTACGTTACCCGAGCGTTGCCCCTTATATTGTAAATTGAGTGAAATAAAGAGTGGACAACAAAGCTAGGTCCAAAGGTCCATAATGTCTACGTTGAAGTCGCCGACTAGTATAAAGGGTTTGTGCTTGTAGGTGTTTTATATTGTTCTGTCCCAGTTCTGATTGACATTAGTCTATTGTTAAACCTTTTTTGTCATATGATTTGATTGATGGGCGCTTAAATGTCGGTGTTTTTACGGTGTTGTGGCCTTTCATTTTGTTCAGGTTAACAGTCTTTTATTTTGTTCTTGTTAACCTTTTGTTAACCTTTTACACGGTGCTGTACCGTACTGTGACGGACGCCGGATGGACAAGCCTCGGCCCTAAGGTGCTTCGGCCCTAAAATAGGAGGGAGCACGCCTAGCGTCCACCAGCCAACCTCCTCTGAAGCCGCTTGCTCCTCGCGTTCGTGTCACATTTCCCATAATGCTCCTGTTTCATTTCCATTCTTGGTGGGCTCAAAAACAAAAATGGACGAGAGCGCGCTCCTAGCGTCCACAAGCCAACCTCCTCGGACACCACTCCCCACCTGTCCCCCCTCGTTCACTGTATACGCTGGTTACGACTTCTAGCATGCTCCTGTTTCATTTTTTTTTTTAATGGCTGGGCTTCAAATTTTTCGCGTGACGTTTCCTCATAGCTTTTTTTTTTTCTCCATGACGATGTGTCCCTCGCCTATGCAAATAGGCTCAGCTTACTGCTTGTCCGTGGCAGAGCACGTAACATTCTGAATTGTTTATCTTAATTTCTAGACAAAGTATATTCATTTTCAAAGCATCCTCGAGCATTCCAGAGAGCAGGTGCGCATGGACAGCCGCAAGCGGCTCTCCCATATTTGGGTACATAGTGCTATAAATCATTTACCGTTTGTTCTAAACAACAGTGTTTCACCCTTTTTCTAACGCAAGAAAACCACATGTTCTCACAATGTGAAATTCCAGCAGATTCCACGCATTGCGGGAATCGATTTCATGCAAAACACCGAGCGAGCCGTTTCTCTTTTAGAGGCGAAGCTCCTTAAGGTCGAGGCTTGTCCATCACTCCCCCGGCGTAGGCACGCTAGTGCGATGACGCTGCCATCACGGCACAGCACATGCAAGGTAACCATTATACGCCATGACGAAGACGATGATGACGATGAAGAATAAGCGCGTTCCAGACCACACATTCTCTTTCTGCCATCACGGCACAGCACACGGAATTTACCCACTATACGTCATAATGATGACGATGACGCTGATGACGATGAAGAAGAAGCGCATTCCAGACCACACATTCTCTTTCTGCCATGGATGAAAACGATCGTGAACGCGCTCTCGCCCGCGAAAGGCAAAACGGCAACGCCGACAACAAGCTGCTACCCCTGTGTTGAGGACGCGGGAAGTGGCGGCTCAACGGCAAAAACACATTGTATATACTGTACACACGCGTTGCCACTCATTTACATGCGCCAGTGGGCAATGTCACGGGTGATTTACGGTAAGAACGATCCCCAGTGCTTCGCCCACTCGTCATGATTCACTTCGTGGAAATGCCAGATTTTTTTTTTTTTTTTGCTGGAGCCAAGCGTTGCGGTATGGCTCGCCCACTACACTGGAGTCTAACGAATAGCTTATGGCCTAACGTAACGCCGGCACTCACGCTAGTGCACCGACGTCAGTTTTGTCGAAACTGAAGAGTATCCTGCGTTGCGGTGTTGTGCATATCAAAACTAGCGGTTGTTCGCGTATTCCTCTGAAGTCGAGCAACTCTTGACTATCGGCCTCGATGATGATAAGCGCGGAGCAGTTTAGGTGCCTGGGTTGTCGTATGCTGTCCGTTGCTTGGACGTAACGCAGGGCAAAACTATAAAACTATAAAAACTATAAAAACTATAAAAATAGCAAAAAAAAAGAGGAAGGCAAGCGAGAAATAGAACGAGGGAGAAATCTAGGGAGAAAATAGGAAGAAAAATAGAAAGAGTAAGAAGAAGCAAGAAATAGATAAAGAGAGAGGAAGAAATAAAGAGAGAAAACAAGACAGAAAAAAAACTCGAAAATAGAAAAAGAAAGAAAGAGAGGATGAAAGAAAGAGAAAACCGAAGGAGAAACAAAGAGGGCTGCCCAGCTCCGCACTTCCTTCAGGCTTGGCACCATGCTAGTGCGAAGCTGCCCTAATTTTTCCATTTAGGAGAGAGAGAGAGATAATTTATTGGAAGGCAGAGAGGTCGGCCTGAGCTAGTGCGCTCTAGCTTTCTATTCAGGAATTTTTCGGTCACCTACAATGCTGCCAACACCAGCGGCGGATTTTCTGAGACACGGGTTCTTTAACGCTGTTGCGTTAATATTCAAAAAGTCTATTCTCGCCGTCCTGGGTGGCTATAGAGCGTGAATCACGGTTGGCACACACCCTTGTCCCATATGGGCAGTGGTATGCGGGTAGGCGCCACACGTGATTGGAGGAAAGGTTTTCGTGACGTACGCGACAGACATTTCACATTATTCGTGTCATCACGTATTAATCGTGTTCGTCGTACACCCACATCCTCCTATTGCTAATTTTGGTAATCCTTGTGTATGCTAATCTTGGTTTATAACAAGTTTAAAAGAGACGACCACAAGAGCGCGCAGACGTTGGCGGCTAGATAGAGAGAAAGATATAAACGGCCTTAAGTGCCTTTGGTCCGCTAATTAATGTTTCGCCTTTAATTAACTCCTCATTGATTGCTTTTTCAAAGCACAAAACAGTGCTTTTGGCAGCTACATCTTATCAATACCTGTGTACAACGATTTGTCGCTACGATCCAAGGACTATAATAGCCGCTATCCCTTATGAAAAAACTTTAATGTCCTTTCAATAAACAGACTGATGTTGTTTAGACATCATAATCATTAAACGGTCTAATGTCAGTCTAATGCGCTTTCTAATGTGCACCTAATGCGAGTCTAACAGTAATTGGCCACCGTTAGTCTATAGAGCCATAACATATGAGTTTCTGATGACCATTGTCTACCGTAAGTCTATAGAGTCCTGACATATAGCGCGGCGTTAAGGTTCCCGGGCAGTTTCTCTCGACGTTCATGTCGTCAGCATGGTGTCATATCATTCAAAAGGTATGATATAGTAAATAGAAAATCAGGCAAATTTTATTCATTGAGATGGTGCATGGCTTGAGATGAGGCTGATTTCTGCAACCAACCGTAAGTGGGTATGGCGCAGAGAAGTTCAACGAGGGGCGAGTTGAAGATATCTCCTCGAAGATATTATAACGAGATAACTGAAGTAAGCGAAAACCCCCCGCATTTAGCCGTCCCATGGGGTGTGATGACGTGTAACGCTTACAAATGATGCGTTTCGTACGAGCTAAGACACTCGCGCGCAAGTGACAGCACCGGGGAGCATCTCGGCATAATTAGTTACGCCAATTTCCTTCGCTATATAGTGCCAACGACGCCCTGCATCACGAAACTAAAGAAAGAATTTGGACGCTTGAGGTTCTCCTTCAAGAGTAAAACGCAATAGCGCAATCGTGCTCTGTTCGCACCGCCTTCTCAATTGCTAGCCTCGCTTCGTTTCTTTGTGGACTCTTCTACCATGCCGCAAGGAAAGGAACGTCTGTGAGCGTAACATTGGCCGTTTCAAACTGTCCCTAGAATGCCTACTGCAAATAAAGTTGCGACGTGCCCGCTACGCCACAGTTAATCGTTTAACGAGTTGGCAAAGTACCCACAGTACGCGCCCGTAAGTCAACACGCACACCTGCACATTTTGTTGATACTGTTGCTCATGATCATGATGAGCGCATTGTAATGGGAGGGCCTTTAAAACCACCCACTCGTTGCGCAACTCACATGTCTTGACGCGTGGTGCGATTCTATACGCTTCTGCCACTCAGTATTGCATAAAACGTATTTGCGGGCTAGTTGATAAGTCATTACGGCATATGGCAGTGCACACCAGGTAAACAAACGATCACGCACACAAATAGAGGACGCAAGCGCTGAACTTCTGCTGGTTTTTATTACGGGACAGAATCGTTTAAATAGAAACGCATGCGTTGTTTTCACATGACGTGTGCCTAGTGCAATGATCAAAACCCAGCGCACTCTATCATGCAGCAGCAATCAATTCGCCTACACAAGAGCATCACACAGCAAAAGATAGACTGCCATTGCATGCTTTAAAAATACGAGCTCCTCGCACTACACGACATAAAACGTGACGCTGCTTTGGCGACTTGTTTTGCTGCTCACTGCATGCAGGCATCAGCGTGCTTCCCCTTCTGCTGGAGATGAACGTGTCCATGGTTCTCAGCGGCGCGTGCGGCCTGCTGTGCGCGTTGCTGGTGAAGGCGATGCTGCACCGCTGCCGTTTCAACCCGCAGTGTATGGTCGTGTTCACGGTGGCCTCTTCGTACGCACTGTTCGCGCTGCTCAAGTTGTACGGTGGCTGCGGCATCCTGGGTGTCATCTTCTTCTGCGTCATGGTCAGCACTGACACGATCATCACCTCAACGGAGCTTGAGGATGAGCTGAAGAGGTGCACAATCGGCGCAGTGGTGCCATGGGATACCTGCTAAAGTAAAAGTGAAATCAAGAGTTTGACGAAAACTCGTCTGGTCGGGATTGCTTATAGTCAAAGGTAAAACGAAGACGCCGATCAAAAAGTAACAGACGTTTCGGCTCCCATACGGGTGCCTTGTTTCAATGATGAGCCTGCTATGATGGAACTTTCCATGATGAACCTGCTCAATTGCTCACATGTAGCCAACGTAGCTTAAATTGGACCCTATCTTGATTCGCACCACTTGAGAAGCATAACTAAATTCAGCATGTATGCTGGGAAACAGAACCTTCGTTTAGAGCATCAGGTTATCAGTTTTTTTTTAAGGCGTCAGAATTAAGGGTGCGGTCATTGTCCCCCCCCCCCCCCCTCCCCCCCCCACCGTTTTTTTTTTTAGTATGTACACAGTATGTATTGCTGCTCTTGCTCCGCACTATTACTATGAAACAACAGTTCTACGAAATGTACGTGATGAATATCCTGAAGCGCATAGTCTTGTCAGTTCACGACAGCTTTGAAATCATTACATCTTTTACGGGGCCAAATGAACTTTAGCGCCACGTTCGGAGTGCGGTTGACCACACCCAGCAACGAGCCCCGCTTACCGGTCCACCACAAAACCTCCGCGTCGGCGCTTAGAACACATACGATATTGAGTCGAAAAATGGGCGATGCAGCGTACTCGGCATGGCTTACGTGATCGGGTATTGAGCGCCTCCCGATATCGAAGGCCATGTATTTTTTCTTTCTTTTTTTATTTCTACAGTCTACCTGGAGAGTACGAGTGCCGCGCACTTGCACTCTATACTAGAGTTACTGTACGTAGATCCCGTACGGCAATATATATATATATATATATATATATATATATATATATATATATATATATATATATATATATATATATATATATATATATATATATATATATATATATAACTTGCGCACTCACCGTTTAGACAGCCGTGTGCGTGCCCAAACTCGGCTGTCACCCGCCACTCGGTCCGCCTTCTCACGCAGGTACTGGGAGGTGCTGCACGATATCAGCGAGGTGATATCGCTGCTGCTGTGTGCCCTCTATATCGGCCACGAGATCACCCCCCAATGTGAACGCTTCCGACCTGCGCACCTCGTTTCTGACCTACCTAGTAGCCGTCGCGTCCCGGTGAGTCAAAGCGGGCCTTCGTTGTCCGCAAGCTTCCTTTATCGTCACGGAGTCCTCCTTCTTTAGCCGGGCTATAACCGTATGAGAGTCAAGAGACAGGAAGTTGGTGTATGAAGTGACGTAATGCTTCGTAAGTGGAACCAGGAAGGGAATGTGAGGCCAGAAGTGTGTACACTAACTTCGCTTGGGTGGCTGGAAGTGAATTAGAACAAGAGAGCTGAGCTTATTGGTACGTATTCATGTTAAAAGGCAGGAGGTGCAAACACAGACACACTAGAAAAGGGAAAAGTCAGGACACGGTGTCTTAACTTCTCTCTTTTTTCCGTGTTTGCATGTCTGTCTTTTAACTGGAAGTGGCGTAGCCAATGTTGCACGTATCTCGCCGTCTCCATGGTTAGCGAGGGCATGTAGGCGACAGTGTCTCCTGTTCGGCAAGGGAGCGGCAGCAGGAGAAGGGAAAAAGGGAGGTCAAGTTGGTTGAAGTTGCCATTGCGTGCAGTGACGGGGAGAATTTAGGTGCAGAATCCCCGATTGATTCATGCGTCGCCGCAGGCGCCCAGAAAGGTGATAAAGGACACGTGACCGCTGTTTTTGTGTACATGGCTGAACGTTCGCACGGAAGCGCGGACTCAGACTGGCAAGTTAGTAGTTGCAGCAAGGGAGGAAGCCAGCAGTAAAATGAAAATGTGGAGGAAACATGTAAAATATGAGTAGTGGAGGAAAAGAGGAAAAAAAGCACGAGGTAAAAAAGAAAACGAAGTTTAATGGTTAGACACATTGATGATAGTGAAATTCAGTGAAAGGTACGTAGTAGTAGTATTGTGACCGACAAGTAATGGTCGAACGGTATAAGGGGAACGCTTCGATAATGACACTTGTCTCGAGAAGCGTTTGTTGGGGGGGCTAGTTGGTATGACATAACTTCTTAAAGATTGAACTGCGCTAGAGACGAGACACCAGAAACGAAGTGTACAGGACGATCGCAGACTATAGTCTGCGATCGTCCTGTACACTTCGTTTCTGGTGTCTCGTCTCTAGCGCAGTTCAATAGTCTGCGATCGTTCTGTACACTTCGTTTCTGGTGTCTAGTCTCTAGCGCAGTTCAATAGTCTGCGATCGTCCTGTACACTTCGTTTCTGGTGTCTAGTCTCTAGCGCAGTTCAATCTTTAAGAAGTTATGTCACTTGTCTGTTAAATCAGTTGCTATACGTCTCAAAGAACTGGTTGTTGTAGCTCACTGTAGATCAAAAGGTAAAAGATGATCGTCAAATACTAGAGCACCTATGCAACAGAAATAAACAGAAATAAATTACACTGTAGCACTGGTCGTTTATGCACAGCATACGCAAGTAGGCTCGAAGCTGTCGTATGGGCTTTGTAAGTACGTCGCAATCTGCAAATGCGAAGTAGACCCAAAGCCTTAAAGAGACTGGCCAAACGGTAACTGAGTGGCCATTCAGCAAGCCACGCTTTGATGTGTTGCTCACAGCTTCACGCGCATGCGCGCATACAGTAGACAACAAACATTACTGCGCACGCGCAGTTCCGTGTCGGTGGTGTGCATGCTGCCGTTCCTGTCGTCGGTGCGCTCTTCTTCGCGGTTCGCCCAGGCGTTGATCCTCATCTGGATGGGCATGCGAGGCTCCTACCGCATCTTCCTCGCCGTACACTACCTGCGACTGCTCAACGTCTCCATTGGGGAGGCCACACGGGTACGGGCGAATAATTTGTTTCAACCAGTTCTTATCGCAGAACTTGGTTCATACGTTTCAGTATGAAGGAATCACTGGAACTACTCTAAAGGCATAGGCGTATGTACGTGTGCACGAGGAGGGCAGAGGGACGCCCCTCTCCCCCCTATTTACCTAGGAGGGGGCGCAAAATCTACCCCTTACGTTTACTTAGTTATGGTCGCGCAGGCTTTTGACGATAATCGCGCCGGAAGACCCCTGGTATTGCGTTCCAAGAACTGTTTCCTTCCCATGCTTACTTCAGAAAAGCCAGGAACCAAAGGCAGGCTATTGTGAGAAGCACATTGCTTCATTTTGATTTTCCTTTTTCATCCATTGCGAAGCATGTTGTCCTTGACTCGACAATGGGATATAAAACATTCCCTCCTCCCCCCCCCCCTCTCCCCTTGATGGGGAACACTGCGCACGCCTATGTGTTCGGGGTAACGAGGGTCGGGGCTGCCCGAGACGCAGTTCAGGTACTCTAAAACATATGAACTAACTTCATTATCAGAGCGTGGCGCCTTTAGCTCGCACGCCATAACCCGCTTTTTTTTTTAACATGGCGTATGTAAATATAATATGTATATACTGCAAAGTGCTGTCGCTATAAGGAATCAATAATGAGCGCCTCGAATGGCGCACTCACTTATTATTTCTTTCTAGGGGATCGTCCACATCGCCAGCGCCATGATTTTCGTAGACTTGATCAACGTGATGTTGTTCGAAAACATCTTAACCCTCATCGGTGAGTTCGCGAACTTTGACGGTTCAGACCTATAGGTGAGCGATGCTGCTTTCTGCACAAGGTATCTAGCGTGTTTCGAGCCTGGCGTCACCTGTGTGTTTCGACGTTAAAAGTCCCATTCAAACCTGCGACAAACGTCGGTCGCGCGACGATTTGCGACTGGCGACCGAAAAGAGACTCAGAGCGAGCGATGTTGACACCTTCGTGCGACCTACACCCGTCGACACGCATAATTCTTGTCTTCTCGCAGTGCTATTGCCCCACAAAATAAGCCGGCGTTTCTAAACAATAAAAACATGACTGACAGGATGATTTGATATAATTAAAACAAAAGGAGTTCAATATGCATAGGTGTGCACCTCAACATATGTGATAATAATGTCTACAAAATAACTATGGCAGGATGAATAGATATGTTGAGAATTTTTTAGTTGCGCCAGGAAAGAGTGAAGAAACGGGGCTGCCTTGATGCGCGCTTTCTCCGCTTTAGGGTGAGGACGTCTGCGGCATCTACTGCGCGTGGCTGCCATATTTCTGCTCCCGACGGCGCCGTTGAGAGGCGCGAGACGTGGGGCAAAAGGGGCGGCGTGGCCGAGGGCGCACGCATCGAGGCATACTAACAGTTGCGTTTGCTCTTACCGCCGCCCACGCTAAGGAAAGCCGAGCCCACGCTCACCTTCATATTTCCGACTGACCTGCAGCGTTTGCATGGTAAAGAACGAAACGCAGGGCATAAGTTCCTGTCGTAGCGTTTGCACAGTAAGGCGGAATGAAAAGCCAGGGAATAAAGTCGCGTCAAAGCTCTGAAACAGAATTGCTGCAAATTTTGTTTGCGCGGCAATGATGTCAAAAGCAGCCAAGGGATGGTGCGGCACATTCGGTGAATACAAACCTTATTTACTGTGAAAATAAAGGCATGCAGTGCGTTAGTTTTCCCACACGTGAATATATGCAATTTTAAAAACTTGTCGTTCACAACCAAATTTCGCTTTGAAATGTTTTTCAGCCACTTAACGACGAATTGGGGCATCACTCGGGAACTGGTGGAAAAAAAAGAAAGAAAGAAAGGCCGTGGCCAGCTTTTCTTGGCATTGCTGTTTCAAGGCTAAAGGAGAAGCGGAGCTAGTTTCAGTTATTCGATGGTTTTGCTATAGCTTTGTTAGGTTACGCTGTATAAAATTTTTTCTAAGCTCGGCAAATAATTTCGAGCTTTAACGATAACATCACCACGGTCATGGTAAAGGTAGACAATCTTTGTCCCCCATTCACCCTCCTTATACAGGCTTCATCGCAGTATTTGCCCATGTTTATCAAAGTATACCCTCAAGCTAAACTAAGCTTCAACTAGAGTGTACTAGGGCAGGGGAGTGCCCGGAACGAGCTTCCAAAATTGAAGCCCAAACAGGGTCAAGCCACTTGGGGCGCTGAGATCGGTAGTCTCAGCGCCCCAAGATGTGTCGTCGTTTTAAAAGAGGCGCGCGGCTCCACCAAAGTGGTGCAGAGGTAGAATGCCTGCTTTCCATTCGAAAGGGTCGGGTTCGAATCGCAGCTGTAGCTCTTGCGTTTTTGGTTTTTAGTGTAACTTGTTATAGTTGTATCGTTTTTATTTGTTTCTTGAAACTAGCTTAAGTGGTAACGTATTGCTATAAAAAGTAATTTGAAATGTGCAGTAAAATAGAAGACATTTGGCTGTGAGCGTAATTATTTGTAGCGCCACCGCACGGCATTCAACAAAAACGTAAAGTACGGCTCTGAGATCTTTGCGAACACGAGAAATCTCGCAGGCCTTACTTTACGTTTTTGTTGAATGCCGCTTGCCCAGGTAGCACAAAAGAGATATAATCCGTCTTATTAAGGGACTTTTGGTCTAAACCGTCTACACGCCGGATTGAAGAAGTCAACTTCAGGACGGATATAATCAACACAAAAAACCGTGCTATCAGACGGACTTTTAAAGACGCTTACAAGCGTCGTCTTCTTTATAATTTGTGTTGTTTACGAATATATCTTCTTAGCCGTCAGCAATTCGGATATAAGAAGTCGACTTCAGTAAGAATGTAACTGGAACTTGAAATACCGCTAGAAGGCGGATTTTTAAAGCCGTTTTTTCGCCAAGCAACAGATCACGCGTCATTTGGTCAATGCATGCACGGACATGCATGGACCACCGTGAATAGAAATTTGAACTCGAGCCTGCGCACGCCTTCTCTCATTGCGATAAAGAAAGTAACGCGCGAAATTATAAAGGCGTGTGGTGGTGTCAGCAATGATGAGGGCTTCAAAAACTTTACGTAATTTACTGGCAGCGATAAACGTACACCTTGAGTCCTCCCGAGCTCTTTAGCGTGAGCTTGTATCCATCCGCGCAACTGCTTCGGCTTCTGCAATGTCAGTTAAGTTCGTCGATTTAGCATGTGCGGTCGCGCGCGTCAGTCAAGTCCTGTTTTGTGTTATTTTGTGCTTGCCCTTACAAAAATGCACTTTGAGTTTCAATTGACCACGAACCGAGGCCTTTTTGACTCAATAGATGGTCAATTAAACGGCATCTTCTGATGAGTGCACTCACTGAAAATTTAATTGACATGAGGTTGGAAAAATTCAATTGACTCTCACTCTTTCTATTTTTAATTGACATACGGTAAGAAAGGTTCAACTGAACCTCAGTCACTACACGTTTAATTGACATACGTTAAGAAATGTTCAACTGAACCGCAGTCACTACACATTTAATTGACCTAGTATTGAGCACTCTCAATGAGGGATAGCTGATATGTTGACACCTACATCAATTTCAGGAGCCGAGCGCACAAAACTGGTGTTTGTGTTCTGCAGTTTTCTTACGGATATTTTTTCTGCAAGATGCATTCGTCAATACGAGCCCTGCATGATGAATACGGTTACAGCACTCCGTGGAGCAGCGCTGTATTACATAAAACTACATACAAGCAAATGCTTTCAGGTACTGACTGTGTGGCGCACGTGCTTCTGAACTGCGTTCACGGATATCTATCTGCTACACACTAGCGTGTAGCGGTCAAGTGTGACACGTGCACTTGCCTCATTGATGCGAAAAACATTTTGCCTTTTGAGATTAGCAAAAATGTCGTTGATTCAATGTTTATCGCAATGCAAATAATAATAATAATAATAATAATAATAATAATAATAATAATAATAATAATAATAATAATAATAATTCGACGAACGCGTCTTTCGCTATCGGCGCGAGGACACACGTGCGGACAAGAAAGAGGACGACACACTGCACTCGTGACTTTACTCGTCCCCCCTGTGTGGGGGGAGATGTGGGGGGGAGGGAGGTAGGCGCGCCCTATTGTTCGGAATCTCGCCGGTCGAGCAAGTTGGGAGCTGTGGTGGTTGCACGTGGCGGGACCCTCAGGGGTGAAGAATTCCGAGAACGCATGTTGCAAACGGCCACTGGACGGGTGAAAAGAAGGAGCCTCTGCCCTTCTACTGTTGCGATCAAGAAAATAGCGCCAGAAAATAATAATTTAGGGTGCTAACATTGGGTTATGAAAACTTGAAACTTAGTCCACAAATAAACTTCACAATATTTACTGCGAGATACACCCGCATAAAGTGCTAATTCGAAACGGTCGCTTCGCGCTGGTTGTGTATCCCTCCAAGCCGGACTTTTTTTCTTCAGTATCGCTCACCGGAGTCGCGAGTGCGGCTCGTGTTGGTCACTTGTGAGCATTCTTGCTCTGATTTCGTGGACAGCGAGTGCCGCGATTTACACAGGCTATCAGCGCAAATGTGAAGAAGCTACTTCGCTGCAAGTGCTGCAATTGTGACGGTACATGGACATCTGTTTCGGCGGCACGGCTGTTCATCAGACCCAGCATCGCGACTTTCCTGCGGAAAAATGGACACGTCAGCTTACATGCAAAACTCCATCGCAGCTTCCTTTCTGCAAAACTGCAGAAATAGACGCCGTCACCTTGATTTGGGATCAACATTTCCTGTATTTGCTGGATCTGCAGACCACGTGCCTCGGTTGATTATCTTTGAAGGTAAGTTTATCATTTTTCATTGCCTTCGTACGTTATATTTGAAAGTTATGAAAACTGAAAAAGTACTCTGCAATAAATGTTGTATGAGTATGCCACTATGTAATTCATTGGGGTTTACATTATTAAGCCGTCCGCTTCTAGATAATTTATTTTTATAACAAGATTTTCTATCTTTCTTGCATTTCTTGCAGGTAATCCTCGGCCTATAGTTATTCGGACAGAGGCGCTACACCAACTAAATGATGGCATTCGTCTCTGTTGGCATTTTCGTAAAAATAAATATAGATGCTAACAGATCTCTGTTTTGCTTCTTGGCTTGAACAATTTATAGAACACCCATGTTCAGCAGCCACTTACACAATGAAGAAATCAAAACTGTTGGCAATCTGCATCGCTGTGCATGTGCGTGTGTGGTGTCATTCATGTGAATTGTGTACCCGTGTCCTAATTTGCAATTCTCGCCCAGTTTTTTACCTTGTTCGTGGGACTGAACGTGATTTGAACTGTTGAAATAGCGCGCGCAAGAAAAAAGTCTCTCTCGGGCAAGTGTCGAAGGCGGTATGCACAATTTCATTCAACTTCGGCAAAGTAAATCCGAATGATCAGTCTTATGGCTGGCAACTGCTAGCAACTGCTTATGGCTAGCAACTGGTTTAAGTGCCTAGTTTTCAAGAAATGTCGCAAATAGCCTACGTTCCTGAGCGTGAAGGAGCTCAGTCACCATTTTTGACAATTGCGTAACACGCTTGCATACAAGATGATTTTGACTGAACACAATAAGGGTTGAATATACACTCCCCTAAATTTTTTCAATTGACATTCAGTACACACGGTCAATAGCTGGACAATAATTTCTTTTGACTAGCACAAAAGACGCTCAATTGACACGCAAAAAATGAGTTTTAATAGCAACACGGTGGCCAATTTTCTTGGAAAAATCAATAGAAAAAGTCAATAGGCGCTTAATTTAAACACAGTACATCCTATGGAGAAAAGTCAATTTGGCCTTAATTGAATCTCTATAAGCATTTTTGTAAGGGTGTGTCGTGATTCTTAAGACTATGGACGCATCTGTGAAGAAGCTGTACTTCACTGCATGTACAACTTATGGGCCCGATCGAATGCAAGTATGTTTCTGTGGAGTGACTGTTACGCGGACTGACGGTTAGGCCTAGTGCCGTTAGATTCCCAACGGAGAGATGCACGCTTCGTCTTGCGAGTGGAGCGCTCTCAGAACTTCCGTTCTTCTATACTGGAGAGATGGGCACGACACCTTGATGTGCGATTACTTTTCTTTGGATTTGCGTATTCGGTATAAACCACCGGCTACTGTCATATTGGAGGTAAGTCACAACAATAATAAAATAATACTCAAAATTAAATGTGTTGCGTTGTATCACGAATGGCTTGTGCGACATATTTCAGTAGTACGTAACTGCTTGATTCATGGAGAATAAATTATTTAGCTGTTCTAACATAAATTTAGGCTATAGTTTTCGTTCATGTTTGAACGCACATGAACGAAACTGTTTTTATTACTTAACCTGACTTCAGTAAACTGACTGTATATAATCTTTATTGGCCGCTTGATGGAGCTAGTTTCAAGATATAAATTAGCTTTGGATGCGTGTGCCACGTAAGAAATTTGAAGTTTCACATATGTGTCACGTGCCTTCTCGTGTCACTGCAACAAATTTGTGGAGACGACTACCCATAGGCGTGCGCAGGGTTACCGTTCAGGGGGGGGCGAAGGTTCGTCGCAGCGCCCCCCCTTCACTATTAAGCCAATGTATGGGGCCGACTTTGCGCCCCCCCCTCTTAGGTTCTTAGGGGACTAGGCGGGGCGGCCGCCCCCTCTGCCTCCCCTCGTGCGCACGCCTATGCGAGTACCTTTGTAACGACCATGTACTAGTTCGTCGTTTCTCGCACAAATATGCATATGACGAAGGCCTGAATGCGCTTTTCTATTGGTTGCGAATTTCTTAGGGCACGATAGCCAAAGGCGTGTTTCAAGGCGAGGAGTTCGGTATTTTTTCTCAGTGCTGTGATGACCCTTTGCCTTGACGGTCTCGACGCGCGTGTTGGAACTTGTGGCTTATATTTCCCCTTCTTTATTGGTTTCCTCCTTTCTCTTTAAACCCGGTACCTCACAGCAGAATTGAAAAGTACCCCAGCACGTCGCTCACGCCAGGTTAATTATAACATGCTCGCTCTCTTTCACCGTACAATGTTATCGAGTTTTCGTCTTTTTTACGCTGTCGTCTGTAAGGTAATAATGCATATAAGAAAATTTCCTTTTCTCCTATTTTTCGCAGGTTGTATAGTTACCCTAGATGTCCAGGAACAAGCGCTGCACCAACTAAGTTATGACTTCTCTCTTGATGGGGCTATTCGCTGTTTCTCACATGAATAAAGATAGATGCCAAAACATTCTGGTTTTTCTCTTTTCCTTGGGGACTTTTACGCAAACAAAAGGTCACACAACGTTAACAATTCTGTGACCTAATGCGTTTTGTGAAGCAGTTGTGAAATTCTGTGTTTGTGTGCGTTGGCAACGTCAACAAATCGCACCGCGGGGCGCCCTGGTGAGCCGTTTCGGCCAGTCGTCGGCGCGCCTTGTAATATGTCGTAGATGCTATGTGTCATTCATTAGGAGGTATTCACGCGACGTCATTCATAAGGGGCGCTAGCGAAGTGGTGGCCATACCTGTGCTCGCTTCTATGTACCTGATTTTAAGCTGTGCAACATTTGTTCTGATAAATGTTAGGACGTGCACGTTCCTGCCATCATTTGTGTAGCTCGGACGTACATTTTGGCATTTGTCACTTCAATAAGCATCTGATTTTAACCTTTGCCATTGTTCTTTTGTTTAATGTTTGTACTAGCTAGGTTTATGCTGCCACCATTTATAAGCTTATTCGCGGGGGAACTGATGCCTACATCGAAATTGCTGCCTTTGCTCTGTATTTTGCTTCATTACTCAGATCTGTGATTATGTTCTACAAAATTGGAATAGATTATGGGGGCAGCGCTTGTGCAACTGATTTCTTGTTGATTGTCGCTTTTGCACATCTAGTGTGTGCGAACAAACAAACAACTGCGCACGAAATTTGCGATAAACCTCCCTAGCCAGTTAAGTTCATTCTCCGTTGCTACTCGAGTCGTATCACTTTTGTACAATAGTCTATACATACGAGCTTATTGCAGTATGTATAAATCCAGGCAGCTCTGCTCTGCTGTTCCTGCTGTAAACAGTGGTCCTACTAGACTTGCGTGTTTTTGATGGCCGTTCTTGTAATTTCACTTGTGATATAATAAAAATATTGTCGCTGTACTTGTGCCTCCCGCATCATTTAAGTGCGAATAACCTGCCGGCAGCCATTCGTTCTCCTCCCCCCGAATAAGTACCGGAAAGAGAGCGCATATTCGGGAGAGGGGAAATACAAAACTAGGAGCATGGGAAAGGGAAACAATGTGAGTGAGGAAGAACATAGAATGAAAACGGACATTACAATCCGGATTGTAGAAGGTTTCTATCCCTACTTTTCAAGGCCTGTGGTGGTCGTCGAGTATCTCCTTAGAAGAACAGATTTTTGTGACCTTTTAAAAGAAGAATTGTAGAACCTCTACAATCCTTCTGCAGGCCGGACATTAGCGGAGATAGAAGACGGCTACAGTCGGATGAACGGATTTTAAGCATCCGTTAGAAGACGTCCGTTTTGGATTGGCCAATCCGCTTCGCAGCAGTTTAAAATCGCTTTTGTGCTACCTGGGTGGTGACGCTGCAAATAATCACGCTCACTGTCAAATTTCTTCTGTCTTTTTTTTTCACATATTAAGTTACTTTTTGTAGCAATACGTCAACTGATGCTAGTTTTAAGTAATAGAGAAGAACAATACAATTATAACAAGTTACGCTAAATAATAAAAACTCAACATCTACAGCTGCGATTGGAACCCGAGCCATTCCAGTGGGAAGCAGGCATTCTGCATCTGAACCACTTTGGTGGAGCCGCGCGCAACTCTTAAAACGACGACAGATTGCATACTACCGATCGCAGCGCCCCAAGCGTCTTGACTCTGTTTTTGGGCTTCACTTTCTGCACATTGGTGCTGCGGCTGTTTCGAACACTCCCCTGTTCAAGTACACTCTACTTCAACTCTAGCTCGCCGTGTTCAGACTACGTGCGCAACGTACGCATCCTCGGTAAGGATCGTAAGCGTAAGCGCAAGCAACGTAATGAGCATGTTCAGACGTTGTTGGATTTAGCGTAAAGTACGTAACGTAAGGGACGTAAATGTTGCCGGGCCCGCGACCTTTACGACAACTACAGATGCGACCGTTACGTACGACCAATGGGCAAAGCAGTTTCGGTTTTCACTTTCCGTTCGCGGGGCTTCTGGCCTCCCCCGATTCCACGTCTTCATGGGCGTCTTGAAACCCATGCAGTAGCGTGTCTGTGCACTTGGTTTGCCGGACTAAAGCGCAGACGCAATGTGCGTTAATGTGAGCGCACGTAGCGTCTTCCCTTTAGCCCAACCAGGCCAGCCATGGCCAAACACGCGAACCTTGCTAGGCTGAAATTGTAGCGAGGACGCAACGCACATTCAGAGTGGTGATTTGCGCGTCGTAAAAAGTGTATCGTATATCGAAAAGATCAATGTGAACATACGTGGTCGCTAGCTACGCAAACTGACGATACAACTGTTACGCGATACATTTATGAAAGATGCGACTGCAGTCTGAACGGGGCGACTATCACAGTGCAAAACGAAATAGAAAACCATGGTTCTGTTGGCCGGTCGACCGCGACCAGTTCGCTGCTTCATATAGCAAAATACGTCTCTCAGAATGCAAAATACACCAGCAAGTCCGCACACGGGCACACGAGTCACGTCACGACGTAGCTGCCTAGCAGCACGCACACTGCACGAACTGTGCACTTCGCAAGCAACATTCGACGCAGAAGAAAAGCCGTGAGAATGGCAGGCTCGCAGCGTCCAGCGCGGTGCCGTCCAGCGTTGTGCCGATAGCGAAGGCCGGAAGGAGGAACGCCCGCAAGCCTCTCCGGAATCCGGCCGCAGTTCAATTTAAGCCGTTCATTTAAGCATTTAAGCAATTTAAGCATTTAAGCCGTTCGCTTCTACAGGCGAAATATTCAGATTAGTCTGTTTGTGTTTAGCACAACAGTCAAAACGATTTGTAGCACTATACATATATGTGTACTCTACCACGGGGCAGATGCATGCAACCGTCCCATTGTGGGTTTAGAGAAATTTATTATCACAGACGTTGGACATCGATAATATTTCAACAGAACAAAAGGTGAATGATTTAGTACCACTGGTACTGCACTATGGGAGCGCAGTTTCCCGTCGCAGATAGCGTGCTCGGCATCTGTTGCTGCTGACCGAGAGGCCGTCGGTTGGATGCCCGTTTACACAGCATTCATCATACCTACATTGGAATTGATTCTACACGTCCGAGCCAGTTGCACACGGATTTGTTAGTGCTAGCTCTTTCGTCTCAGACACAGAAGTGGGACAAAGTTTTTATCTAACTTCTTTTTTGATCTAGCCTTCTAAGCAGCAAATATAACTATATTTACATTAATCACAAGACTACTTTTCTGGTGAAGCACATAAGCTTTTGTCGAAAATTGTAACATGTAAGCAAGGGCTCAATAAAACATGTTATTTTTCTAGTTTATTCATACTGCGCAAAAGTTAATGACGCAACGCAAGGCGAAGAAAACAAGAGGTACGGGGTGCTCTTTCCTGCGCCTAGCGCTACGTTATTGCCTTTGGACGTGGAGATGGAAAGCAAAGGTTGGATTGCGCAATAATATTATTCCTTGATATGCAAGCTCTCTTGGCGCCACGCTTTTACCTATAAATGCGTACAACCTAAAGAAATTGCGGCAGGCGCAACTACACAAAATGGTGCGAAGACAGGAAACAGCGGATCTGCTGCCCTTCCCCTCCTCCTCGCCCTAACTTCCCTTTCCCACACCTTTGCTATACTATACATGGCTATGCTATGCTCTACCCTCCACCCTACTCCTTTCTCACCTGCTTAAAGAGACACTAAAGCGAAACCATGACTTGGTTTAGATTGACAAACTGCATTCTGAGAACTCTAATGCCATATGTTTCACTATCATAAGTTCATTACTAGCGGAGAAAATCAAGGTTGAAGTTTTATTTTTAATTTGGCGCCGATATCTGCGCGCGTGACGTCAGAAATTCCAAATGTATTTTTCGTATTTTCGCGTCATTGGTTCGATGAAATTTTCTGAAACTTCGAATGCTAGGTCTATGGTACCCACACATGACAATGCACCTCATTTTTATCGATTAGAAAATACGTAGGACTCAGTAGACGCCTTCAAAATCTATGACGTCGCAGTGTTTGGTGCGGGAATCTCGAGGTGGCGTCTCCACCCGCATTTTCTTTTCGCACGTTTTCTCGCTTACCAAGCGTCGTGTCGCGGTAAGAGTGGTGTTTGCGGGATTGTGAAATTGTACTTAACTAATACGCGAAAAATCGTTTTGCGTCCCTTTAAACAGCCCCGCTGTTGAAAAAAAACGGACCATCTCCCCGAAGGGAACCCTGATGGGATGCCGAAGCAGCAGCGGTGCGCACGGCGTTGACCCGGTTGAAACGGGCGTCGACGCGGGTGCTGGAAGAACGGTTTGAAGCGAAACTCGGTGTAGCGTTTACTCGAGTAAACGTTTGTTTGAAACGCAAAGACACGGGAGGTGGGTCAGAGGTGTTGCGAGTGGGCGGAGCAGCCGGCAGCTGCGGGCGCTGCCGCGAGCATGCTGCGGGTGAGGAAGAGAGTGACGTCAGCGCGCACCTGCGAGGGAAGCGTGCGAGGGGAGCGTGACGTCAACGCGCAGCTGTGGCGTGACCTACTTGGCAACGCTCCAACACCTACGGCGAGGGGAACGCGTTGCGGCGCATTCGTACGGACGCACGTAACGTACGGCGTTACACACGTGAGTCAAATAGCTGCTTCGCATCTAAAAAGTGCCGCACAGGTTCGCTCAAGCATTCGCTGAAAATGACTCGAAGACGAAAGCCATCTTTTTCTTCCCAGCCGATGTATTGTCCGCCCCCCCTCCGAAAGCTTTCAGCACCAGTAGCGTGGTTTTGCACTGCAGGCCGCCGGGGTTCGGCCTACCTTTGACGAAGCGACGATGTCCTGCGATGGCGTCATCATGTGGCGTAACGTTATGCGACGTCAGAGTGACGTCACAAATATCGACAATTTGTGACTTCGTGATGACGTTATATGGTGGCGTCATCGCGTGATGAACTTTTTTTTTTTTGCTGCGCTCGCGTTGAAGTCGACCGTCGATTTTCACCTTTGATGAGGCATCTAAGGCTTGTGCCTTAAAATGGAAGCTAGCGGACGCGACTGCACGTTCTGCGGCAGTGGCTTCACCTCCCGGACGTCTAGCGGCCCAGCCACGTTTACTTAGATCGTTTTAAAAAATTGGCCGCGTATCTGCGTGCTTCGCCGCAAATGTCGTCGAAAGACGATAGTCTTCTGCCGGCCGTACTACACTGTTTTGCGTTGCCTCAGACAGCGCTTTCTCTATGTTGAATCGGCCGCATCTGGCTGGCCTTGATAAAATAGAAGAGGCGCTGCGTGAGACATGGACGCCATCTGGCAGTGCTGTCGAGAAACATCACCTTGTGCAGAACCCAGCAGCAACATATCGTCGGCCGAGGGCTTTTTCGTGCATAGCGTCGCTTTTTGAGCGCAGTCTAAGAAACGCTGGGGTCTTCATAATTACGTATCTATGTATTTTCTTATAAAGAAACATACCAGAGACTACTTATTTATTGACGTTGCTCCTCAGACATGCGTAACATTTGCTTTTTGATCGACAATGTTCACAAGTATGAACAAAAATACTTGTGCAAGATGGCTGGGCGCTCAGAAAGTGGTTAAACTTTGGCCGGGTGGCTGTATCGTGTGACGTGCCGACAAACAGAGAAACAGACAGACAGACCAAAATTTCTACGTTAAGTATCCCAAGAAAGACTATCGTCTTTAATAAAGTTGTAACCGTCCGTCCATCCGCCCTATTCGCACCCGTTCGTGCTTCTGTTTTTGCATCCATGCGCGCTTCTGTGAGCGTTGTCACTCCTTCGATTCCCGCCCTTCTTTGAGCGAACGACACGCGTCCGTCCCATAGAAAGTCCAGGGGGCAACTGCTGATAACTGTGTTAGCGCGATCTCTACGTCACGAGACGAAGGGCCACAACGATTGGTGGGAAGTGCCGCCTCCGGGTATCTTGACACTTGCGAAAGAGGCATTGGCATGGTCGTCGGCAGAATATTCTCTTGGGGGGTGCAAACCATTGTTGCATCGCGACTGGGAGAGGGGTAGAGCACTGGCATAGCTTGGGTGTGGGGAAGTGTTTGAGTCGCTTGAGGGGGGCAAGTGCCCCTTTTGCACCTCCCTGCCGACGCCCATGGGCATTGGCGATGGCAAGGGGTTGAGGGGCACCTGTGGCGAAGGGTCAATACGCGAGGGGCGCCGAATATTGTTGTTCTAGGCGTCTTTTGTCGAGGGACGCGATCCGCCAGAACCTAGCCACATAGAGCTTCGCTATAATAACACCTTCGCGCCGGCAGGGATCGCACCACCCACAACCTTCAAACCGCCCATCGCACGCGCGTAATCCACTACTTAGTGGATGCGGTGGCGCTATGGTTAGCGCGCTCAGCTACGGAGCGGTTGCAGTGACGGTGAGGCGCATAGGCGTGCGCACGAGCCCCCCCCTAGTCACCTAAGAAGGGGGGGGGTGCAAAGTCTGCCCCATACATTGACTGAATGGGGAGGGGGGGGGGGCTGCGACGTACCTCCGCCGCCCCTGAAGGCGAACTCTGCGCACGCCTATGGTGAGGCGGATATTCGAGTCCGCCCCACGGCCATTCCTCTTTAAAAGGCGAAAGCCTTGTATGCCTCATTAAACGGAAGAACTCACCGGTGTCCCGCGTCGGCGTCTCCCGTCGGCGTCAAAACGATCGAGTCGTGCAAAATATCGCCATCACGCGATGACGTCACATGGGTCCAAAGTGGCGTCATCATGACGTCGCGTAACGTGATGGCGTCATCACAAGACATCGCAGCTTGGTCAACGGTGGGCCGATCACGGAGGCAATGGAAAACCAGGTGAGGTGCCTCTAATCCTGGAGGCAATGCAAAATCACATTGGGTGTACAAAGATTTCGGAGCGTGGCGGGGCAGGAGATGGCTTTCGCCTTCCAGCCGTCTTGGGCGAGTACATGAGGAACCATGTGAGTTTTTTTTTTCTTTTTTTTTCGTTGACGATGACGTAGTGTGTGTGTTTGTGTGCAGTTTTGCCTGCACCGGCTGTTTGATGATGGCCGGTTCGCCCAGTGAGCCACCTAATGATCTCGCAGTAATTTGCCACAAGTGTCTCTGAATTATTCAGTGTTGAAAGATGGCCAGTATACAACAACATTGCGTAAATTCGGTACTGTCCAGAATAGTATAACCCATCGGGCTGGTTGTTACATTGCGTAAATTTGGCAATGTCCAGAGCAGTAAAAGCGTGTGCGCACGTTTTCAAATTGCGTAATTTCGACAATGTCCAGAATAGTATAACCTGGTATGCTGGTTGTTGCTTTGCGAAGATCCGGTAATTTCCAGAATTCTATAATCCAATGCGCCACTGTCTTCGGCGAATGTTGTAGGATACGTGAGCGACTCGGAGTTGGAGCGGCTGACGCTGGCGAACGCATTGCGATACCTGCGCCACATTTCACGCGTGGCCGCTCACGCTGAGCGCGCCGAGGCGAGGTTCGTGCCCGTGGACTGGCGCTGGGTAACCGGACGCACCTACGTCGCCGACCTGCGCAAACCGTCGGCCAAAGGATCAGCCACCGTGCAGCTGGCCGCCATGAGGGACGCCGAAGGAATTGGGGTATGTCAGTGCCACCGGTGTGTAGCTATATAACCATATATATAGGCGTGCGCAGGGCTCCTCCCCTTCAGGGGGGGGGGCGAAGGTTCGTCGCAGCACCCCCCTCCCCATTATTTCAATGTATTGGGCTGACTTTGCGCCCCCCCCCGAGTCGCAGCACCTCCCCCTCCCTATTATGTCAATGACTTTGCGCCCCCCCCCCCCCCGCCACTTAGGTGACTAGGGGGGGGCGGCCACCCCCCCCCCCCCCGGCCCCCCCTCGTGCGCACGCCTATGGTTATAACATGTGCCATTGAGCCTCGTAATCAAAACAGCAATCGTTGATGATATGTGGGTTTTAATGGCGCAAGGGCCATGCTTGGCCAAAGAGCGCCATGAAAATGATCAAAGAGTAACAATTGATGGTCTGTGATTTGCGATGTTTTGTAAGGGATGTGAACTATGATAACGGAACGTGGCTGTATAGGGACCTAAACTTATCAGAACAGCAACCGTATAGCAGTTTACATCTACGCTCTCTACCCTGTGTGGTTTTCCACTGACGCTGATGTTTTGTATAATTATATGCCCGCGCTGTACTACGTTTATCAATTTATCCCGGCGTTCCGTTGAGCACAGATTCTTACCTTAGTTTTCCTTGAATCGACTTGTTTCAATCTTCAACGTCATATTGTAGATGGCTAAGCATAAGCTGTAACAATACTCTGAATTTGAAAGGATATATTTATTTCTCTTGTCACGGCCCGGCAAAGGAGCTGCACTAATACCCCTGTCACACGGGCACCCGCGAACTTCGTTTAACTCCCTCGTCGTTGTGTCAACGGAGATGCGGTCCGTGTCACACGGCCTCCCTTACGCCAAGGAAGATAAACGAAGCGTTTCGCAAACGAAGTTCGGCTTTCTCCGTTAACGGCGGAACGAAGTACTCTCGTTCCCAGTTGCCTGTAGGCCAGAAAAAACTTCGAGCACTAAATTGTCGCAGTCAGAACAATAATACATTTTGGGAATATTAAACGTGCTTTTGTTGCTGGACGCATTCATAACGTAGGTTTTTTTTTTAGTAAATATACGCACGCCAGAGTGCAGTTACTCTGCACACCAATGCCCTTGTCTTTCACCGTGCTAACCGTGCCTGGCGCGCCGCCATTTAAAAATATTTCGTCCACGCGTGTGGTTGTTGCAGTGTTTGCGTTTGCCCGCGTCGGCATGACAGGAATGAGTGCAACGCTATGGCGTTGAGCGTCACGCTGTTCGCAACGAGACGGTGTCTTATATAGCGCGCACATTGGCTCTATCCATGGATCCGATCGACACCATTACCAGTGCAATATCGAACCACTTCTTCACGCCTTCCACGTGGACTCATGGCTGAAGACACAGAACAATATGTGAGCTCACGAGGCAATGAAACACAACTTTTGTATGCGGGCTACAAAACTACCAGTCGTCAAGCACGGCACATCCAGTAAACAAGCACGTTAGGCACAATGTGGCCAGCGTGGCTGTCACCATCACTACATTTAGCGAATGCGTTTTCATTTGAAACAATTTTTAATGCTTTTTTTCGCTTCAGACCTACTTAATAATGTTTTGTTGTAAAAACCACTTAACGAAGATTCTCAAAAGATCAACTAGAGGTGCAATTGGGATACTTCTGCGAAAATCAAATAGCGCCGACTGAGCCCCTCGTGGCAACGGTTACAACCTTGTCATTGCCGTGTGACACTGCCGCAACTCCGTCGCCGTCGAACTTCCTAACAGAGTTTTACATACACGGAGTTAACGAAGTTCGCGGGTGCCCGTGTGACAGGGGTATTACAGTATCGTAGACATATACTCTCCTTATGTTCAGATTGTAACTCGCACTTCGACATTTCTTATGTCTCCCTTCCTGTTATAAATCCTAGAGGGATTAACAGCATGTGCAAAAAAAGTCACAGTTTCACCGCATGGGCTAAGCAATGAATGCGATAGCAATAAATTCTAATGTTATACGAAGTGAGGCTGGCAGCTCACTCTTTTGAAACCGATCTCACGCAACTCTACAAAACGCTGATTTAAGAGAATACGGTCACTCCAGGGACACTTTTCGCACATTTCAAGACACATTTCACTTTCGTGTTATACCGATTCCTTTAACGGAGGGATCAACCATGTTTTTTTTCCCTTATTTTTACAGATCGAGCTGATACATGAAAGCTGGAGCAGTGATCAGGAGACAATCAACATGAAGGCTTACGAGTTTGCCATCGAAAACGCCATCCGCATACAGAGAGTGAGTGTGGCCATATTGCACTGAATCTACCTCTCTCAACGGACGACGTTACCAACTATAGCGCATTAATATGAATCCGAGTTTTCCGTAACGCGTTACAACTTACAAGTAATCGATTATACTTGTAATCAATGACATTTTCTTGTAACTTTGTAATATAATTGATTACGTTTTCGAAACTGTAAGGTTCCTGGTAATTCAATTGAATTTCCTTGTAACTGATTACCGGTAATCAATTCCTTTTTTTCCCCAAAAATCAAGTAGTAACCAGCCTTCTGCGGCAATTCTCGCGACGAGAAACGGGCGACCGTTCTGTAGGGACCTCACGTCCTGTCATACGCGGGGAGTCCCTACAAACCGTTTTGTTTGTTTGTTTGTTTGTTTGTTTGTTTGTTTGCTTGCTTGCTTGCTTGTTTGTTTGTTTGTTTGTTTGTTTGTTTGTTTGCTTGCTTGCTTGCTTGTTTGTTTGTTTGTTTGTTTGTTTGCATGCTTGTTTGTTTGTTTGTTTGCTTGTTTGTTTGTTTGTTTGTTCGTTTGCATGCTTGTTTGTTTGTTTGCTTGTTTGTATGTTTGCATGCTTGTTTGTTTGTTTGCATGCTTGATTGTTTGTTTGTTTGCTTGTTTGCTTGCTTGCTTGCTTGCTTGCTTGCTTGCTTGCTTGTTTGTTTGTTTGCTTGCTTGCTTGCTTGCTTGCTTGCTTGCTTGTTTGTTTGTTTGTTTGTTTGTTTGCTTGCTTGCTTGCTTGCTTGCTTGCTTGCTTGTTTGTTTGTTTGTTTGTTTGTTTGCTTGTTTGCTTGTTTGTTTGCATGCTTGTTTGTTTGTTTGCATGCTTGTTTGCTTCTTGCTTGTTTGTTTGTTCGTTTGTTTGCTTATTTGTTTGTTCGTTTGTTTGCTTGCTTGCTTGTTTGTTTGTTTGTTTGTTTGCATGCTTGTTTGTTTGTTTGCTTTCTTGCTTGCTTGTTTGTTTGTTTGTTTGTTTGTTTGTTTGTTTGTTTGCTTGCTTGCTTGCTTGCTTGCTTGTTTGTTTGTTTGTTTGTTTGAATGCTTGTTAGTTTGTTTGTTTGTTTCACCTCGATGGCAGCCAAGGCCGCGCAGGTGGCGGGTAAAATGTGCAGGGTAAAATAAGTGCGTGCTACAGCTAATCACGTGCACTATGGTCATAACATGATGCTCTCATGAGACGGGTACTCATGTATTTATCCGCGTCGTGTCGTCTGCTCAACGCCTCCCTGGCGTCTGCTCGCACGCGTAGGGCGAGCAAAGCGAACAGACAGCATCGCCGCGAAAAAAAAATGGCTGCACCCATCGTAGCTGGTGCCCTCCGCTTCGAATTTATCGAATCGTCGTCGTTCGCTGTGTGACCCGCAAGTTACGAACTAACGCTTGTATTTGGTTTAGATTAATGTGCTGATGGTTCGACAGCAATGTACTTGTGACTATATTGCGCTAATTCCAAGAACCATTATCATATTCTCGGTGCGGTAGGCTTAGAAGGTGGGGCTAAAGCTAAACAAACAACTTATCTCGCAAATAACGACAAAACGTACCTGATGCTTTGTCCTCAGCGTGAGTTGGCACAACGCGATGACTCAGTGCACTATTTATTTGTTGCTGCCAGCAACAAATAGTGCAGTATGTCATCAATAGTGCAGTGAGCCAGTGTGCGTAAAGGAAGCGCAAGTTCGGATCGAAGCAGGCGGTCGCGTCTGGCATGGGGGCATACCATGTTGATTTCTAACCACAGCTACCGGTAATTACTGATACAGCAATTAAAGGCACACGACATCAATACAAAGAAGAACAGACATGTCACGCATCGATGTGACGAAACAAGTGCCAAACAAGCGTAAATGTCCCATCCGTGCCAATTGTAAAGTAATTATATCTGGAACTATGTTTTGCGGCGCAAGCGTTGCTGCTTGCTTACACCCCGTAGCCTTGGTAGCGCTGAACGGTAGTGGTTAGATGGAGTATAGGCACACCCTACAATCACCGTAACACGTGTTCGACAATTAAATTTGCGCAATGTTGGAACTTTCGTGATGTGTCGAATGCCGCTATGTCGGCTTTATATGTTATCCTACAAAGTGTCTTTGTTCCGTCATCATGAAACCTTTCAACAAAGCCTTCCTAGAAAGCGTTCTTCCTCTACAGTTGTTCTGTAGCACCGGTACGACGTATTCATATTGTTAACGTTCACACTTTCCAAGCGTGGCTGTCTAACCCAGGCATTCGGGTTCTGAGCGTGCGGCCGTATAGGTTCGAAGTTTTTCCCCCACCCGCATTTTCTTTTTTGCGCGTTGTCTCGCTTACCGAAGCGTCTTCTCATGTCAGGCGTGGTGATATTTTGGAATTCATCATCATCATCATCATCATCATCATCATCATCATCATCAGCCTGACTACGCTCACTGCAGGGCAAAGGCCTCTCCCATGACCCGCCAATCATCCCGGTCCTGTGCTTTCTGCTGCCACGTTATACCTGCAAACTTCTTAATCTCATCTGCCCACCTAATTATCTGTCTGATTTTGGGATTGCGAGTAATTTAATATCACGAGAAAAATCGTTTTTGTCTTAACCGTCTCTTCAACTCGGATATCAGCGACCCCTATTTGTTCTCATGGTCCACTCTGCTGCCTTCCTTTCTCTCAATGTTACGCCTATAATTTCTCGCGTCGTCGCACGCTGTGTGATGCCCAACTAATTTCCGAGTTTATCATTATTTGTTTATTTATTCATTTATTCAAAATACCTTACAGGCCCAACAGGGCATTGCGTAAGGGGAGCATCAAATAGATTATATACATGCACAACTTAAATACAAACAATAACAAAATAAGGAAAAATTGTCGAAAATTATACATTGCATAACAGTGACAATGATAAAGAAAAGGCTTCTAAGGCGAAAGCCTTAGAAGCCTCATCGAACGCGAAAATTGACCGGTGTCTGCGGCGTCAGCACGAGTGATGCAAGAAAATCATCATCACGTGATGACGTCACCACATGACGTCAAACACCGCTGAAATCGATGACGTCATTATGCCGTCACCATGACGTCATCACATGTCATCGTAGCTTGGTCAACGGTGGGCCGGATCACGGAGGCACTGCGAAACCAGGTGAGGTGGTTCCGATCACGGAGGCCATGCAAAGCTACGTTAGGTGCAAAAAGCTTTCGGAGGGTGGCGGAGCAGGAACAGTACATGAACTGAGAAGAAAAAGAAAATGGCTTTCACCTTCCAGTCGTCTTAGGTGAATGCATAGGGTACCCTGTGAGTTTTTTTTTTTGTTCAAGTTTCTGTCCCGTATTAGTACTGGCGAAATGCAATGGCCGTACACTTTCAGCTTTAGTGTGAGTGGCTATATATAGTTGCCGGTCATGAATTAAATGATGCCTTAACGTATGTGCACCAGCCCATCTTTATTATTCTTCGGTGAATTTTATTTTAACTGTGTAGGCTCCCCTCCTAGTAAATGACCTAGATATACATACTTTCTTACAGATTCTAGGGTCCGGTTGTCTACAGTGAGCTCTCTTTGTTTCAACGGGGCACATGACATTATATTTGTATTCTGCATACCCATCTTGACCCTTAAGTGAACGCTTTCTCGGCTTTAATTTTTTTTTCAATTCGTCGCCGGTATAGACATTGCGTGTAGATGCGTCGCAATGTTCCTAAATACCGAATTTCCCCCCATCTCTGATCATCAAACTCGGATGTCGTGCTCTCCGGCCGCTTTTCCGCGGACATATAATTATAAATGCGCGAAAATTATCGTATCTTTATGTTGGCTAACCCCACATTGCGGCACAGCTTATCTGTCACGCAGTTACCTTGTCCCGGTAGCTGCCCATTTCGACGAGAGTTTACGTAGGCACTAACGTAATTCCAACATATCCAGGTCAGCTACCAGAAGCAGTACCGGGCGGGTATGATTCAAAAGAAGACCGAGGCCCGCCTCCTCGCCGCATTACAGTACCCGTATGAGAGCAAAACGTAAGCACAATTCACAGCCCAGTTTTTATAGATAGATAGATAGATAGATAGATAGATAGATAGATAGATAGATAGATAGATAGATAGATAGATAGATAGATAGATAGATAGATAGATAGATAGATAGATAGATAGATAGATAGATAGATAGATAGATAGATAGATAGATAGATAGATAGATAGATAGATAGATAGATAGATAGATAGATAGATAGATAGATAGATAGATAGATAGATCATTGATGTAATAACTGCGCCAAGAGGTGAAACCTGCTACATTTTTGGCAAAATCTCAGAATTTTCGCCGAGCCGGCGCCAAGACGTCGTTCCACGGTCTTTAGGAGAAAAAGAATAATAATGATAATAATATCTTGGGCTTTACGTGCCAGAACTACGATACGAATGGCACTCCGTAGTGGAGGGCTTCCGGAAATTTCGACCATCTGGTGTTCTTGAACGTGCACTGACATAGCACAGTACAGGGGCCTCTAGCACTTCGCCTCCATCTCAATGCGACCGCCGAGGCCGGGATCGAACCCGCGACCTTCGGGTCAGCAGCCGAGCACCATAACTACTGCACCACCGGGGCGGACGGAGAAATAGAAAAAAAATTAACATGCTTGTAAACTATATTTTTAAGCTACCACTGTAATTTCGAGTGGTCATTGGATCATACTGACTATGCAGCTGAAGTAATTGCGAGGCGCAACCCTGCCAAACACTTCAGACTGACACATACTGCACACAGAAAGTTTTCTACTACTTTATATTGTAGCAAAACAGCCATTTGGGCTAGTTGGTAACGATTCATTCTAAAGGCAAAACAGTGAGGCGCACTATGAAACAGAGACAAGAGCAGAGAACGACAACACAGGCGCACCTGTGTTGTCGTTCTATGCTCTCCTTTCTTATTGAACAGCGCAAAAAACAAGACACAGAGAAGAGACTGCACGACACGAGCGCTGACATAGCACAAGTCTCTTCTCTGTGTCTTGTTTTTTGCGCTGTTCAATATGAATCCCAACCAACTAGCCCAACTCTCCCTTTTGCTGCTCTTCTTTCTGTTTCGTAGTGCGCCCCACTGTTTCGCCTTTAGAATGAATTTTCTACTACTACTAGACCATACTGCATTGCATTATTAAGCTCAGTAAAACAGCTTCTAACTGTTGTGGACCAAGCTACATTGTATGTTTCATTATAGTTAGTTTTCTTACAAAAAATTCTACCATTTGTTGTGATATACTTTCAAATCAAATCGAAAAAAAGTTCATAAAAGTTCGTGCAGTGTGCTTAATTTACAAGTTGTGTCTGACCATACAATCATCGGACTTTATCGACGATACCACTCGCTGCAGTGGACTGTCGCATTTTGCTGAGAGAAGCGTGATGTGTCCCAACATTCCTGTATCTCGGTTCTGTTTCTCGACCGCAGCAACAACAGTTCGTGTTTGAAAACTCGCCGAAGTTAAATACGAAGCCTCGCATCACCGCGAATTTCATGGAGCACAAATCTGATCTAGGGCACAAAGGACCAATTATTGAACCTTACAATTTATCAACTGTTCATAAACTAGGATCCTCATGATTATCTCCATAAAACAAAACCACAGGCACTTCACCACGCACTGAAGTCCTAGGTGGTTCTGAAAGTACGAACGTTATCGCAATGGCTTTTCTAGAAATAAAGAGACTGCTTAGAAAATTTTATACTCATTGTTCTCCCAGCACTGTAACTGAAGCATGAAGGAAAGTCATAATCATTCACAGATATGAGGTGGATTCTGGGAAAGTGCTAGGTGCCATAATTTAACTGCGCAAAAAACGGACTAGAACACAAAGGGAAGAAAAGCACAAACAGGCGCAGACTATCAACTGAAGTTTTATTGCAAGAACAAGGCAAATAGAAAGGACAGAAAGCAAGAGAGGGCAAACGGGGAGGAGAAAAGGGCAAGAGGGACCCATATCAACAAAAAACCTAGGCCACATCAGCCATGGCTTTCTTCCCTGTGTGTTCCCGTCCGTTTTAAATGCGAATGCATTTCATAGTCAGGGCTATGTCAGGCATCCGGCGTTGGCGTTGTGCGGCGTTGGCGTTGTCCGCGGAGGAGGAGGAGGAGGATAGGTTGAGGAGGTGTGCGCGCCGGCAGGTGTTAGATGTGAAGCATCTTATGGCGAAGCTTAATCCGGTGGTGGTGGTGTGCGGCGTGACCACCCTTACTGCGCATGCGCAAACCCTTTCAAAAAAATAAAATTAAAAAACCTCCTCTTTCCTTCTCTCTCCTCTGGCATCCCTCCCCGCGGCAACCACACTCTCTGCGCATGCGCCTCCCCTCCTCTCTTCCCTGCTACGCTCCCCCTCTCTCCTCTAGGCATCCCTGCCCGCGCCGTCCACACCCACTGCGCATGCGCGTCCCACCTCTCTTCTCCTCTCCTACGCTCCCCCTCTCTTTTCTAGGCATCTCTGCCCGCAGCGTCCACACTCCCACTGCGCATGCGCGCCCCCCCTCTCTCTCTCTCTCCTACGCTCCCCCCTCTCCCTCTCTCGCCTCGCGACGCCGATACAGGCAGCGTCTGCTAGCGAGTTTCTTGGTTGAAAAAACCGACTGCTCGCGCTGCACGACCGTTCACTGGCCACCCCGTATATATGGCAATGAATCTTGACCTCCAAGGTGGTGCCGGTGAGAGATTTCTCCTGTGCGTTGTTGAACAATAAAAATTCGCAGCGTGCGCGTTAACTAAAAGCGGACCGCGGCGGAGCTCGGCGGAGCTATATATGAAAAAAAATTTTTTTAAAAATAAATAAAAAATTTAAAAACAAGAAAAAGCAAAAAAAGGCGCTGCGCCTTGCTCCCGACCGGGCTGCAGAAATCAGGCGCATTTTCCTTCTTCAAACCACAACCACCATATATAAATGGAGTGAAGCGCGCGCGAAATGCATTCGCATTTCCTCACGATTCCCTTCGGGGGAGGTGGGCGCATTTTTTTGCGCAGTTAAATTATGGATCCTTACCAACTCGCCCAACTTACCACTCTTCTGCAAGTGCTAGGTGGCCTGAGGTCGCGTCTCCGAAGAAACTTAGAGCTGTCCGCGCAAAAATGACGAGCAGTAACATAATTTCATGTTTTGGGTTATTCTAAGTAAAGATGTATCTATTTGTGCGTTGTGCGTATATCGATTTTGCTAAACGTGTAGTACAACTGATCAAGCTATGGAAGGCCTACGCTAACGACATGGGCGTTGGCAGGGGGGGTGCAAAGGGGCACTTGCCCCCCCCCCCCCCTCAAGCCACACCAGCGCTTGCCCCCCCACGGAAGCTAAACCAGCACCCCATCCTCCCCCCTCCGCGATGCAACACAGGTTTGCGACCCCAGGACAAAATCCTGCCGACGATTATGGCTAACCTGCCCGTAGATCTATGAAAGGCGCGCACGTGTGGTTTCAGCGCGAGTTTCTGTCTCTGGAGTTTGGACAACCGTGTCGTCTCTGTGACTGCCTGTGACTGTGGTTTAACTCGAACCTCTCTGCGCTGAGAATCAACGTAGCATCACCTAGCTAAACAAGAACGGTGCCTATGACTTTGATGAAGCCACGGCAACATTTATGGAACCCGGTCGAGGCGTGGGAGAAGTATCAAATCGTCCTAGAAGTAACCTAGAAACAACGCTCATCACCTAGCTAAGGCCTAGAAACAACCTAGAAGCAACCACATTATTCTTCAGAATCGTCCAGTTTCGCAGCATCAAGCCTTGCTCGGCTTAGTACAAGCTTCGCCATTTTTAACACGAAAGTGTTTTATGCCGGGGTCCACCAAGACTTCAGTGACGTATTTCCGTCACGGAAATGACGTCGAAAAATACATATGATCAGAAAACAAAACTTATGATAGTGAAACTTACGACATTAGAGTTCTCAGAGTACAGTTCAGCAATCTAAACCAAGTCATTATTTCACTTTCGTGCCCCTTTAACGTCGACTGCACCTGTTTCTACTCAGCCGCACATGCGTAACCACATTAGCATACCTTCTTTCTCTCACTACACTGCCTGAATTGTGATCGAGATTTCAGTCGGTAAAATTGACGGACACTTTGTACATTCCAAAGTGTGTTTGGCGAACGCCTGTGCCCATTGAGACGGGGTCGGTCAGAACGGAACGCGATGCGCGCTTCTCCCTTCTTGCATGATTCGACACGCTGCAGCACAGCGACGCTACGCAAGCAAAGCGCGAGCGCTGTAGAGTCCGACGCGACAGGCGTCCGTTGGCGCGCCCCGGTGGCCACCTGCACCGTGCCAGGGCACGGACGGAGGGACGGATGGAGGGAAGGACGGACGGACGGACGGACGTGAGCATGAGACATTAAAGGCTTTCGCCTTAAAAGTTCCGTCAACAGGAGTCGAACCCACAACCTCTCGGTCCGCGATAACAGGTACTGGGCACGCTATTCACTGCGCCACGGTCACACACTCTGTTAGCTTTACAAACGAGCCTTTTATATCTCACACTGTCCTCTCGCAGTGCTCTTGATAAAGTGAAGTAATGTATCATGACAGTGCAATTAGTTCTTCAACGCGTCGTTTCTACGCGTCCGTCCCATTAGGCGCGTTTACAAGAGGAGAAGTGCTATTTTGACGACGTCTTAGCACTCTGCCAGGTGGCGACCTTACCCCAAGCGTCGACCTCGCTCATAGCATCCATCCATACCAAAAATAGCTCTGCAACGCGCGCCTGCTTCGCCTGGCTGTAACTCCGCGTCCCCCCACTTACGCTCGCCCCGCGAAAAATCGTGGCCGGTCAACAGGGAAGACACGATGCGCGTTGTGTTTTCCTCTAGTCGGGCAGTGGTGTTTAATAACTCTAACATGCAGCGAGTAGGCGACCTTAGACCAAGATCCGCGTCCAATCAGCGACGCTCTTCTGGCTATCTCGCCGCTATGATTCCGCTCGCACCGTTAACTACTGCAACTAACGCAATGGTTTGCTGAACCGTTGATCAAGGACGTTAGTCGTCGGGATGGAGATGCATCAACAAGCGTCAGCGTGGGTACATCCACGTTGAACACAAAATGCATTGTGCATGCTCTCTTACGTCAATATACAATAAACATCCAACTACTTCTGTAAGAAGACGTTTTACTGGTTTTACTTTCGTGTTTACCGATTCCTACAACTGAGGGGCTTCTTCAATCGAGCGGCCGTACCTGTGCATTCAATAAGACAGTCCACAGCACGGTGGTCCACAGTAGGCTTCATCCGTGTGTCTGGTAAAAAAAATTGTTGATTTAAAATACTCCGTGCAATACTGTGGGAGAGCAGTGAGCCGTCCGATGTTTTTTACGAAAAAAAGTAACACAGGGAAGTTTATTGCATACAAGTAACGGCAATTCAGGTGACTATAACTTCACTGGGTAACAAAATGACTTCCGCGGGACGTACAAACAAGGGAACATAGGTACACTGGAACTGCAATGCTAACACAGGTCACTAATCACTGAAAAAAAAAAACAGGAAAAAAGGAACACAGAAACTCACTAAGTTTGCACAGAATTACATGTCATTGGGGAAGAAAAGCAACATTAGCACTCAGAACATGCCTTGGGCTGGCTCGTATGATACGCGGCTCATTTTTTTTTCCCCCATGCCGGTCGCTTTCAAAACGGCAGCAGAGTAAATTCAATATTCCCTTTCCTCATTCCAAAAAATCGTGTATGCCACCTTCTGAGGAAGGCTTCTTCACCGTGTGTTTCTAGCTGTTCGGTCAGGTACCGAACCATGATCATCCTAATCTTCTGTAACGCTGGGTACGCAGCTCGTTGTGGTTGTCGGCGTGAACAGCGCCGGCGCCACAATACAAACATCGTGACCGAAAAGACGAGTTGTTCAAACAAACCCCTCTTGTGCTGACCGCGCGATGAGGCAGACACTCCGTCATGGGTGACCGGACTACTTGCATAAACTTAGGCCCGACCAACCCTCACACAATAGGTACCTACTGGCTTCCAAAGACTTCAGTGGCCGCTCCGGTTTTTCTCCAAACTTCACACTAAATACCGGCACAGCATTCAAGTCGCAAGCAATCGCAGAAAACCGTTTCAAAGCATTTATTTCCCAGCAAACACCGTTTAGTCGATACCACTGAATATGCTATAAAGCCTTCAGGGGATTTCTAATTCCGCGCTTTGCGAATTATATAGCCGGTTCTTTCGCGCGCTTGTATGAAAGACGAAAACTCGTCACGTCACAGTGATGCCACATGCCCCATCTCTCTTTGCGAGGTTAATGAGTAAATTTAGAATTATTGTGAAATATCTACCGAAAAAATTTTTTTCGAGACCCGCGTGAACTCGAAATATATCCCAGATATATTTGTGGCACATTGTTACTCTTCTGCCGTTGCATATCTGACATGTGTTGTAGGAACAATGATGTTTGAGCATGCGTACGGTATTAAAGACAACCTATGATATGTAGGCAGGCGCAGTATTGTATTTCACATTGAACATTGTCCCATGGACGCACAGTCTTCTTTTTGACTCATGTGTGCACGTCTTGTATTTCCTTATTAGGGGCGAAGCTCCTTAGGGCCTAGCCTTGTCCGGCGTCCGTCACGCTACACAAAACCGAAACCGAAACTGAACACCTGCACAACGAAAAACGAAAACATCTGCGTAAAAAGCCGACTTTATGTGTACATCAATCAAGTATATGACAGCCCAATACATGATCACCTGCGCCGTCCGTCTGTCCGTCCGTCCGTGCATCCGTCCGTCCCTGCATCCATCCGTCCGTGCATCTGTCCGTCCTTGCGTGCGTTTGTCCGTCCGTCCGTCCGTCCGTCCGTCCGTCCGTGCGTGCGTGCGTGCGTGCGTGCGTGCGTCCGTGCGTGCGTGCGTGCGTGCGTGCGTGCGTGCGTGCGTGCGTGCGTGCGTTCGTTCGTTCGTCCGTCCGTCCGTGCCTTCGTCCGTCCGTGCATCTGTCCGTCCTTTATACTAGTCGGCGACTTCAACGTAGATATCATGGACCTTAGGACCTAGCTTCGCCCACTCGTGATCATTCACTTCGTGGAGATGCGTGGATTTTTTCCTCTTGTAGTACGTGTTCGGTCCAAGTATAACGAGTGCGCGTCCATGGACGCTAAAGTATGACCCGTGAACATCCGTCGTTGTCTCGACACATCTGCCTGCCGCGGACAAGCGCATGACACAATTGGCTTAGACGGAGCGTTCCCTCGCGACGTGGCGTCCTCATTTCAAGATGCGACTTACTTTTGCTATTTCTATGCACTGTTCGCAAGGGAGAGAGTATTCTTGTTGCCTAAAATACCTTTATATATCACTCCTGGTTGAATTGGTTTGCTACACACGATCGAACGTTGAACGTGGGGCGTCTCGGCAGGGATTTCAATGTATTTGTTTACGTATTTTTAGGAGTACTCGCTGTCACCAGATAACGATCGCACATAACTTGAGTTGGTCGTTAAATCGGCTTATAAAGAAATATAGCATGACCGACTGTACAATAACTGGACCATTACTCACGTTGCAACTACAATTATTAACTGCAAAATACACTATAATTCATTAAAACACTTCCACTTGCTTTAACTTTCGTCTCCAGAGCCTTGGCATCAAATTGCGTGAATTTCATGCGTTTGTAGACAGGGCATTATAATGTGTGTCGTAAATGGGTATGTGTATACCCCTGTATTGGAAAATGGCCCATTACCGTAGTGTGGGTCCGTGCGGTACTCCCGGGAAGCCTGCTTTACCTTTGCCGCGGGTCGGTGTGGCATCGCAGTGTCTCCACGATAGAGCCACTTGCTCACTCACGGTCGGACTCATGGACCTACTCGCCAAATAATACATTTGTCAAAGGGGCCTGATGAGGGGAGGTCATTGGTTAGAAGCCTTTTCACTGGCCAATGCGACAACTGTGCGAAATCCATTTACCGTGAGAGTTTGAATTAAGCTTCGAATTTAAATTTGATTTGATTATTACAACCACGAGTACACAGCATACATAAACGACGAGGATGTTAGGAAAAACGCTGCATAATGGCATCTTGACTTGTCCCACCTCCTCGCGAAGCACAAGCAGCAACATCGCAAGAATGCTCAATACATACACTTATAGGAACATTGAAAAAAGAAATACATACAGCTAAACAAAACAAAAATGGCAATATCATAATAATAGTATGTGGGGTTTAACGTTCCAAAAACACCATATGATTATGAGGGACGCCGTAGTGGAGGGCTCCGGAAATTTCAACCATCTGGTGTTCTTTGACGTGCACTGACATCGAATTTAGCTATCTAAACCAGCAGGGAAAAGAAAATTTTGCATTCGCAAAAAGTTGGAGCGATGTGTTCACCTTACGTGCAGCATCTTGCGGTGAACTCGGTTGATTACAACCGCGGTGAAAATGAATGCGGCGGGTACATTTTCCGCTTTAATTAGTACCGGTAACTTGACTGCGTTAATTAGTGAGAGCAGGTGTGTTCTCGCATTTGCGCACTGTTATCTCCCGTGAAAGTGATTGAAACTTGCTACATTGATTCTTGTTTATCTTTTCGGTACGCACTCTAGTCCCTATAGTCACTGATAAAACGTTTAATCCTATACACCTTGGCAGTCCGTTAAAATCCCTGACGTCATGCCGACCTTGTGCGGGAAGTGCAAGCCACGTAGCCTATCTCGGTTTTTGCGTTCTATTTTTCTTACCAATGTTCTTGTCACATTAATAGTGTCCTTGTCGTTAATAATAATATCTGGGGTTTAACGTCCCAAAACCACTATATGATTATGAGAGACGCCGTAGTGGAGGGCTCCGGAAATTTCGACCATCTGGTGTTCTTTAACGTGCACTGACATCGCACAGTACACGGGCCTCTACCATTTCGCCTCCATCGAAATGCGACCGCCGCGGCCGGGATCGAACCCGCGACCTTCGGGTCAGCAGCCGAGCACCCTAACCGCTATACCACCGCGGCGGACATGTCCTTGTCGTTGTTAGTAGAGTAGTCTGGTCTTAGCATTTTAACCTAGCATTTCTCTCCAGCGTTTTTTTTTTTCAGCTACCGCGCGATCGCGGACGTCTCGTGGATTGAACTTCTTGCTACATTGCTATAGAAGCTCATTTTAAAAGTATTACGGTTGTGCTAGATACCTTCGCATGTTAGAAAAATGTGAGTCTTATGAATGTGACGCCCTCCTTTGATCACAGATATCTCAACATCGACATGATCCGGCAGCTGATTGCAGTGCCTCCCTGGATCAACTGGCTGGTACGTACGCGTGTGGATGGTCCATGGAGAGTTACAACTTTCGCTGTATTTGTGCATGTGGTTCATTAAAGGGGTACTGAGACAAAATTTCGCCTGCGGGATCGATTCCCGTGAACATGCGTATATCATCTGCAAAATATCAACAGCGAATATAGCTTGAGAGGTATTTTACAGCAATTTTGAAGTTTTAATTTTGAAGGTATTCACACCATCAATAGGGACCCCATGGGGACCCCCTTACTTCCCTCACGTCACCACGCTGCAGTCAATAAAACAAGTTATGATGACGTCATAGCCGCCATTTTTCTTTGGCCGCGTTTGTTCCAGCAGTTTATACTTCTCGGCGGCTGGTGGCGAGTCCGTGGCCTCGGCGCACGCATTGAAAGTTTTCTATTTGGGGACACTGCTGTACCGTTTCCTATTCGAAAAGGCTTCTTGATGCGGACCGTGCGGAAGTGCGTCACAGTTCTTTGTGCTGACGTGGTCGAGAGCTGCACATTCTAGGTAGTGATAGATGCACCCGGCGGCTTCTCGTTTTTGGAGCTCTCTCAAACCGAAACTGAAACTGGTTGGTAATGAGGAGCCTGTAATTAATTATCTGTCGCGCGCTGCAGCAAACGATGTGCCGTGTTATGACTAACAGGCCCCCAGCAACACATTGCAGCAAAAAAAAAAAAAACGCGAGGCCAAAGTTTTTGTGTTAGTACCCCTTTAATAACGTCGATGCCCCCCTTTGCACTCTTAATAAGGCTTTACCGCATTTGCTTTACTGCTCAGCGGCGAAACTAACCTTAAAGGGCCCCTTAACCACACAGAGGTAGAAATTTAGTTGTGGGGAGTCCAGTTGTACACGAGTCCTCAACGAACACGTAGCCGCGAGAATTTTTCGAAACTGTGCCGTAATAGCGGAGTTACACTTGTTTGATGATCCAATAGAGACCCGCCTCGCTCGTTTCGCTCTTTTCCTTCGTTGTGCTCCGTTCGTCGGTTCGTATCTCCTCCTGGTCGAGTGCTCCTCCTCGCAAGAGCGGCGAGAGCGCGTACCTGCGAGCAGGCAAAGCAGGTTATTTTTGTGGATGACATGACCAGACGCAAATGTTGACGCCACGGCCAACGTTAGGGATTATTGAAAGGCCCGGAGAGGACGAGGAGTTGTTTCTTGGGAATTTGGCGCGTACGCGGCTCGTAGTGCTGCCGCCATAAGCGTGCGCAGGGTTCCCCTTCAGGGGGGGGGGGGGGGGGCGAAGGTTTGTCGCAGCGTCCCCCCCTCCCTATTATGTCAACGTATGGGGCTGACTTTGCGCCCCCCCCTATCGCCCCCCTCCTACCTATTATGTCAATGTATGGGGCTGACTTCGCGCCCCCCCCCCCTATCGCCCCCCTCCTACCTATTACGTCAATGTATGGGGCTGGCTTTGCGCCCCCCTTCTCACCCCCCCACTCCCGTGCGCACGCCTATGGCTGCCGCGTTTCGCATTGTTCATCGTGACGGCATGCGGAACTCGATGCACGCGTTTACTTGAAATGTTAAAAAGTTGTCTGAGGTGGTTTAGGGGTGATTTAAAATCTTCGTGTACTTTTGTGAGCGCGCTTCCTTTATAATGTCGATAAGCTTCAGCAGTGTGGTTTTCAGGGCAAGTTAAATTACGACAGTGTGAACGTACCAGCAGGTTATGACGCGAGCACATAGGAAAGAAACGCACACGACAAAGACAGACCGCAATGCTGTCTGCACTTTTCACCGCATTACAGAACTGCATGTCTGTAGCTGAGGCTGCTTTAGAAATACGCCCACCAGGCAACGCATATAAAGGTGATTGATCTCCACAGTACTTTCGAAGTTCAACAAGGCATGGGAGCTAGTTGTTAAAATGATATCACGAGTTCTAGCGCAAGGAAACGACGCGGCACGAGGGAAGACAGGAGGACACAGCGAAGCTTCCTCGTGGCTTCCATCTCCCGTCTTCCGTCCTGTGTCCTTTCTTTGGGCTCAATTCTCAAGATACGTTACAATTTTTTTATTTATTTATTCAATACTGCGGACTCTAAGGTCCAAGCAGGGTGGTTAATACAAAAAAATACAAACGACGTATCAATTACAGAGCAGAAACAAACAAAAAATTACACCATCTCCCGCTAAAGGGAACCATGTGTAGATGTGAAGCAGCGGGCGCTAACGCTTACACTGGCGGTGGCGTTGACGCTGGCGCTATCGCAGCGTTGCGCAGGAGAGAAAACTGAGGAGGCGCAAAGCACGCAGTGATGGAGCGGTGTTTCCTACTGGAACATGCCAATCGCTGCTAATGGGCAATGAGAGACAGAAGACTCCGACTGGACACAGACCCGCAGTCGGCTTTTAGTTAACGCGCACGCTGCGAATTTTTATTGTTCAACAACGCACAGGAGAAATCTCCCACCGGCACCACCTTGGAGGTCAAGATCCATTGCCATATATACGGGATGGACAGTGAACGGTTGTGCAGCGCGAGCAGTCCGTTTTTTCAACCAAGAAACTCGCTAGCAGACGCTGCCTGCGTCGGCGTCGCGAGGCGAGAGAGGGGGATAGCGTAGGAGAGGAGAGAGAGGGGCGGACGCGCATGCGCAGTGGGGGGTGTGCACGCTGTGGGCAGGGATGCCTAGAGGGGGGAGGGTATTAGAGGAGAGAGAGGGGGGGGACGCGCATGCGCAGTGGGAGCACGGGGAGGGATGCCTAGAGGAGAGAGGGGGGGGAGCGGAGAGAGGAGGGGAGGCGCATGCGCAGTGAGGGTGTGGTTGCCGCATGGAGGAATGCCTAGAGGAGAGAGAGGGGGAGAGGAGGTTTTTTTTATTTTTATTTTTTTTTGAAAGGGTTTGCGCATGCGCAGTAAGTGAAGCCTCGAGGCACACCACCACCACCACCACCACCACCACCGGATTAAGCTTCGCCATAAGATGCTTCACATCTAATAAATGGCGAACAATGTTGTTTTACAGATTCATATACCAGTAATGACGAAGAGATTCTAAAAATTAAGGCTGTCACATTTTGTTCGTGCCATGTCATGTTCGTGCCATGTCAGCTACGATTTAATGGAGCTGAAGCTAACGCTAGCCGAAGTGGAAGGCAAGCGCAATAGATGTCGCTCGTGTACGAGATGGTACTTACACTTCACACCGCGAGGAAACGCCTCGGTGAACTTGTATTAAATATTTCTCACTGACGTTCAGTGAGAGGCAGATAGAGAGAGTTTTATTTAAAGAAAGGAAGAAAGGTCGGCTTGAGCGGTAGCATGCTCTAGCCCGCTATTTTACACCGGGGGAGGGGATACGGGGAAGGAAACGAGTGATGAATGACGATGGCAAGTTAGGGAGGTGAGCATATACAGTCCCGTCAAGTTGGTGCAGTATATACGCACCCCCGTCATCTGGGGATCGACAACGATTCGATGGTACTCAACAGCAACGACAAGACCACTTGAGTATAAGGTTTTGGTATTAGAGCGGAAGCAATCGTAACTGAAGATCAGTCAGAGTCAGAGGCGAGCGTATACTATATATAGAACTGATTGATAATTGTGATTATTACGATTATCGTGATGATGATAATGGTGACCTATATATTAGGATTTCATGCTTCTCGTGTGCATCCACGCGTTTCAGCACGCCACAGAAATTTTTCGTAATTATTTCTTTCTTGGGGTTGAGCACGGTGGCATGACAACAATTTCAGAACTATATGCTTCAACGCCTCAGCGCGCATAAAGACGTGCGCTGAGACGTTGAAGCATATAGTTCTGAAATTGTGCGTTAGCTTTATGCGCGCTGAGAAGTCGACGATCAGAAGGTAACAGAATACGTTTACTGAATCGAGGCCCTCCCGCGGGCGCATCCTTGCGCAGAAGTCTGTGCTGAAGAGCGGCAGAGGCGGCGACGACTTCGGCTGCGAGGGCCTCGCCGACCGGGGCGAGGGGGGGAGAGTACTCGTTCGAGATGAGCTTCCGCGAGCGCGTCATCGAGGTGTTCGAGCACCCGTACTACGACCTGGTCCAGTGCTCGGTCACCCTCGGCGCGGCCGCCTGCCTCGGCGGAGTCCTGCTGCTGCCCATGTACGGACACCGCCTGGGACTGGTGGCCATCGAACTGCAGGCCGGCCTACCTGGCCGCATTCGTCACGGAGATGTCCGTCATGGTGAGAAGCTGCCATTCCCAAAGGCAGATCTAGATATTCATCCCCTACTGAGATAGTGTGATAGCCCTATGCGACCCTCGCGGCGGGATTGCGCAATATTTGGTGAACAGACGGGCTTCATTTCTGTAAACGACCATATCGTTGATGTCACAAGCAATCAGGGCCGTTTGGCCAGCATATGAAGGAAGCGTTTCTTGCAAGTGCCCGTACAGCCACTTTCTTCTCACAAAAAAAAAAAAAAAAAAAAAAAAAAAAAAAAAAAAAAAAAAAAAAAATCACCGCTCAAGCACTCCTTATAGTTGGTTCACCGGCGATGCAAAAGCGTGCGGCCTCGGTGTGTACTTCTGGGTTGATCCCGACAGTTCGCTAAAGTCTCTCTAATTATTGGTTACTTATCTGTTCAAAAATCGTAATTGTGTTTCCCACCCGTGTGTTCCCTTCTTCATTTTTCAGTCCTTAGTGTTTGCAGAAAGCGGAGAGTTACGGCCTAAGAAAGCGCACCGTGACACAAGCACTAACATTAAAGAAAGAAATTTCATTTCCGGGGTCGGTCATACATGTGCGCTCACAAAAGCAAGTGACAGCGAGACCAGCGAATATGAACCGCGCTGTCCCACGCTCAGGGGCCGTGTGTCTTATCCACCTGGCCAAACATCCACGCTTGCAGTATGTGAATATATGGTGCCATGCGAATATGTAGCGCCAGCAGTGCAAAGCAACAGTGACAGGGAGCCACTTTGAAAGAAAACATTGCCGAAATATTTCGTTATAGTTTACATTACCGAAATCTCCTTATTGTTTACATTACCCAAATCTGTAAGTCACAGAAGTCATACGCTTTTAAGCGTACGCAGGACGTCGTCGTCGCGAACAAATGGCACACTACTCGCCGCAGCAAAGCACCGTATACACTCTAAAAACTCCGACTCTCCTTTTATACATGTGAGAGTCACGTGTGTAGCACTCCCTTCGGAGAGGCACGTTCACTCTCTTTAGGAGAGTCGTGGGACGCGCGACTTTCCAAAAGAGAGTTATTGCACGACTCTCCTAAAGAGAGTCAACGTGCTCTCCGAAGGGAGTGCTACACACGTGACTCTCATATGAATAAAAAACCGCCAGTCCTGCGCAGAAGGCGCAGCACAGCCACAGCGAAAGCTGGGAGAGCGGCCTTTAGCCTTTTTTAAACACTCTTCGGGCAACTACTACAAGCGCACTTGCATGGTACCCACTACGCCATAAATCATCATCATTTCTGTGTAGTGGGTAACCGTTACTATGCCATTCTTCGTCATTCTTCAGAAAAGCGCGGTGCCCGCTACACTCTTGTAACGAATTATGTGCACTTTGTTGATGCTGTGGCTGACGACGATGAAGAATTATGCCTCAGGCTTTTGTAATGGGTTGGAGCATCGAACGACCCAATCGTTACGCAATTCGCATTGTGTGACGCCTGGTTCTCACTTTACTGCTCTAAAACGCTTTACAACACACGTTAACGAGATTCCTTGCCCGATATGAAGCCTGCCTAGGGTCAGTTTGCACCGCAGTTTCAAGCAGTGGCGTAGCTCAGTGGTAGAGTGCTGGGCTGCCACGAAGAGGACCCGGGTTCGATTCCCATTCTGTCACAGGTGTTTTTTTATTTATTTAGTTTTTTTCTCATTTCGTGCGATATTGGTTACGGACACCGGCGGCGGCGGCGGCGGCGGACAACTACGGCGCAAAAAAGACCCTTGTTGTGATCTCATAACAGCTTTCGCTGTAAAAAAAATGCCCCCCACCTCCCCGAAGGGAATCGTGAGGAAATGCGAATGCATTTCGCGCGCGCTTCACTCCATTTATATATGGTGGTTGTGGTTCGATGAAGGAAAAGGCGCCTAATTTCTGCAGCCCGGTCGGGAGCACGGCTCAGCGCCTTTTTTTTTTGCTTTTTTCTTGTTTTTTTTAATTTTTTTTATTTTTTTTATTTATTTTTTTTAAATTTTTTTTTCATATATAGCTCCGCCGAGCTCCGCCGCAGTCCGCTTTTAGTTAACGCGCACGCTGCGAATTTTCATTGTTCAACAACGCACAGGAGAAATGTCCCACCGGCACCACCTTGGAGGTCAAGATTCATTGCCATATATACGGGGTGGCCAGTGAACGGTTGTGCAGCGCGAGCAGTCGGTTTTTTCAACCAAGAAGCTCGCTAGCAGACGCTGCCTGTGTCGGCGTCGCGAGGCGAGAGAAGGAGAGGGGGGAGCGCAGGAGAGGAGAGAGAGAGGGGGGCGCGCATGCGCAGTGGGAGTGTGGACGCTGCGGGCAGAGATGCCTAGAGAAGAGAGGGGGGAGCGTAGGAGAGGAGAAGAGAGGTGGGACGCGCATGCGCAGTGGGGAGTGTGGACGGCGCGGGCAGGGATGCCTAGAGGAGAGAGGGGGAGCGTAGCAGGGGGAGAGAGGAGGGGAGGCGCATGCGCAGTGAGGGTGTGGTTGCCGCGGGGAGGGATACCTAGAGGAGGGAGAAAGGAGGTTTTTTACTTTTATTTTTTTAAAGGGTTTGCGCATGCGCAGTAAGGGTGGTCACGCCGCACACCACCACCACCGGATTAAGCTTCGCCATAAGATGCTTCACATCTAACACCTGCCGGCGCGCACACCTCCTCAACCTATCCTCCTCCTCCTCCTCCGCGGACAACGCCGCACAACGCCAACGCCGGATGCCTGACATAGCCCGACTATGAAATGCATTCGCATTTAAAAAACGGATGTGGCTTAACTCAGTTATGTGCGTAGCGAGAGGTACGGTTAATCTTATTGTTTAGCTTGGTTTTTTGCACGGTTACGCTTCTTGAGGCGTGCGGGTCGTTTCGTGCCGACGACGAAGCCTGGCTTATTTCATTCTCTCCGACTCACTTTCCATACCTGCCGACGAATCCCACCGAGCCTCCCCTTCTATATATACGATGCAACGCCGGCTCCTCCTCCGTTAAGTTTGAACAGCGCGACTGAACGCGGACAGAGTAGAACACGCACGCACGCATACACACAAAACGCTGACTTTCAACTGGAAGCGCGGTTGCAGCGCGTTTTCACTGGCTCCTCCTCTGACGTCATGCCAGATGGCGCGACGAGCGGTGCGGCCACCGGCCACAGCGAAACGGCGACAATACGGCCAATGTACCTCTCGCTACAATAGAGCGCACCGTAGCATGTATGTATGTGCGTAGGAAACGAGAGAGAGGGGGGGGGACGCGCATGCGCAGTGGGAGTGTGGACGCCGCGGGCAGGGATGCCTAGAGGAGAGAGGGGGGGAGCGTAGGAGGGGAGGCGCATGCGCAGTGAGGGTGTGGTTGCCGCGGGGAGGGATGCCTAGAGGAGAGAGAGGGGGAGAGGAGGTTTTTTATTTATTTCTTTTTTTTGAAAGGCTTGCGCATGCGCAGTAAGGGTGGTCACGCGGCACACCACCACCACCGGATTAAGCTTCGCCATAAGATGCTTCACATCTAAAAAGTTCCTGTCTACGGGCCTGACTAAGCTTATCTACCAAGGGGGTAGGCAGTTCCTGTTAAGAACAATTTGCTAAGGTTTATGGGACAGCAGTAAAACTGTTCTTTTTATGAACACATACGAAGAGAGATGTGTGTTTAGAAAGGGTCTTTAACGATTTCGAGTACTGCGTACTCAACTATGGGAGAGCAGTGAGCCGTCCCGATTAAGCACCAACTTTAGCGAAGTCAGTCTTTCCGTTCAGCCATAAGTTCAGCTTACAAACGATATCGTTCTCTGATCTGTTTGTATGTGAATACGTATACACTATACTGCCGCAGGTATGCTGGCCGATCACTCTTATCCGCGGAGCAAAAGTGACTAACCGTACCTGAAGAACCTCAGCATAACAAATACACTTGGCAAAGAGCGCCGTTCCTTTATTAAAGCAAACACTCTATGTCTTCTTTTTCGGTGTTTCTGGTTTGGTGCGCATGCATTGTCGGTCCCCGTAGCCCAGAGCAGTGGGAAGGCACCCTTCGCGACGACGCCCCCCGAGGTCTGCCGGGCGCTCGTTCAGCGGGCCCGGACAGTCGCAGAGGTTGTCATAGGAGTCCCGGAATAGGGACCCTCCCCGCTGTCTTTGCACTTAAATAAAAAATGTTTTCATCATCATCATCATCATCATCATCGCTAGAGAACGGCGCTTCAATAGACCTCTCCCTGTTTGCAAACAGTGTGACGTCACTACGAGCACCCCGCCCACAACCCCCCCCTCTCCCGGAGCAGGTGCTGGTTGGCAAGAAAGTTCCGCCGGCGGGATCTTTCTGCATAGCAGCACTGCGTGTGTCTGCATACCTTCGACTGAAGTTTCTGCGGATCACTATTTTCTAAAGTCACAGCTTGTGGCGATTTGCTCGTCGTAGATGGGAGCCATAAAAAAAATCTTATCCTCTTCGAAAGCGAAGGTTACGGTGACTGGCGCTTTGTAAAATATTTGCATGACATGGATGTGAACGTACTCAATTAACGTCGCGACATGTGCATTGCAGTTTTAAACGAGGGGCAGCATTGACGGCAGCATGGTTTTGAGCTGCTGTGCGCGACGTCATGGATAAGATTCTCACTGCGCAAAATTCTGATCGGAGATGAATGAAAAAGAAAAAAAAACCGAAAAAAAAGAAGAAAACACTTTTTGCCGTGCGTTCGGCTGAGGTGAACAAATCCTCGTGAAAATTAAAGCGAAATTCTCCCCTACGCCGTTCCTCATCCCACTGAACTTTTATGCGATTTTAAACCTGATAAGTTAATCTCTTGCGCAGTTACCTCGTGCATCTGATGCCTACAACGTGTTTGCATACTTACTTTGCTCCTTAATTTTAGACCCGAACACAAGCTTGTAATGTGCATTGTCAATTCATAAAGATCGAGCCGTAAAGGTACCAAGTATATGAGAAACAAGAATCTCCACTCCGATAATACGAGTTATACCTTTACTGGGTTTGCGTATTCGCCGTGCTAAAACATGCTAATAGCTCCTGCGTAGTCGCACCTTTCAGTCCGGAGATCATGCACTTTTTTTTTCTGCACGCAGCACAAACGCTGAGATGTACGCACTCTCAGATGATCGCGTGAAATGCACTTTTACCTTGACTAAAATGTCGAATCGTGATGTTCCGTCGGCAACCGGTTACTGCCACCGGCCCACAACGGGCGCCAATTTTTTCGCAAACAAAATGCATCGTCATTCACACACACCCACAATATTCGCATTTTCACCGTCCATAAAGGTGAACCAATATTTGTCGATGCCTTTCAACGCACAGTACATGCCACAATAAACGCTGCACACTTTCGAAGACGATGCCGCTGTTCCTCGCACAGGCCGCCATGTGTGTTCACTTCTTCATGATAAACAGCCAGCCAGCGTGGCAAGTTTTCCGTCGTGCAGTTCACCACACATCTAGATGTTCTCTGACACATACCACAGCTAATCTCGCCACATTAAGATGAAGTTTAAGCTTAAAACAAAAAGAAAAGCGTGCCCCAAGCACCGCGCGACTGTACCACACTGAGCCACAAGCGGGGGGTGTTTTGCCAACCACCGCCTTGCACGTGCGCCGGTGACGTCACGGTGTGACGTACCCCGGGAGAGGTCTATTGCGTGCTGTGTCCAGGACCCGCCTGCATGCTCCTACGGCCACCTCAAATCACTGTTCCGCGACCAGATAAGCCTCTCTCCACGTGCAGTAGAACCTCGTTAATACGTTCCCGTTTCGTACGATTTCCCGGTACCAACGTTCGCGATATCGTTATCAAAGCGAAACTGCGATTTTTGTGTGTGTGTGTGTGAATTGGGATTCCTAGTGAATGTACAGGGCTGGTCAAAAGTTCCCAGGCCACTATCCCATGTATTCCTTATGGAAGCGTGGCCTGGGAACTTTTTGACCCCCCCCCCCCCTGTACATACGTTATCCCGGATAGTACATCCTTTCCCGTGGTTTGTGGGACGTTAAACCCCAACAATTATTATTATTATTACGTCTTCTCCCACGTGGGAAAAGACGTGCTGTCAGTGAGATTTACGTTAATACGTTTTTTGGAAAAGCAAAAATACGTGTTTTGTTTTGTTTTTGTTCTTTCGCATTTTCCATCACCAGCGCGGTACGCATCGGTGTGCTACAGTGATTTGCACTTTTCTTTCTAGATCGCACCCGCTAAGCGCACTAAGAATTCGTACTTATGCAAAATAGAAACTTCATAACTCTGGATATATAGAAATCGAGGCGTCCGCGGCACGCCTCATAAAGCCGCTTGCGTGTAGCGTATTAGCGTTCGTATGAATTATTTTAATTACGTTCTTCTACAGGGCCCGTATTCACAATAACGTCTTGCGCTAAAAAAATTTTGCGAGTCAAGATTACAACGCGGTAGATATGTTTAGTGAAGCTGGCTGACCAACAGGAAAACGCTCTTGCGAAAGAGAAGCTTTGTGAATTCGGCCAACTTCTTTCTTTCTTTCTTTCTTTCTTTCTTTCTTTCTTTCTTTCTTTCTTTCTTTCTTTCTTTCTTTCTTTCTTTCTTTCTTTCTTTCTTTCTTTGTTTCTTTGTTTCTTTATTTCTTTCTTTCTTGTCTATTTTGTAATTGCATGCCTTTACTTTTCGCCTTATGCGGTATTCATTCACAGCACAGTTTTAGTGCCGACATTGAGTCGCCTTGGAGTAGGTCTTCCGCATCTCGCGCATTGAAATTACTGTTCTTGAAAAGGTGTTCGATGCGCGAATCGCAACCTGTTGTACTCTCATCTTGTTTTAGATGCGAAGCAGCTCTTTGACTAGCCTGTGTAACGCTGTCCCTCCGTGCGTCCGTACGAACGCGCCGCAACGCGCTCCCCTCGCCGCAGGTGTTGGAGCGGTGCCAAGTAGGTCACGGCGTTGACGTCATGCTTCCCTCGCAGTGCGCGCTGACGTCACTCTCTCCCTCACCTGCCGCGCGCTCGCCGCAGCGCCCGCAGCTGCCGCCTCGTCCGTTCGCCCGCAACACCTGCCGCTACCGCCGACTCGTCGGTTCACGCGCAAAAAATTACCATAATCTTCCCAAGGGGAACCCTGATGGGATGCGAAGCAGCAGCGTTGCGCACGGGTGCGTCACGGGTTGAACGGCGCTAACGCAGTTGCTGCGGTGAGCGCTGGAAGATTCGTTTGAAGCGATGGCTGGCGTAGGTCTTGTCGCGTCTTCAGAGTGGACACGGGCGTCACGGGTTGAACTGGCGCGTTAGCGCCGTTCAACCCGTGACGCCACCCGTGCACAACGCTGTTGCTTCGCATCCCATCAGGGTTCCCTTTTTTGTTTGTTCTGTGTTTTTTTTCAATAAACGGATTCCTTCTTAGCTCCTTTTCGTCGCTGGAAACTACCCCGCATGTAACGAACACATCGCAGAAAGTTTAAGTTCCTTATAGACAATTCCGCGTGTATCGAAACACCCTATTATATCCAAGCATTCTTAGCGCATATAAGCTTGTTCGTTATGGCGAGGTTCTACAAAACTTTTATTGCGATAGCAATTATATGGACAGTCTCGACGGGTTTTTGCCGTCGCCGTCGCCGTCGCCGTCATTTCGCGTATAAAGTCCAAATGGATAGATCCCCCCAGCGCATCGTACGTTCTACCCGCGGGTAACAGCGCAGGAGCGGGGGCGACAAACGCGGCTGAAGTGGATATCAAACGAGCCGGCCCATCTCCGTCGCTCCGAGGCGTATGCGATAAGATCCCCCCCGCCTGTTCGACCAGCCGGGGAATGCTCAAGAAGAGAGGAAACGCACCACGCATCCTTAAAAAGCGCGGAAAAACGCGAGGAGGGAGGGGGGGGGGGGGGGTCCCTCATGCAGCCACTGCGACCTTTGGTTTTTCCTTGCACTGCACCTCGTGTCGCAGGTATACGCTTACGGCCAGCGTTTCGTGCGCATCGAGCAGTACAATCTGCGGGACTTGTTCCTGGTCGGGCTGTGCTGCGGACTGTTCGGTCTCCAGCTGCTGCTCAGGGTGGTCGACCGAGACCTCAGCGACGGCGCCGTTGGCATGACGCTGGCGACGCTCTTCCTGTGCGCCATGCTCGTGCGCCTCGCGCACTTGACGCAGTACGGCGAGGTACGGCGTCGCGCTTGTATAGCGATGGCCGGGAATTTAGGGCAGCGGCATATGTAGAGGTCGCGTGAAATATTTATATATGCTGGCGTTATAACCACTCCGAGGCACTTTTGCTAGCACACTTATGCGTTGGTGGTGCAGGTTTGTATTCATTATTGCTCGTCGACTGTAGCTTCGCGCGAAATCAGATCGGTGGAATATAGGTCGTGCAGCTGTTACGGAGCTCTAACGTAGCGGTGCTGTTAAAGATACGCAAGAAGCAGCGGAATACTGAACGAATCAAGAAGTTAACGATGAAGTGTGAAAATGATCTAGAGTGAGTTTGAGAGCAATGCGCTCGCTTAGGACTTGTACACACATACTGGGCTACACGTGCTGTACCGTATGCAATTGTATCTGCTCCCAGCATACGGCTATTAACGTTGCGCAGGCTTTGGGCAGAATCCCTTGTCATCCTCAACCCAACAATAAGAAAATTCAACAAGCTCCGCTTCGCGGACACTGATCAAACAGCGAAGCTGTTTAATCCCTTCGTCAGGCTAACGCATTTCTATGTTTTCCAAGTCTTTCAGATATGTTGTATCACTGCTCTTTAATTAAACACTCTTTGTTAAGCTTTGAGGTGGTAGCATAGCTACCACCTTTTATAACCACAATGTATCACGTGACAGTGGCGTGACTATGGTAACGCGCACGCCATTTGTTGGGCTAACTGTTGCCTTCTTCCTTTTTAGTGGAAGTTGTGTGTAGTGGCATTTACCCAATTTCTGTGGCACATACGCGTTTATGATGATGACAGTTTTCTGATAGGCCGCACAGATTTCTGTGGCACGCACCCGTTTGTTGGGCTAACTGTAACCTTTACTTTTAGTGGACCAGTGGTGAATAGTGGGATTTACCCAACGTCTGTGGCACATACCCGTTTATGATGCCCATAAGCATTACCGCGGATCCCGGACATAAAAGGCTCGACCAAGAACAGCTTCGACGTTTAAAAGCTTCTTCACTGCATGTTGCAATGAATCACGAATTTGAGCTTGCATTCTTTCAGATGTTTAATCTATCGGAATGGGTCTTTGGATTAGGTATGCTTGGTGCAGAGAGATGAGAAAATTTATTATCACATAGTCTCTTATCCATCTCCGTTTGGAAGCTGCCCACACCACTTGGAGAAGATGTGACACCGACGTAACGAGGCTGATCTCCATGGTTCTAGGATATATCCAAAGCAACGCTTATTTTCTGTGCTTAATAGCAGTAGATCCATACAGTTTCTATTACAGAAGCGTGCTATGTGGGACCCACTATTCAACATGCCGAGTTGACTAAATGTTAAGCGCGCGCTTTGTCTGCGTCAACGTCCGTGATGCAGGAGCTATTTGAGTGGGTGATCAGCCTGGTCCACCAGTACATGGACTCGATCATTTACACGGCCTACGAGACCGGCCTGGCTCTCATCAAGGGTGAGGAGGACGTGCGAGAGAACATCTGGAAGACTGTGGACGAGTTCATGGCCGACCAGATACGCTGTCACGCGGGGGAGAACCGCCTCGAGGTGTGTGCATGCACTGCAATGGTCTCTGTATAATAATAATAATAATAATAATAATAATAATAATAATAATAATAATAATAATAATAATAATAATAATAATAATAATAATAATAATTAGACTGGCAGTCTTCGCAGCCTGCTCAAAGCATGATGATGCATGAGTGCCATAGATTACAAGTAATCTTCAGGGATACCGTACAGAGGAAATGCTGATTGGCTGAACCGTTTGGCTAAGTTCGATGGCCGGCCTCCTGCTCCCCGTCCCCACCGTCGCGCCTGTTTCGTTCGTGTCCCATCAAATATTACGTCGTGATAGTATACACTTGTACAGTAAAGTTTATAATAGGGCTGATATCACTTCATAATGACTAAACGGATGGCAGTGAACGAAGACAGAGATTAGGTGTCTACTCCTTCTATGTACTCAGTCTACGTGTGTTACTCCCTTCTTAGTTGGCATATACTACATGCACTTGTGCGAACCATGCAACATTGTAGGTTGGTGCGTCACAATAACTGCAAAGAGGCGTCTCGCTTGTGGCGCAGCTTCTTCGGCAGGTGGTGGAGGTGCACAGCAAGTACCCGGGCGTGGCGGTGGCCTTCAAGAGTCGACAGGCCTGCCAGAGCATCCTGAACGACGTGCGGCGGCACATCGACGAACTCCTGCACAACGGCGCCATGGACACCGCCGAACATCGCAAGATGATCACGGTGCTCGACGCACATTCTAAAAAAAAAAAACAGAGTCATGTGACTCTGTTTTATAAGTCCTGACTAGCCACGTATATGACTCTTTAAAGAGACACGTGTACTCTCTCATCAGAACACGTGAACTCTCTTATACCCTCGTCGGAAAGTCGTGGGACCCAGAAGAGAGTTAACGCGACTCTTTAAATGAGAGTCTCGTACGTGGCATGTCAGGACTCCTCGGGAAAGAATAACACATACTGGTCCCCCCCCCCCCCCTTTTTTTTTTAGAGTGTAACACCCACATAAGTCGGCCGTAACAAATTTGACTACACGCTTAAGGTATAGTCCGAAGCGTACAATCAGAACGTGTTTTGGGGTTAAGCTGATTCGTATACTCGCGTGTATGCAGGTTTGAAAAGCATTCATTTTGACGAGTCACTGAAGTATAGACACAAAACAAGCACTAACTCACAGCTGCTATAGTTTCAAAAGATAGTTCGAAATGATTTTAATATACCTGAAGCTGTCTTTAACAAGCTTAAACTAACTTTTGCTATGCTTGTGCTTTACAAGGATTAAATATTACCAGTCAATAGACAAGAAGCAAGTATCCATGGAATCATTGCCTTATACTTAAAAAAAAAAGAGTGAGTACTATTAGGCTCAGTAATTTTCCTACGCCTTGACCAATTCCTCAGCTTCACCATGAGAATGTAGCTGTCGAAACGCGTGACATTATGTCTACCTGGCCCAGCTTAAAGTCTACACATGTAACGAGTGTAGTGCGTCCACGGCTGCAAGTGCGTCCTGAAGTGCTTCGTTATGCGGCTTCTTATATTGTATTGAAACTGCCAACCGAACGTGTTTTCTTTTCTTCAGAACTCTCATTTGTCACACAATGGCAAAACGTATCCATAAAAACAATCCCTTTGGGGCGAACCTTCCAGCTGCTCTTCTTGTCAGGACGTTGGCTTCAGCGACATCCTTTTCATTCGACTACTACTCATCGGTGCAGCCTGATCTGCCTGGTTTCAATATGGACGCGTGTCCTAAAGAAAATGCTTAATGGATATGTTTTCATCAAATCGCACTTATAGGTTATGCGGGCGAACTTTAAAAAGTTGCTAAAAACGAAACAAACATTTACATAAACGAAGCATAACGATTCTTACTGGGGCGGTCGATCGCGATACATGCAGGCCGCCGAGGAAGCGATGCAGCAGGTGATGTCCGCACCGTACAGTTTTCCCAGCAGCTACAAGCCCATCTCGGTGCTGCGCGCCGTGCCGTGGATGGGCACCGATCAGCTGAGACAGTTCCTCGCGGTACGTAGCTTTGCAATATAAATGTGTTGTATAAACACAATATTAATGAGAACGAACAGACAATGATGCCAACGAAAGTATAGGGGATGTTATTAGAAGTAATTGTAATGTAAATGTGAAGGAAGAAAAGTGGACGAAAAGATAACTTGCCACCGGCAGGGACCGAACCTGCGACCTTCGAATAACGCGTCCTATGCTCTACCACTGAGCTACGGTGGCGGTCATCCCTCCGTCCACTTTATAGGGTGTATATGTGCATTTAGGCTCCCACGTTTAAATGCACATACTATATACCCTATAAAGTGGACGGAGGGATGACCGCCACCGTAGCTCAGTGGTAGAGCATCGGACGCGTTATTCGAAGGTCGCAGGTTCGGTCCCTGCCGGTGGCAAGTTATCTTTTCGTCCACTTTTCTTTCTTCGCATTTACATTACAATTACTTCTAATAACATCCCCTATACTTTCCTTGTCATCATTGTCTGTTAGTTCTCATTAATATTGTGTTTAACAAAGCAAATGAGCCCTTAAACTTACGCTTCTTTCCTTCATGTATTGTATATGGCGTCACAAACAAAATTCTAGCAATCGAAGAAGATTCTGCTTCTAACTTCGATACACTGAAAATCGACTTGTGTGCATTCTGGATGCATGAAGTATACTTCCTAAATCTGGTCATGGTTGTACTAGAGGACAGATGCGACAACTTATTTACTCGGGCCTCTTGCTTTTTAGTAAAGCATTTGGGGTCAAGTGCGCATGCGTTTTGAACTCTCATTTGGGCTTGCATTATAGAGAAGCGTAAAGTTCTCATTGATTGGTGCATGAATTGAATGAAAGAAAGCAAGGGATAGCACACACTTTCTTGCGTGATATATCGCACCGACGTGAGTATACTGTACGTGCACGGCGATCGAAAAAAAAAAAAGTCGTCAAGTTGGCTTTCCTGCTACGCACAGGCGCCGAAATTGTGGAACTCAACCGAGTAAAGATAATTACGCGCACATCGATAACATATTTCTTACATTTATGTTTTAATACGTGAAGGCCGGGCATATACATCATCAAGCATAACGGAAGCGTCACGCGCTAATCAGTCATTTTCGGTGGATTCGTGCTGCAATGCGGAAAAGCTATGGCTTCCACTTTTGCGCTGTGCGTGTCGATTAATTTGTTCTTCCTTTTGTGTTTGTTCCATACTCGCTGTACAACATGAACATCCGTACACTTTTTGGAATATATTAAAAATTTTCTCAGATGTCCATCAGGCCAGTGTCCTACGAACCTGGTGAAGAGATCATACACGAGAACGAGGACGCCTTTATCGTCGTCGCCACCTCGGGCATTGTCAAGGTGAGTACGTTGGCGGCGAGCGTGCAGGCATTCGCAGTATACGCGGTGGTATGTGGCCACTGGCCACGGTACCTAGGCGCGAATCTCTGCTGATTCTGTTGGTCCCTTTCGCATCTAGCAAGTAATCACAGCGCGAACGGAAATATTCGTTTGCAAACAAGCCTTGGACTTTCAGCGTCATTTATTGGACGTAATAAACTGTAAACGCAGAATAAGGGGCATGTTCAATGCAGTGCCTGTTGCTTGAACACGAGATTGTCCACCACGGTGGATCAGTGGCTAAGGTGCTCGGCTGCTGACCCGAAGGCCGCGGGTTCGATCCCGGCCGCGGCGGTCGCATTTCGGTGGAGGCGAAATGGTAGAGGTCCGTGTACTGTGCGATGTCAGCGCACGTTAAAGAACACCAGATGGTCGAAATTTCCAGAGCCCTCCACTACAGCGTCTCTCATAACCATATTGTGGTTTTTGGACGTAAAACCCCAGATATTATTATTATGAACACGAGATTGGACTACTTCAACAACACGAATTCAATTTTACGCATGCATAAAAAAAAACTATGAAAGCCCATATTTTCAGCTCTGGGAACCGCAACGAAGTCCTAAAATACAAAAGAATGGAGTATAATATTTACGTAACCGATATTTTACCACGTGCGTGCTACGAGAAACACGAAGATGGCAGCGCAAATGCGCATATGCAGAAGGCAGAAAGAAGAAGAACGCTCTGGCGCGCAGTATTAAAAAGACCGACCTACTGCTGTTTTCGGTATCTGTGCGTCACGACCTCTGTCTTGACGTCGGGACTATGTGTACGCATGTTAAGAAGCAAGACTAAAAAGTAAGTGCTGAAATTCACAGAAGTTCCTTTCGATTACTGCGTGGTCTGGTACGATTTAAGTCATTCCATTTCTCAATAGTTATCCGAAATGCGGGTTTACCATTAAAGGATCCCCGGGCCACTCTGAGTACAGATCGAGGCGGGCGAGTGGTTTCTTTCTCGCGTCAAAACGTATACGTTGTATCCTCCTTGCCGTTTATTTTTTCGTCTAAAACACGTGGATAATGTCAGTACTATAAGCGTTGAGCCTACCAGGGTTTCGCGTTTTTCGACTACACCAGGCCCGTAGCCAGGGGGGGCGGGGAGACCCGAGGGGTCCGCCCCCCCCCCCCCCCCCCCCGAAATTCGGATGGAAGGGGGGTGTTTTACCGAGGAAAAATAATAAAAATGGGTGTTTTTCAAGGCTTTCAACAAGTGTCCCCCCCCCCCCCCCCCCCGAAAAAAATTCCTGGCTACGGGCCTGGACTACACGCTGTTATATAGCTTTGCATGCGCAGTCAAAAATGCACAAAACGAAGTGAAATCAATTTATCACGCACGATAGTCACGCCAGAGAAGGTATAGAACGGGCGTTCGACTGCATGGAAAAGCTGGGTAGGAGACAACTCGCAACTAATAGACCTCGCATACACACCAGTAGAGAGCTTATTTCCTCATAACTTCACGTCAACAGACCGGTGGCGTCAAGATTTGTGTATAAAAGACAGGACACGCCCAAAGAGAATATCGCGCTCGTTCTTTGTGTTTTCAGAGGTTGTTTAGGAGCCCTTTAAGACGCAGGAGACTGAACATGTGAATGGCGTGAACTCAGCGTGCCGCGCGATAGTGTAAAGCCGTGTAGTAGTGCTCTTCAAGTATATAGACATGTATCAGCATAGTCACGCAACTTACGCGTTGACAGTCGGCAGTACAGCGTCTGCTGCTCTCGACAGAGCATCACGCGCTTCCTCTTGTGTTCGACGCAGGTGTCCGGCGAGGTGACGGAGAACGTGGACGGCGCGCTGCCCAACACGGCGTCGTTCCTGTACTTCTACAGCGACGGCTACTTCGAAGATTACATCCTGGCGCCCGACATCGTCGGCACGCTGAGCATTGTTTCGGACGAGCCCTGCGTCACCACTGTCACCGCGGAGACTGCCGTCAACGTAAGGAGCTTAGCGGGGGCGTAGCCGCAAATGTTTTTAGGGAGGGGGGAAGGAGGGGGGGCACAGACATCCTTTATGTATGCTGGTGCATGTGTATATATTTGTATATAAGTGTATATATGTGTATATATTTGTATATAAGTGTATATATGTGTATATATGTGTATATATTTGTATATAAGTGTAAATATGTGCATATATTTGTATATAAGTGTATATATGTGTGTATATTATATATAAGTGTATATATGTGTATATAACCGTATTTATGCGTATATATTTGTATATAAGTGTATATATGTGTATATATTTGTATATATGTGTATATATGTAACCTCAAGAGACAAGATAGCACAGTGGGTCAGGTCAGTCGAAATCAAGAAGACGAAATGGGCATTGGTAGGGTAGCACGAAGGCAAGATAACCTCTGGTAATTAAGCAGTAAAAACAAGATTACAATAGAAGACAAGCGCGCGCGAGGGTAGGCATAAGGTTAGGTGGGCAGATGAGATTAAGAAGTTCGCGTGGATAACACGTGGCCGTAGCAAGCACATGACCAGGCTTATTGGCGAAACATGAGACGGGTCCTTGCCCTGCATTGCATGGGTGCAATCAGGCTGATGATGATTATCACAATGTACACATGCAAATATTTTCTGGCAGGGGAATTCGTAAAGCTAATAACCACCTTTGCTTTTCCTACCCACAAAATGAAGCCGTATGACTCGTATGAAGCGTATCCGCCTCGAGAACCATAGATGTATACGCGCGCTTGCAGGCCTACCTTATCCCCAAGGAACGGCTTCTGGAGGCTCTGGAAGGTGTTCACCGCGTGGCCCAGCTTCCGCTACCAGCTGTGGTACTTCATCTGCTCCACGCTGAGCACGCCCCTGCTGCAGTCGCAGCCGCAGTACCAGGTGCCGGCATTTCCTTAACTGAAACTATAGGCTTCGTTCGCGTCCCGAGGCTTTCTTTGCAGTTACAGAACCATAGCGTGCATACTCGTATAAAACGTGTAAACCGGTGCGCAGACGTGGCCGACGGAGAAGGTGAACAACCGTCTGGAGCGTATGCAGATGCCGGACCTGATGAACGCCAAGCAGTTCCAGGTGAGTCCGGACATCGAGGACCTGCTGCTCATCCAGGGTCGCATCATGGACGCCACCACGGAGGAGGAGTACCTGGCGCCCATGTACATACCGCGCACCGTCACCAAGATCATCTTCCCGGTACATATATAGTACCACCGTGTTCACCTATGCCTTTTCACGAATGTTCGGTGTAGCCACAGCCAGGTGCCAGGTTTTATGTTTTAATTTACTTCTTTCGGGGTATAGGGTGTTTTATGTGACGGCGATTTATAATGATGGTGACAATGATGATGACGATTAATACATGGATGTTGATTGAAAATACTGATAACTTGGTGATTTCTTCGCATCCCAGTAAGTGCTCTCGCTATGACACATATTCTTTTAACAATCACCGTTGGCTTTCAAGCATGCCACTTTATTTCTGTGTCGGCCCCGACACAACTGATTTCTTGAGGCATGCGGAGACAGCGGTAATGCTGTCAGTTTTGGCCGCGTACGAAAGGCTGTCTGCGCTCTATGTATATATACTGCAGGAACAGTATGCATAATGAGGTTCTCGATCTTCGATAATTAATAAGCCTTCCTTGGGTGCCCAAAACAGAAATGTCTCATGCTGCGTTCGTCCATATTCGCTTTCCAATACCCGCAGTTCGTTGCAAGCCAATATCGTCCAATTATTCTGCTATCCTCCTGGGTTAAAAGACTCTTGTCTCTGTCAGCAACAATGCATTCCTGACTGTTCATCCTCAAGGTCGTTAAAGAGACACAAAAGTGAAACAATCAATGAGTTTAGACTGACAAATTGTACTCTGAAAACTATACCTGTCGTTAATTTCACCATCACAGGTTTATCTATGCAAGAGAAAAGCAAGGTCAAAGTTTTCATTTTTAAACATGACGCCGAAATCACCGTATAAGTGACATCACGGATTTCAAGGTGCTTTTTTTTTTTCGTATCTGGCGACACTGACCCAACTATATTTCCTGAAACTTGGTATGATAATTCCTCTAGCCCCTCCCCCCCCTCCCAAATCAGAGGTCCATGAACTTGACTTTTGCTGATTAGTAAGGGTGTGCGAATATTCGAGTTTCGAATTCGAATCGAATAATACTTAGTCGAATAATTCGATTCGACTTTCGAATAGCTAGTATTCGAAGTTTCGAATAATTCGATTGGACGAATATCTAAAGTGCGACAACTAAAGGCCAATGTGGCAACTTGGTTAGGGTGGGGTGGAAAAAACTAATGCTGACGTCGTTACAGAAGGTCTTCCATTAAAACTTTCACCGATATACTGCTTCAAAAATGAGCGCATGTTTACTTTAAAGGAGATTATGTCATTTGCGCGCGTCATGGCTCCAGCAGAAAAGGCCAGAGAACAGTCTGGGAGACTGTCGAACTGCTAGCGCCAAAAAATAACCAGCACTGAGCTCGGACCTTATAGTCAAGAGGTTCAAAAAATACTGCAGTGAGCCCATGATACTGAGGAAGGATGATCCTTTGAAATACTGGAAAGCGCATAGAGCTGCGCTTTATCCAGGTATCGCCAAAATTGCTTTGCGACGCCTTCGCAATCCTGTTACTGAGGAGCCAGCCTAGTGAGCGCATCTTTTCAACTGCAGGAAACACCGTTACATAACGGCGAGAAAGTTTGAAACAAGGTCATGTGGAACAGCTTCAGCTTCTCCGTGACAACTTGTAGTCTTTCAGGGCAGTCATCACCGCGTTATATGTGCTCGAGAACATGAGCAGATTCAATTTCTTTGCTCTTTCTTTCAATTTTCAACAAAATCTTTGATATTCGATTCGATATTCGACATTTTTGGCCACTATTCGGCACTATTCGATTCGAATTCGATTCGAGATGAAATTTCACTATTCGCACACCCCTACTGATTAGGGAGCACATAAGTCCAGGCCCGTAGCCAAAAATTTTTTTCGGGGGGGGGGGGGGCACCTGCTGAAAACCTTGAAAACAACCTATTTTCATTATTTATTCTCAGTAAAACACACCCCCTCCATCCGAATTTCGGGGGGGGGGGGGGTCCAGAGCCCCTAGCGCCCCCCCCCCCCCCCTGACTACAGGCCTGCATAAGTCTCAGTAGGCGCAGTCAAAATCAACGACGTCATGGCGATTGGTTCGGGAACTTCAACGTGACGTCGTCACGAGCATTTTAGTTTTGCACGTTTCTCGCAGCAAGCGTGGTCATTTTGTTATTATGAAAGTGTATTTTGCTAATACGAGAAAAAAACAGTCTTTCTTTGTATAGTGTCCCTTTAACGGTGTGCGTCTTCGTTCTCACCTCCAGGGCGAGGTGTACAGCCGACCGTGTCCCGTGATGGTGATCATCGCCAACCAGCAGTACACGCTGCCCGAGGAAGTGGACTGGGTGCTGCGAGAGCAGCGCCACGGCGACGAGAAAGAACAGTGCGCGGCTGCCGCCGCAGCCGGCTTCCCGTACGACGAGATGACATTCCTATCGAGGGTGAGCTGCAATGCTATACACAGAGCGAGTCGAACCTCGACATAACCAACCCCGATGTAATGAAAGTTCAAATACAACGGAAGTGCAGGAAACCTGCTTAGTCCATCGGGATTTTTGGCGTCACGTTTTCACGATTTTTCTTCCATACGTGAGATCCGGAACGAAGTTTAAGTAAATTTATGCATGCAACACACCAACCCCGTTGTCGCCGAACCTTACCGCATTTACGGTTCCTTTTGCCGCTCGTAACGTGGCCTCCGAGATTGTTCTCGCTCGTACGATCTCGGAGGCAATGTCGCCAAAGGCATTGTGTGCGAGAGCACTGTCACGCACTCGGTTGTTCCAGGTTGCCCGGTATGTCTTGAAATCCTAGCGACAGTATATTGGCAATGGCACAATGGACTCACAAAATTTCGCAGATACAGCATAACAAAGTACTAACGTTAAAAACACTGCTGAATGCGTGTATCTTTCTTCATTTTCGTAGGCATCCACTGGGAGGAAACTTGGCGAATCCGAGTGAGGCTTCTGCGGATCCCGAGAAAAGGACTAAATGTGATGTGGAGATGCGCGCGGTGAAGCGTGCATGTGGTTATATTTTCATTTATTGTATCAATGTAGGGCACGCCTTTTGTTGTCCGATTTCACGACATACCAAGGACATATCTTAATATAGAAATGTATTGTATACAAGAACGGCTCTTGAAATAGAATGCGAAGGGCTTCCTGCTCTGTCTTCCCTTTATTCAATAAATGCGTATCCTTCTTACGGAAGAATATTAGGGAAGCCTATGGGAAGTGCCCTTTAGCCTTAGGTACCTCTTTGGTATCTTGGAAGCACCGGCAAGTATGTTAAACAACAACACATTGTTTCCACTTAGCACTGAAAAACCATGCTCGTGTAGCGGTGCCCTTATCGTCGTCGCACCAGGGCTGTGTCCGATTCTTTACATAAAACGCATTTGTAGCAGCAATTGGTAATATGATTTTAGCCCACCAATGGTGAAGACGACATTTTTATGTCTTGAGAAAGACTGGGTTCCTGTGGAAACGTCAACAGAATAAGTTGTCGTTACATAATTAATCTTGCGGCAACCAGTGTTAAAAGTTAACTCTTCTGCATTGAAGCTCGGCATGGGCAGGGGGAGAGCGCTGGTGTAGCTTGGATGGGGGGGGGGGGGGGTAAGTGCCCCTTTTGCAACCCTCCGCGAGCAGCGAACCATGACGGTGTTTTCTCTCCAGTGAAATGTCTGTAAACTGGTTTCTTTTCCTTTTTTTTTTTCTTGAAATAACGCCTCGTCTTGCGTTGGGAGTTGACACAGTAGTAGCAAACAGTAGAAGGAAAGAAAGGCCATAGAACAGACAAAATAGAATAATCTCAAAACAAATCAGATAATCAAAAGAAAAGGGCAGAGAAGGATAAGAATTATCACATGACCACACTAAAAGAAAATTGCAGATAAACACAAGGGAAACACAGGCGAATCCGCAGTTTGTACAGCTTTCACTTGGGGTGGAAATGGCTTCGATTTTCTATCACTTTTTTTTTTTTTTTTGTCATAATCGGTTGCACTTGCTTCGTCAAAGCAGGCTGTGTTTCCGTTTGAGTGATGTCCGTGTCCCTGCCTATGCTTTTAGCGCTGCTTTCCCAAATTTCTTCCAACTCTTTAGAACGTTTTAGCAAGTTATTACCGTACCGCCTCGTCCTCACTCTGTGCTTCGGCTGCTTCTGTGAAGGTAAGCCAACGCCGCAAATACTAGTTCTCAAAATTACTGTGGGGTTGTCACGCTAAACAGAGGGGCGCGATAATACGGTTTATCATGAACCAACACCAACTCGCTCAACTTTTTACTTTACTGGGTTGTCACGCCTCACTGTTGCCTCTCAGCCCACGCATGGCGAATGAGGGACCTGTCATTCGGAGGAGGCACTGTCGCTAGAGCTGACAGCGGCTGAATCACAACGAGCGACAAAGGAGGAGAGGTACGGTCACGGACACAAGAGTCTTTGGAGAGAGAGGTGTTTCTTTAGGAAAAGGAAAGAATGCCGCGATCTTCTGCAGCGGGAGCACGGCTGAGCGCCATAAGGGTAGGAGCGACGGGCACAAAAGACGAGGTACGAAAGAGCGAAGAAAGAGTCATTGGAATAACTCCCCTAAGGAGGCGGCACGTGTTTCGAGGGGAGGGCTGACCGGAGGCAACTCCAAGAAATTTTGGCTGCCTGGACAGGGTGAAGAGAGGGGGGGGGGGGGGGGGGAAGCATAGAAGAAGTTTGTTTGTAAAGACGAGTAGACAGTACTATCGATGGTGTCGCGTGTACTCGACGAGAGTGACCCCTAGTAGCGAGCACAGCCGTGTACCACATCGTGGGCCCGTCACCACCTACGCGAAGTCGACGAGGAATTCCAGCGACGCCGCCTCGACTCCCCTTCGCAAGTTCCGATTACTGGTCTGTAAGGATGGAATGCTTCCTCTATTTTCAATTTATTAATAGACAGTTTTAATTAGGCGTTCGCAGCGGCTTTGTGGACAGCCCACTAAAACTTTCCGATGTACTGCCAGTGTGTGTTGCGCCGCATAATAGCTTATCAAGCCTCGTTCGGCAAAGCCACACGTGGTGCGCCGAATAGCGAGAATTATCGTTCCTTCCCGGCGTATCATATTGTTTCCGCTTCTGATCTCTCGCGTTTTGCGTCGTTCAAGGTTATCATATTGGCGTTTTCCTCGTGCGTTTCCTCTTCGTTCTTTTGCAAGGGCGTCCGCGGAACTTTTTTCAGGGGGTGCATTCGCAGATAAGTAGGGCGTGGGGGGGGGGGGTGTGGCATCCAGCACAGGCAGGATTGCCTTCCCTGCCGTGTCATGAAAGGCAAGATTAGTTAATAGTGTGTAACGTGTAAAGTTGGTTGGCTGTCCTGAAGGCCGTTTCACAAAGACATGCCGGACATGAGCGTGGGATTTACTTACCCTTTATGAACGTTAGCGCGTGTGTTAGTATCAGTGCGTTTATATGTACACATCCAACATGGAAACTTTTTCGGGGGAGTCTCAACCTCCCCACTGACTATGCCGGTTGTTCACGGCGGCGACGAATGCTTCTGGCGCCAGCGTCGTCGCGTCAGTAGCTTCTGGAAACTAAGCCGCAGCTTTTTGTGAGGGCTATTTATCGAGTTTCCAAAATTAGATGATGAAAATAACTTTTGTTTCATTAGAATGCAGGAATTTAGTTGCGCGACTGAGACACGGAGAGAAGGGAGACACGATTACACTCACGAAGCGCAAACTTACGAAGTTTTATTTCGAAAATTGCGTGAGTCACCACCGCACCTGTGGAGAATACAAAGGAACGCAAGGGCTCACGTACGCAAGCCGCTTGGGGCCCCAGCACTAAAACTCTATATATGTGTGCACTACCACTCAAATACGCTATCTCTTTTGCAGACACGGCAATAGGCGGCTCGCTGATGCATCTATCCTGTGATTTAAATATGTATTGAACTTCTACTATCAATCGCGTCATTTCATTTTTGCTCCTAGCATATACAGTGCAGTGTTCAAACAGGCCTGCAGCCGCAATCCCTGCAGTGGATTGCCAATCAGCCACCTGTTTGATTCTTAATTAGCGTGCTCGCGTAGCCTATCGTTAATACAACGGGATGATTGTCCTATGTAAGAGTGATCACGTGATAATGGTATGCTGTAAACTATTCCATCTTTGCACGATACGTGCTTGGTGCGATGCTGCTTGTTGCATATCTTCTTTTTTCTGCTTTTTGCGTAAGTCATTTTGCAGTTTTCCCAGGTTATCGGGGCAAAAAGCAATAATTTAACCACAGCGTGTTGGGCAATTTTCTTTTAATTGTGCGATACGCCCCATGGAATTACGGCAGTCTTTTGTGCTTCACGAACTGTGTGTTCACCATTGCTAGAATCCCGTATGCCCTTCAGAGGTTTTTCGGCCACGCATAGAACAGCGATGCATAAAATAGTTATGTTTACACAGATGTGTATTCGAACTTCTGATGGTATTAGTTTCTCCATTTTCCTGTTTCAGAGAAGAGAAAATATTGCAAGGGAACATTTTCCACCAAAGTTAAAATGAATAATTGCAGTTAGGTTGCCGTCGTGCAGCTGTGTCATCGTGTTGTGTGACTCATCCCATCACGAGACGAGACCTTTCTATCAGGAGTCTGGATAAAGTCCCTCTACGGAGCATTTGTTGGGGCGTTTTAATGTGAGACAGTATTTCACAGAAAAATAACGAAGAAAAGGCGGGGGGGGGGGGGGGCATACTCGTGCCGTGTGAGCAGAGTCTGATATTTGAAGTTCCCGCTGTGTGTATGGCTGGTAGAGCGAGCAAACGGAGCCAAGGCGAAATCGGGCCACAGCCACTATCGTAGATCTATCCAAAGCCTTGGTCAATGCCACTGAACGTGTGCTGCCATCTGCGTGCGAAGTGCGCAGGAAGTTTCGCCGGAAAACCTCTACACTCGCTCTCCAATCCACGACGTTTCCGTTGCTGTTGGTCTCAGCTGACGTGTGTTAAAATGAGTGGGTGATAACCGCCCGTCTGCCGTCCAAGCATGTGTTTATAAACATTGTTTCCAATAGCCACCCCGCCGCAAGCTATTGCTACCGGTACGTACCTCCCTCCCGATGGTCGTGTTCTTTTCTAAACCTTTTCCCGTGTATTCTGCGGCTGCAGTGACCCAGTTCTCGGCCCACTGGTTCGCAGACATTTGTCTCGTTTTCTTGGAGGGGCAGACTGGATGCGCGAGTCCTACCGATGACGCTCACTGAAACGGCTTGTCTCAAGGCCGTCAATTTATAACGACGAATGAAAGGCACGGCCAGTGGTGGTTGTGTATGACTGTATTTGCCACGGCTGGCGGTTCCTTGTCGGGACGACCCGAGAGGCCATTGCGAAACCAAAGAGAAGGACCGTCACAGTTGGGCGAGCGCGTGATTGCAACCAGTTTCGACGGCTTGACGACCCAACCGCGCAATGCGGTTTAGGATCGTGGTTTACTCGTTATCGCTAGAGCTTCTCGCGGAAACTGGTCGTCGTCTCGCGACTTGGCGGTGACAGAATTTCAGTGACACGACACCGCTTCCCGTGTCACTTTACGTAATCCATTGATAAAGTTTCGTGCTGATGTTGCAGACGAGATAACGAGCGTAACGCTCGTGGACAACGCATCTTTTACTGCGCGTTGTGCGTTGTAACCACTTCTTTTGTGCGATTTTGGCGTGTGTGGAAAGCTTCTCCTGCTCTTTCGGCAAGTTTCGCTAGCCTAGGGGGTTTGCATTGGTACAGTCGAGTGCCGTAGGCGTTGCACGTAGGAACGTTGACGACCCCGGGAACGAAAAGGGAGCGGTTATACGCACGACGAAAAAAGAAGTGAGAAGCGCGCCCGGTTGCGGAGAGAAAGACCAGAGTTTGAAAAAAAAAAAACAAGCAAAGCAAGCGCCGTCGCCTCAAAGCAGCTGAGTGCACAAGCCGACAGGTGTTTGAGGCTCTGAGCGCTACGTCAGCTTAGCTGCAGAGTGTACGCGCGCATTCCGAGGTGGGCTAGCGTTATTCGTCAGGAAGCGGCAGGCTCGACGGCTCTCAGGACCCGCACGAACACGTCTCTCCGAGTAAGTGGCAACAGGATTTCGTTCTGTAAAATCAAACCCCCGGATCTATGCAGTCGGCAGCGAAAAGCGTCAACGGCTGTGCTAAGTTTTGTTGTTGATGTGGGCGGAATGTCGCGACCTTCCGCTTGTTTTCTTCGCAAAACAGCATTCGCGATCCCGGAAACATATGCTCTTCCTTTAGAAGTGAAACGCGTTACTGCTTATTGCGCTCGTTATCCGAGCTGAACCTCGGTTTCGATTGTTCCGTCAATACAACATTTACTTAGTAGTACTGTTTTTCATTCTCTTTCAACCATAAAGCGAAACTAATACCGATTGTTCTGTAAGACGTTTCCGGTGTGGAAAAAAAAGAAAAAAAATGCGCCGTTTCTGTTATGAAATCAGTTGCGCGCAGTTAATACAGATCTTGCCACCGGTCGAGAAATGCTCAGGTTTGTTGCTGTTGCATAATTATACCATAGAATGAATGCTTCACAGCGCCCTATTTGTTGTCCGAGGCGGAATTTCGATACGATGGTGAATAGATCAGCTGTTGCCGACAGTCTTTCGCTAGTTGTCTGGCAAGTGTTTCGCTACGATATGCTAGCGGACAGGTCTTCGCAGTTGTTGAAACTTTGGCCGAGCAACGAGCCGGCAGAAGTTAGTGAACTTGTGATATAATGAAGTGATAATCATTGGAAGCCTAAATTCATGACAGACATTGGAAACGTTCTTCTATAAGCTTGCCAGTAGTTTCGTGCTTAAGCCAACAACTCTGAATGGGCTGCTGAAGAGCACATTAGAATTGTTTCATCAAAGGAAATTCATGTCGGCGGCTAACCAGAGCTGGTCTAGGTTGGTAATCGTGAGAATGCAAGAGTGCTGAATGAGGCTTTCTTGATGGTGAACAATAGGTTCCAGGTTCTGTGAGGTTTTCACGGTGCTGTGTTGGCTTCTATTCATTGGCCTAAATCACGTGAGATTACGCGGTCTCTCTGTGTTTAAAAAAAACAACAAAGAATCGGGCCTTGCGCATGAGAGCACGTTCATATCCATCATATAGATGTTTCAGTGACGCAACATGCTCTGTGTCAACAGTGGCTGCGACCATGTGTATGCCTTTGTTCAGCCCAGAAGTACAAACATTAGTTTTCCCGAGTGTGCCTTGTCACAGCTTTCTACAGAACAGCTGCTGCGTAAATGAAGCTAGGCACGCTGTCTCAGGTTCTCGGCTGTGCCTCTGTCATGCAGTCATGAATAATCCATGCACTTACGCATATGACCTTTTAACAGGCAGCATGCATACATCTACCCACCTTGGTACAATTTTGACAGCAGTACTCTTTGCACCCTCGATTTCATATGCAGCCAAAGTTTATGAGTGCATTTCGTTTGAGCAGTACTGCCATGATTCATACTATACAGCAAGCGCTTGGGAGAGTATCTGTCATGGCTTAAGGGTGCTGTGGAGAAAGGGCAGCATTCCTACAAGTGAGCACTCCGTCGTGAAGCAGCTGCGTCAGTGAGGCGTCAATGGATATTGAACACCCGTTGTTTCCTCAAGTCTCTAAAGAAAATATGTGGAGGCCACGTCTACACTTCCTTTCCTAACAAAGTTTATTGCTTATTGTATTTTAATGTCAGTTGGAAGTGAGGATTGTTTATTTATAAGTGTTCATTAAGGTCTTAAACGTTTTAATATATTGAGAAGTTTTCTACTTCAAATGATTATTGTTTTTTAATGTCCGTATCGAATATTTCTCTTCTAAAAGGCAAGGTATTGCTGTTAATAAAAAAAATGGAAATACATATGGAGTCAAATGAGCTTAATGGAGTTCATTGTTAATTGGTCATTGAAAAAAGGCTGGTTACAACTAATTAACAGTAAAAAGCAAACAAGAACAAGAATGCTGTCAAATTTGCTGCAGTCTGAGAATGGTTTTATCATTTTAACAATTTTGAACATTTTGACTGAAAAAAAGCATTTCCGTCTAGCAGACGAGCTGTGCTCGCTCGAAACGGTGAAGGGGCTAAGCCTTTTTTCGTATCTGGTAGAAATGGCTGTCATGGCTACTTGGTGCATACATTACCCTTTCAGACATTTTTTTTTTTTTGTCAGAACTGTAGAAATAGGTGTTCTCAGTGAGACATGATAGTCTGGAAAAGTCCATCTCATAGTTTGCATGGGGCAATTGTGCAAATGTTAATTCTGTAGCCTAGCCTTGCGTGTGTGGTGGATTTTTCTTCTGTGGTGCTTCCAGCTTCGTTGAAGAGAGCAGCGTCGAAATGTTAACTCAACCCCCCGAGCGTGAGCTGTGTTCATCTATCCATTTTGGACTGGTACTAGTTAGGGTGAATGGTCCGCCGCGGTCGTGTAGTGGTTACGGTGCACAGCTGCTAACCCGAAAGCCACGTGTTCATTTCCGGCTGCAGCGATTGCATTTTCATGGAGGCAAAATGTTAGAGGCCCGTGTGCTGTGCAATGGTTAGCGCACATTAAAGAACACCTGACGGTATAAATTTCCGGAGCCCTCCACTATGTCGTCCCTCATGATCATGTTTCTGGCATGTAAGACCCCTCGGATTATTATTTGGGTTGAATGCTACTATTAGGGTTCAGCTAATTCCACTTAGAATTGCTTGCTCTGGGGACTCTACTAATGCATGACATTTTGTAGTTTTCACTTCATTGAGCATAGAGAACGTTATTATAGACTTTTATTTGCTTTGAGAAAACTAGCCACTCATGCAACACTATATATGTTTTCTTGAATGAAAGGAATAAATCGTACTAGTAGCTTTCATAAATATGAATGTTATGTGTAGTAAATAGACACTTTTTAAAAATGCAACATTTCCTGTATTTTTCTCCAAAGTAACTTGGCTTAGAATGAAAGTAAGGCATGTTGTTAGGCTAGTTGGTTAATAGATTCAGGAGACATGTTTAAACTGCACGAAGACAGCACATTAGAAGCGTACAACACGCACACACACTGCACTTTGTATGTGTGCATGTGCTGTGTTTCTAACGTGTTGTCTTCTTCACGCAGTTTAACCGTGTCTTCTCATTCTAGGGTGAAAGGACAACTAAATTTTTTTTTTATTCACGGGTGCCACAATCTTGGTCTATTACACAAATGATTTTCCAGTTTGTGTCATGACATCAAATTGAACAGGTTGTAAAACTTCGACCACATCAGTACAGCAGTTTTAATGAGTTTTCACAGTTACAAAATGGCAGCGTTGACATTAAGCCCTAGTCAACTGCAAGTAAGCACATTTGTAAAATATTCTGTATCCCATCGAGTGGTCTTACTGAAGCTGCAGGACTAGTTATTGTCAGTTCTTGATTAATGGCCCTTCTGGACATACTGTGCATGTTCCTTGAGATTAGCATACATGGCACAAAGCGTAATATTTAATGCACCACAGGCACAGTGGCTGTAGAGTTGTGCATCCATTCTTATTTGAAACATTAATTTTGCACAGAAGGCACTCTGCATACTTATACTACCTAAAAACAGGCTTTTTGAGTGGTGCGAAATTTCATGACAGCAGTTATAATGAGCCAAGGTTGCAAGGCTTCAAATGCATAAGGGAGTTAGCAAATCAGTTGTCTTGGAAACTGCTGTTAACCAAGGTCTTTTATGCGTTTCGAGTACAAGGTCTCTGCTTCTGCCGTCGTATCTGGTTAGACCGTGCTACATTGGTCCAGCTGCAGCAGCGATGGAAGAGATTAAGGCTAACCCAGTTCTGTCTTGCAGAAAACAGAAGCAGTTTGGAGCAATTATTTTTACTTTCAGATCAGACAGGCGTGCCTGTTAACCTTAGTGAAGGTTCGGTGCACTGTCTGGGGAAACTAGTTGCTTGTCACAAATGGACACCTTTATAATTTATATGATTCTTTGTCAGAATGAAAACTCCCGTCACCAAGGTTCTGGGTGGGCAGCGGTGACAGTTTTAATCAATCAATCAATATTAACACGATAGCGTTAAAAAGCTCGTTTCGCAGATATTCCAGCGTCGGTGTCGGCGTCGTTGGTTGTGAGCAAAAAATCTTGTCCATGACCGAAAAATCAAGAGATACAAAAATAATAAAAATCTTAGGTTCGAGTGGGAATCGAACCCAGGCGTCTCCGTGGCAAGCAGTTGTCCTACCACAGAGCTACGCTATTGCTTGAAACTTCTTTGGAAAAAAAAAAACACTATATGAATGCCATGTAGCAGAAGGAGTCTCCTTAAGGCATGTAAGATTGTGTGGCAGGATCATAGAATCGTGCCAGGCTTCAAAACATGTGAATTGCAGCGAGAAGGTGGTTTAAGGACCCACCCATTACAAAGCCCTCAGACAAATTTAATCATCATCAGCTGCATAAGCATTGAGAATGAGCATCTGCATAGGTTCGCGTGTTGCCTGATGGACGCGTAGTGGGCACTCAACAACTATACTAGCAGTAGGTATTTTAGGATCGCTTGAATGGCCAATGTTATACACACAGTCGTTCGTTTCCTTATGGCACGGTTGAGGCATGCAACGAGAACAGAAGCTAGGCTAGCAATTGAGAAGGCAATGCGCACGGTGCCCGATTACGCTATCGCATTCTACGCTTGATCGCGAAGCTCAAGCGTCCTCGAAATTCTTTTTTTATTTGACAATATAAAGTACTAGATGGACACATAATTACACATTTGGAGGTCCTGAAGTAGCAACTGTCAAGGGGACATCCTAACAGGACACAAATAGGAGTTAGAAAAATCTTGGAAAACAGTGAGTCATGTATTTTGTACAATTTCTAGAGCATCAGAAAAAAAAAAAGAAAAGTTGACAACAATGAGTGCACACAGCCTGTTTCTGTTAAAAATTTTGCCATCTTGACAGATGGATAAACTTAAAAGCAGCTGGATTGGAGATGGACCTATTGTGTTTGTTTGCTTTATGGAAATGCCTTACATGCACTTCTTAATGAGAATACGGATGACTTCTTGCCCTCCTCATTATTATCTGCAAGTAATCTGTACCTGCTTGAAGCATGTTTTTTCCACCAACTAGCTCACAGAGTTTAGTGTCTCTCACAGGAAGTTTAGTACAACCTTACGTCTGTTCAGCCCCTTGATCTCTGACCACTGCATTTTGCAGGAATATGTACCACTTTGCCATCTCTAGTGCTGTTTAAAACTTTTATCGCATTGCACATTCCAAACTAACCTGTTTATGTTGAGCACAGGACTGCCCAAAATGGCATTTGCTCGAAGCTGTGAAGTTGGAGAGCTTATGAGTTAGGGAGATGAAAAGTGTAGAGTTTGGAACACATTTTAATTTGGGGGGTTGAGGGCCAGATTTCCTGTGTTGGCTGCAAGCAAAAACGAAAGCTTCCTGGAATATGGCAGACAAATAAAGGGAAGGGAACGTCTTTAGTGCCTCTTGTTACACATGATAGGGTGCAGAGGCTTGGGTCGCTTGCCTTGCGATAATGAAATCACGACGGTGCTTGGTGCTGGTTCCTATTCCACGTCAGTGTCCTTTGCAGACATACTTTTCAGAAGCAATAAAACATAGAAGGGTGGGCAGTTTGCATGGGTAGAAAGAGAGGACTCTTATGTGCTCCGAGAAGATGAGCTAAAAAACATTGATGCTGCCAAGCGATGTGCACAACTACCGTCACCCCCCCCTCCCACCTCCATTTTGGACAATGCATGCAATGTTTTGAGCTTTAATATAACTCCAAAGTAAATGTCTCGTGTGCAGCAAAAATATGCCATGTATGTTATATGCTCTTGCAAAAGGTTGCCGTTGGCTTTAGAGGCGAGACCCCCTTGATAGGCAGACTCAATGTGAATGTTGTTACAAAGCAAACCAAGAAATTCGAAAAAAAGGCCTTGTTTTATATATATATATATATATATATATATATATATATATATATATATATATATATATATATATATATATATATATATATACACACACACAGTGATGGAAGTGCTGCTCCAATTGCTCCAAACTGCTCCAAAAGAGAAATGCTGCTCCATGCTGCTCCAAACTGATTTTTGTTAGTAATTGCTCCGAACCTGCTCCGAAATGGCACTGAGAGAATGAGAATGACGAACTTTTACTGTATAACCAACTCATAAGTCCTAAAGAAACTGAAAAGAATCTGTATACTATCATTCCAGTATGCCACTAGTGTGCGGCATTATCGCCTCTGATCTCATTTATGCAACAAGAACTGGCATATTATGCGTATAGCTCATTTGGTTGTTCTTTTTTTTTTTTCAGCTAGACATGCAGGCTAGTGTGGTTAAATGTGAAAATGAGCAGATTGATTTTATCTCATGCTGATTATCTACTGCTTATTTGGCAACAGTTATATGGGACTGTGGTTACTTCTAATATGTGGCACTCAGCTTACCGGTTTGATTTTATTTCTGCCACAAATACTAGTTTACGGAACACTACAGCGCAAAACATACACGACGGACGAAAGGAACACAAACGACGACAACAAGCGTCGTCGTTTGTGTTCTTTTCGTCCGTCATGTATTTTTTGCGCTGTAGTATTCTGTAAATATGTACCAACAAGCCCAACTCACCACTTTAAACAAATACTAGTATTTTAAATATATAGCTCATTTCACAGCACATTTTTGACAACCAGCCACCTTTTTAATTGTTTGCTTCTTGGAATTTACATTGATTGTTGTCTGCAAAATATATTTCATAATAAATAATAATATTTACGAGTTGCTTCGGCAATGCTTTGAACTCCAATTGGGGTATGGCAAATTTTATATCTGCTCCTAAAACACCAATAGCTGCTCCAAACTAATGTTTTTTCTGCTCCGAAAACACTTATGGCTGCTCCAGTGCGGTAATTTTCCTGCTCCAAAGTGTGCTCCAAAAGGTCAAAAGTCACTTCCATCACTGTACACACACACACACTCTCTCTCTAAAATGAGGCTTATTTGTGCGTTGTGTATTAGTTTTCCATCTTCAATTAAATATTGTTTGAGTAGCTCACCCTGTTCACTCATTGGGTAGCTGTGCAGATATATGTGCTTTGACTCCTGTGAAAAATGGTCCACTTTTGAACATAGTGTAAGCACAATATTCCTTACACATCAGTTTGCACTCTGTTTGTTAGTATTGTGATTATGTACTTGCATATTGCAGGTAGTAGCTTCGTGTTACACATATAAGTAAATGTAGATAGAACATTCACTATGCTAGGTGCAATATCTATGATCTTTCATGCTCATCTCTGTGGCATTTGCTTCTTCCTTGTGTATGTGTGTTTACTTTAAATGAGTGAATATTGAATACTGGCTCCTGCCTAAGTGACAAGATAAAATACTGCTCTCACAGACGCCGTTTACCCTCTTTCAGGTAGCAGGTTGCAGGTTGCACCAGACCCGAGTCCCTACTTGACGCAAGTGCCGCTAAGGTATCTGCAAGCATGGACGACGGATTCGATCCGTGCGAGTGCATCTTCAGCCATGATGCTGCCATGCAGCGACTCATCTCGTTGGTGAGTGATCCACCTTGTGTTGCAAAGGTGTTGATGTAAAGCTGTAGATAACTGCTTCATATTATTGCTATAGCGTGTATGCAGGCACTTGAGTCATGCTGTCACAGTGATGCTGCAGCATCAACGTTGCATGTATAGCCCATGCTCATGCGTTTTGAAGGTCTGCACATATATGCATTGCCCAGCTCATTTGGCTTCAAAAACAACCTAGCCAAGTGGCCTCGCCATTGACCGCTGTAAAGGCATATTCAGCCTTTAGCTTCATGACCATTCAACTCACACACACATGCACGCACACACACACATGCACACACACACTAGAATGCCTGCTAATTAGCTTTATGCATTCCACACCATGGTACATACATTTGTCTGAGTGTAATGGACAGGAAATGTCAATGCCGAGTTGAAGAAATTGCATCCCTTTACTGGGTGCTGACAAATGGCCACTGGTTTTCTACCATTCCTGTCTTGAGCACTATACGTCTGTGGCACCGCTGGAGGAAGTCCTTGTCAAGCCACCATCATGAGATGCCTGGTTGCTGCTAGGGCACTGTATGTGGTGCACTGCAGCGGTTGCTTTGCATGCTGTGTCACAGGAAGGTGTCATCGCCTCATTTTGTTAGAATGCCGTCTGAACAGCCTGCGTGCAAGAGTAAACATTGTTATCGCTTTTGGTGCTATGCTTTTTTTAACAGTGAAGCTGTTCTTAGTCAAGGCTTTCATGTTCCGCGGGTCATAGATCGGAAACGGGTAGGTGCCATGACTTGCGACTCCCACCACTCACCACTGCGCCCACTACTACTCCCGCCACTCCTTCCACTTTATTCAACCCACTTCATTCAAATCCCACTTCATTCAGATCCCACTTCATTCAATCCAGCTAAAATAATTGGCGAAGAGAAGGCTTCTTTGTAAGCCAACAGCTTCGCTGTTTCATCAGTGTTCGCTACAGACAGTTGGTTGAATTTTTGTTCTTTTTATAGCATGAGGTCATTCTTTGCTGAAACATCTGAAGTTGACGAGAGAGCTTGTAAAGAAATAATGAAGTGAACAAGATACATTTTCTTCGTACACTAGGTTGCCTCATTACAGAAGTTAAGAAAGCAGTAACGCCTTAGTAGTGTCAACATTGCACACCTTGACATGTCTGTCGTGCCTGATCCATTGCCTGTCAAAACCAGGTTCATCCATCAAACCACTGTCAGATTTCGAAGCTCCCTTGCAATTACCCTATTGCTCTTGGCACACTCTTTTTCGAGTGACATTTATCTGTATACATACATACTCTGTAATATTTTTATGTTTTTCTTGGAATAATGGATCTGATTGTGGTGTAAGACTTGTAAATGCAGAACATTATGAGGACAAAGACGCAGACAATACAAAGTGTCTCTACTTTGATACCTGACTCCATGTTAATTATTGTGTTATGTGTCTGGGAGCGGCTCCAACTGACTTATTTCTTCTTTTTGCAGCTGCGGGAGCTCTCAGTCCGCCTGCACGGACTCTGAATGTCTACAAGAGAGTAAGTAGCCTCGATTTCCTTTTTTTTTCTTTTGTCTCCACTTGCAAGAGACTTTAAAGACAATTCTATACCATGCTCCTAAAATTAGGCAAATACAGAGTCCCCTGCCATTGTTTCAAGATTTTACACACATTTTTAATACTTTTGTCCAGAAACAAGAGCACAAATTTAAAATTAATTTGCCACAGATTATAGTTTACCACACAAAATTGGTAAAGTGCTGGTGATACCTATTACAATAACTGCTGCTGCGGCAGCGGCATAACATAATGACTACTGTGCTACAGGAACCTGACTTAGTTGCTTTTATTTGTTGAGCTCACTTAATTGTCCTTCATTCTGCAATATGGCTGCTAAGAATGGTGGCCATGCATAAGGGAATGAATTTCTGAGCACATCCAAATCCAAGGTGGTGTATCATTGCTGTGTATAAGGCCCTTGGTCCTTTTCTAGCACATAGAGATACACGCTGCCGTGCGCAGCTCTCCGTACTGCAGCCTGTTATGTGACTCAAAATGGAGATACTTGTGGTGGCACCTAAAGTCCCTAGATTTTTTTCTCTTCTTTGTTAAGTAACGGCAATCATTGAAGTGCCACAGATGAATCTCAATGTGTAACGCTCCTGGTGAAACAATGGGGGACACATCCCCCGCTCACTAATGGCGGGGGATTTGCGGGAAGAGAAGTGCACGTCGCGTTCGCATATTGTCCGCTGAAAGGTGTGTGGCTAATGTACTTAAGTACGTGGGTTTGTAAATCTTCTAAGTTAATAATAACATGGCGGCAGACGCCGGCTACGCGTGAGAGGGGGGTCAGGTGAGGAGGCAGTTGTCGAAACTTAGGTAAAAGAGAAAAATCTAGGGACTTTATTGGCACCTAGCATTCTGTGCACTGTTTAAGACAGTATGTACGCGCGCACTAAAAAGAGCTTGCACAGAGTGTTCTGAAAACCATTAGATATCCTACGTAAAGGCTGGTCATAACTTGTTATTAAATTATAGAAAGTGCCTTCATTAAACCTATAATTAATATTAATTTTACACTGACTTCATTGAGAAACACTTTATGCATTCAGCAAGGACATTGTAAGAATATAGTCATAATGATTAATCTGCTTGTTATTCGCTCATTGCGCAGAAAATTTTGCTTGGGTGCTGATAATAGCCAGCCATTGCTTTTGTTCTTGTATTCTATAAACAACAAGGCTGTGGACTATTAGACATTAGTGGCAATTGCATCATGGTCAGCAAGCATGACAAGTGCAGGAGACAAGCCATGCTTTGTCAACTTTTTTTAGTGAAGGACTTCATTTTGGTAAAGTTCTGAAGCTTTTTGCAATAACATTGTAGTAGAAATAAATATTTACACCACATATTTCTTGTGTGGCACAGTTAATCATTTGTTATTTTATTTCTTTAAATGAACAGACTGTGTTTATAGAAAAAGAATTGCTTCAGGGAATGTGCTGAACTTTCACAGTAATAAACTTTGAGACGAGCGCAAGTTTCAAGCCACGGACAGCCACGTCCACATCTGTGTAGAGCGCGCGAGCAGCCAGTTTTTCGGTTGCGGGACGACACCTTTCGACAGTTGCAAAGTCTGACGTGGTCAGCCTGACTACCGGGCTGCGAATGCTCCAGACGCACCACGTCCGAGCCCGAAACTGCCACAAGGTGTCGCCCCTCAAAGCAAATACCAACTGATCACTCGCTCTACAAAGGACGTGGATGCGGCTGTACTTGTAGGCTCATGGCCATACGCATTGGCACTCACACTAGGCATTAAATGTGTTTGCCATTCCCCACCAGGGGTATTTAGGGCATCTCTGTTTGGTTCGGGAGGAATCTCATCCTCGTCTAAGATTGTGCGTGTTTTTTTCCCGCAGTGCCATCAATGCAGCAGGCTGCCGGTGGCTCTGGCTTCTTTCTGGTCATGGTAGGGTGGATGTTGCTGGCCATGGCGCTGTACTACTTGCGCCCCAACTCGCTGAGGAACCGCGGGGATGGCAAGCCCGACCGACAGGTGGATGCCAATGATGTTTTTGTGCTGATTTGGCACTTACTGGTTGGGCAGGGGCGGATGGGCCATTCTAGAGAGCAAGAACAAGTGCATTGGCCGATTACCCATTTAAACATTTACATACGCATTTACAACACGTATTAGTGTTGTCTACAGGTGACACACAAGAAAATTAATCTTTTTCTTTTTTTATTGACAAGTGTCGGTTTTGTTTTGAGAGGGGATCCGAGTTACTTTGACTTTGGCTAATTGAATGACAGGCAATCATTGTCACGTTAGATTAGAGGGCAAAACACAGATTTGGCGTGCGACTCGCTTTCTTATGAAAGCTATGTCAGGAGAGAGATATCTTCTTGTTCAATAAATTCGGGACACAAAATGCCCGCCTTTGTTTCAAATCGGACGACACCTGTCAGTGCAAATTCTGCAAGAAGCTGTAATTGGCTCGTGTTGAAGCTCACTTCTCACGTTCTGGTGTTGACTTGGAAGTCAATCGCCGAAATAGTTTCTGTAAAATACTTTTTTCTTTTCATTGAACATCTTTATTGTCAGTGTTTTCTTGCACAATTCAGTAAAAAGTAAAGATTCCCTTCAGAAATGTTTTTATACATCTCCATAGGCGTGCGCAGGGTTCCCCTTCAGGGGGGGGCAGAGTGGGGGGCGAAGGTTCATCGCAGCGCCCCCCCCTCCCTATTAAGTCAATGTACGGGGCATAATTTGCGCCCCCTCTCTTAGGTGACTATGGGGGGGGGCAGTCGCCCCCCTCTGCCCCCCCTCGTGCGCACGCCTATGTACATCTCATCCTTACAGGTTTAAACCTTCGAAACTTGTCTTTATGGGGGGCTTTGTCGTCCCTATACAGTGAACTAAGTTCCCTAGCTTTGGGGGGCAATTTCGTTTTCTCCACTGAGCAGGAAAATTTCCCAGCCTATGAGGCACGCTTTTCTTCCTACAATAATGATCAACATGACACATTCTTTCACATTGCATCAGGGGCGTAGCCAGAAATTTTTTTAGGGGGGGGGGGCACCACCTTGATTTCGGGGAGGGCACCTCCTTGAAGTGGCCATTTTTCGCTATGTATGCCATGGCGAAAAAAATTTTCGGGGGGGGGCACGTGCCCGGTGTGTCACCCCTGGCTACGCCACTGCATTGCATTCACTTTTCTTGCCACTGTGATATGTAGTAAAGGGTATTTATTAGTCACCTGGTGCCTACTGTATTTTGTTCCTCTGCAGGAATGAGTTTTTATAGTGTCTGTGTTGAACAAGCAAAGGAAGTGCACTGGCAGTCTTGCTCGGGTTTGCATATTTTGCATGCGCCATTGGCACTAGGAGGCAGGTAACCGCTAACAACAGGCGTACATGCAACTGTTACTTTTCAATTCTATCAATGTATAGAGATGTCCTGCTCAGCATGCTCAAAGCTTAGGTCTGCGTAATGAGCATGTACTTAGCAGCCAAAACGCTGAGCTGATCCCAATGACATTGCAGGCATTTGCTGTTAACCTGAACTTGTAGCTCTATCTCTTGGTTCCCGTTTTTTGGTCATGAATTCCATGACAAAGTATTCTTTGGGCTCCCTATTCTTTATTAATTTTGCAATAATAAGGGGATTATTAAAACAGATAATGAACATCAAAGTTCCATTTTTTTGCTTTTTAATTCAGGCCATTACCTCACCGTTGGTTTTTCAGTCAGACTTTGTAAATTTCAAGGTAGCTTGTATATACTTGGGCCATGCTGCCGCTGTGAAAGTACCCAGAACTTGCAATGTTCATTCAGTCTAGCACATTCAGAGCACAATGTAGTTTACTTTAGGCAATAAATACTAATTAAAAAGCATCAAGCATATTCTTTTAGACGTTGTGGTGAGCTGGTACAGGGACTTGACGGTGACACTGTCTTCCACCCTTCATACCTTTTTGCACCACACATGGCTTCACAGGGTGTGATCGGCGATAGCAGTTATTCAGAACTTGCATTGAATTTTACCTTGCAGAATCGGCCTGGGACATGCTGACATTGTCGGCTGCTAGATGTGGCCACTTTTCTTTAGTGACTTCAAAATGATGACACATTCTCATCAATCATTTTTAATTTGTACATATCATTTCTAAGGAGCAGGACGCATTGAGAGATGGTGCGTACGAGCATTCACATGTTCACCACCAGAGTTGCTTTGAATGTGCTGTGTGCCAGCACCTAGCAACCTTGCAGACAAATTAATAGTACAGTCGCCGACCGTTTATTCGGACGCCGATAATTTCGGACATGCCCGTTTATTCGGACACCCTCGCGGCACCGCCACTCGTCCCATTGAAGTAATGTAAACTCACGACCGAAAATTCGGACGCCCCACGGCGCGCTGTTCGATATTTCGGACTCCGGCTGGCTGATTGAGAGCGGCGTCGAACTCCATGACCAGCTGTCCGCGATGTTTACACACGTGTTTACAATATCTTCGCTAGGTTGCCAGCACTGAAAGGTTGCACTGTGTATGGCTGGACATCATGCCAGTGTAAAAGTGCAGAAATTACAAATGCCGATCTCGAAGGCTATGTGTTTTGGCGACTCGTAATGGGCGTTTTCGACTTCAGCCAGCCGAGTATCCATTGAATAGCTACCACAGCCAAACAGCAAGCCAAGCCAAGCCACGCTCGGAGTCTGCTTGGATGTTCAAAATGGCCGCGCGTACGAAACAGACCAAGGAAGGACGGAACTAGCCTGGTGTCGTTCCCTTTTGGCATTTGAAAGTTTGCGTGTCAGTTGTTTTGTGGCTAGGGCTAATCTACTGAAATGGCTACGACCGCTACGACGCCACCCATTCCATCCGCGCGGTCGGTGCTAACGAAGAAACGCGGCAACCACAAGACATTGGGGATGGCGAAAAAGGCCACAATTATTCGCCAATTCGAAGGCGGCCGACCTCAATACGATGTTATTTGGGAGCTTTCGCCGAGTTGGGCGATGATGATATAGTCTGTCGGGTCCCCGAATCAAGCGTAGGTGAACAGCGACTCCGATGACGCGCAGGCCGTGGCAGCGCTACAACCTGCGGTTATGGCCAAACACTGGCTGAAATACAGCCCGACTCGGTCTTCTGTGATTGTGCTTGTGTGCAGACGTGCATTGACAAGCTTTTTTGGCCGCTGGGCCAATAAAGGTGCTTTTTTTCTGGTGCATCCTTTTATTCGGACTCTCGATTATTCGGACTTTTCGGCGGTTCCCGCCGAGTCCGAATAAACGGTCGGCAACTGTAATTAAATAGCATCAAGCACATCCTTTTAAACGTTGTGGTGAGCTGGTACAGGGACTTGACGGTGACGCTGTCTTTCACCCTTAATACCTTTTTGCACCACACATGGCTTCACAGAGTGTGATCGGAGATAAGTTATTCAGAACTTGCATGGAATTTTACCTTGCAGAATCGGCCAGGACATGCCGACATTGTCGGCTGCTAGATGTGGCCACTTTGCTTTAGTGACTTCAAAATGATGACACATTCCCATCAATCATTTTTAATTGGTACATATCATTTGTAAGGAGCAGGACGCATTGAGAGGTGGTGCGTACGAGCATTCATACGTTCACCACCAGAGTTGCTCTGAATGTGCTGTGTGCCGCCGGCACCTAGCAACCTTGCAGACAAATTCATAGTAATGAATTGTTTTAGTTGTATGCACAATTTTTTGTGAACATGTCTAAAAATCCGAAAGAAAAACAATTCTTTTTTTTTTTTCACTATGTTATACTCATTGGAAAGTGAAAAATATATCGTTTTGCTGTATATTTACCTCATGCAAACAGCAAACAAGGACAGAAGGCATGTCAACCTTCTGTGTAGTTCACTGCCTGTTGATTGACTCACAATTTTGTGCCGCGCCCACTTTGTGACGTTGCGACAGCCAAGCGTATTCTATTCCAAACAATCTCCAAGTCTCGCTCCAAGTGACTTCTCACAGTAAGAGTGCTTGTTTTCTGCATTATGGGAGAATTATTGGCTAATCCCAACGAAATAGCTTTTCTCTTTAGCATCCTGTCAGTGTTGCAGAAAGCAGCCTCTTATATTCTTTTTTTTTTCTCGTGTTGCAGAAGAGTGCAACATTGAGCATGATACCCCATATATTCAGATAAGAGTGCTCTTAAATTTGCTGCGACATCAATTGTGGAGACAAAGTGAAAATGTATGCATGTTTCGGCCATCATGCATATGCTTGTATTTGAAACAGACGCTGTGCATAATCTGTGCAGGGCCCAAGCAACGAGCCTCCCAGCGGCTCGGTCTTCTGAGGGACAACCCCAGAGCCCAGCCCAGCCCCTAATGGAAAATGACCAAGAGCTCTAGTTGGCGGCACGGGGGAAAGGACCACCGTTGTACTAATAACTGTTCTGGGCTTGTTTTTTGGGGGGAACCACCACCACCACCACCACCATTACCGCCACTCACCATACCTGTCAAGTATGTGTACATAACGTGTACATAATACACATGCACTGCTCTTACGGGACACTGGTGAAAAAAATGTACACAGAAAAGCTATGGACCACGGGATGCACACAATTAGGAACTGCATGTGCAAGACTGTTGTTGCAAAACCACGCGCTTGTGTATATACTATGCTGCACGTCTTTCGCACAGCAGGCATTGTTTTGTAGGATTTAACTGGGAGTGTTTTACCTTTACTTTTTTTGTTGCTTTAGCTTGGAATGATACGCACATTTTTGTTGCCTCTTTTTTTTCTCTTTTTAATTTGGGAGCCGTTCACTTGTTTTGTTCAGACCTTGCACTAGATTTTTTTTATTATAAATGACTGTACAGTGGACTGTGTTCTTTCGCCCTGTGCCCAAGCGACCAAGATATGTATGATGACAAAGACTCGTTTTGGATCATTTGCAAAATAAAATTTGTGGCTGGATGACAACCTTGTTCGAATTTTTTCATTTTCTTCTGTGCATGCAACTACCAGTCTATGGTTAAATGTGACTGCATTTTAACGGATCGCGATGTATCGCCAATCTTATCATCGCAAATGTGCCTCGACTCAACTTCACCATGTTAAACGCAGTGGTGCTCCATATCTGGAATGGCTGTTTGGCTAGCTATTAACTGGCAACTGTTACCTTTGAGCATCCTTTCAAACAAATCATGATTGTATAGGTTATCCCTAATGCAGTTTATCTTCTAGTACTTAACACACAATTTGGCACACCAACCGTCAAGGATGTGATGCACCTATTTTGAGACACTTCTTGTAGGCGCTTACTGCCACAGTTAATGTTGGGCATTGTTTCTGTAAAGAACTGGAAAGTAGGCAACAGGGCGCTTGCACTTTAAGCCTCTTTGACGTCAGATAGGTTTCGATTTGTTTCTGACAATGGCCTTACTTTAAAGGGACACTAAAGAGAAAAAGAGTTTTGTCGTATTAGTAAATCACTTGTTGACAATTCCAAAGCCACAACGCTTGCCGAGAGAAGACTGTTGGTAAGCCAGAAAATGTGCAAAAAGAAAATCCAGGTGGCCGTGCGGCACCTTGAAGTTCCCGCAGCAGTCATCATGACGTCATAGATTTTGTCCTCATCAAGGCGCTCGAAGAACAATTAAGAGGAATACGACTTCTCCTTAGCGCGAGCGCGTGCTCAGTATGCTACAGATGGCTATGCTATACATGGTTTTGCCTGAGTTACGCCAAGCAACGGCAACAGCGCGGGCCCCTAAAGCGCTCTGCACTTCAGCATAGACTAACGCTCTAATGGAAGTGGAGTTGCAAGAACAGATAAAGTATTGGACTGTGACTGCGTGCGTGCAGATACAGTGCAGTAGTTGTGCATAGCTTAATGAATTATTTGTGGTGCAACAGAGGCTAGGAAAAACAAGAATACAGGATAGGGCACCATCCTATCATCTGTCTGTTCAGTGCAATATCCGGTCTTCTCCGTTTTTCTTCCTCATCTGAGTTGTGTCACATATGTCTTGTTAATCCAAGATCTTATTCTGCAAGGTATGGCGATCTCAGCGAAAATGTGTAGATGGGCATGTACACAATGCTTGTCCTGCAAGTTTTCCAACTAGGGGTGTCCGTACGATGCATTGTTACAGGAAATGTCCAACCATTAACAAAGTGACTACAGCTGGAACATTATTTTGCCCTTGAGAAAGAAAAACAACCTCTTTACGGTCATAAATTTACATACCTGTAGGCCTTTCATGCCTTACCTCGGAGGCAGTTGGAAGTTTCGCAGCAGGAATTGCAGATAAAATTGTAGCATTTTTTTTTTAAAAAGCCTATCACGAAACGCAGGCCATGCGCTTGAATACGTCGTGATAACGGGCAACACCTAGCCAAGGTACGGTACAGTACTTAAAGCTATCTTGTACAGTAGCAGAGGTAGAATGGAGATTACAAGAGGAGAACGTGCAGATGGTTGATCACTCGCTGATGGTCAACAGCGCACAGTTTTGAAGTGTAACATCACAGCCATTCAACAGGACACAAAGAGACATGCACACAGCTGGACAACCGTTTGAAATTTTCAATTGCTACATCATCCACGTTAACTACCACAAGCATTATATGTACTGCATATAATCGTGGACATGGAAATTTCACCGTTTTATCGATTTTAGTAAATTATATTGAGCATGCATCTTGAAAGTACGATTGTGGGTGTACTTTGGCCAGAGTTTGTAAAACTACATACAGCTTTTGGAAATCATGTTTATTTAGACTTCTGAAAGTTTCATCTCATGCTAATCCAGTTGACTGTGGGTATACTTTTGCCAACAAAACAGCTAGCCTTTGGAAATCTCACATTTTTAGATTTTTGAAAGTTTCATTCGATGTTAATAAAACTGACTGTAGGTGAACTTCTGGCCAAACAAGTAAGCCTATAAAACAGATAAGCCTTTGGAAGTTTTGTATTTTTCGATTTTTGATAGTTTCGTCCCATTTTAATAAGCCTGATTGTGGGTGGACTTCTGGCCAAACAGGCCTGTGGAAATTTTGTATTTTCCGATTTTTGATAGTTTCGTCTTATTTTAATTAATCTGACTGTAGGTCAAATTCTGGCCAAACAGGTAAGCTTATAGACTTTCGAAATTTTGTATTTCTCCATTTATGAAAGTTCCACTCGCTACAAGCTCTTTCAGGTGAGTAAGCCTCGGGCAGAGGGCAAAGCAGCTCAATGCATTTGCTCACTTCCCTTAGCATTACTCACGCTAGCACTGTGAAAGCCAGTTGGTCAGAATTCACGATCACCGAGCCAGATGCATTCAAACTCGCTCATGCCTGCACGCCCTACACTGGTTAATGTATTTAGTACAGAAATGTTTACTGCAACATACAGGGCCAGTAAAACTTTAGTGACACCGTTTTTCATTTACTAGTTAACTTTCTTACCTACATTCACATTACAAACAAGCTATTTCTCTGTGCTTTCCTTGGCTTCGTTTGGTTACAGAAGTGTTTAGCGGAACTTGATGTAGAATGTGAAACTCGCTACGTGCATCAAGATGGGTTTGAATCAATGACAGTGCTCTAGAAATAACATACTCAGCACTGGTTTGACGGGCACAGATTTAGAAACCACTGCATTTACAATTTCAAGAGTTGTGCCTTTCCTTATGGAAACCACCACTCTTCTTTTGCCAACAAAAGATACTCGTTTTGCTGCAATTTCAAAGTGCAATGAATCACTCAGGTGCAATGGTCTTGCCTCCACTTGCAAGAAGTGATCATGTCAGTTATTTTGCAAATTCCGCTTACAGAAGAGCACATGTAGAATTAGAATTTGGCACTGCCATTAAAGGGACACTAAAGAAATAACAAATTTTTTTTCTCTTATTCGTAAATTACTCTATCACAATTCGAATATCACCAAGCTTGCCAGAGAAGACTCGCAAAAAGAAAATGCGGGCAGCAATGCCCCATTGAAATTCCTGCGATGTCACAGATTTCAACGGAGTCTGCTAGGTCCTGTGTAGTTCCTAATCGATAAAAATGAAGTACGACCCCTTGGAGGGGGCCATAGACTTACCATACCAAGTTTCAGGAAACTTCGTTGAGCCACGTCGCCAAAATACGGAAAATACTTCTTGAAATTCGCGACGTCACGCAAGATTTCAAAACTTTGACCTAGATTTTCTGGTGTATTACTAAACCTATGTGGGTGAAATTACGACATTTGAGTTCTCGGAGTATAATTTATTGATCAAAACAGATTCGTTGTTTTACCTTAGACTCTCTTTAGAAGGGTCTCCTTTTCCATCTAGCAATGTGCTGCCAAGCGACTGTTGCTCAGTCATTAAGTTTGCCTGGTTGACTGCAGGGTATAAATCTGTTTTAAATAACAGAGAAGGTTATCATTCCTTTTACGACATTTGCATTTTGTAAAAAGCTTGCAAATGCTAGAGTTTTGCACGGGAACTTTGAGGGTATAATCACCATTATGTTTTGATCAGCCTTTTTATAAACCCATTTTATCACAAAGTGCCTGCAGGCCAATAGAAAACACACCAGCAAACTTGCAGGAAGGAAATGAAGTATTTATTCAAAAATCTACAACAGCGGGATCTAAAAAAAATCAATAAATATAGTATTCTGTTCGTTTGCATTTACATGAATGATATTTCGAAGTTTCATTCCTTCCTTGCATCCCATTTAACTTCGCAGAGTTGGCATTGTTTTATTGTATTTTTTTTTTACAGAAAGAAGAGACAACAGGCAGAAGAAAGGAAACACAGAAGCAGGGAGAAAATCAAACAAACTCGCAACAAAAACATTTTCCCTGAAACAATTTGCGTGCGACTTCTTTGATTGCATCCACACAACATTCTTTGTCAATAGAGGGATCGCGAGTTGTGTGCTGTACAGAGATGTGCATATGTTTAAAAAAAAAAAGATAGTTCTGCACTCCAAGGTGGTGGAAGAAAAATATGAACGTTAAACACAGAAAAACACGAACTACCGCAAACACTTATAATACATAGCGGAACATCTCCAAAGTGCTTCTGTTCGTCAGGCTGCACTGCATCACAACCTTCACTCACTTTTTTTTTCTTTCTCTCTCACCTCTAGATTAACAGCAACTAAAACCTACGTAAAAGGCAACCAGCACACACTGCCTAGTGTTATCATACACCGAGCCCCACGAAAAGAAAATACAGTAATTCACACACTCTAAAAATAAGCGTACACTCTTTGGGAGGTGTTTCTTGCCCCCCCCCTCCCCCCTCCAAACAATAAGTCTTCTGTCTTGCTCGAGCTTCTTAAAGATGCTGCGCTCGCCACTTTCCTCTCGAGAATGCTACATCATGCTGGTAAAGACGCACGACATTCACAATCTGAAAGTTCCGAAGCATGCTGCGTTAAAGAAAAGATGTGCAAGATAGACAACCATTGTTTAAAAGCACTCCTTCCCAAAGGTGCAAGCTTCTCTCAGTGTGAACACTTCGATTTCGCCTGATTTCCAATGCTTTCTCCGCCACTCATTGTCAGTGTCATGTTGCTATGACCACTGCTTGTTTTCCAGCCGATGAGGAGCATACACATGCAGCCGAGTCTTCGTAAAGTACGGCTTTCGTGAGCTGCTTTCAGTGGCCTGTCCTTGCTACGCAAAGGCCAGCAGCAGCTACCACTGAATGCTTATATAGATGAAAAGGCTCATGACATCGATTTAATTTTAAAAAATTGATTTATAGAGCTTGTCTGATGCACAGTCGAACCCGGTTTTAACAAACAGCCTTGCAAGTTAGAAACAGTTTGATACATCACACAACTTCGTTTAAACAAACTTGCCTACCACAATGCCTTTTGTAATGAGTTCACTGTGTGCAAGTTTCTTCCAAAGATATGTGTATTCCTCATAAAAATCAAAACTAGATGACGTGGGCATCTGTGCCTTGAAGGTTTTCATCACGTCACCAAGAATAGCGTTCTCGACATGCAAGATTGCGCGGCCCTACTCCAGCCAACTTCCATCAGCGTCAGCAAAGTACCGGCGCAGCACATCCGCAGCAGAAAGTGCGTGAGAAAAAAAATACCAAAGAGAAACTCTTTCCAAATGCTACATTTGTACAGACACAAGGAATTCAATAATCAAAACGGCAGCACATTATCCAGAGTTATTTTACACGAGTCAGTAAGTTTAAAATGTTCAACGTAGAAAAAAAGAATTGCTTTATCCGGGTTCAACTGTACTTCAAAGAAGTCAGAACGAAGTCACGATCCAACCAAACAGTTCTGGCAGAGGAAGTTCACAAGCGTAATAAAAATTTAAAAAAAAAAACGTTTTAAGTGGCAAAGCTTGAACGACAAATGAAACTCCGCTTCCCTACGCGGCAGAGGAGACGGGGCGAGCTTGGTGTGAAAGCACTTCTCGGCCTAGTGGCTTGAGACTAGACGGTGCTGCCACCTTTTTGTTCTTGCTTCTAGTTTTATGCACAGAGCAGCATATTGTACATGCCCCCCATTGGGGGGACTACACTGCCTGTAAGGCAAGCTGGCGCAATCATATTATACATGCTTGCTGATGGGAAAGACGCCTTCATTCGCTTCCCTGCACCCACTCGTGCGTTGTTATATTGACACAGCCTACTGCGCGAAACAAAGAGGGGACAGTTCAAATCCTGCAAGCAAGGCTCCCCCTATGCAATGCAGAATGGCGCTGTGGAAAAAAGACCGGGTCCTGACCTCCGAAGGAACACCTGGAAGACAGCATCTTCGCTGTGTGACATTGTGCTTCGCGGCAAAGGGTTGCTCGCAGCGTGGAGACCATCCCTACCAATAGTGGGCACGGATAGCGTCGGAGTGCAAGTCCACACGTTGAGATATAACGATGAAAGAAAAAAAAAATCACATTCGAAGCAGCCTAGAATTGCAACACAGGTGATAACAATTCGAAGCCCAGCAAAACTCACAGACAATATAACTGGAACAATGCGAGCCAAAGAGACGCACATGTACACGCACGACACGTATTTTTTAATAACGGAAGACACACCTAAAGCCCCAGCAAAGAGAAAAAGGGGGGCAACAAGCACGAAAATGCCAGAGCCAAGAAGACAAAGACGACGAGAAACAGAGCAGATGCAGAAGTGAACTCCCACCATCGTCCTCACCAACTTCATGCGCAACATCAGTAGCGGGGTGTGGTGGGGGGCAGGAGAGCGCCACGAGAAGTGGCGGCGGCACCTAGGCACACGCTCAAGAGAGCGGCAGCTTTTCGACACCTCACCGAAAATGAGCCGATGTCAGGTAGGTGGTCGTTTTGTCCAGTCCCCGGAGGCAAAAGACAGCTACAGTATTTGTGAGAAGGAATCAAACAACGGTCGTAAGCTGCGACCAGGGATAGCAACAGAGAAAAACAGTGGGGCAGGTTCATCACAGGAGGCAAATCCCGACTGGTATTGCACGCGAGTGCCTCCTGGTCAGACTGACATTCCGCGAGAGGTGTTAGTCTAGTATTTACATGCTACAGCTGGCGCACAGCAATGGTGTAGCACGTGCCTCTTTTGCGATGGAAACTTATCCAGGAATCGGCAACCTGCAAGCTGTCAACACTGAGCCCAACGAAGAACGAAGGCATTGATCTGGTCGTGTCGCCTTCCTTGCACAACTGTGCCGCCCGATCAAAAAGGTATGGGCGGCACTGTTGACGGGAACGGGCAACGAGGAGCCTGAGCATTGCTGGATCAGTCTCTTCTGCCTAAGAACAATGCACAGCAGGAAAAGGCAGTGCGGGCGGAGGGGGGGGGGGGGGGTGCAGACAAAAGATGGCGGAAAACCGGGATGTGGTCACAACAGGGACGAGAGAGAACAGTGTCCACGTGTCAGCCCGCACGTGGAAAAGTGAGTGTAAAATAAGCTATAAACAAAAAGGAGAAGGCAACAAGGGAGAGTTATACCGGAATGGGAGTTCAGCGCCGATACAGTAGTACGTGCCACAAGTGCATTGCGACGCGTGCGCACAATCCAACAAGTTTCTGTGCACATGCACGAATGGCAAGCACTCGAGCACAGTCACGACTGAATTCGCGGTCCGCATAACTCTCCAATACCGCGCAGGATGGGCAGTAGGTGGTGGGAAGGGGCACCTTCGTAAAGTACAGACATCGTGAGGAGCCCGTTCTCGGGAACCAGCAACGGTGGCAGCGGCTGCCTTTTCGGCGGCCGCTCGGCTAAGAGGCCAGAACGGGCGGAGCCAAAACGTCTTCGAGCCACCCGGGGCCTGGCAATGTACCCGAGAAACGTGAGGCCGCCCGGGTGTGGCACTGGAACTCTGCGTAGAGCAAGGGTGCAAGAATGAGTGCAGCACTAGTGCACTCCCTACCACAGTTCACAAATGCAAAAACATCTTAAAAGGGCCCTGCAACACTTTTTGAGCATGGTCAGAAAACACTGCCGATCGGTAGTCGAGGCTCTTGAGGACACGTGAGCCAAACGTTAGAGTGCGGCACAGGGCCTGGAATTCCCAATTAATTCTCAGTCACCTAGAAATCACTCCCTCCTCTCTCTACAAATGATGCCATATAGCCTAATTACTGCGCCATATACGCAAGTCCACGGCCATAGGCTGATTTGAGCATTGTGGGCTACATAGTTACCATGGCTGGCGCGAGATGCCACCATGTGCCCATGCGCGCTCACGATCACGCTGAAGGTAATTCAGTAAGCCATGCTGGCCGTTCGTTCGTTCGAAGAAAAAAAAGGACAAGAAACTGCTCAAAGTCATGACGCACACTGACGAAGAGACACATCTTTTTGCCCCCTCTTCATGCACCTCCCTGCGCAGTTTTCAGCACGCTCACTGGTATGAAAGAAGAGAGAAGGCATTTGAAGCGTATGACAAATCCTTGTAACTTCACTGGTACTTGATGGATTTTAGAAATTTTTGCTGCATGCAACTCATGAAGTGTCATGCGCTAATAGCAAGGCTATTCCATCATAACTTAGAAAAGTGTCACGGCCCCTTTAAAAATGTAGCTGGGTCTGACCGAGCATGTACTTTAGATGCATTGGCTCAAGGGAAGACACAAGGAGAGTTCGCACATTTTAAGCACTAATTCTTTCAACTGCAAAACAGTTTGCAGAATTTATATAATATGTATCGCGACTAAGTGAATCGCTCAACTTCCTGCAAACCTACGACTGTGGTGCAATACCGCAGCTAAAACCATAAAAAGAGATGAGAAGATGAGCATGCATCTGCCTGCCCACGTTAGCACCTATCAAGCTGCGTTCTTGTCTCAGTTTCTTGCCTTACCCGTACTGGTATGGCTGCTACTATGCACCTATGCAAATGTGCCCAACTTTCCAATTCTTTATCTATGTGAAATACGTGTCTGAACTGGTTGGTGGGTTGTCAGTCCTGAATACCGTATATACTCGCGTAATGAACGCACGAAAAATCGAAGCAAAGTTGGGAGGTGCGTTTAATATGCGGGGTAAATTTTACGAAAACTTTTTCGGGTTGAGCAAAAAATGCGGTAATGCAAAAAAAAAAAAAAAAGAAGAAAAGTTAGGTAGCTTAACCTTTCGCAATTAACGTACGCGCACACTGTTTGGAAACAGCTTCTTTATTGCACTTCACTCATCTTCGGTGGTTGATGGCGCTATATTCAGCAAGCTGTCCCCGCGCACTCCATAAAAGCGTTTTGCGGCTTTCTTTTTTCGCGATCTTTTGTTTAATCGCGAGTGATCTCGAGGGGCGGCCGGAAGCGTACGCTACGACGCACCGACGCACTTTGCAACGTGGCAAACTGGCAAACTCTTGCACAACGACCGCGACGAAGACGTTGACATTGCAGCAAACTACCACCATTGCAGCAAGCTACCACCGAAGCGTCAAAACCAGCATTGACCAATAAAATTGGTCAAAACAAACCGTCGATTACAAGACTAACGACAAAATACGGCCGCTGTCTCTCCGCGTGAGATGTGACTATAATGAAGGTAGTCTGTATCTTACATTCCTTGAAGTACGCGCGGATAACAAGCATGAAGAGCAAATTGCAACCGAAGCGAGGATCAGGGGGTGCCACCATGTTACGGGAATCGTCACGCACTTTTCTAGGCGACGCGACAAGCGAATTTTCCTGGTTTTCCAGAAAACTGCGACGTGCCTGCGACGGCAACGGATGGCCCTTGCGACAGAAAATCCTGTTGCCTCGCTCGAAAATCGCGTGCATGTGGTTGGGCCTGAAAGGTTTCGTATTTGCAGGAAGCGACCGTTGGTTGGCGCGGGCAGTTTTGTGACCTTCGCTCGCTGTGTGCTTGTAAGCCGCGATGTCTCTACACTCGCACCGTTCGTGAATCCCGCTGTGGTGCACGGATAATTAAAAAAGACTGGGGACATGCTGTGCACAGATAGAAAGAAAAACAAAGAACTGCGCGCGGCAGCGGGCGAAAGGAGGGGGGGGGGGACCGAGGGGGGCGTCGGTGTACATAATAAAAAACGGAAAAGATCAATATGGGCAAGGAGGCGCCACTTTTCGGTTTGCGGGACTGCAGCGGATAAATGTAGGGGGTGCGTTTATTACGCGGGAGAAAAAAAAATCCAAATTTTGACGACTGAAGTTGGGGGTGCGTTTATTATGCGAGTGCGTTCATTACGCGAGTAAATACGGTATACACTACAAGAAGCATCAAGGCTAGAAACAACAGTAGACACATGACAGATGCAACAAGTAACGGCAAATAAGAGAAGTCCAGGCAGGTTCATTGCTAATCGTCCGAGTACACACTAGCCAAGCATAGGCGAAGTACCCCATGTGGCAAGCCTAAAGATGTCGACCGTAACATGTGCAGCCACTTCTGCCATATTAAACCAATATTATATGAAGTTTTACATTCCAAAACCATGATGTGATTATGAGGAACAGCGTAGTGGAGGGCTCCGGAGTTTCGACCATCTCCATTTCGCTTCTGCCAAAATGCAGCCGTCGCAGCCGGGATCGAACTCACAATCTTCGGGTCAGCAGCCGAGCACTGTAATCACTGATCCACTGTGGCGGACGCCATATTAAACCAGTTCACCTCACAACCTGAATAAAGCACAGGCTCGCTGCAAAGCTTCCATTATCGCGTCCTGAAGAAGTGCCAGCTGCAAAAGGCCAACACGGAACATGACGAAGTAAATCTGCCCGCACCTGAGACAGACGTACGTTGCAGAAGTGGCACCATCAGCTCAGGAGGAGGCTTGCTGCGGTGGCCTGCTGGCATTGCGTGCCTGGAACAACTTGGTCTCCTCAAAGACCAACACTTTCAGTTGTTCCTTGGGCAGGTCGTCCAGCTCTGTCTCGAACTTGAATGGCTCATCTGCCACAGGCTGCACAACACAAACAAACCCCAACATGCAAGAGTCAATGCCGCAAACTTGTCCGTGGCTGCGACATGAAAAACAAATGTACAAGCAGACAAAAGGTGTTCTAAGAACAATTTTCTGTAGTGCTCCAGTAAAGTCTACAAACCTGTGCTTTAGATTTGTTACCCCATTACCCGACCTTTTCTTCTAGCTCTATATTGTTCAAGAATATACAGTATATAAAAGGCGGATGAGACAATCGTGCATAATGCATTATAAATTTAACAGTTATGAATGTTAGTTAACTATCTGGACCATTTTTAAGCAGTGGTACTCCTTTTTGGAGCCTCACAACTATTTTTCCAGTTCCCATGTATGTACAGTTGGTATGTGCATGCATACGCACGTGTTGTGTGGATACAGTTGAGAAAGGTGCGTAGCGTTCCTTTGCACCTAGCAATGTTTGCACATGTGTACAAATTAACGTACTATATGTAATGACTAAGAGGAGACAAGTTGGCACAAGACAGAATAACAGCACTTTTTAGAGTGAAACAGGAAATGCACAAAACATATGATACACCATCGTTTTCCTGAAAACGGTAACTATATCGACTATTATTACACACAACTGTTATTGAGCTTATGAGAAGGTTCGTATCAGACTACTGAAATCTCCCCATAGTGGCACACCGCGCACCGCCAAGAGAATTAGCAAGCACCTGGCCCCCGTGATGCCACTGTGCACAATGCACAATACGCATCAGAAGGAAATGTAAAAGGTTTCCTCGACTCATGGCCTCACCTCATCACCGGGATCGTAATACTGTTCCAGGTAAGGATGCGCGAGGGCCTCTTCAACGTTTATTCTTCGATGAGGGTTGAAGGTCAGCATCTTGTCTAAGAGATCCAGCGCTGTGGCAGAAATTAATAAAAGTGAAGAAAGTTGCATAATCTTCCTTAAGAAAATTTGAGCATTCTGAAATTACTGGACTGAATGACAACCATACATTTCAAAGCAGAAAAAAAAAAAAGCCATTCACATTGTGTCATCTCAGCTTTTAGGTGTCCGTCATTTACGACAAAACTCTGTACATTCAGTGCAAAGTCAACAACACACACCGAGTAGTGGAAATATTGCGAAAACCCGTGCTCTTATTACAGATATGGGACAGCAAAAACAAGCTGAATGTCACACCTACGAACTATCAAGAAGTGTCAGCTAGTTATCAACTATGGGAACTATAATTACAAAATGCTGTTGGGCAGCCCAGTTGGCTGCTCGATTCATGTCGCCAGAGCAAAATTATACACAGCATGGAGAGTAGATGCAGATGCCACCATAGTTTGTGGTGTCAGCACCTTTCTGCGCTGCATCTAATCTTGCTCTGGCAAAATAAATAAATCAAGTGTCAAACTGTGAAGAGTTTTGGCCCACATGTAGTACTTTCAATACAAGCGAGCAGAGACAGCTCAGAAAGGAGCTAAGTCTGTTATTGCACGGACATAATGAAGCTTATATGTATACTCTGAAGATTCCAGAAAGAAAATGATCATGGGGGAAATCTGTAAGCCTTGTCTGTGGCATTGTGCACACTGGAAATGACAGTCAATGGTCACTGCAGGCTGTTCACATACTATGAGAAAAAAAAAAAATACCAGGACACCAGTTAAACAAAAAAGAAAAAAGAAAACAGGACACCAGAAAATACTTAGTGTGGACCATTGCTACACTTAATACAAAAGTAAGACTCAAATACTGAATGTGGCCATCGTGGCTCCAACTCAGATCCATGAAGCTGCACTTCGCAGCGGAACCTTAATTCAGCAGTGTTTGGTTAAAACAGGTGCAGCGCATGCTTCATGAAAGATCAGTTGCATGAAAATCCGCACAGTAGAGTAAAATTTATGAAAGGAAAAACTCATTCCCCCATTTGTAGTACGAAGCTACAAAAAATAATTCATCCACATTTCTCAAGACGGAAGCTTCCTAGTCTATGAAGAAAAAATTCATCCTGTTACGATATTCGAACCCAGAGACTCATGCCATTCTGGAGCGGCCATGCTATTTTCTGAGCTAAACCAGGAGGCCACAGATTGCAGCGAATATATCGACTTGAAGCACAGGAACGCTGAATATGGCAAATCCATTTTCTTTCAGTGCTGCTTGTTTTAGTTGCACGAGGCTGAGCTGGTACCTTTGGGATCCGCATCAGGATACAGCTTGGACCAGGGTATTTTGGCCTTGTGGGGCAATGACTGCAGGTAGGAGCGCGCCTTTTCGTTGATGATGCAGTTGAGGTCGTCGGGGCCGGGCGAGCCGAGCACGCCGAGGATGTGGTTCAGCTGGTCCAGGTAGTGCTTGCCCGGGAACAGGGGCCGATTGGAGACCATCTCGGCCAGGATGCAGCCGACGGACCAGACGTCGATGGCCTGGCTGTAGCCCTTGGAGTTTAGCATTATCTCGGGCGCCCGATACCAGCGGGTGGCCACGTACTCCGTCAGGAAGCCGGTGTGGTCATGCTCGGGATCAGCCACTCGCGCCAGGCCAAAGTCGCAGATCTGCTCGCAATGTCAGGAAAGCAGGTGCAATGTTGGCAAAGCTTTACTTTTCTTGCGGCAAGATAGAAATTTTTATTGATAAGCCCGGAGATGTTAGCCTGGTTCATCACTTGGCTGGCTACTCCAGGTGTCAGGTGATGGCTATGGTACACACAAAGATAACAAATACGCATCAATAAGTGTGTAGAGTTACCCACATACGCACACCCATATACACAAAGGAGTAATTCATAGTGTTTCGTTAAGGCCTGTGGGCAGGGGCACTGCGTTCGTGTTGTGTAGCACACGTGTGGTGTTGTGTAGCACATATGTGCCAGTTGATGACGTGCTGCTTTAGGTAGCCAGTTTTTTATTGGTCAGCGCGATGAGGGTTCACTGGGATAAGCGTTCTATAAATGCGTGTTCGAATAAAAATTGCAGTTGTTAATAGAGTGTCGTACTGTATCCCCCCCCCCCCTTTTTTTTTTGTGGTTGTCCTTACATCCCTTTTCAAAGTATCAAATGGTACGGCAATGACTGCAGGTAGGAGTCATTGCCAAGTCAATGGTACTTTGCCAAGAGCCGAGGAGGTGCCACAGCGCCAAGCTCAAGCAGTTTTGCAAATGCTGTACACACTGCTCTCAGAATCTGTCATTCTGAGCTGTAGCAGTGACAGTAACACGGGACGTGTTTTAAGTCTAGCTGAAACTTGTCAAGTTGCAGCCCAAATCACTCGATGCAAAAGGAAAAGTCGCAAGCAATAGAAGTGACATGGTCAAAACTTCGCAGCAACAGCTGCAGCCAGGTGGCTAAGAACAGTCGACAGATCTCTTGGCCGTCGCACAAGATGGTGCACCTTTACTAAGCCAAATGTCACACAGCATTTATGAAAGACGAAGATGTTTGCCTGAAAACTAATACATGTCTAGTTTAAGGGGTGCCCTGCAACACTTTTTCAGTATCACCAGAAAACGCTGCCGATTGGTAGTATGGGCTCCCAAGAACATGAAAGCACATTAAGGCACAGCGCACGGCCTGGAATTAAAATTTAATTCTCAAGGTCAGCTATTAATTGCTCACTCCTCTCTTGATGAATGATGCCATATATACAAATGACCTATGCTATGAACACAAAGTCCACAGCCATTGGCTGATTCGAGCATCGCGAGCTGCATAGGTATCGCGGCCACCACGAGATGCCGCGATGTGGCCGTGCGCGCTCATGATCACATTGAAAGCAAGTAGCACGTTCGAAGAAACAAAAGAAAAGGAAGTGCTCAAGATCATGACGTGCACTGACGAACAGACGCAGCTTCTTGACCCCTTGTCATATGAGTAACCTTCGGCATTCTCGCTGGTACAAAAGGAGATAGCATTTCAAGTGTGCGACGAATTCCTTGTAACTCTGCTTGTACTTGACGGATTCTGAAAATTTTTTTCGCAAGTCGATTTGTGAGGCAATTAACTGATGAAGTCATTGGACAATTACCCGGAAAAGTATTAAAGGGCTCCTTTAAGGCTCTAGTTTTTACCGTGGTGATGTATGGGTAGGAATCTTGGACCACGTGGAAATATTAAAGAAAATAAGCTCAATTCTCTTGAACACTGATGCAAGTGTGTCACCTTGAGAACTCCACAGAGATGAATGAATTTTTTAACCCTGTGAGATTAAACCCAAATAGCCTTTTGAACCAAAGGCTCTAAATGTGATGCTTTCTTATTTTTGGTCATGTATGCGGGCTGCCAGATCAATGAAGCATAAGTAAATGCTAGCTAAAATGGAACCTAAAAGAAAATGATGCCACCAGCGCACAAGCGTTTGGCCCACAGGGAGGCTTCTCAGTTCAGTGAGCTTAAAAAGCTTGTATGTATGTATGTATGTATGTATGTATGTAAAGTGGACGGGGAGATGGACGCCGTGGTAGCTCAGTTGGTAGAGCATCGGACGCGTTATTCGGTCCCTGCCCCCGGCAAGTTATCTTTTCGTCCACTTTTCTTTCTTCAGATTTACATTACATTTACTACTAATAACATCCCCTATACTTTCCTTGGCATTATTGTCTGTTAGTTCTCATTAATATTGTGTTTACCAGTGTAACACAGGCACTTTTGACCTTTTGATCATGATCAGGACCTTTCTGCTTTGGATTTCTTGATTGCGATCAACAATGACCAGTGCTAAATGCTCCAAACTAATCTGTATTGAGTTTGACGCACATGTCAGCAAAATCGCAATCTAGGAGCAACATCACAATCGCAGATCACGATTGTCTCTATCCGTGATCAGGTCTGATCGCCATTTAAAGTGGCCGTGTAGCAGAATCTCCTCCAGATCGGCCCTGATCGCCATGAAAAGTGCCCCAGTGACACCTGTATTAATAATATTTCACTGGCATTCTCATACTCATAGTGTCAGTGGGAGCCGCCAGCGACTGCTTACTAATACACAACATCTGTGGGTTAGTGAAGCAGATACCTGGCATGAAGAGAAAAAACAAGCGCTATATAAGGCTTCTTAGTGAACTCTACACGTCACGGCAGATCATTCGAAGCAGCAGGCAAGCTCAACCCAAGTGAGAATTTCTGACATTTTAAAGGAGGAGGCCAGCACCTTGAGGTCGCACGTTGTGTTGAGAAGCAGGTTGCTGGGTTTGAGGTCTCGATGCAGCACGTTGGCGGAGTGGATGTACTTGAGGCCACGCAGAATCTGGTAGAGGAAATAGCAAATGTGGTCGTTGCTCAGCTTCTGTGTCTTCAGCAGCTTGTACAGGTCAGTCTCCATCAGGCACTGCACGATATAGCTGCACCACGACATTGAAGAGGGCATCTCGTCAAGGAAAGCATTTTTCTTGGCAGAAGAGATGGATTGATCAAACTTTTTGTTTGTTTGAAGATGGTCGGGCTCCTCCTCACAAGCGCACCTGGCTGACATCTCCAGGCAGGCTCAGTTCACCAATCACTAAACAGCCTCCCACAAGGAAAGGGAAGGGTTTGGAATTGGGTCTTAATGCAAGGGGCTCTAGGTAGTTTCACAAACAGTGGATGGCAGGAGTTTATGGGCAACATTGTCATACAGTGCATTTGCAGTGATTGTGAGAGCACGTTGAGTCAGCCAAAGGTATTTACGGCCCGGCAAAAAAAGTGTGAACATCTCTGTTAATGAGACATTAAAGGGATACTGAACAAAAATTTGAAAAACTGACGAAAACATCGAAATTCTACTCGGAAGACGCCACTGTTCCGATAAACAGAGTTTATTTCACGTATTTTTGAACAGTTGGCTGTATTTTTGGTGGATTGTCAGTGCGCGGCGGCTGCGCGCGAGCACGAGCCGTGATGTCACATGCTCCCTGGCGCATGCAAGGCGCACGTGCTCATGTCCTTCTCTTCCTTTTCTCCACCCCTCCTTTTGTTCTACTCTCTCCCTTCCACAAAAGCACTGATGCCTTTACCCTTACCCCAGCCGGGAGCATTGTTCGCTTCCGTAGTGGTTCTGACAAACGTAGTGCGAGTTGAGCGGGTTGTTGTGAGTGCGGGCGACGGCTGGTATTGGTGGTATGCCCGTTTCCGGCGAGTTTCACGTCACATCCTCTAGTTCACGGCGCAGCCGCTAGACGCGGCGGTATGTGAAAAACTCATTAAATTAATTATTTTCCTCTAGTTTCTGCCTGGAATGAAGGTTGTGTCCATCGATTTCAACCCCCAATCTTTCAATTGGGCTGGAAATCTTGGCGGCAAAAATTTTGTTCAGTATCCCTTTAAAGTGGAACATTAAATCACTTTCTATGAATAAATTATTCCCCGAGGGCCCTAGCGTTGTTAATTTCATGACCACAGGTTGATTATTCAAACAGAACGAGGGCTGAAGTTTCATTTTTTTTTATTTTGCACCAATACCCAAACGCCTGAATGTCAATATGACTTCACAGATTTCATCTGCGTTCATTTTTCTCATATTCTGGTATTCTGGACGTGTTGCCGTAATAAATTTCCTGAAACTTGCCATGTGAACTTTCTCACTCACTCAGAAGATTATAACTCATTTTTACAGACTAAAAAAATAACGTAGGCCCTAGCAGACTGCCAAAACCTATATTAGTTCACGATGAGTTGGTGTGGGAACTTCTAAGGCTGTGCCACCACCTGTATTTTCATCTTGTGCATTAGCTGGCTCACCGAGAGTCCTCTTGCAGCAAGAGTGGTGCTTCTGGTATTGTGGAATGTTTATTTACTATATTACCATTGAAATAGATTTTTATCTTTAGTGTCCCTTTAATGCATAACCCTCCTAGTCAAATGAATAACTGTAGGTCTGCAAGCACTACAGGCTGAAACATTTAATTAGAGGCCATGTTCTCAGGTTTAGCCAGAACACAGTTTTTTTTTTTTTGCAAACCATGTCTTGCGCACTTCTGTTCCCGACAGTAGTCGAGATCGAATGTTTACACTAATGTGCGGTAAGCCCAATGCTACTGCAACAAGGCGCGTCCGTTGCAATACTGAAACATAAGCAGTGCCAGATAACTGCTTTTAAAGTATCTTCATTATGAAATAACCTTGACTTATAAATCAGTAGGCTCTATCTTTTGCCAGGTAGTAGGACTGAAAGTTTTACATCAACTCCAAGAAAATTCAATACAGACACGCACAGCTAATAGCAAGCAATAATGGGAAGGATACACATCCTTCATTTGTTCGATTGTGGGTGCCCGAATGATGTCCCTGATGTCTATGATCTGAAAAAGAAAGGAAGGAACAGAGGAAAAATTCAGACCCAGCAATTGAGCTTTCCACTTGCAACTGGCCAGCGTCATTACCCATATTTTATAACAAACAATATTAACGAGACGAGATTATTCGTAGACGAGTCAAGAGAGCCATCTGACAGGAATTGCCAAAAGCCAGCATATCTGTCGTCTAGCAGCACTATTAGAAACTTCTTAGATGAGCGACAATGAGAAGGAACATACATTTTCATTTGAGCGACAATGAGAATTAACTTACATTTTCATGTTTAAACCGTGTCAGTATTTTGATTTCCCGCAATGTCCTCTGGCAATAGGTCTGATGTTCGAAGGGCGAGATCTTCTTGATGGCTACTTTTTCGTTGGTTTCATTGTCAAAAGCAGAGCTGGAAAAAGAAAAAGGGAGAGAAGAGCAAAAAACTTTGAATGCCATTGTAAATAAATTAGCACCATGAGTGCACACAAGAGATATAGGGAGCTTTCTGCATTAAAGTGACAACTCATACAAGCAGCTCCTTTCAAAGCAAACATCATTCTTGCATGAGTAAATATGTATTCCTCTCAACTTTTTTTTTTTTTACAGCGAAAGCTGTTACGAGATCACAACAACAGCAGTTTTTGACGTCGTAGTTGCCTGCTACCGCCGCCAGTGTCTGTAACCACTATTGTGCGAAATAAGAAAAAAAAAAAAACGATATATAAAGTATCCAGGGTAGAATGGGATTTGAACCCGGGCCTTCTGCGTGGCAGCCCAGTATTCTACCCAGAGCCACACCAGTGCTTGACACTCCTTTGCAAACAGACCCTATGCAGGCTCTGTGTCAGGGAAGGAATCGCATGAACACATTAACAGAGCATTTTAGAAGAATAAATTAACAACCAGGGTCACACAATGCGAACTATATAACTAGCGGGTCGTTTAAAGCTTTCAACCCATTACAAAGGACTCAGGCCATAATTCTTCATTGCCATCAGTCGCCACATCAACAAAGTGCACATGATGGCTTACAGATGTGTAGCGGGTACCTTGAATAACAATGGTGCAGTGGGTGCTTCCCTACTTAACAAAAATTATGATTTATGGCGCTGCGGGCACCATGCATGTGCACTTGTAGTAGTTGCCCCAAGAATGTTTAAAAAAGGCTCTAAAAAGACCGCTCTTCCAGCTTTCGCTTCGACTGTGCTGTGCTCTCCATGCAGGCCTGGCATTTTTTTTTTTTTTCCCGAAGAAATATCTATAATGTATTACTGGCTCCACACACTACACAAAAGTACTGTCCTCATAACCTGTCTACTGTCTTGCGTTCCACCTGAATCGTGCTGAAGTGCATTAGACTGAAATCATGAGTCAGCCAACTACGTCCCCTTTTGCACAGCAACTGTAGAAGTGAAACAACTAGTTTACCTGTGCAAGCTGAGTTAAATGGGATGGCTGCACAAGGTTCTACTAATTTACAACACTCGTGGATTGAAATGCGAAGATTTGGAGCTAATTAAGGCACGTAATTTCATTTCAAGCATCTACAGTTCGTGTCATATCGGTGTTATTTTTACTTGAAAACTTGCATCAGAGCAAATATTACCTTTAGCTCCGCAGCGACATGATGCGGTTATCACGGGCAACAGCTCATAGCACTCATACTATATATATAACAATAAATGTCGCCTTTCAATCCACGAGTACTGTACTGTGGTGGTGTGACAATACACCACATGGTATATTCCATTAATGACTTGGCACACCATGACATATATGCAAAATGACACAATGGTAAAGTCAAAGGACACCAGCATTACTCCCATCACATAAGCAGTCTTGCAGTATCAAAGTGCTGAGTAAAAGGGGAGCTGGAATATTTAAACCGAACCCACATAATCAAAGTACGCAAGTTTGTTGGGTCCAATATTACAAAGCTAAACACAGGTTGTAAGAGATATGATATTTCATAAACTGATGTGGTTTGTAGGTGACAAAGTGAACTGAAATTAATATTCAAAGAATCATAAAATTGTGCCTGTCTCTTCAAAAATAAGCAAGTTAAAGGAGTACTGACACAATTTTAAGGCACCCCTAAAGGTATGTTTTAAGGTATGGTGTGCACTATCCACGCTCTCCACACAACAGAGCCAGACAACGCGTATAATATATTTTACTTAGATTTTAAAGTTTTCCTTGCCCAGCACCTGCAAGCCTGCCCCACCGCAATGGATACTATCATGACAAGTCAACACAGTTCATTGGCTTTATGAAGTCTGCGTCCTGCATGCAGCCTAAATCGCAGAAATCACTGTCAGAGTCTCTGGAGACAAGTCTCATCGTTGTTTACGTGAACCACGTGCGACTGGCAGCTGTTGCTAGTATGTCACGAGTTGCAGTCATCCTGTGAGGTCAGACTTGTGTTGGCACGTCACTGCGAAGCCGCCACCTCAATACCAAAACCGAAATTGCTGTTTTAAGGTAGCGGTATTAAAAATACATTCAATGCATACCCAAGCACTATGACACTGTTTTTAGGGTTCTCGACACCCGCGTTTTTATTTAGAGCAACAACCCGAAAATATTTAAAGTTCGTGTCAGTACTCCTTTAAATGAAGTGTCAGAAGTGTGAATCCAGCCATCTGCTCAGTATATTTCTGCAAAACAAATTTATTTACTTACTCGGGACAAAAAAGATGAGCTGTAATGGCATTCCATACAGAGCAACACATCACAGAAAAATAAACTTCAGTTTCAGTCACCATGTGCTTGTGCAATACTACGAACATAGCACGACACACAACTTTTATGTTTGTTTCTTTCATGCTATTTCTCGCACTGTTTCAATTCTTGGCATCATGTACCAAACAAGCCCAACAGTAAATTTTTTTTTGTGTGTGTTTTTCATATGCGGGCCATGTCCAGCCAGAAAGTTTTGCGGTAAATGAACCGTTAAACTGAATCATGCTTAATGTACGCTCCGCTGTGTGTAGTGTTTAACTACTGGAGATGCAAGACCTCTAGGTTGGGTTCACCAGCCCTGGCTTCTGCACTCACGTCAACATTTCGTTTTGTGCACTTACAATTCTGACAAAAGCATCCTTGTCCAAGCCATAAAGGTATTGCAACTTGTGAAGGTTTTTATTGGCTCCTATTACATGTCTAACAATGCAGAAGCATTGAGCCCTCTTGCAATAACCTAAGAGCGTCGTGCACACAGGTAAGACATTTCAAGGCCACATATGTTTGTTGTAAAGGTAACGTTTTTATCATGTCAGTTCCAATCTCACCCTTAATCTTAACGACGTAGCTAAAATAGTAAAGCTTTATACACGTATTGTGAGTGGTGAAGGTTTTCATTGGCCCCTATCACCTATCTAACAATGCAGAAGCATTGAGCACACTTGCAATGCCCTATGAGTGTCGTGCGCGCAGGTAAGACATTTCAAGGCCACATATGTAAGTACGTTGTAAAGGTATCACTTATCGCGTCGGTTCCAATCACACCTGTAACCTTAAAGCTAATAGAGTAAAGTTGTTCCCACGCAGGTGTGCCTTACAGGATACACTGAGATAAACCTTTATCAGCCGGGAATACGTGAACCGCACCCGCGTTATCAGCGCCGGAACTGGAGAAGACGCCAAGCGCCGCGAGTACTGTCGGATACGAAGGAGTTAAACTGGGCGTGTCAACAATCACGCGCTGTGTAGGCACACATACGTGCGGCTGACACGGGACACTATACTGCAGTGAGTACGGTTGCCAAGCGCACGGCCCATACACACAAGAGGGCTACGCCGTATCGTCCTCGACGTTACTTGAAATGTGTGGAAGGAGGAAAATGCTGGCACGTGCAGGCGAGCTGATATGCCGACGGCTGCGCGGTCACCTTCGGTGCCATCTCGCGCTGAGAAGTCGCACGCCCGGAATGCGGCCGTCGCGCATTTGCATGCCGCACGAACCGGCACCTCACAGCGCACCCCTACGTCGCGACAGGAAAAAACAACAAAAGAATGCCGCTAACAACGTCGCACGCGAAACGCGAGTGACCGACCGAGTTGCTCGGAATGAGCTCAACCTGGGCCTCGAAAGATGTGCAACAGAAAACGAAGCTTCGACGCGAGAATGCGCGTACGAGCGTTTTGCACACTGCTGACAAGAGCCTCGATCAACGAAGTCACTGCTGCTTGACATAACGGTTCCTCGCGCGTTTCACTAGAGAATATGAGCCCCGCCTTCACATCTAAATACAGAGAAGTACAAGAGACAAAACCCACCCAACCCACAAGAAGAAAAGGGTTTTATCGGAGAGCGGCGGCAGGCATAATAAATGTTGGATGAATGTCAGGCAGCGCCAACCGGCGTCCGAAAGCCGCCCGAATCCCGGGCACGAGACCTTCGCGGCCCGCTGACAGCATCGACAGTAGCGCAGCGGGGGAAAAAAAAAGACAAAAAGAAACGCCACCAAGTAGAGAACGATATTGCATCCTCAACAGTTTGCTATTCGTAGTGGTTAGACAAGTCGCGAAACGCGCCGAGGCGACTGCGAGCATTTCCGATTGAACCAACAGCAATAAACGTGGAAACGACACCAGGAACTGCAGCCAAGGCTCTTTGACATTTACAACACGCCTGCCGCCGCAACGCCAGGGAACTGCAGTTCTCGCCTGATGGGCGTGCATTAATGATTTGCTGGCCGGTCGAAGGTCAGTTCCGCCAAGCCAGAGACAACGCGCCGCTTCTGCTAACGACTCCCAGGCTCGGCGTATAAAATTATTGCGGCAAACACCCCCCACAGGCCCCGGCGCGCGGGGGTAGCTCGCGGTGAAAAACGTGAACCGCAGAACGCGTCGATGCGCCACAGTTGGCTCGTTGCCTCGCAATTGGGCTGCACTTTCGGTGGTCACGCCGATCGCAAAAGCGTGCACAACACGACACGGCCCAGAAGCCAGCGAAAGGCTTAATCTCGATGAATGACAACTGTTGCATTACCGTGGAGGGGGGGGACCATGCACACTCCGCAGCACGCACGCTCGTGCAAGCAGTCCGCTTGCCAGCGCGCTAGGAACGGCATTTGCGAGTGCGAAACGTAGCACAAAACTTGTACTCACACGACCATTCCATAGGCTCCTTCTCCAATGTAGGCTAAATTCGTGTACCGCGGTGCAACTTCGAAAACTTGGCCTCTGACAATTTCCGTTGCCTTCGGTTCGCCCAACTCGTTGGCCGCCATTTTAGTGACCAACGCTCGCTCTCCACCAGTTTCCTTCAGTCCTCCAGCGTGTTCGCACTTTCCATAGGCCGACGTCAGCGGCGACGGAAGTGACGCGAATCTGGGTCACACGGCGATTGGCCGACAGCCCCGACGCGTTAGGCCAATGGCATTGATTGAAACTGAGTGACGTCGCTATGGCGGATGTGACGTTGCGCAGGGAGGAAAAGTAATTGGCTACGTTTATCGCCGGCTTCGCGATTTCCCACTGCAGATGGTTTGCAGGTAAAGAAGCGCGGGAACATTTGCGCGGCAGTCGTACTTGCTAGCATCGCTGTGCACGCATTCGCGCTCATTCAATACGCGGGGGCGGAGCTACCTTCCTTAGTGTGATTAGCAGTTGCTACCACTGTGCTGCAAACCGGATGGCATGTACCGTCAGGCCGATGCATTGGGTATGCGGTCATTTGCGCATTGCAGTTGCCACTTTCGTTTTTCTGGTACACCAATGGATTCGCCACGACCACTGTGCGTGTCCACTTACCTCGATCAAATCAACTAGGGTGAAAGATAATTCGCATTTTTCCAGGTTTTTGCGTAACAATCCCGCATTTCTCACAGTAGCAGTCACTGAGGTCATGCTGCTGCCGTTTCAGCCAGTAAATGTTTCACACAGAGAAAGAAAATCCGGCCCAACCATTTATTTTTGTGAATTTTTGTTCCGCACACAATAACTCCACTCATCACCAGAAAAAAAAAAGTACACATTCATCACAACTTCGAGAACAAGCATGCCATCACTGATTAGTTAAAAAAAAAAAGTGCCTTGTCCCCAGAAAACTTTTCAATATGGGCCTAGTCACTTAAAACTTCAAGCTAATCTATGTATTAAAAAAAAAAATGGGGGGACCCAGGCACACAGTATGAATCGCACAGTCACTACACGCACCTTGCAAGCTTTTGGTTGGATTAGAAAAAAAAAAAAAGGAAATGCAGGCCTAAAAAAATGTGACAGGGTACGCTAGATCGCTGATGAACCTCCCTCCAACTCCGAGAAGAGGAGACAGTCTTTTTGAAGACTTGAAAACAGCGGTGCCACATTGCATCCTTAGATATAACTGTACACTCAGGAAAGCTTGGTGGGTGAAGAAGGGGTGGCAGCGGCAAATTTCCAGTGCGGGGACGACGCGTGGAAGCTTCTGGCAGCCGCCCGGTTAGAGGTCGTCGTCGTCCTCGTCGGGAAGCGACGTGTTCTGGGCCTCCTTCATGTCGTTTTCGAGCTTGGCCTGCCATTCGGGGTCCATGGTGACCTCGGGAGGAGCAAGAGCGGGCATGGCCACGAACTCCAGGTTGGGGTCTCCGATCAGCTTGCGTGCCAGCCACAGGAAGGGCTTCTCGAAGTTGTAGTTGCTCTTTGCACTGATGTCGTAGTACTGGATTGGGATGGAGATGAAAAAAGACGAGAAAATTAGGTAGAGACACGGAACAAAGCAAGAAAACTAATGCGTATGTCAAAAAGGACACTATGCACTGGCCTCAGATAGTGAACAGACGCTGAACATTTATTTGAAGTACTATTTCTCGCAATTATTTCAACTAAACCAGTAGGCATGCCAACAGCTCTATCCCTACAAACACCTTGCATGTTCCTAGCATGCATTCTTCACACAGCTCGCTTCCACTACAGCAGACCTTTATGTTCACAGGGGTCATACTCGCAGCAGCTGTAAAAACGGAGGAACAAAGAAAACCACTGCATGGATCTGACATCTAAATGGCGTGTGTGAGAATGCAGGTCATGTATTACATGACAAAAACAATTTTTTTCTCCCAAAAGGAATTTCAAAATTTGTGTTCGTGAAATCGATCTTATAACGAAACAATTGCAAGAACAAATTAAAAAGGACAGTTTCTAGCAATGTGCCCCTGAAAACATATCAACAGTTGTCTGAAGCCAGTACGAGACTCTGAGCAAGGCTAGTCATCAGACTATGCATTCTACAACTGCTCTACGCTTACTGCACCCTGCAAACTCTGATAGCGAGCACATAGCAACTAATGACAGAACAGCACGCAGCTTGATAAAATGGCAAACCATACTGATGACCACACGTAATACCAGGCATGTCTACCCCACAAAAACTGTTTCTCGTTTGCAGCAACACTGCCTCACGTACATTATAAATTGACCACTTATGACACTTCAGTGATGAGCTCTATACATGGAGTTCTTCGGGAGCATAAACCGGAGTAGGAAGAGGCCGTGTTGTAGAGTGTCATGCACTACAAGTAGTTTGAGCTTTACTGTGTTCGCCAGCAGCAACTGGCTGAGCCCAATACTGTCTCAAGTTCCATGCATAGTTGAAAGCATCAAGGCCTACCCTGCCACTCTTTACTGAAATAGGATAACCTTTTTTTTTTTTTGCTAGCAAGCTCTCCTATATTTTTGTGACTAACAAATCTTAATCCACCATTTCAATGATATGTTGGCACAACTTAGAAGTGTTGTACCCACACTTGCTTAGCACAGTCTTGTTGGGTGTCGTGAAGTTACAGAAATGCGTTTTCTACAATTCTCAGTACAGTGCGGCCTGAAGCAGACAGGATGAGGCCAGTCACCTGGAGATTCTTCTTCCGGTGGAAAACGATGGACTTGGCCTTGACCTTCCGGTCCTTGATGTCTACCTTGTTGCCGCACAACACAATGGGGATGTTCTCACACACTCGGACCAGATCCCGGTGCCAGTTGGGGACGTTCTTGTACGTCACACGCGAGGTGACGTCAAACATGACGATGGCGCACTGGCCTGCACAAACAAGAGAGAGAGAAAGAAGGTCAGGACACTTTTCAGAACTGGCTGCCTCTGTTCAGAATTTGTCCAACGATAACATGCCATTACAGGCTCCTTCTTGGATATAGGCAAGGGACTATTTAATAGCTGGATAACCTGATCACGTTACCTTTACGAAACATCGCTGCTAAACCACCTTGTGGCTACCATGCTCCCTAGGGGAACTTCTTAGATGACGAAGAAGTTGCTGTAATTCCCTGGTGCACCAAATTTTCTTCACAAAACAATTCCGCTCATACCATGTTCGTGAAATGAAAGTGCCTGCATTCCATGACTAATGTTTCACAAAATCGTTCACACTAGCACTACTTTTAGGCACCCGGAAATGTAACTGAACTTTTCCCACAACAAAGTTGTGTGTGTGTGTGGGTCAAGTTAAACTTGTAAGAGACAGTGGAAATCCTAGTGTTTAATCTCAAACTTAAAATTTTCTTGTTTAGACTACAACAGATGAATACAGTTTGGCACCCAGCACAGTATTTGTTCAAATGATTTTTTGATGAATGCAATTTTGTTTTCATGAATCGTAGCCTACCTGTTTTAATGCCTGCATGGCAAAGCGGGTACTCAATCATTCAAGTGAATAGTGACAGTGCTTACGAGTCGACAGTCAACGACAAGGCTATTATCACCTCCTGTTGTGATAACCCTATGGATGCACTCTAAACCATAAATTAACTGCAGTTGAAAGGTGAGTGAATGAAGTAACTAAGAGTCTTGTGTACATTTGGAATTCTGGCACAATACTTAGGCTGCCATTTCGTAGCTTGCCAGCTGCAATGCTTATCCCTTTCAAATGCAGTAGCCTTTCTTTGGCTCGACCTACACACTGTGGCTAACTGGGCGGATGTCTCTCTGATAAGGTGGCTACATAACAAAAAAATTTCAAAAATGTTGCCCTCAAAGTAAACGAAGTTTCCTTGGCACAGTGGAAACAGCTGTAAAGGAGCATGTGACATGGGCAACCTTGGGAAGTAACACCCAGACAGTCCCTTAGCAATCGCTTGGCTTGCAGGCTGTCAAATCTCAAACGCTCACTCTAATATGCACAGACACACAATGGGCAATCCCAATGCACTTAGTCATCGTGACGTCACTCAAGGCACGAATCTGAGAGTACAATTATTAAGTGATCACAACGACCACACTTGGCTTTAAAAAAAGAATGTGCTGCGGCAGTTCAGTTGGATTCTAAGACAAGCATAAGTCGACATGACCAACAGAAGGGTCCTTGGAAGTGAAGCCGCGCTGCAGCAGAATGCAGGTCGAATGAACATGTGAAAGTCTAGCAGGGTGCCTACGCTGCTGCAAATGCTCTTGCATGAACTTAGTTGTGATGACAGATTCTGGCCTAATTTCTTTTGCCCTTTGCTAATGGCCAAAGTGACATCAACGAAATCAGTCAGCCAAGGTGGACAACAAGTCTAGCAAAGGATCGAGGAAAAGTCGCAACAAAACAGCAGCCCTGCGTCATTAAAGAGGAGCACATTTGCACGGACATTTCAGGCGCATCTCACCCTGAATGTAGTAGCCGTCACGCAGTCCACCAAACTTCTCCTGGCCTGCAGTGTCCCAGACATTGAACCGGATGGGACCCCGGTTTGTGTGGAACAGAAGAGGATGGACCTCGACTCCGAGTGTGGCTGAAAGAGTGTGTGGTCAAGGCGTTAATAGAATCCACATCAGGAACAACACCAACATAAACACAATTCATTGAAGTGCCATACAGTTTTACCATGGTAACATTCGTGTTCACTATAACTGGGTGAAGCTGACACTCACACTTATGTAGCTGAAGCTTTCTGTATCTTGTTAAATTATTGGTAGACAGCTCCTCCAGTATGCCAAAGAATTAACAGGATACTTTAGGGTAGTAATGTGTTATTTGTCACGCTATTTTCTCCCACCAGGCGACTTGTTTCTGCACCAAATTTATATTAACTGCATTACAGTGCCTCTTATTCCAAACCCAGTTAATAACACATGCTCATGTAGTTATACGCTACGTATATTCATAACATGATCTCGTCAGTGTCACATCTGAAAAGTTGTCGATATGGCCCCCAACAACTTTTCTCTGCATATTTTAACTTCTACCGTAGTGAAAAAGCCACAAAAATCTGCAGCCTCAGATTAGAGGGACAAAATTTTCCGCACAGGCTGTGCCATCTGGCTACCTGACAATCATCATCAGCTGCAGCTTTCCAACCATTTAGGCAGTATTGACATATTAACAGAGACCAATGTGATAAGACACCTAGATTTCAATAATGGCCACCATTACCATTCAAGTTTGCCCACATTAATGGCACAACCAGGGGGTTGAATTGCTGTACGTACCAACATATTTCTTCTCAAACTCTCCAGTCAAGTGGCGTTTTACAAAGGTGGTCTTTCCTGTTCCACCATCACCAACCAAGACACACTGCAAACACGAAACGAGAGTTTAGTAATAATTCAAAGCAACAAACATACCAGGACAAGCAAGTTTGCTTTCCATGACCAACCACACCATGAAGCTCTCCCGATGCAAAACAAAAAAGCTGTATAACATTCCTTCATAGCTCCATACAAATGTAGAACGTTGTGGCAATTAAACATGTGCACATATAAGTAAACACTCACTTGATATACAATTCACGCACCAGATATACAATTGTATTAACTAAATTTCTAGCTAAATTCAGGTAGTGTTCAATTCAGGTTCAGTTAACGGTAGAAATCTTGCTGATAACATAAATGGTCACTGCATTTCTCTATCAGAGCGTTCAGAACACAAAGGTATGCAGCATCAGATTAGAGGGACAGTTTTCCGCATGGCATTCGCCATTCGGTCACCAATCGATTAATCATCATTAGCTGCCAACTTTTACACTTCCCAAAAGACGCTTACGCTAGCAGAGAGAAATAATAGAGGGAGGGTAGTGTCACTTACTTTGAAGGTTGGGATGCCGTCCCCGTGTTCTGCCTGCTGCATTGTCTGAAAAGACGACAAAGATCGGGCCGTCAAAACGAGAGAAGTGCTCGAGCGAATCGAAAAACAAGATTAGAGGCGGTGTATCGTACGTTCCCAAAGTAATCAACGCCGACACGAGTCGCCGAAGGCGGGTCGCGAGTGCCACGAGCTCTTCAGTATGCCACCGTCAAGAATTCCACGCAATGAATGGGGACACAAAAGCCGCGGTGACCACTACGGGTACTACGCGATACGTCACAGTCACTACACTACAACGCCCACGAAACAAACGACCGTTAACGAAAGATGCGGGCACGCAAGCTCCTCACGGAGTCAGTTCCTGGAACGAGTGATTTAGGGTGCCGTGCGAAAACGGCCCGGCTATGAGTAATCAAACCGGCACCTTGCGTGGCTACGGCAGGTCAACGAAAGTGCGCCCCCTGAGCGGTTCACGCGCTGTCCGCAATGGGAACAAATCACTTCTTCGAGCGAAATCAACTGCGAAAGCTTCGTGCTGATGTTATTACAGGCGGTGTTACCCCAAGAAGCGTTCGCACGCAGTGAAAAAGCACGAACGCTGGGCGCAAATGCCGATGGCGCCAATTTTTGCTATCGGCGCACCGCTCGCCAAAAAGAAAAGCTAAACGCGAACGCTTACGGACGGCTAGCTAACGTAACCGCAAGTTTGAGGCCAGAGCTTTACGGTAAAGATAGGCCGGCGCTTATTTACGATAAATCTCAGCTACCTTTTCCGCACCTGACACAAAATACCGCGTCCTAGGCCTCGGTCGAACAAAAGCACTGCGCGAGCGAAATGGGCCCGTTTCGAACGTTGACAACACCGAGTGGCGTACTAATCGCGGCAGATTATCGCTGCAAAATCTAAATTTACTCACGAAAACGTAGATGTCTTCAAAAACAAGGTTTCCGAGCCGATTTAAACAGATTCGCCCTCACAACTGCGCATTCACACACTCATACACAGCACCGGAATTTTGTAAAAGAAACGCCGCGTGCGGGCCGCGGCGCTAGTTGCGTCACAACGCAATTCCGCATTCGGTTTCGTTTTTGTTCCGGTAAAAAGATACTTACTTTTGCGTGATGTTTTAACAATTACGTTTAAATAACAAAATGAATATAATGCTGGAAAGCCCTGCTTCAATAAAGTCCAACCATCACGAAATCGAAACCGAAACCTAACTTCGCGCGCTAAATACGATAAATCTTCACCGTAATAGCGCCACGCATCGAATTGTTTCTAAGGGAACTACAACTAAGGTCCTTTAGTTATTTCTTTTTATCTAAGGACCTTAACTACAACTAGAGTAATGCGGATGTCTTGCGGGCACATTCGATTGTGGTCGGGGCTCAATCGCTCAATCGTCATCGAACTTTGTGGCGCCAGTCTTGATCGTAATTGGCTTGTTTGTGATGCGGAAGCGAGCCCGTGTTCTTTGTCTGTCCTTGTGTTGCTTCGCGCTACAATTTTAGATGCGAAGCATCTTATGCTCGGGGCTTTGTCCGTCCCTCCCGCGTCCCGCGTCCGGCCACTTTCAAGAAGTAGGGAAGCACCCATTATGCGAACCAGAACACTGTAGTAACATGAAGGCCGTCAACCACTACTACAGTCATCAGTCATGGCCGAGAGCACAGAGAGGCTGCTTAGCAATGGCTAGGCAGGTGGTGCCTGTCGCCCAGGTTGACCCCATTCCTTGATCTTGCTTGCATGTGTTTGGAGGGGGGCTTAGTCCGTCCCTCCTTCCCGCGTCCCACACCACCACAGCGCATGCGCGTCCCCCTCCCCCCTCTCTCTCCTACGCTCACCCCCTTTCTCTACTTTAGGAATCATCTACTCTACGGAGCGCCCCCCGCGTCCCACACCCGCCACAGCACATGCGCGTCCCCTCCCCTATCCTCTCCTACGCTCACTCCTTTCTCTACATTAGGAATCATCTACTCTACGGAGCGGCGCCCGCGTCCCACATCCCCACAGCGCATGCGCGTCCTCTCCCCCTCTCTCCTCTAGGAATCCTCTACTCTACGGAGCGGCTCCGGCGTCCCACATCCCCACAGCGCATGCGCGTCCTCTCCCCCCTCTCTCCTCTAGGAATCCTCTACTCTACGGAGCGGCTCCCGCGTCCCACACCCCCCACAGCGCATGCACGTCCCCTCCCCCCTCTCTCTCCTCTCCTACGGTCCCCCCCCGTCCTCTCCTCTAGGAATCCTCTACGGAGCGGCGCGCACGACAGGTGGTGTGACAGCTGCTGGGGGGCGCCATGGTAGTTCCGCGGTATGAAAATGACGGAGCGCGCGCGCCTCATTCTCTCTCCTGTGCAGCGCCGCGATGAGCGCCCGGACCGCAGCCGTGAAATGAGAGCGGCGATGTTCCTCCTGCTCAAGCTAATTATCCCCCCCGCTGCTTAGCATCCACACATGGTTCCCATTAGCGGGAGATGGGGAATTTTTTCTTCAGGAGCCAATTGCGATGCAGTGTGTCAGTGACACTACAAGGCACGTGGTGCGTCACAAATAATGGCAACCACTATGACCACGGCGCCGCTTCCAATCTCACAGAAAAAAACAAACAAACAAAAACCTCACCAATTACAGTTGCAATATTTAAAAAGTACTGTTCACATGCACACATGATTCATGCCTCACGCAAAGTAATTAAGCAGTTCCTAAAGTGCAATAGATATTTTGTACGTACAGTGCTCTTCTTTCAACCATTATTCTTTCTCGAGCGTGCATTTCAATGCAGATTCAATGGGCCGGCACCCAACTCTATCAGCCTGCTCCTTCAGGCAATTGAAACATTTTTTGTCCTTTTCTGTCAATTAATTATATTACAAAATTTTGCAGCAATTTTTCCCTTCTTTTCTTTTAACACATCAAGAGTGACACTTGTGCACCTAAGGAAAGGGCGGAATTGTAACTTGCAAACACCTTATGCAAAAGATCCTAATAAACTTGAAATAATGCTGTGATGCCTGCACTCATATCCTTTATGAAATGCAGTTTTTCACGCTGGGACTGAGCAGTGCTCATGCGGTAGGCTCAATGAAGGGCTAAAAAAAATACTTTGATGTTTCCTGGCACTGATGTCCGAAATAGCCGTTGTTATCGAATCATAGCGGTGCTGGTTCAAGAGTCAACCAACGTCTGATGGAGCAGAAAGAGATGACACCTAGTGCGTAGCACCTAGTGCAAATGAACCAACAGCTAGGTGTCCAAAAAAATTTTAGTTTCTGCACACACACGCACAATGCTCACATATAGGAGGTTCTGACCCCCCCCCCCCTTTCCTGAAAGAATAAATACTGGCTTTTTGTCCAGGACACTTGGGCTTTGCTGGTCTGAATGTGAATGCACGTGTGCAAGGCTGTTTTATTGAGCAGCGGTGGAATTCCCGCCAGATTGAAGTGCTCGAAGATGCGTCATTAAATATGTTAGAGCCTGCCACATTAATATAAAGTAAACCGGGGGTTATAAGTAACTTGTTACTGAAAAAGCAACTGAAACAGCAAACATCACTATATGTGAGTAAAGAAATTAACCAATCAATAACCAAAATACCTTAATATATAGCTAGTTGTTGCCTACAAACAGAGGCGCGTATAGCCAGGAAGAAGAGCCCTAGGGACCCCTCCAAATCTTTTTTATGGAAGGGGAAGGGGGTGTTTTACCGAAAATAAATAATAAAAATAGGTGTTTTTTTTAATAGGTCAAGGCCTTCTGCAAGTGCCCCCCCCCCACCCCTTCCCCCCCCCAAAAAAATTCCTGGCTAGGGGCCTGCCTACAAGACACCATCAGCGATGTCCTGATAAACCTCAATGTGGCTGTTGTTGTGTCCCTGACAGTGACATGTGGAGCTAAACATTTTTCTTCACGGTTGTTTTTGTGTTGTTTCTTTAGCCAGACATTATGTAATTCGGTACCCTTGCTTTTGGTTCATTCTTTTTTTCCCTCATTATACTGCCTCCAGTGCAATGCTTACATAGGTGCAGATTATAAATAAATCCGTCGCATGTGAGCAGTAGAGAAACAAATAGGTACCCTAGTTTTAAAGGCTTTCACGACAATTAAAGTACAGTGTGTACCGAGTATATATGCATTACATTATACCATGGGTCCCAAACACGCCGCCCACCGACCTCTCACTAGCGGCCCGCATATGAACCTCTTCGTCTGATGTTTTCTTTTTTTTTTAATTTTTCATAAGTATGTTCATCAGCTACACAGACATGACTTGTCTTAGGAATTTTTTTATTTTTTAGGAGGCACACCCTGTGGTCACTATGTGTTGATACATAACCGTGAAACAATTAAAACTCAGAATCAGCGTCCAGATTTTAGTGATTTTGGAGATCAAGGTCGGTATCAATGTGGTGTTGGAATCCTGGTGCCAAATCTCCTTTAGACATGACTCATATATGATATATGAGAAGGGCCGTTCAAATGGCAACATTACCTGACATTGTGTACAAATAACTCCTCCCCCCCTCCGTTTTTACCTTCTTCACTGTCCTGGCCCTTGGGCCCTTGCAGGAGTAAATTTTGGCGACTGCGGCCCGCTAGCTGAGGTGAGTCTGAGACCACTGCCTCATACGGTTGCTTGATGTAAGACCAGACACACAAAATGCAATATAGTGGTGCTCATTATGCAAAATGTTTTTATTCTCTTGTCACTACACCTATACAGTACAAACATCTCTGTACACAACGAACCTGTAACACATATATATATATATGTATAATATATACACACTTAGCATAGGTATAAGCTCTCTTCGACCCCGCTAGGAGCGATTGATGTGCACGACATTCAAGGGTCCTAAGAGAAGACAACAGTGGTACTTGGCAAATCAACGACACTCGGCCTTTCCTTTGGTCCAGGACTTATTCCCAACGAGAGGAACTAGGTACTCGAAGACATCAAGGTGCATTTGGCCATGAAGCCTCCCACTGATCACACGACGACGACATTAGCTGGCTGTAAGAGTGGAGAAAACTTGCAGCTCGACTTTGAGAATGTGCGGCATCTACGCTTGGCATCTGAAAACGAGATTGAGAGATAGATTGCGATAAGAAGCACTGAATATATTTTATACGTGCCAAATTGCATTTCCCGGAAACAAATTGTGGTCGTTACTTGGCAGAATTACAAGATGCGAGGTGTACTACTTGGCTGAACAGTTCCCTCTTTCTAAGAATGAATTCTTGAAATAAATACAAACCAAATAGCACGCTGATCGATATGCAATGCCATGTATTCTATATTTCTTCTTTTTTTTAAAATTTTTTTTCTTCAGATGTATATTTGCACCCTCTGAACACGTAGTCAACAATTAAAGTAACATTTAGTGACAAAAGTAAGTTTGTACCTTACCCTGCTAAGAGCATCACAAAATGAAAAGCTCTCCACAACACTATCAGTAAACAAGATGTTGAAAGATATCACAATCCACTTTCACCAAGCTAAACCCTGCACTAAGGTAATACATTCAGCACTTAGGCAATATGCATATATGCACTCTAATGAAACAAAATAAAGGCCATACAAACACATCCAGCAGAACAAGCCAAAGCTAATTAAATGGTCCTTTAGTTTTTTTGTTTTTTTTTTTAACGGGCTGTGAATATGGTTGACTATATGCATAGCTTAACTTGCATGATCGGTGCAGCCCCAAAAGAAATTTTCTTCTTTCTTATTTTAATTGGTACAACTAAATAAACCGTAGAGACCGTTAACTTGTAGCTAATTTACAACCACAACAGTGAAAGCTGTAGCACACAACATTTTTCTATTCAGCATATCAATGCCTCTTCATATTTTTTTTATCCCAAAGACCACCTTTCTTTTTTTAATATTCGCATCCTACTGAACTTTAGACATCTTCTGTACTCACATCCATGATCCATGATATGTCTCAACACATCCATCCATAGTCGTGTGCACGGAGGGGGGGGGGGGGGCAGGGGAGGCGGCCACTACCCCTAGTCACCTCAGAGGGGGGGGGTGTGAAGAAGGTTATCAGAGCTTGCAACGCTTGTGTCAAGACGCGCTTAAAGCCAAGCAGCGCACCTGTTGCACCATTACCAAGTGAACGAGTACGCCGATCAGATCCCTTTCAAGCGGTTAGAATAGATTTTGCTGGACCACTCTATGTGAAAGGCAGTTACACCAGCACCTACATTGTACAATTTAGTTGTGCCGTCACAAGAGCAGTACATCTTGAATTAGCCACCGACCTGTCATCAGAAAGCTTTCTACTCACGTTTCAGCGATTTATATCACGTCGTGGATTGCCTGATGTGATCTATACAGACAACGCACGGACTTTCAAGAAAGCGTCAAAGGAAATCTCCCCTTTGGCCGGAGTATTGTTCGGTGGAGAGCTTCCAAGACTACTGCTCTCAAAGAAGAATTGAGTGGAAGTTCATCGTAGAAAGGGGAGCATGGTGGGGCGGCTTCTGGGAAAGATTGATAAGAACCGTCAAGACCAGCCTCCGGAAGATTCTAGGCAAAGCAAAGCTTTCGCCTGAAGAGTTAACAACAGTGTTGTATGAGGTAGAGGTGGTAATTAACTCCCAGCCTCTCACTTACCTGTCAACATCAACCGAGGATAGTGAAATACTAACGCCAGCTCATTTCTTAAGCGGTAAACGCTTAACAAGCCTTCCCTATCCGAACGAAAAGGCAGACACTTCAGGGTCAAGATCTACGGTCACGAGAAAGTGGCTCCATTGTAAGCAATTGTTGGAGCATTTTTGGAAAAGATGGAGGAAAGAGTACCTGCTTAACTTGTGCTCAGCGCACTATGCAAATGTGCAAGGTTCTAACTATCTAAAAGCTGGTGACATCGTTCTTCTTTATGAAGAAAGCACCCCACGTCAGCTATGGAAGATGGGGAGAGAATCCAAGAAGTACATCGTGGATGTGATCAAAATATAAGAAGCTGTTCGGTTAAACGTCCGACAGGCTCTGTAATACGACGACCTGTCCAGCTTCTGTACCCGATGAAACTGTCTTCGCTGTAATGAACTCAAAGTGCACGGCTTTGCGGTGGGCGGAGGGTATTGAATATTTGCCTTTCGTTGAGAAGAAGAAGAAGAAGCCGTCGAGAAGCACGCGTGAGTGTCATCAAGAAGAAAAAGAACAAAGTGTCCGCCATGGACTGTGTTCCAACTGTTATTTGTAAATAATGTAAATACACTTTTGTTTCTTCAATATGCCGTGACCAATTATTTCACACGGGGTGCAAAATCTGCCCCATACATTGACTTAGTAGGGAGGGGGGGGGGGGGGGCGCTGCGATGAACCTTCACCCCCCATGATGGGGAACCATGCGCACGCTTATGCATCCATCCACACTGAAACCCAAATGTCATATTGTGGTCTTCAAATGACAACTCACCTGACGCCTACTTAACACCTCCTTGCACGTACAGAACATATGGCTAAGACAAACCGACCCAGCTGCCAATGATGATAACCAGCAGGACAGCAGAGATGGCAATGCATATCAGAATTAGCACTCGTTTCTGAAATCAAAAGAGTACAACATTATCAATATCTTTTTTTTTTTGCTTTTTTTTTTTGTTCAAGACTATATATAGCGCTGTTCGATACCATTCAATATGACAGATGGAATTACATGAACCCCATTCCTCAATTCTTGATACGCCATCATCTTTTTCTGTACCGTTCATTCCCAATGTCTCTGTAAATACTGGGTAAGCATGTCTCGGGCTGTTCTAATATCGTTGAGTCCTATCGTGATATGCTACTCAAGCTACTATATTATGCTTTTGCAACATCACACATAACATAAATCTTCCAACTTTACTGAGATATGCCACAAGGCTCAGCCAACCTCCCAGTGTTTTCATACATAGCTTTTTACAGACAGTACTCACGGATTCAAACATGACATCAAATTTTTTAGTATAACGACTTGTATGCACAGTTTCTCGAGATAACCACGATATGTCGCAACAAATCTGGTCTCTAAAGACAATGTTGGCTCTGATTTACACATTCGAATCGAAATCCCACCAACACGACCCGAACTGAAGACGGTGGAAACAAAAGTATGTGTGTTACTTAGCCCTAACTTGTCCAGTATCAATCCGCGAGTACTGTACATACCTAGAAAGTCTTTCTATTCTCTTGCGTGTACATGTCTACCAAATAGTCGATGCAAACCCTTGGTGTTTGACTTTTTACGTTTGATAGATGATCTTCATCATCAATCGCCAGAAGCGGCGCCAGGATTTTTTTACTGGGGGGGGCACCCACAACAAGCGAGTTCCTCCAGGGGGGCAGGAAGGCATGTAACTCATGTGTTGTATTTTGACTATGTTTGCTTTTGGGGGGGGGGGCAGAGGGGAGGGGGGGGCAGGCGAAAATTTTGGGGGGGGCTCCAGCGAGAGAAGAGAGAATGCAATTGCAGCGTGCGACAAATCTTTGTAACTCCACTCGTACTGGACGGATTCTAAAAATTTTTGCGGCGGTGAATTCGTGAGGCAATAAGCTCCTTTAGTGAATTCATTCCATCGCTATTTGGAAATGTGTTGCAGGGACCCTTTAAAGAATCACTAAAAAGAAGCATTAATTAAGACTATATGCGTATACGCACTGGTAACCCAAATAGGAAAAATAAAGAATACTACCTCCATTGAATTTACAAGCTCACACCAATAGTCCCACTTCACCAGAGTCTTGAATTTAATTTTTCAGGTTTACAGCATTTTCATGCACTAAGGCTTATCGTTTTATGTCAGGAAAGTTCCCAGAGGTTATGAGGTCAGGTCTAAGATTATGCTTCATGCAATAAAATTTTTTTAGACTTATGTCTCTAATAATTGTTGGGGCTTTACATCCCAAAACCACGGTATGATTATGAGGGACGCCCTAGTGGAGGGCTCTGGAAATTTCGACAGTCTGATGTTCTTTAACGTGCACCTAAATCTAAGCATATGGGTCTATAGCATTTCAGGCTTCTGTCTCTGTCTAGGAATGAATTTAGTAAGGCAGTGATGGTGCAACAGAAAATGCATACGCTTGGCTTGAAACAATGTTATTACATCACTTCTAACATGAGAGTTCAATGCTGTATCAGAGTTGCGCATCTTTTTCTAACTTTTCCGCCTGATAACAAATCAACAAACAAGACCAAGTCATGTCTTCATATTGACATGCATATTCGTTTTGCCAGTGGCTGTTTCCCACTGGCTACAGATGTTAATGAAGTCGCAACTCGGCGATAACTTCTCGAATGCTTCTTGATCTGAATCAACAATTCTGATCGGATTGCGTGTGAGATCCAGATAGCCATGGACATTCAAGAACTCGTACAAGTACCAGTGATAACACTGAAATGTACGAAGAAGCACGCATAAAGACATGATGCATAGACGACAACTGCGCTCGCCGCCATCATTGTACACTACAAAAGCTCGTTGCTTCGTTAAGCATAAGTTTGCCCACGAAATAAAGAGTTTACTAACTTACTCTTTGGCTTGCCGTATTATTCAGCTGATAGAACAATTTGACAATATTATGGGGTGCGACAGCTCGCGTTGTGTGGAGTGATAAGAAGAAAAAAATAAATAAAGGCAACTAATACTGAGCAATACATAAGAACCAAAGAAACATAAGCAACATATTGTAAGTAATAACAAATGAAAAAAAAAAAAACAAGACACTTACGTTTGACATGGCGAGACCGTTAAGTTTGCCCAGGGCATCTAATCCAACTAAAAAGAAATGCTCAAACAGAAACTTGTAACTACTGGAACACAAAGATTTATTTCAAGGCAAGAAATCTACAGTGCATGAACAAAAACTTATGATTGGCATTGTGGCAAAAGTATTCTCTCATAGCCACTAGTTTATGACACGGTATCAAGAAATTCTTACCCTCTAGTAAACGACGCAACTACTTAGGTGACAACTGATCAGCTGCGTATCGCTGTCGCATACGAGCACAATTACCCCGCATTGTGCTTTATTAGCATGAACAATTTGAAAAGAACACAATGCTATTGCACAATGCCAGTAACTTGCGCTGCCAGAGGCATTAAAAATGCAAACAGGGCAATTCAATCAGAACAGCAGTTTGAAAATATGGCAATGAAAGGCTATATCAGCAGTGTGGTTTGTTTTTGAAAGAGCAAGCAGAAACAACCATACATAATCACTTAAAGACCTGTGATCGCAATACTTCGGTACTCTCTCTGTGTTGCCATCACTCTGTTTGCATTTAGTTTGCTTGCAGAAATATACAGGTCTTGTCAAAATGCCAGCTCCAGTGAGATTTCATGCTTGATGACTTCTCATCACTACAAGCATGCAGAGTGGTTGAAATTATCGCAAGACAAGATAAATGCCCTCAGCATGTGATACTCTGCGGTTTGTGTTCATTCAAAACAGAAAATTTCAATAATGTGATAAGCTCTTATGTGTAAAAAAACGAAAGTAAATGTAACCAAAGTGCTGGCACAAGAACCAGCTTGTAACGCTAGGCGCAGCTTTCACATTGTGGAATTATGTTAACCGCTACTTTCACACTCTTCATCAACCTTTTTATTCATTTGTGGATTCCTTTACTTGGACATTTTTTATACCCTACTAATGCTGACGATTTCGCTTCTCAAGTCAGATCAATGCAGCCGAAGACAGGCAAAATAGTCGTAAGGCTTGAATACCATCACAGCGCATGTGGCAGAGTCAGATCAATCGATTACTCATCTAAGAGTCTTAACAACATTTTACATGTGCGAATCTAGAACTTTGCCGCGTAGGAAACTGCCACGGAAAGTTCCGCTGCTCCTCAGCTGGAACCACACATGCCAAAACGGATGAGCTGACGTAATCTCTACGTCACCTCCATCTCAGCCACTCATGCAAGGCACTGATGCAAGGCCAGAACGAGTGGCAGCATTGTGATTTTTCATTTTATCGTTTACGTTCTTGGTTATCACTGTCACAAGTAAAGCACAATCCTGTTTTATATTGTATAATATTTATTCTGTTAAGAACAGCAAGTAGTGCCCACAACAAAAATGCAGTTTAAGAAAATGCACCGCTGAGTGCTACGCATGTGTCAATTTTAGGCACAACTGAACGAGCAGTTCATATGAAAGAGTCATTTATACCTGTCTTCCTTTTTCATGCAACAATGTTTTTCATGCAACATTCGATATGTCAACATGGCCATATGTACTTATGGTTCAAATGACATGCACGCGAGAACGTGCACTCCTTTGCAACAGCAGTCAGCAAGATCTCTCTCCTGTACTTAAAAAAACATATCTTATGCATACATGGGGCAATTCACTTGCTGCGAATCAGAGGCATAGCGCCAGGGGGTGGGGATTGGGGGGGTTCAACCTTCACCAAAATTATTGATTGTGTAGGCATACACGGACACGTACAAACCCACGTATGAACATACATAAAGTATGGTTGAATCCCTTCCTGAAAAAAATTTCTGGCTATGCTACTGCTGTGAATAAGTTATTAACTAGCATACAGTGTATGTACAAGCCAATGAAATTTCCATACCAATAACTTTGCCTTATGCATTACATTGATGCCTTTACAAAGGTTTCGTTGCAACAAGATGCCACAAAACGAGGGATAACCAAAAGACCTTGAGGTCGCTGCTAATATTTGGCACATGATGCTAAATGATAGGAAATGATGAAACAGCGCCTGTGTCTTCATGCTGTGTAAACACAGAACAAAACAATTAATGTGCATTTTTTCATGTGCGCAAGTATTGAGCTGACAGAGCTGTAAAGGAAGTCGGACAGAAATGACACACTCACACTAACCCTAACTGCACTGCGATTGAAATGCCACTGTCATCGTGGCTGACATTATGCGACGAAAAGCCAGGTAGTCGAAATTACCATCGAATAAAAGACTAGTTTACTATCAAGTAAATCTTGAAAAGGCAACACATAAATGCACCTCGCCAGTGGCACATGAGAGAAGCTTTTATAATCGACTAAAACATCATCTAGACATCAGTGGTCACCAAGGAACAGGACTAGCTTATAGTAAAGAAAAGGTTAAACAATGGAAAATGATAAAGCACTTCTGATAAGGGTGCTTATATCATGTCAATATAACTAAAAAGTGGACCCTGAACTCTTGGGCTTTCTCTTCTCGGAGCGAGCATGTCAGTGGTCAATATATCGTGTTTAGATAAACACACAACGCTGTCGTATCTAAAAGACATGATGCAGACTTAAAAAAACAAGTCATTCTCTCATGAGCTGGTCTTCGTAGACAATAAGTTATTAAAACACTCATACCTTATGTTGTAGCTAAGCTTCCACGTACATATACAATCGTAGTATAAATGGCTGAAGACAGGTAAAGTTGAGGGGGAAAAAAAACAGAAAAGGGGGAAGGGGAGCTTTATGGATTCTTTTTGTCTTGCGCTGAATTAATGATGTAACAACCTCCATCACAGTAAGCACAGACTGCCTGACACTCTAAAAACAGAGGTTCCATAAAATAGTGGCATAGTATGCATGCGTGAAAACGAAAGGCATGCATAACATATACAGACACATCTACATATTTGCAAAACACTAAAATTGAAATTATTGCGCATGAGCAGAAATATTTGAGATGTAGTGATTCTTCTTAAGCTGCGTATGCCAGAGAGAAGCAGCATTTCAAAGAGCCTTGTCAGGATACTGTCCTGCCATACAATGCTCAAAGCAACCTACTAATCTATAGCAAGGTAAAAATATTTCTGTCCGTTTTCCTTAATTGCCCTCAATTTTATCGCTAAGGGACATAAGAAAAGGAACACTACAAGCCAAAGTTGATTTGGAAGCGAGAGAGACACAATATTCAGTACTGGACTTGCCGCAAATGACATTCCAGTCTCTTCCTGTCATGCAACATGCAACCTCGTTGTTACGTACGACACGTTTGAGCCATGGAAGTCTGACATGTTCTTGTCCTTCTACATAGACGACGCTTGTCGTCTTGGCAACATGTGCTAGTTTACAGATGGGATGAACAGCATAAGCAATTTTTTTGTTTTTGGCACAGACTGGTACAGATATAAAAATTCACATTCTCCCCCCCACACCCTCCCTACTTGCCAAACGACTAACCGCAGTCTCCGAAAAAAGGAAAAAAAGTGTTTGGAAGAAACAATATAAAAAGCATCACTCACATAAATGTCTCCTTCTTCCCAAATAATTCTCATAAATATATTCGGGCAAATCTTTGCCAATATCTACTCGTTGTGGTCATCAACAAATTGCGGATGCTCCGCGAGATGCCCTCGGAATTCCTTAAAAACTGGCAAAGATGAGACGACTGAATGAATTCCAAATGCACACCTACGTGGTGAAGCCAAACTGAGAGCAAGTAACTTACTTCTCCCTCATCTTCCCCATTTTAAAGGAATTCCCATTGCAATTTGTGAAACACCCAGTGTTTTAACATGCAAATGGGCATACAGGTTATCCATGCCAAACATGCCAAATACAGGAACATTATGATGACTAAACAAAAGTTTCAACAATAAAGATAGCAGAGAAAAAAAACCACCGACTAGAAATCACAACTACACGTGCGTTTGTGTAGCTTCAGTGAACGTCTACTGCACTAGCTCTGTACAACGTTGATAAATAAAGGAAAAGCAACGTGTAGAAATCGATATGCCATCACTTGTTCCAGTTGTAAACAAACATGCATGTCATTTAATTACTGCAATGACAACAGAAAAAAATGCAGATGTGGTCTAGACACACTGAAACCTCATTAATACATACCTAACAGGAACACGGCTTGACTACACACTCAACAGTAGTATGCAGTAACTGTCAAGTACAATTTAGCATCTTGATGTGTGCTGCCGCTACCAATAAAGAAATAAATGCAATGCCACAGTAAATGAAGCTGAAAGTAGGCTCTACAGGGAATTTTTTTAAATACCAAAGAGCAGAAAATATTGTGTCTCTTTCACGCGGCTGAGCAAAAGTGAGCGGTGTAAATGTCAAGGAGCATTTCTAAACTTTGACAGGGTACATGCACACCTGCTATCTTTGTGGCAATGTGATTAACCGGCACCATTTCATTGAAATGTGGTACTTGGTGCAGCATGGAAGCCAACCCTCCACAGCTAGTTGTATGCAGTGCACCGCCTGCCAAACTTATGTCATCGCTGCCGGGGCACTTGCTGTGGGAGTGTTCCTGATACCCGCTCCACTCCTAACTATATCTTGTTAGGTCAAACACAGTGGGACGGCAAGTTGCTTTCATGTCTGCAAGTGACGCTCTCTCCGTGTCTAAAAAAGCGCATTGACAATCTCACACAGGCAGGTGGTAGCAAACACCGGCACGGAGTACAAATGAAAGCACGCAATACGCTTACAACACTACGTGACTTGTGCTGTAGCACAGATAGCTGAAGATGCTTATCGTAATAAAGTTGTTGGCAATAAGGTATACTGGTGCATTTGTAGGTGGCCGTCGTACAACCTTGGTTTCCCGACGCTTATCCGTAAAGGAATTGCAGCACAATTGCTGAAGTTGGAATCACTCATCGACCAGTATCTGCACCTACACAAAAGTAGGAGGCCCCTTTGACTGTGACGTTGGCCGCACCGCAAATTCAGGGGCGCAGTTAGCCATAAGAGGCAAAAAGTGAACACAGTTTGCACTAACCAAAAGGCATAGGATGAACCGCTACAGCTTAACTGATCACCGAATTTGTTAGGATCGTTGGAGACTAGATTGGGGATTCACCATGAATACGTTTTAACCATCAGTGCGTTTAAAGCCGGTACGTATTAATGAGGTTCCACTGCATATGTCACAGAAAAATGCACAGCTGACTACTGTCAAAGAATGATAAAAGTCTAAAAATCACTATTTCAGCAACACAAAAAAATATACTAAAATACAAATTGTCTTTGGTTTATAATATAAGGACATTATTGCTATAGAAACACAGGAAATGAAACAACAATATAATTTATAAGGCTACATAGCACACTGTCAAGTTGGAAGTGCCGATAAAGTGCACTAACTTAAGACAGCGGGATAAAAGGAATATGGGGGGACTTGCATAAAACAAGAGTGGGCGAACATGGTCAAATTTCGCAAACGTAATCTTTTTCGCTTCGCTTCTGAGAATGTGTGTTTGTGTTTACGGCATCATATTTCTCTTTTACAGTGATTGTGTAACACTTTAAAAAGCTTTCATTGTTGTTATTCTCCAATTTATTTGGCTTGAAATTTTCATAGCATGTTGTTTTTGCTTGGATCTTGTCCTAAGTGTTTCATTTTAAATGTATGTAGCATGTTTTTCCTACTTGCCACCTCACCTGCAAGGGCCCTTATCTCCGGCCAGTAGTTTTATTGTAAATAAATAAAAAATATATAAGACTTCACAGCTGCACAGATTCCCTGCCCTTGTGTGGAATAAGGGTACAATAAACACTGTCAAAGAAACCAGCTATTGCCCCTGACAAAGACACTCTAGTCTCTCTGATCACCGACTAGAAGTTCCTTTCTGAATGTGCACCGTACACACTGTACGCTCATGTGCAAACAGTGCACACTGCGACAATAAACGTTTGGTAGATAGCCCTATACATGGAAGCACACTGCATGCCAAACTTCTGGCCACAATTACATCCAAATGTTTTATGTCAAATGATATTCCATGCCTTATGAGCTCTCGTTGTTTTAAAGCAATTGAACTTGTACAAAACGTTCAGATCTGAGTGCCAAACGATGGCATCTTCTTCTGAGCCATTCAATGTTGGCTGTCGTAAAAAAGAAAAGAGTTCTAAACAATTAAATGGTTAAAAGCGTTTAAAAGTTCCTCTCCTGATAGAACTGCAAATTGTGTGTATCTGCCTTTTTAAGGCCTCTTTTCGATGCCACAATGCAGCAAAGAATTCGTTTAAAACTTGAAAAGCTTACATGAAACTGAAGCGGGCCTTGAACACATGATCACCCGACTTCATTCGTCATATTCGCTAGAAAAAAGTGTTTCAGGTGCACAAAACATGAACCTACTTCAAGCACTCTTCTACATCTCTTACTGAAACCACAGAATTTTTTTTTTTCATTGATGCAATGGGAATTCTCGCTACTTTAGTCATTTCAACGTTTATGGATAGTGCTACAGGTTACACTCGAAGAAGGCGACGAGAAAAGGAAACTTCCTAGAGTCGCTCAGCACTAATACGAATGAGCACCGTTCAATGACAAGACAAAAAAAAAATCTGCACAACTTCCAGCAGCTCACACATGTAGACAGCAAAAAGCTACCAGTGACACTTCTTTTCTGTTTCACTTCCTACTGCATGTACCTGATGCAGAGCATACACCAAACATGTACAATATGCTGCAGAAATATCCTCAGATACACAACTAGCAATGCATTTAGTCCAGAGCAACAGGTACAGAGCAACCATTAAAAACAAAAAACAAAAATGGTGCTCAATATATAAAATAAAAACAAGGAAGTAAGAACTAAATGATAGCACTAAAGTAGTTATTTCAAATAAAATTAGCTGGTGTTTATGAAAGGGCATCTAAAGATGAAAACAGTATTGCAATCAGGGAGCAAGACGAGTCTTATAGGAGGGCATGATTACTGTGTTGACAACACAAGCATTGTGCCAAATGTAATCTTAAAAAATAAGAAATAACTCATCGTAGTGGGTGTGTTCTATCTGCTGTAGTCAACTATGCATGCAGAAAGGCTACACACATCACAGAGGAAGATGACTAGCGCCATTGCTTTAGCGAAATGCGCAATGCTGAGGCAAATAGTAATAATATCTGGTTTTTATGTGCCAAAACCGCGATATGATTATGAGAGACACCGTAGTGGAGGGCTCCGGAAATTTCGACCACCTGGGGTTCTTTAATGTGCACTGACATCACACAGTACACAGGCCTCTAGCATTTCGATGGAGGCCAACTGCTAGACCGAAATGCTAGACCCCCGACTTTTGGTCGCGGGTACGAAGCGACCTTCGGGTCCGCAGCCGAGCACAATAACCACTGCTCCACCGCGGCAGACGATGTGTGAGGCATTGTCGGTTGAGAAAAGCTCAAGCCTATATGTCACAGCTGTGCATGCGACCAAGTCAAAGTAGATCCAGCACTGAATGGCCTTTAAGTTTTTGCTGGTGCTGTCGGTAGCGTTATTCGGATTCATCATAAAGGGATGCATGCACATGACAAGGCTGTGAACGTTCGCCTTTTCAATCCTCTTGTGCTACAATTACGATCCCTAACGTTCTACTAAAAAAGAAAGAAAAATAGATGATGGCACCTTACACAGCATCACAATACTATGCTCTCAGTTATCTACACTGCAAAATGCACGTCACGTATCCACTATGCAGGCACAAGCTGGTACAAGATACCAGCCTATCAGTGGCGTAGCCAAGGGGGGGGGATTGGGGGGGTTCAACCCCCCCCCCCCCCCAAATTTTTCAGTTTTGCTTGCGTATATATGCACGCACACATACAAACGCACACACGAACATACATAAAGTATGGTTGAACCCCCCCCCCCCGAAAAAAATTTCTGGCTACGCTACTGCAGCCTATGGTCATTTTCGGGCACCGGTACATAGTTCTACATGGTCCCCGTATCAGTCCTCTCAGCCGAGGACTCAAAGTATACAGCTTGTGCTTTTACTGGAGCCCGTTAAAACAACGGGCACAAGCTGTACATGTATTCTAAAACACAAAAGCTGTTGAACTGAAAATATATATTGAGAAAAAAAAAATCAACAGAACATTTTGAACAAAACATGTGGCAGGCTTGTCTCGTTCCCCGTCTGTAGCGCAGAATGTTGCACATTACAACGGGAAAAGGAAAATGCGCTGCATATTTCAGATTCTGTCACGGATCGTTACGCACGAGAAAGTGATGTTGTTGTCCTTTCCATTCCTTTCATCTCCGCACTGAGACGAATATGATTATGGCCAGGATGACGACGATGACCACAATCAGGACTAGGATTATTATTTTCTTCTGTAAACAACAAAAAAAATAAATAAAGGAAAATGAAAATGTGGGAAACAAAAAGAGAAATGTCTGCCCTGCTTGCCTAGAGGACTGCAGTCCTCAACTAACAAGGATTCATTCATATGTGGTATGTATATTAAAGGAGTACTGACGCGATTTTGAGGCACCCCAAAAGGACATTTTTCGTTTCCATGATATTGACTATCAACATTCTCCACACACTCTGCAACACGTATGAAATATTTTACTTTGATTAAAGTTTTTGTCACCCAGCATCCCACAAGCCAGCCCCACCGCAATGGACATTATCACGACAAGTCAACTCAATTTTTTTTGCGAAGTCTGCGTCGTGGATGCAGCCTAAATCGCAGAAATTGCTGTCGAAGTCGGTGGACGACAATTAACTCATCGTTGTTTATGTGAACCACGTGCAACTGACGGCAAATGACAGAGCTGGTGCTAGTGTTTCTCGAGTTGCAGTTTTTCCGTGACGTCAAACTTGAGTTGACATGTCACTGCGAAGCCACCCCCTCGATACCGAAGTCGAAAGTGCTTTTTTAAGGTAGCGGTATTAAAAATATATTCAATGCATTCCCAAGCTCTATGACATTGTTTTGAGGGTTCTCGACACCGGTGTTGTTATTCAGAGTAAGGAGACGAAAATATTTAAATTTTGTGTCAGTGCTCCTTCAAAACGCAAATTTTTTAAACTGTGTAAGGAGGAAGGCTGCAGGAAGGAAAATGTTTCAACTGAAAAATGGTTAACTGAAGAAAATCAAAAAAGAAGAAAACAAGAAGAAAGGTGTATTACCTTCACGGTCTGTAGAAATAAATATATAACAAATTTACATATTGGATTAAGCCACGTGAAATAGTGCCTCTCTTTATTCATGACGTGTTCTATAGTGACCTTCAGGAGATCAGCAAGAGTGAGCTGGCTACGTTTGTGCCTTGTTTCTTTCCCTAACAAATAATATTACATCTCACCATAGTACTAAAAATAATCCTGACATCATCAACAAACTGCATTATGACCATACCTTCCAACCTGTGCAGTCGAAAATTGGCAAAAATCTGGCAGATACCACTACGAAAAGTAATGGAGAGAAGGTGTGGTGGGGAAGCAGAGAGGGGGGGAAAGCATGCATGTTACGACTCTTTGCCCCAAGCGCACACCTTTCGGAGAATACATGTGCACTTTCTAAACAACTGGCCTCAGATATAGCACCCAAGCAGTATCAAATTTTAAACGGCAGTCACTGATGAGCAACGAATTGCTTATAGACTAGTGAATTTTTGGCGAATTTGCTGTTGCTAATTTTGCCTCCTCTAAAAACTGTACAGACTAATGAGTACCTTTGCACGATGCATTATGATGCCACAAGAGCAAGTACTACACAACATTTCTTTTTTCTTGCATGCGCACATTTTTCGTTCTTTTCCATTTTGTGCTGCCTCATCATCCAACATTGTTTAGAACATTTTTTTTGAGAGACTGAATATTCTGTAGTAACAAGGCATGACTCGTAAAATCCCAGTATGAAGGCACACCTGCAAACCTTACAACAAAAAATTCACGAATGTTGGGCGGCACGCGCAACCATCCCGAGCAACCCTCTGGCTTGATGCCTCTCTATCTTTGAGACTTAGCTTTTGTTGGACAGAGACGTGACGCGAAAGGTGACAGAACACACTTTTGTGCATGTGTTTGTGAGGCCTACCTTGCGTGCTTTACTCTGATAACGAACGGCTCGTCGCGTCTCCTGCGTGGCAGTGTCAACGTAGGCCGCAGCATTCTTCACGTGGTACTCAATGCGGTCCACCATTTCACCCTGCAAACAGCAAGACTCAATGTGTTCACACACAAACACACAGACATACAAAACAAGGAACATCTGCAGCTTTCAGTGAACCTTGCAGCCCTCGTTTCCCAGAGACACAACAGGTTTGTACAATTGATGCTGTCATATCTTATCGAGATCTACAACTTTCACAGAATGCACATATGCACACTTTTTCGAATCGGGACGTGAATGCAAATGCACGAGCGAGTTCATCAAGCATGCTTTACCCACCATCATGCTTTCAGCAAGTGCAACGATTACACTGCATGGCTTCCCACTGCTTATGGCTACAGTTTCATTTACAAAGAGCTGTGCGTGAGGTTTGCCAGTCATGCACACATAGCATTCTGGGCAGCACGAGCGTCGTAATCCCATGAGAGACGGAGCATGCCAGATCTCAATGTTGAAGCACAACGACTGATGACAGCCGCGACGAGGCGGCCTAAAAGGTGGTCACCTCACCCAAGTGCCACACGTGACCCACAAACCTGTGTTCACGCAACTGCTGTGACATACCATAAATGAGCCTTTAGCATCTTGGTCAAGGCAAAACTGGCCATACCTGGCTTTCCACCAGCATGGCCATGTCCATGAACATGTCGTGAAGCTCCCGGATGCTCTTCTCCAGCTTGATGATGTCGTTGTGGCGGGCTTCGATTTCCGCCAGCGTCTGCCTGGCCTTCTGCGTCTCCATCACAATCTGCAGGCAACACCGGTGGTTGGGACATCATCACACCCTGCTCTTTTTTCTTTATTCAGAAGCTGCGCATGAGAGTCGCTGCAGAATGTGCAGCTACGTGCTTGTTACTCTCTACCACACCTTGTGAGAACACCGTTAAAACAGGGCAAAGTTTTGGTGGCTGATTAGAAAAAGGTGGAAGGAACAATTCTAGCAGACTTGTTATGAAACTTCAACTAACCCATGACTTCCTAGGTCATGCATGACGAACATCAAGCTGAGCCTTTTTCTTTTTTAACAGCGAAGCTGTTTTTAGTCGAGGCTTTCATGCCCAGGGGCCGTCGTAGATTGTAGCGGGATTTACCCACAGAAAGTGGGTAAATCCCACTATGGATATGTGCCAGTAGACAGCCAGTAGATAAGAGCTATATCAATTCCTGCATCATACAGCCATGATTCATAGACAATGTTTCAAAACATTCGTGAAACTGGCATGACGCTTGCAAAGAAAGGCAATGTCGGTGACGTTATGTAACAAATGCTTGCTGCATTACTTTATTGGTATGCATTACTTGCTCGATATATTACTTTACTGCTTGATATATTAATTTGTTGCTTTATTGTTATGCATTACCTCCTTCATTTTTTTTCCAGCTGGTGTTAAAGATGGATATGCAAACTAAAGGCACACAATACCCAGTAAGGGCTCCTGTACAAATGTCTTAACTGCACTCAACAAACGCTAAAAAAGTGCAAGCAACTTCACACATCTGAAGCATATGAGCCCATGAACTGTTCAAAATAAGTTCATTACTTTAGATTTCTTATCAGGAAGGGAAGTATGATATGGTATGATAAACTTCATTGAGTCCAAAGGGCAGTGCCTAAGGGCATTTCACAGCTATGTGCAATTCACACAAACACACAAGGAAATCAATAAAAATTAGTACTTGCTCCTTGTGAGCTGCTTTTATACCTATGTTTCCACAGCAGTGACTTATCCCCAACTACAAAGGACATGTTTCTCACAAAATTTTGGCACTGGCTGGTGTTGCTGTCTTTCATGCTTCCTGGCATCCAGTGCTGTAATCTGGCATGGGCAAGGCTTCATCATCAAGCGAGTGTTGACAATTTCTCTTACTAGAATCAGCGACTAATTACGCTTAAGTAAGTGCAAAACAGAATAACTAAAGAACTTACTCCCTGAGTGAATATGGCTGGATTGCCACTCTCCAGCATCTCCTCGATTTCTTCGTCCGTTGTCATTTTCCCCGCTGAAAAATTAATAAAAAGAGCCTGCTCACCATTGCTCATGTTAGAGTCACAACAAGTAGAAAGGCAAATTAGTACTTTTTATTATATTAGCAAATTAAAGGTAGCACATCAATGCTGGCATCGATAGATGACAAACGAGAAGCATGTTTCAACATCAAAACGTTTGAACTAGCCCAATTCTAAAAGCCTTTCATTCTTTCCCCATAGACAGGGCTTCCGCAAAGGTTGCTCATATAAAACTCAGGACGAGTTTAAGTATGGAACTATTCTGCACAAAAATAGGCAACACATCAGCAGTTCTTAGTGGACTACCCAACATGACAACATAGTCACTGAGCCATTTTAGCATTTCCAAGTAGTATGTGAACTGCACTTAGAACAAGCCCAAACAGGATTCATAGCAGCCCTTGCAAAGCATTTTTAATCAGTAAAGGACCATGATTTTTAATATGAAGCATGTCTTTAATACAAAAGCTTTCATCTTCTGAGTCCAGCCACTTTTTTCCCATCTCATCTCGCTGTTTCTCTGGGTTAATTAACGAGCAGACTACAACCACCATCTGCAGTCAAGGTCAGGAAGTAGCTGAGGATTGGGTTGGCGTCCTTGAGGGGAATGACAGAATTAGAGCCTTGAACATAAGACCGTGACATGTTATGTAAGCGTCTCTTCTTTCTAATCGCCCTTCTGGCTGCTATCACATTACCTGGAGTAAGAGAAACAAACAAGCATTCCTAGCCAAGGTTCCAGTTAGCTGCAGCTCACTTTAACCACATGAATACGCTCTTCAATAACTAAATGGCAGTGGAGCAGTAGGCAAGAAAAACATGTTTGTATATTCTCTTATTTTCCCATTCATTCTTTAGTTCACTCATTTATTTCATGCCTTAAAACACCAGGCGATAGCAAAATGATAAAGCACGTCTTGGGCCACCATGGCCCAAATGTAAAAATGTGCTCCAGGCTTCATTTACATGAGCTATCAATCATCAGCCACCACAAACCACATGGCTCCTCACCATGAAGATGCTAATTGGATTGAAATGGTTTAACTGTTGGCTTGCATTAATCTAGTGGTCACATGCACAAATAAAATTTGCCAAGCTCAGCTACGAGCCAAACCCAGAAATTTTTAAGCACTTTACAAAATTTTTTAAAGCTCTCCCAAGGCATTGAAAATGCAAATGCCCATTCCAAATTCAAGGACTTTTGATGTTTCTGAGGGCCACTACAAACACTGAACCCAATTTAGATAACAGCGAGAATTTACAAAGTTGAACACCGAAAATGTCACAGCCACTCAAGGACAGGGTGTGGAACAGTATTCTGAAGCCAGTGGTGCAGGTGTCAAAAATGAGTCAAGAGTTAATACTCACTAATCTCCAGTTGCCGCCTGATGCGATCCTTACACCGCTCACGGTAGTCATTTTGGATCTTGTTGTACTCTGTCATGACTTCGACAAACTTGCGAGAAAGCGTTGAATGCTGGGTCACGAAGAATAAGACGGTCAGTGATAGACACACATGGCATGCAAAATAACATCTATGTTAGCATGGCTATGATGACCGTGTTTATGTGAGAACTTGAAAAAGAAAGGGAGGAAAGAAAGGTGCTCCACTTACTTCAGGTGATTACATGAATGTATGCTACAAAATCTCCTTCACAAAGTTAAAAAGCTTTTCACAAGTTTGAGCAATTCAAATGGTATGAGATTAAGTGCACATGGGCAACTATGTCTCAAGAGTAATGCTGCTCATTGAATACTGAAATATTAAATATTAAAAGCATTGCTTGTTGGTTGCTTCAGCCAAGCAGCAATTATTAGGTGTGGCATCACAAGGAATAAAGACTGCTCAGAGCTTGTAAAGATCTTCTATTCATTAACAGCAGCAAATTGGCATTGGCAACAGAGGCCTTTCAGTGAGCTACGTTATCTTACACAGTCTGCTCCGAAAAGCAGGCCATTGTGTTTTGCTCACGAGGGATGAAGTTTTGACATAAGACGTCTGAGTAGACATGAGAAATTTAGTTACACTGAGGAAGCAATCAGCACGTCCTTTCACCATCAGGCATCAATCAGTGCTTGCAGTCAGAGAAGTAGAAGAGGCTCTGCGGCTGCTCATCATGATTCATCTCACCCTCCACACCGTGGTGTGAAGGACCGGAGACGGCCGCAGTAAAACATCGCAGCACTGAGACGGGCACACAAAAGGCAAACGTCACTTCAAACTAAAGTGAGTGCTTCAAGTGTATCTCAAGTGTCGCCCTCGGAGAAAACGAAATTTTTGCAAGGGAGGGAGTGACATATACAGTGCGAGACATGACAGGCTCACCTTTTGTGACAATCCAGTACGAACACTCATGACATCTTACATCCCATTTATAGCTCCTAAACACTTAACCAACCACTGACGATACAATAACTGCACGGGATTTGAACATAAAATACCTTAGTTAATTGAACTGTTCATTTTAAATTCACTTCTCATGGAATAAATTGCCGCTGCTAACTCATTTCATTTTTGGGGATATAACATTTTGTCTGCATATTGCATTGATTCATCATTTGCAACAGTGCCTTGCCAAGAAAAATGTCACCAGTGCAACACAAGAATCAATTATTTAAGGTCTGACAATTACTTTTCTTCTTTTTTTGTCTTTGAGAAACATGACTTCTTTCTAATTTGCTTCCTCACCAACTAAGCCATCAGTTTGAGCTTGGTGAAAAGATGAGAAAGACATGTTTCACTCAAGCTAACGTTTGCCTTTAGTGTCCTCCAAGAAGCTACTCTACGGCATCCCCATGCTCACAGAATGCTGCTAGCACTAAAATGCAGCACGTCAAGCAACTACTCTCGCAGCATGAGCAAACGCGCACGAGTCGAGTCAAGCAAGAAAAGCATCGCAGGCAACCAGATGTTTTTTTTCCGTTTTGTAAGTCCCCAATTGTTGTGTCCGACCAAATAGCATATGTCACCTCTACTGCTTTTCCTCTGCAAAGAGCAAGGATTCTTTTGTGCCTCTTCAGCCACGTCAAGGTTGTCCTGATGACAAGCAGTAATTCAAGTTCAAATTGCTGTGACTTCAACATGTAGCAGGACATACATCCAGTTGTGTATCAGATAGGTGTGCTGCTTTGGTTTTGCAAAAGGAAGGCGACTGACCTCATGCACATGGTCAGTAAACAGCCCATCCATGATCTCATGTTAACTATTGTGAGGGCTGAGCGCAAAGACTGAGGTGTCAGGAACAGAAGAATAATGTGTTTATTAGAGCATTGTGTAACGCGGCAAAACATGACTGTACACGCCAGAGGTGGAAGCGAAAGAGAGAGAGCACGTTCCGGCCCTCACTTGGGCCTGGCACTGTGTTGGTGTTACAACGCTGTAGGTGGCGCTACTGAACAGCTGGGCTGCTAAGCTACGGGACATGCAGGCGCTCACACTATATATATATCTGTGAATGTACTGAGCTAATTAGCAAAACTAGGGAGTTCTTATACTAAAAGGACACACAGTAAGATAAGAGAGACATCGTAGTGCATAACTGCACAATACCCTTTGGCTCCCTAAAGTTAATGTCCGCTTTACATCAATATATAAGTGTTTTATATAAGTATTATATAAGCATCAATATATAAGTATTTTAGGATGTTGAGTGGAGAGAAAGATCGATTACGAGACCACATCCTTAAAATCAGAAGGCCATATGTCACAGCAGTTATAGAGATAAACAGTAAGTCCCACTCCTTTCTTTCATTTTCCAACAGTGTCATGTACTTGTGGCCCACACAACTCCATTTCCACACAACTCCATTTCCACTTGTACAATGTTTGGGCCAATGTATCAGAACATTTAGTTGGCTGTTGGACTCTGTTCAATATCCAATGTGCAAGCTTCAGCGAGTGGAACGTTAGATGGTAGTTACATGTCGTGACACTGTTGTATCACAGCTGGAGTCTGCGATAAGCCTTTGCAGCAACGGTCTGGCAATACATATAAAGCAGACAAGGTGATAGGTGACACAGGCAACAGCCAATCGAGCTTGTTAGTGACACTTGTGTTCAACAGACAAGCAAACACTTAAACTACTATCCCATCATTCACCTTTGTTACGAAATGGTTTACACCTAAAATAAACCATTCAAAGCAGTCTGTTAGCAGTCTACTGACTGCACTATTATTATTCGTGGCAATGAACCCAACACTACGTCTGTGACAAATTAACTGTATAAGTGTCTCTCGCTGGGTGAGTTATAAAGTCAGAGTTTCTGTGAAGTTTTCTTCGAGAGATACCCAAGTCAAACTGAAAAAAGAAATTGCAACACAAACCAAGAGAAAAAAAAAAGCAGTACTTTGCAGTAGAAGAGTATAAGCACAAGAGAAATTCCAAGGCAAACCATGCAAAAGAGAGATAAAAACGCGCAAAATTCCCACATTGCAAAAGAGAACAGACTGCAAACCTAGTTGAATGCAGCAGGCTGAGAGAAAAGGTCGCAACATGCAAGCGAGAGGCAGAGATAGAGTTACGAGGGCAAGCAAGACTATAGCCCAGCCGTATCGCAAGAAGTCAAGAGCGAAAGAAGAAGTGAGAAAGAGAGAAAAACAAGAGGCAGAGAGAGGAGGAGAGAAAAAAGACCTGTCTGCTGAAGGTGCGTTTTTTCCCCCACAGAGCCCACGCACACACTCCTGAAAGCCACCAATGGTCAAGCATTGAGAGCAGTAGAAAGATGACAAATAGCACGGGTAATAACAAAAGTTATAACCCACTTTGTTACATCCCTGCAAACAGTAAATCCTGCAGGGAACACTATTTGCATGCAACGTTTGGGCAACGTTTGGGTAACACTGTGGTAGGTGACTATATCACTACCCTGACACAAAATTCAGTGCTACTGAGAGGTGCTACCATCCCCTAAAGAGCTGACTGGCGGCACCCTCGCACGTCTAAATGAGGCATGGAGTTCCGAGCAAAATGCTCGATTACGGAGTACACATACCACGGCTCCACAAAATAGGCATACATTTATTTCTTTTTTTTTTACAGCACCCTCGGTGCTTATGTATTTGCTCACAGCTATTTAAACAGTTATCAGTTAACCAATTAACCTATTTTGTACTTTTTTCAAACTTCTCTTTCGAAAGAGACAATGGCCAACGTTATGTCCAATTCAGTCCACAGCCACAAACAACTACGACAATTATGTATGAAAGGACCATAAATTACACACGTTCCAGAAACATGTATAAGTAGGTGGTAGACAGATACTTCATACAAACCTACCATGAAAGTTTTAATACGTTCAATGAAATTCTAACTGCATAGAAACATACTAACACGTTCCTGCTTAATATAATAGAGTTTATTCATAGTGCAACAGAGGCTGTCCAAGGAAGAAACTTAGCTCAAGCTTCGGCCACCCCTGTAAACTCTTCTAATAAAAAAATACTGTTAGTCTATCATTGCATAACAGAAACTATGGACAGAGGTCAGTAGAGCTCTCAACCAAAGACTGAAAAGATGCCGTGTAGTAGAAGAAAAGCTGCACATGATCATTCATACAATGGGGAACTTCACTCGAGGTAGTAATATTAAGCAGATCACATGGAGTTCCTGCATACTTGCTCGATTTCTGCAGCATAATAAGGCAAGAACACTGCCTCAAGGGTCGCAGAAGTGAACACTGATACTGCTAATTTGTCCCTTCCCACTTGGGCACATCATGTAAAGGAAGTTAAAGTGCACGTTTCCTCGTGAAAGTAAGCTGCATAGCTGCTGCAAAGGAACACATCTGTAATACTCACAACCTGATAGTTTAAAGAACTGTTAGTGTGGTGTTAGTTAATCTTTCCTTCTGTTTAACACAGCTTTGAAAAATGGCTCAGAAGCTCACCTGTGTTTTTCGTATCCTGAGCTCAGCAGACCTGTTTCCAACTAATTGGTCCTCTTGCTCAATATTTTGTTGCATCACTGTTACCATTTGTTTAGAAAGCAAGAAAAGTGTAGCTTGAAAATGCATCTTCACAATTACATTGCAATAGAGAACAAGATCATTTCACGTTTAATCAAGAATGCAGCTCATCTGACAGCAGGCCAAATCGTTTGCATCTCACATCTCATCCCCAACAGCTAAGTTAGGCAAAGCTTTTGCCTGCTTGTGAGCTATGCCTGTCAAACCAAGATGGGAATCTAATAATTAGTTTAATAAATAGCATAACATTGACTACTTGTGAATCTTTGTATGCTTTAACTATCACTGAAGGCAAACCCACAGAAAAGCCTCCCGACAAAGGCATACTATCTCAGAGTTTGCTGTTTGACTAGTTGGTACACGATGCTTAGAGATGGAAATGGCAAAAAAAGCAAAAGAAAAAAAAGGGACAATAAAAGAAAAGACAAATGTTTCCTTTCTAAATGCAGCTAAGGCATCAAATACAAAGAATAAATTCAACTACAGCAGGCCGAGACCTCCTACTGAGAGCTGCCACTAACACGGAAAAGTGCGAAAAGAAACGCAGAAATCATATTTCGAATAAAGAAAAGACAGAACTTACTTTTCAGCTTCACTCTCATTTTATTTGCGATCCTCTTAACATCAGCCATGAGTTCCTCCAAGTCCTGCTTCATTTCTATATGAAAGAGACAAGATGAAGATTATAATGCAGTATTTGCTGTCTCCACTACTGCAACTGTTACAGTTTGCCAAAAACTACCATTTATTAACATTTGAGGTGTTATACAGTAACGAGTCTTTATGGATCCTTTTTTTTCTCTATTTACCTCATTTTTAACTTAATTAAGGTGACAAGGTGATACTAAAAAATTCAGCTGCCAATACGTGGACACAATCATGCACGGTTTCAGGATAAATGTCCTGATATAGTGACCCCCCCTCAATTCCCCCCCTTCTCGTTAGGTTAGGTTACACCAGCTAATCCAAGTTTGTGTGCTGCTATGCAGCATACAGCATTTGACAAGCTCATGAAGTCCTTCTTCCCAGGTGTAACTAAGATGGTGGACTGTTCATTTGAATGCAAATAACTTCATTATTATTATAACATAATTATCATAACCATTCACATTATCGTCATCAAACACAACCTCAAAGTCGGACCCTTCCCTTGAAAAAAAAGATACCTGTATCCATGCCTGGTCACAAGTAAAATTACAATAATACTGATAGTAATAACAACAACCTAGCAGAGGTTACACCAAGACAGCTCCATTGTATATGCATGCTGTGTTTGTGCTTGGAGTGACAGCTGCATTTTTAAATGTAATCTTTCATTTTATTTTATTTTTCTTGTTCCTTCCTGCTTCAAGAGAGTGAGGTACTTGAGCAAGAGTGATAAAACAGAGATGCAAGTGAGGCACGATGCCAGGTCACTCACTTTCGTCCTTGGAGTGGTGACGACAGTATTGCACTGTGCTTCTTTTTCATTTCAAGCACTATCTTCTCAATCTTTTCAATGTTTTGCCCAATTTCTTCCACCTGAAACAGGAACAGGAGACATTGCTTGATTCCCTCTACAATACACATGGACTGAAAGGTAGGAAGGAGAAGAGTTCTCAGATAATGTACGCAACCTGTAAAGGATTTAAATCAAGAATTAACTTGTTATATCATCACAGTCTCTCTGGGGCAGACCAAATCTTTTTGTTTATAGCTGCAGATAATGTAAACTGCTGTAAACACAGCAAATTACACTAATACAGTACAGCGAACCAACAATGCTGACAAACGTAGCTTCGTAAATGCAGAGTAAAACAAGCGTAACCCCCCCCTCTCCACAGACAGAGAGTGATAGAAAAAAAGTAGTAATCATTTTGCTGTCATTTGCTAACCAGTCTTATTTAATAAGCCTTCTGAATATGCACCATATCATCTCATGCTGCAAGCAGGCGTCGAATAGGGAACTACAAGTGAGTTTTGTGAGCAGTAAATGCTCTGAAGAAACCTGACGACAGTTTCTTCAGCTAATCCAAGTGTTAATATTCTCGACATAGCTTACAGACATGACACCAATCAACTTTCACCAAGCAGTGTGATAAGACGCTCGGAGCAAAAGATGGCATGGGAAAGGCAGAGAAACTTGCACCATCTAAATGCTGTGCAGTGTACTATACACTCGACTAACTGTTGAGACAAATCAGTGACTAATCAGCGTCACTAAATGGCTGAGGATTTGCTTAAGAAGCTCGAAAACAAACTCTGATGACTCAGTAGTTCAAACGAAATTGGAGTGCGCTACTACCGTGACAAGCCCAACTGGACTTATGCAAGGCAATTGACCTCACATCAAATTCCAAAATAAAAACAACCCCCCTTCCACATCCCCAAGCTTCATTTTGTCATCTCACCACACATGTGGCTTACATAAATCGTGTTGTCAATGAAATGTTACATGACACATTTTGAGGACTGCAGCTGTTGAAAGCGCAATTAAATCGTGTTACATTTGTCATGTATAGCGTAGAGCAGTGTGTCGGGAATCACACACGCTGCTGGCATGTAGAAAAAATGTGACAGTGCCACGTGACATGTCAACTGTGCGCTGTCAGGCCCATCAGAACCTCGCTGAATTGAGTGTCAACAAATGTCACCTCCGCAAAGAAGTCCTCCATGAATGTTGGAGGGGTCTCCATCGTGACGGCCACATCTCCGTCCATGTCATCTTCGTCTGCCTGCGCCTGCGATATTTTAGGAAGGCTCGATGAGTCCGTGGTTACAAAAGAGCCATTGTGGTTGTGATCTAAATACCACTAACATATCACGTGAGTGAATAAATTAAGAAATACCATGTTCATGTGGAAATCCCATGGGTACATTAGTTTGCATCATTTTTAGTAAACATAAGTTGGAAGTCAGCATATATGCTTGCTTCTTCTCACTGACTTCCATTGATCTGTGTGCTGCGGTTTTCAATGTGTTGTCAAGCTACAGAAAACTGATTTGAGATACTCAGAGCCCCGGTGCTTTAAGTCGATTGATTTGGCCTCTCCCTGTGATCTGCTATAGCTACCTTGTAAGCTCAAATGGTAGAATGACTGCTCTAGAAAAGCTCGATGCCCAGACCACAACAACTTTTTCTTCATGTGCAAAGATTTCTACCTGAGAAATCTACATTAGCTTCCTTAGTAACATTAAGCCACAAACAGGTTGATGACAATTCTCCTTTTCGTAAATGTTCATCAACCTTGCAGACTTCTTCAGAATTGATTTGCAATATCAATCATTAATACGCTCGCTGGGGCACGCTTTCTCAAGGTCTCGTTTTAGGTGCGGAGTGACCCACCCGTGGGCCACTCGGCATATCTTTCAGGTGCGCCATGACCCACCGGTGGGTCATGCGCCTGTGCCTGTCGCACTCGCTCCAAAGAGATGGCGCTGCTACCTTTGCGGCTGGCATTTGGCACGCTTATTTGAAAGACGCAGATCTATTCCTTGCGTTCTTTGCGTAAAGCTATGCTGAAATCGAAAGTTTCTGGCACCAGAAAACACAAACACGCGTTTTTTTTCTTGGTGTTGTGCTTCCTTTCATGTCTGTAAAAGGTATGATGATTCATGAGTCACGCTAAAACGTTTGGTAGCAGCAGGAAGAACGCATCTATACTTATTCACTTGAAACGTATTTCAAAAGTCGCGGCAAAATGATGGTGAGAAACACAATAGGGAAATGGGCCGCCACTCCGCTTCTTAAAAACAACATCGCCGTCCCCCGTCGAATGCAATAAAAACAGATGTATTGGTTGCACTATGAAACCTTAGACCGCAGCACATGACGTAGAGTACTTGAGCGTGGGTCACCGGTGGGTCACACCGCATGCAGCATGAAAATATTTTCATTCAGTGCGTCGTGGGTCACCGTTGGGTCACGGCATCTAACACCAGAAAAGTATTCTTCTGGTTACTTGTAACCTCTTGCAACAAGAGTCATACATCTACATTCAACTGTGATGGAGTTATCACATTAGCACGCAAATGCATGCTCGTAACATCGCGACTGCATAGGAGGAGCACAGGCTGTGACCTACCGGTGACCCACGCTGCAGGGAACATGTTAAAACTTTTCTTCATTTGTTTCTTTAGGTGTCATAGTGACAGCGGTATTTCTTGAGTTGTGAACACCAATAGTTACTTTTTTCTTGAAGACACTGAACTTAAGCCTTAATTCCAGCATTTAAACACTCACAAACGGCTTCTGCAATCTTTTTTTCTTTTTTACCCGTTTGTAACTACAATTGTAACTACCAATGTACACTGTACAAGATGTCCTTTTACCAGTGACAAAACATTACTGTTGCTTGTACTATCATAGCTAACTGTATTTCAGTGTGTGTTTTTGTGTGTTCTTTGATACTTTGTCATTAGGTGGTATTTGGCATTTTGTTCTCATATTGTTTATGTGAGGTGCCATAACAGAGCCGTTATCTTTGCATATGTAATTCCCATGAAGAACCTTTAGGGCATGTAAATAAATAAATAAATAAACATGTCTCTTCTGTCTCCCCACTTACACCATGCCCTACGTGGACACTGCAAGTGATCTGTAAATGTTGACAAATCAATTTTCAATTGATTGGATTCATGGGGTTCAATGTCCCAAAGCATCACTCGACTTGCAGTTGAGGTAACTGTTTAGGGCTCCCCTTTGGAATGCGACTGCTGTAGATGGCAACTGAACCCTGAACCTCGAGGATTGAGTGAATTATTTACGTGTACAAGGTTTCTGCCAAGTCTTGAAGGGATTTTAATCAATTTTGGCATTAAGTCTATTGGATGACATCATGATATAAATAGTCAACACGTTTAAGAAGGAGTCAAAACAAGGCGTTGTGCTGGAACCAACATTTCATAAGGGCACCACCTGCTTTTTTATATATACTTAGCTCACTCAAAAGGGGTAGAGGAGAACAGGACTAAGTGAACATATATGTTAGCTTTAGAATAACACTGAAGAAGATATTGCTGAGTAATGTTTACAGCGTCTGCTGCCTGAAATAGATCAGGGTGTGGGAAGCACGGCTAGGTCAATAACACGAGCAAGTTTGTGACTGAAGCGAATCAGGTCATATCTCGTGTCATTTAACTTCTCTTGACAGATCTGGCACCTGTCTACTGCATGAGATATCAAACTGCAAAGCTGTGTCATCGTTGACAGAGATTTCTCTACACGTGCACCCAGTTGTCACTGTACAACTTCATTTTTTATGTAGTTCCTAGGTTTTCACCGTTTTTTGGTTTCATGATGTTGTGAGTATCAGAAGTCAAGCTCATCGATTCTCATGTTCCATGTCAAACCAACTTAACTGTGTCAGCTATGAAAACTAAAAATGCATATACAAATTTTTGTTATCTCTCTGACCAGCAATTATATTACGTACCTAGAAGTGAATATTAAAATGATAAATAAATAATGTGCAGCAAAAGAGACATAAAAATTGAACCCGATAGCTTTTGATTATTGCGGGATGACAAATGATAACATTCAGACTTTTTTATTACAACGGCTATTCTTTACTAGCTGCTTATTTTACTGTACAGTTTTTGTTTGCTTGTTATTTATTTATTTATTTATTATTATTATTGGGCGAAGATCAGCTGTCGCTGGTAGGCGTGGTCACCGAGAGCAATTAAAATTTGATCCACATTTGATGCGCACGGATAAGAACACTGTCAAAAACTTTATTTTATAAACGGTACCTGTACAGTACATTTTTGAAAAGCCAAGTTCATTGGGAAATTAGCGAATACCTTTACAGGCGCAATGATCAAAACGTTTTTAAAGCTCGATCGCTGCGTACAACTGTTGCTTATTCAGTTCGAAGAAGCGGAAGAGACCAGCAAAGGGCAGTAGCGCTGAAAGGACGAAGGAGTCGCGTACTGCGTGCGAGCTTATAGCTAGAGGGAACACAAAGCGCACACTACATAAAGAAACAAAAGGTTTTGCGGACGCGGCGACATTTGAGAGGGGGGGGAGTCTGAAGAAATGCAGCCGCAGATACACATCAAAGGACAGGGACGTTCGATCTGCCGGCTTTTCTCGGAAACGGTACGCGTATGAGCGCATAAACGCAGAAGCACGCTAAAATGCGCGCAATCGAGCGGCCGCCAGCAAATGCATGCGCGAAGCAGCCGCCGACTACGCGCTGTGGCGTGGGGCGGAGCACGCAGTAGGGGGGGAAAAAAAAAGAAGAAAAAAAAAAGAAAAATAAACACCATACGGCAGGGACCCAGGCCAGCAGCTGTAATGCGTTTCGAGCGGTCGCGATGAAGACAGAAAGCGAATGAAAAAAAAATACAACGCGCGCAAATATCCAATGAAAAACGCTGCCAGCGAAGACGCGCTCAGCCCCAGCGACGAGCGGTGGGGCCCTGTCGTCGCATCTTTGGCCCGCAACGGCTGAAAAAAATTAGCGAACACTCAGCCAGTGCGAAAGGGCAGGAACGAACACCCTAAAGAGATGAGACGATGAGACCGAGAGATGATGGATGGAGGTTGCGAGGTCTTATTTTTTTTTCTTTCAGATCGGGTGACCCTGCCAGTGAAAAGACTCGCGCTTGTTTATGCTAGCGTTAGCGCGTGCATAAACCGGAGATCGCGATACGAATCACCGCGCTTTGAAATCTTTCCCGAGTAGGCGACTTGCGCGCAAAGAGAGATGAAAAAAAATATAGCACAGAGCGCGCAACGGGCAAGACGAGCAACAAGTGCCCTCGAGTTAAAACGGGGGAGGGCGACCCACTATCCGAAAGCAAGCTCAAAAAGATGGCTCGTACCGCTTTCAGCGCCGATATCCTGTCTTTGATCATGACTGATAGTTGTAGTCTCCGCGCTGTCTTCAGGTAATCCACACCACTTGAAAGATTAAACTCCGAAAACATCACATTTTCAGTGGAGTTCCGCCGTTCCGCTCGACCACACGGCAACCATTACCTACGTACAGGAAGTCGACTTTCCTTTAGGATGTGACGTCATAATTGGTTTGTGTGGTTCGTGTCGTCACGTCGCTATTTTGACGAGCAGCAGCTTCGGTTAATCTGCGTTTTTATGCACCCACTTCTTTTGTGATCGGGCGCTAACTAGGCCCCGAGTTCCTCCGCGACTCGCAGTAGCTGCGGAATTCAAGCCATTTTGCGGCATATGTTGCAGCACGAAGTAACAGCAGTTCAAAATGCAGCTGTTGCTTCCGAACGACGCGTCAAATGGATGGCCGTATTTCACTCTCAATCGTCGGAGAGTTCTGGGAAGGTCAGTTGCATGTTGCAATCGCCGAAAGGCGAGCAAGAGCAAAATGCTAGCGTGCACTTGACCTCCGATCAAGACTTCGCCTTTCGTAGATTGCGCCTCAGTGAAGAACGAGCGATCGCGTCTGAAGAAAATTGTCTACTGCGCGCGCGATAGTCGCTACGGACCGCTCGAACCAAGTATTAAGAAATACTTTTATCTCGTCAAGTCCTGCATGCAAGCGCTGCTCTACTTAAGTGCACGTCCACTTCGAGCTTCCTTTCACAGCTAAGGCGCGCCATGGCGGCCGTGGTCATCAAAACGCGCATGGAGATGCGATGCGCTTAGGGATGCGACGCATTCGTGTAAACGAGCCTACAAAGCTGAATAAGGCTGGACCTAATACGTGTCACATGGGCACATTCGATCGTGATGAAGGCCCTATCGGGATCGAGTCTCTCGATTGCGATTGGCTCCCTTGCACATCCTGCACAAGGAAACCAATCGTGCTCAAGAAACTGGATTGGGATCGAAAGTGCTCCGTGTGACACGTATTCCCCTCTCATACCATTTCAGACAGCAGCCCAAATACCCACGTCACGGCAAATTGCGATCTCGGGTCGCGATCACGACGGTTTAATTCGCGCAAAATACTTAATACTTAAGTCAACCACGGACCAGGAATTCGTCCGGACCTGGTTCAATCGCGATCTAAAGCGCCGAGTGCACCGTGTGACCAAATGCCACCTCCGTGTGCACTGCGCATGGCGCCCTGCAGGTTGGCAAACTACTTTACGCAAGTACCCGCGCGCTCGTGCTTTATACTGATGTCGCACGATGTAATGCTGATCGCGATTTAAGCCTGATGGGAATGATATTTCTGAACACTGATTGGCTCCCGAGGGCAGCTTACGCAAAGGAGCCGATAACAATTAAAAAATTCGATCCGGACTGGGCCCGTTCGCGATCAAAAGTAACCGTGCGACACCGGTATTACTGTTGCGCAAGCTGAAACGTTACCAATACATGGGTGGATCCCACCACACGTTCAATGACCCATCAGTGTGACTTCTTCAAGGCCGTAAGGCAAACTTGCATGTAGGAAACGTTAATGAGACTATACCTACCATGCACCGAGCTGAAAGATGCTAGCAGTTCGATCAACTGCCTTTTGGTAGTGCAGCCGAGATGTTGCATCAAGCATGGCAGACATAGTTCAAATGCCTTCGATGTAACAACCTTAATGAAAACCAGCAGATAATGAAGCCAAGGAAGGTACAGGAAACGTTAATTGTACTCTTTTTAAGTGTATTGTAATAGATGTGAAGTAACTAAAGTGGACTAGAAGACAACTTGCCACTGGCAGAGACCAAACCTGCATTGAACCTGCATGTTCCCTATATCTTCCTTAACTTCAATATCTGCTGGTTTTCATTAACCCTTTGTGGTCCATTGTCGGCCTCTGCCCGACAACGCAACACGGCTGCAGCAGCCTGCGGTTGGGCACTGCTGGACAAGTTCTATCGCAGTTGGTTCACGCGCGCATTTTGTCAATAAATTATGCCTCATCTTTAAAACAGCAAGTAAGCCTTTGTTACTTGAGCTTTGAGTTGTTTAGTTTCGGATCAGAATGGACGAAAGGTGTTGGAAAAGGTTTCGGACCGCAAAGGGTTAACTTGTGTCAAAATAGAAGAACTGAGCCCTCGAAATTTCTCCTTCATTCATTCAATGTAGCAAGTTATCTACCCTTGTTAGGCATTTGCAGTCCCAGTGTGCCTTAAAATATGTCCCTCCCTGTTAATGACCAGTTCATATTACATATGGGATGCTTTGCTCTATTTCAAGCACTACTGCAATAATGATCCGATTAAAATAGCCTTACAGCAGTTCCTGTAGCATTCGTGTGAATACCCATTGACAAGTGAACAGTAAGTCTATGGTTCAAATGAAATGGATGCTGCGGAGATGCAGCAAACACATTGAACCGTACGTCTGTCGAGCAGCAATTTCCGTGAACATAACGGATGGCAGTTTTAATAGAGTCTTCTGTTTTTGTTCCTGCAGGATCACAACTTAAGAAACATTAATTGCAAAGCAGTCCTTCATACCAGTTTAACGAAATATATATATATCCTAACAAAAAGAAAAAGCAGAACAAGTTGATTTAAAAATGTCCTTAACCGCAATGACAATGGAAGCAATGTCCGATGCACAACCACAAAGTGATTCCAGACACACACGATGTCGCATGATAAAGGTACTTTTTTTTCTCTCTCAGAAAAAAAAAAATAATAATAAAACAGAGGTAACAAGACAATTACACTTTGCACGTGAAACATCTGCACTCGGGAACTGTTCTGTGAATGAACGCGGTTCTTAAAATAATGGCCTTAGTGCGCGCACAAGGAGGCTCATATTCTCCGAAACCTATATTTACAATTCTCGCCCACGCAAGGAGAAAGAAAGAAAAAAAATAATAAAGAAACCGGGGTTTTAGAAACAATGAACAGAAAAGACAATGTACAAGAGAGCACGCTTGCGCGAGGCAAAAATAAAGTACAGAGGACGCGTGCACTCCGGGAGAGGTTCTTTTCCTCTCCTCACACACTCAACACCACTGACGTCGCCTGTGTCCCACAGGGTGAAACAGTCTGAGAGAGTCTCTTGAAGCCTCCCCGAAAAAAAGAAAATGACAGCGCGCGCTCGCGTGCATGTGTGCCCACAACAGTATACAAATTCTCGTTTGTTTTTTTCTCTCTCCCCCCTTTGTACACAACATCCCCCCCCGGGGGCGGCGGGCAGGGAATAGTCTTCGTCGTGGCGGAACAAACTTGAGCTGAGAAGAACCGAGAGAAAGATGAGGCAGTGAGCGGTCCGTGTGGAGGCAAGCGGCACAACACTCGTGTGTGTTCACAGTGTGTCAGTCCTCGTCTGACAAAGGTTCATACTGGGACGAGAGCAGCACCGAAGAGGAAGAAGAAGCCGGCACAGCAGCCGACGAGGAGGAAGATGAAGAGGTCGGGGCGACCGGGGCCGTCGCCAGCGACGAGGGCCCTCCACTACCGCCACTTCCCACGGGGTTGCTGGGAGCCACGGCCATGGATCTCACAGAGAGCGCCGAGAATGGGTATGCATACGTCGTTGGGAATGCCTGCGGGGGTGGTGGGTGCGGTGCAGAGTAGAAGCGACCGTCGCGTGGCGGCGACACGGGCTCGAGCTCACCGCGCCGCCCGTCGTCGTGGTGCTGCTGCTGGTGCTGCTGCTGGTGGTGGTGCGGCGGTGCGGGTCGGCCGGGAGGGCCCGAGGGCGACACCGACCTGGGACGGAACTTGCCGCCGCGCCAATCTGGGTGGCCAGCCTCGATGGCAGACGCTGGTCGCGGCGGACCCGTCGACGGACTCGGGTGGCCTGGGTGGCCGCCCTCGCTAAGTGGCCGCTCGGGTGGCTGGTCGTGAGCGCTGCCACGGCCACCCTTGTGCGTGGGAGGTTCGTCTGTGGTTCGCATCACCTCGACAATTCGGTTCTTGACGTAGTCGAGTGCCGACAGGCCCACGTGCTGCTGTTGCTGATGCTGGGGAGAAGGCCGCAGGTAGGAGACGCCGTCTGCAGACGACCGGGCGGCATGGCTGGCGACCACTCGGGGGGACCCGGAGAGGGCTGGCCAGGTGGAGAGATGGGCTCCACGTAGGGGCCCTGCTGCTGATGCTGATGCTGCTGCTGCGGGTTTCGGATGAGGCTGCGCTCCTCTTTCTCAGACTGCAGCGCCTTGCGCAGCTTCCAGCTGTGGTACGTCTGTGGGGGGCGGGTGGCCGTTGTCCGCCCCCTCCGGAGGCGTCCGTGGGGGGTGCAGTCGTTAGCTCAGATGAAGGCGCGTAGCCACCGTGCGACATGCGCTCCGAGGGCACCACATCGGGCATTCGGCCATACAAAGGCCCACTGCCGCCGTCGCTTGGGTTGCAGATGTTCTTGGAGATGATGGCTGCAATGTGCTGGTTGAGCGTGATGACCTTCTCGGGCTCCATACGGGGCGGGCCTCGCTCGGGCGGCCCGTCATCGATGGTAACAACCTCATCACGAGCGGGCAGTGCCTTGAGCCGTGGTGGCAGCGACGCCCCCTTAGGCTCGCCATACCGCGACAAAATTGTGTCCATGGCACCCGCTGGGTTCTGCTTTGGTTCAGTGCTCTGGTTGATCTGGTGCGTGATAATGGCGTCAATGAGGTTTGCAGCCGTGATGCCCTGCGGCTGCGGCTTCGGGCTGTCCTTCTGGAAGGACTGCGAGAAGATGCGCGATGCCTCGTTGTCCAGCTCTGCCTGCTGCGTTCGGCTCAGGTACGACTTCGGCTGGTGTTCCTTGGGCGTCTGCTGACGCATCTCACGCTCGAACTGCTCTCGCGTAAAGGCGTCCCCCGTGGGAGTCGCAGCGGCTGCCTGATATCCGCAGGCTCCACGCCCCGCCGGGAGTCTAGATAGCGTTGCTCCTCGGCTGCAGCACGCATAGCTGCCCGTTCAGCTTCCCCGCGGAAGTCTGAAGGCGGCGGCATATCACCACCCATGAACTGCCGCGGCCGCTGGTGCATCTCCAGCAGAGACTTCTCAAGGCCCTCAACGGCAGGCCTCTCACGAGGTTTCTGGTCCTCCTTGGGCACGGCCAGGCTAGGCTGCGCAGCGGCGGCATTGACCAGTGTTGTGAACGGGTCATGGCTTGAGGGCGACACAACGGCGTACGGCTGGCCGCCACCGCGCGGTGACTGGACCCGCCGCCCACTGGGGCTCTCGAGCTCTGCACGTGGCGAGCCTGCCTTGGGCGCTTGGATTACGCTCTTGGGCCCCGTGCTCCACGGCACACTGCGGATAACATTCTGCCGGGAAGTGGCTGCAGATGAAGGTGGTGTTCCACTGGCTGTTCCCTGGTGCAGTGCCAGAGGCTTCCCAGGGCCAGCCCAGCCACCAGGTGACGTGTCTGCTGGTGGTGGCCGCTCCACGCTGGCGGATGGTGCATGCTGCAGGAACACTGGTGGTGGAGGTGCTCCTTGTGTGCCGTAGTATGCTGGCACCTGGTAGACTGGGTGCAGTGCTGGTGCAGGGCTCGAGTCACGCGCCTGCGGCGAGGCCCTGGCGTCGCCCGATGAGCCGCGACGCATCTGCATCTGCTTTGAAGTGTTGAAGTCTATCATGATCTGGTTGCTGCTCAGCTGAGATTCACTCGAGTACTTTGGCCGGAAACCAGGTGACGAAGAGTAACCGCCTCCGCTCGCAGATGTTGGTGGCTGGAATGGGCCCTGGAATCCACCAGGGGCAGCAGCAGCAGCAGCCGCAGCTCGGTAGTACTGCTCCGCTGGGTCGTAGGCACGTGACTCGGGACCTTCAGATGGCCTCTGCTTCTTGGGTGCACCAGTGTCATGTGGCACAGGTGTGCCCAGTGTGATGGAACCGGCCGACGATGGCTCCTTGCCCTGTGGTGGTGTCAGCCGCAGAAGCCCCTCGTAGCGGGTTGGTGGGAAGCTGCCCGCCGCAGGCTGGTTCAGCGGCGTCCCCTGGGTGATTGAACCGGATGGCTTGCTTTCCTTGAATGACAGCGGTGGCTTGCTGGCCGCCACCAGCGGGGGTGGTGGGGGAACGGCACTCTTTCCCGACTTTGCAAGGCTGCGTGGTGCAAGCGACTGTGCCACGAGGTGCGGCGGTGGCCGCTCTGGCGGCCCATACGATCGCTGTGCATACAGCACTTGAGGCGAGGGATCGGGCGTTCTCCGCAGGTGGTTTGAGTGTGCAGGGGGTGGCTGAGCCGCCGCTACATAGGACTGTGCTGAGTAGGCCGTGGTGAAGGGTGCCGGCGGCAGCTTCTCGCGACGGAGTTCCCGAGGTGGACTGGGCTCTCGCGACGACTTCTTGCTCAGGTCTTGCACCTCGTACTCGTCGTCCCGAGACACCGCAATGACAGGGGGGTGGGGCGGCCACATGGGGGACGTGGGGGAAACTGCGCCACGAGGCCCTCTGCGTGCGCTAGACTGTTGGGAGCGCCGGCCAGGTGGTACGACGAGGACCGAGGCACAGGTTCTGGAGCCACCGTGGAGGAGGAAGGTGGAGGTGCAGGCCCTTCGGGGGGGGCATTCCTTGGTCGGCGGTCCGTTGCGGCCAGGCTTCATCGAGTACTGCAGAGTCATTTCGATGGCCTGGAAGATGAGGTCACGCATGCAGGTGGCGCCCTCGTGGCTAGCTTCCTTTACATCAGCTGGACCGCTGCTCCGGTGGTGCCGCGATGACCCTTCTGCCTCGGGCGCCCCCTGGCCCTCGTCGGCACTGACTGTCGCACTGCTGTCGTAGTCGGCGGACGCCTCGAGGCCATTGTTTAGGTCCGCCGGTCCCTTGGAAGTCATCATGTCTGCATGGTGGGATGGTGCAGATGACACGGCTAGCGTTGGTCGCATAGGTATCGGCTTGTCGCACTCCCACCCTGAAACTGAAAAGATACAGCATGTCAAGATGGCAATCTCGAGTATAAATGGCAATGCAATGTTCACAATGAACACTGAGGCCCTTGTACGATAGTGTAGCCAAAAGCTATGAGCAATGCTGCAACCATCCCAAAAAGTTTAATAACGGGTTAACGACGGAGTCATCTACATATAACGACCAAGTGTCCTGCTTGATTCTATTACTATGAACAGAACAAACTGTGCCGAAGCACTGGATGAGACATGTTCACTTCATGACCCAAATTCGATTGTTCCCGAGCATTACAAATGTACTGTACAATTTGCAAATGTCACGCGAATGTGCAACATGCCAATAGTTTGACATTTCCCAAGACATCTGGTTAAACGTAGAACTTGTAATGCTGAAAATGCAAATTTCAAAAAATATATTTGGCCATTCTTCACTATTGTGTACAGTAGAACCTCGTTGATATGTTTCCGAAAAAAAAAAGTGGAAAATAAACGTACGATCCAGGAAAAGGTATGATCCGAATCCAGTAAAAATTGAGGCTGACAAGCCCATATTGAGGTGCAAGGGCAAAAAACATTTATTTCTCAAAAGACAGAGGGACTCTTCGATTTTCGAACTTCTGTCGTCACGCTGGCAGCCAAAGGTCAGCCAACTAGTTACGGTCCTGACAAGAAATGTCTGTTGGCATGTGTTGAAATCCCAAGACAACCTGAATATTGCAAAACCGAATGCTGGGACAACCAGCATAAACGTAAAGAAACGCCACCGCTGTGGCAGCAAATGAAACCTTGCGCCGCATGAGCGTCTGTTCTTTCTGCATTGCCGCTTGGAAATACAGTCGCCGACCGTTTATTCGGACATGCCCGTTTATTCGGACACCCTCACGGCACCGTCACTCGTCCCATTGAAGTAATGTAAATTCACGACCGAAAATTCGGACGCCCCACGGCGCGCCGTTCGATATTTCGGACTCCGGCTGGCTGATCGAGAGCGGCGTCGAACTCCATGACCAGCTGTCCGCGATGTTTACACACGTGTTTACAATATCTTCGCTAGGTTGCCAGCACTGAAAGGTTGCACTGTGTATGGCTGGACATCATGCCAGTGTAAAACGCAGAAATTACAAATGCTGATCTCGAAGGCTATGTGTTTTGGCGACTCGTAATGGGCGTTTTCGACTTCAGACAGCCGATCCATTCACAGCCAAACAGCAAGCCAAGCCAAGCTACGCTCGGAGTCTGCTTGGTGCGACGTTCAAAATGGCCGCGCGTACGGAACGGACCAAGGAAGGACGGAATCACGAGCTCTGCAGCACGAACTAGCCTGATGTCGTTCCCTTTTGGCGTTTGAAAGTTTGCTTGTCAGTTGTTTTGTGGCTAGGCCTAATCTACTGAAATGGCTACGACGCCACCCATTCCATCCGCGCGGTCGGTACTAACGAAGAAATGGGGCAACCACAAGGCATTAGGGATGGCGAAAGAGGCCACAATTATTCGCCAATTCGAAGGCGGCCGACCTCAATACGATGTTATTTGGGAGCTTTCGCCGAGTTGGGCGATGAGATCGTCTGTCGGGTCCCCGAATCAGCGTAGGTGAACAGCGACTCCGATGAAGCGCAGGCCGTGGCAGCGCTACAACCTGCGGTTATGGCCAAACACTGGCTGAAATACAGCCCGACTCGGTCTTCTGTGATTGTGCTTGTGTGCAGACGTGCATTGACAGGCTTTTCCGGCCACTGGGCCAATAAAGGTGCTTTATTTCTGGTGCATCCTTTTATTCGGACTCTCAATTATTCGGACTTTTCGGCGGTTCCCGCCGAGTCCGAATAAACGGTCGGCGACTGTATAGGGCTAGGTTTGCTGAAGAGTGGAAGTGATATTCTCGAGCATAGCATTTGGTTTACAATCACGTACGTTCGCAAGTTCACGCGCGACTCGCCCCATCCATAAAGAAAACTGCCGCCCCACTAACGGCTTAACAGGCTCAACTCTGCGCATTGCACGAAACAATTTTGGTTCAACACTATATGCGAAATCTCGCGAAAGCATCCCCGAAAGCGACAGCTGCTGGCGGCTATCGCGTAGTACATTGCACATACACGCTGATCAGTTTGCGTTCTGTCTTAACTTTACACATGCGGCAGTATGTTCACCGCTGCTCGTAATTGCACCATCTCGCACGGCGGAACGGTAGGCTTGTGTGAATATTCGAGCACTTCGAATCGAATTTAAATTATTGGAAATTTTGACGTATTCGAACTGAATGAGTAGGTGTATATCAGCCAGTGTTGCGGAGTTGCCACTCCGGAATTGGAATGACTCCGGAATCATTCCACATTTCCGCGACCCCGGAATGGAATGGGAATGGAATGGGGACAACGCTTGGGGGAATGGAATTGGAATGGAATTAAACGCCTTTTGCACGGAATGGAATGGGAATGGAATTACGTATTTTTCCGAAAATAGAGCACGTTTTCGTCTACGCTCTGTCTTTCAAACTTCATACATAGTAAGTCAGAGCCTCGAATTTAGCAATAAAGCAGAATTTCTAAAATGGCTGGCCGATTACAAGCACGGTACATTTATAAGCAACGTGCCTACTACAATTCTGTCCGTATATAGACTGTGTAGCTCCGAAGTTTCTCTATTTTTAGCGTAACCGCGGTTCTGTGCCGTTGGTATCCGTCGTGCAGAACTACGGCGGCGGCATACCCCCCTTACGCCTTGTGATTTTTTCTTCCCTCGGCGGCGCCCCAGCCGCCTCCTGTCTCCCCACCCTTCACTTCATTGTTTTATTGCGATAGCAATTATATGGACACTCTCGGCTGGTTTTCGCCGTCGGCGTTGGCGTCAGGTCCCGTATATGTATCTATACATTTATAAAAACCTCAAAGAAAAATAATTCAGAAAAAATGTTTCCGACGTGCGGCATCGAACCAGGGACCTCTCGCTCTGCAGCGCGTGGCGCTAACCATTCAGCCACGAAGGCGAACGTCCTTCAACGTTCAAACGGTGAGCTATTTATATACAGCGAGTTTTCAGCGTGTTTCCAGCATTACCAGCGAGATGGCGCAAAGGCCGCGCTCGGCGGGGCTTAGCTGCCCCGTTTGTCGCGACGCGTGCTCTCCGGCGCGCACTTTACCCGAAGGAGAGGGGGGGGCGGTAGATGCCCTTGCGCGCGCGCGCTTATCTCGTGGTGGCAGAGAACGGGGCTTTAGCCGGAACGATGGCGTTGTAGTTACCGGGCGCGCGAAGGTGACATCGCTCGCTGCAGTCCCCCCCGTTTGCGAAAAGAGCACGCTTTTCAAACACAGCGAAGTAACAACTGTGACACTTGTTAGCTCGCGCTCGTCTGTACCTGTGAATACGTTTCGTGCGTCGGTTTTGTTTGAGCAGCGCGTTAAGTGTGGAGCTGTGAATGTTTTTAGTTCGCTCTCGTCCTGTGCGTGTTGTTTTCGTGCGTCATGTGTGCGTGAGCAGCGCGCTGCACGTTTCGACCTGCTTGCCATTCATCGCTTGACATTCCAATTTGTTGCTATCGCATTCATTGCTCCGCCTTGTGGCGAAACTGTGACTTTTTTTCTTCTGTCATTGTCGGCGACTCGGCAGCATATTCGAAAAAAAGCGCTTCTCTAAGTTATGATGCGTACTGACGCTGACGCGATGATTGTGTTCATTGCAAGCTTTCGTATACCAGCTTGCGCGCAGTCTCACCTCATACTCCCACCGCCCACCTTTTTGCAATACTGTCCCCCCCCTGTCTAAACACATGTGCGCCTTTGCCCGAAACTCTGTCGGCGAAGGTCTATGCGCAGCACACAGTCGTACACGATGAGCTGTGTGCCCTCCCCCTCCGTAACGATAGGCGTGGTGTAAAAGCGTGAACGATCTGCCAATTTGTAAAAGAGGAACCGAGGCATAAGTTAGTGTACAAACAAATGCATTATCCCAGAGAATACTGAAGGGAGAAACTAATTATCCCTGCGCGTTGGTTCCCATTCCCGGAGTGGGAATGGGCTAAGTTTTTTCATTCCGAAGAATTGAAAGGAATGGAATTGCGGCATGTTCTCATTCCCCGGAATAGAATTGGAATGGAATGAAGGTGCCCATTCCGCAACACTGATATCAGCCCGCATGTAACCCCCCCTATAAAGCTGGTTTCAGTGCTGTGGAGAGGTGCTATACCGTGAATACACCTTTCCAGGGAAAATCCATACTGTTGCGAAGACCCACTTCAAGGTTAAACGAACATATTACCCTCACATCTTTTCTGCCTTTTTTAAGCTTAAAAGCTTGTAAGCTTCTTATGCTGGCTTATATGCTCTAAGTATAGTAAATTTGAAAATGTAACATATTTTACAGGTTATCACTTGCATTCTAGCGAATATCAAATCCTACTACTATTTTAAGTTGGCTTCCTTTCCTTCGAATAAAATGAATGACATTTGCACATGCCATGTTTCAATTTAAAAAAACATTGTGCAGGTTAGTTGGGTCATGACAAATATGCTCATTTTTCTTCATATCCGATATATACTTTTCAAATTCGATTTGAAATTATTCCTAACCAAATCACTATTCTTTCGAACCTAAAATTTACTATTCGCATAAGCCTATAGAACGGGCTTTAAAAAGATAACGCCAAGTGTAATGGCAACAGAAGGTAAGTCTCCAAGTGCCCACATTGCGATCTGTCGAGTCCTCAAAAAGATGGTAGCGAGTGCACATAGTCTCTTTTTGGCGTCTGATAGCCAGAAACCTTATCCTACAGAACAAATTTGTCCTGGCAGGTTCTGGCAACCCGCTGGTAGGCAGAATTGTCCAGCCAGAGAAAAAAAACTAATGCAGACTGGAAGTGCACCACGTGATGGCCGGAGCAACCCGAGAACGAACGTGCTCCGGGAGAAAAGTGTGGATGAAATGACGTCTTATCGACCATATCCAATGTGCACAGTGACAGCGCTGCTACGGTTACGTGCCGCGGCGTGTTGTGTAGCGGCGGCGGCATGTGCATTTCCGTAGGTCTCGTACCGAACCGTGGCGGACTGGAGGAGCGACAGCCTCTACACTCTGTTATGCATTGTTAGCTCCATATTTTCCCCCCCTGCTGCTGTTGTAGCCATGGGGTCTGAACAAAAGTGTGTGGAACGAGTGTGCATCTATATGTACCATGATACGGATGAAGCATTTGCAATGCTCAGCGAAATCGTGCCAAGTGCTACAGAAAGGACATCTTTTTTGAAAGCCGTTAGAAGATATTGACGGCCAGCGTCACTGCCTGCCTTCGGGTCTGTGTGTGGTTGACAGAGAGCGGCCATTGAGCGATTCGGAGAATACACGAAGGGGACGATCGGGTAATTTGCAGAAGATGCGGAGGGGGGAAATCGCACACTGCGGAGAAGTCGCCGTTGCCGCGCGGTGGCTGTCTGCCACTTAGTGCTTCACAATTACACGAGAGAGCCCTTTTTGCACACCTAAATGAGAGTTTCCGGCTGCAGAACGTACCATACAACCGCAGTTTCCCACGGTGCTAAACGCTGCTGCCGAATAATCGTATTTTTCGGGAACGTAATAACCGAAATGCATTACAAACAGCTCTACTGGGTTATTTTTAGTTTTCGCGATTGCGAACGGAGGAGCCGGGAAATCGTATTAAGTGGGAACGTATCAACGAGGTTCTACTGTATACCAGGTTGTCCCCAAGGAATGGGAGACAACCTTGAATGGCAAACATTTTTTTTTTTTTTCATGACCACTACATGTGCCAAGCTAGATGCTGTAAAGTGCTTCGAACTTCGGTCACCATTACGAATTGGTTCACAGAGAAGGTGGCAACACAGGAGGGATGTTACAATGCATGCATGCCCTAAAAAGAAAGTCTATTAGTGACTGCAAACAGAACAGATCAGTCTTCAGACCTGCTTTTGCTAACTTGCTCACCGAAACCAAAGATAATCCAGACATTGAGAGTTGAACAATAGATCGATTGTTGTCAATAAGTGCTATCATGTCACCGCAGTCTCCCAGCAGCAATATGAGAACACACATGCCAGCCAGCGCAATGGATTGAATACAAGTTCTTTGCAAGCTCACCGAGACGCTTCACTGTGGGCTGAAGAATGCATCTGTTTCTATCGAACATCCACACCAGCTCTTGGGCCTACACATAGCTACCTATACCCAGGACTGCCAGGGCGCAGTGACCAAGTCATTTCATAAGAAAAGGTAGGGAGCAGACTCACCTTCGTCCATCTGTTTGCCCGATGGACTGCAGGCACTTGCCGTGTCGCTACTACACTGGTCTGCCCCATTGTCCTCCTCACAACTCGTCGTCGTCTCGCCACTGTCTTCGTCATCACTCACTTGCCGCTTGCCATCCTCCTTACCGCCCTGAGCCTGCAAGCAAGACAACCAGAAGTGAACCTACAAGCCCAGACCAACTGTCCACTGCAGCAGTACCGCACGCACGGTCACTGCAGTCATATCCACTGCAAAAGCCCAGATTGGGTGAAATTTCAGCACAGCGACCCTATGCGACAATGCAAACTGGTATATGTTCACACGCACGCACGCACGCACGCACGCACACACACACACACACACACACACACACACACACACACACACACACACACACACACACACACACACACACACACACACACACACATAAAAGAGAAGAAGAGATCGCACTTTATCCAGACTAATTGCACAGCTTTGATTGTGCTGCATCTGGACACATGGCTCCATTTTAGAGCACAGCCACTGCTAGGAACAAAAGGAGATACTACATGGCACTACTGCACAAATGTCTGCATTACACGAGCCTGCAACATGGTCGTTGCTCTCAAGATGTGGTCCGCCCTCTCTCGTTTAGGGTAACATTTGGACTACCACCACCTTGCGCAGCCAATGCTACAGTTTATACAACAATGCGCAACATAGGCAACCAGCGGTCAATCACAACAATAAATTGGGTGCCAAGCACTACAAGCTTGTTTCTTTTGTCATATCATGATGGCAATGCAGATGACGCCAAGTTCAATTTGACGGTAGGCTGCTGAAAATGTTGCGAACAATCTTTTGATTTTGCATACCCCTGCACTCTGCGGACAATTTTCTAGGGGGATAAAAAAACCTGCAATCGTTCACATTGAGCGGTCATTTTCTTGCATGATAATCCTCCTAGGGCAAGCAAAAAACATGTTTTTGGAGAGAGATAAAGCATGTTCAATGAAATTCACTGTCCCCTAAGCTCTACTACAAAAGGCAATACTGCTACTAAGGTCAGGAGAGTTTGCATTGACCAGTCAATTAGAATTATCAAAGGCAAACCCTGGAATCCAAATAACAGGCATGTAGGCCCACTGAAATGTATGGGTGCAAGCAGAGTCTTTCAGTTGGGATCAAATCAACAGAGGAATAGAAAAAACTGGTGTCAAATAAACTGAAGTTTACTTAGTAGTAGCAGCATTCGAAAAATGTACTCATATATAACACTAGCCAAAGGCAAAAGACGAACTACTGAACTTAACAGTGTTTGCCTAGCAGTACAGAAAGATAGAGCTCTATAATATTCCAGCACAGAACAACTCTGGTGGTGAAAGGCTTTTTTTTTTCTCTTAGTAATGCTAAAATTGTTAACATGGTTGCTAATCAGCCAACTGAGCCTGTTGTTAACATCATTTTTCAGTGAATGTAAAAGAAAAAAGAATCTGAAAAGGTTATCCCAACCATAATATGAACAACGAAATGACGCTGGGATGGGTCCAAGCACATTATAGCAGTCTGCCTTTCAATAGTTATGAAGAAGTGTTTTCTGCAAAGCTCACCATATGAATGTTGTAAAGCTTCAGCAAAATCAGAGCGACTGTCGTGTATGCACAAATGCGCAGTCTCACAGCCAAACCGCCCGTTTTTCATCCACATTTATACCCCAAACAGCCAATCCCACAAGCACGCTGAACAACGCAAATATGGCACCCTCGCAAAAGCAATGTTGGCTAAAATTCACACGGGAGGTAAACTCTGGCTGGAACGAGTTGCATCCAATCTTCGAAGACGACAGCCAGCACCAAACAAGACGCCATGGTGAACCCGGCCTGCCACCACACACAAACGCAACACGCCAGCAGAGCCGAGCCACGCACACACGCACCTCGCGGAACGTCCGCACAATCTCGTCGAGCCCCAGCTTGCGTTTGTAGTTGAAGTAGAAGTTGCGGCACTGCTCCTTGGACTTGCTCTGGACGACCGACGCCACGGCGGGCCAGTCCGTGCCGTACTCCCGAAGGCCCCGCTTGGCCATCTCCATCTCTTCCTCGGTCCACCGGGAGCTGTCCCCGCCGTCTGCACATTGCACAAAACAACACATGCCAGTTCACACACGAAGTTCAACAAGGAAGGAGTGGGAGGGACAAACGAAAACCGCAAGTCAGTTCACTGCAATAGCAGGCATGCCTCGGCACTCGTCAAAAGTGACGTGGTCGTGGCTACGATTCAAACCAGACACGTACACGGTCATCCTCTCTGCTTTTCCTCCTCCTACACAGTGCTCACTCTTACCAACACTACGCAGGCACAACCACGAGTAAAGAAATAACCGTGTCACAAATGTAGGTTATGTGCTCACAAGAACGGTATTACAAAGAATAGCAGAACGACCCACTGCAGTGAGCTGCTTCGGTCGTACTGAGAGTGCATCTCTCCCAATGGTAGAGTTAAAGCTCTAGAAAGTGCTCTATACAACAAAAACTGAAACTGACAGTACAAGATTCATACAAAAGCCATGCCCCTTCATAGCCCGGGGCAAGCCTCCATTCAACTTGAAAGGCCACTTGAGTTCTGGTACAGTACATTAAGGAAACCGCATTACAGACAAACAACATTGGCAGCTCCCGTGCCCTGCACACGCCTACGTACAGAAAGCTTGCATACCAAACGATGGCCAAGGCCCACAACGCATGCTCAAACACTGTTGGCAACGTCAGTTAACACTCGGTTCCGACTGAAGGCACATCGTCCGCACCGCGCTGCCCTTCATGGGGTGAACAAAATACGAGAGGGGAGCCTGCCAAGCAGCTGTGTTGCTTGTTCTCCATAGAAATCGACTGTACACAAGACTCTCCAGTGTTTGCCTAGAGTGTAGCCAATCATCCACCCCGAAAAGTCTAGCTTATCAGTAACTGTCCAGATTACAACGACTCTCAAGGAAAGAGGCACCACGATGCAATTGTTTGCTCCGATGCTGTAGTGATAATTAAAAAGCTTTGAAAATATGAACTGTGTTTAGGGGGAAATGTTGCCTTGATTTGGAAATGCTCGTTTCCTTGCACATCTGAAGTTCAAGAACAGCTGGGATCTTAGTAACACTAATCTGAATTCCAAGTGCGCACAGCCGAGATAAGTTACGACCCGTGAAACGTACTTTGGCAGCAAACCACACAACAAACAGAAGGCCAAACTTGTAGACACTGCCACGATTGCTAGGACCGACTGTCCAGTCTGTAAAAGCAAAGATAAAAGGCATGCTAGGATGCTTGTAGCATAAATTTCCTCTTTCATCGCTTGTAAAAGTACATTTGAAATTTAAAGTCAGATACCACTAGTGGCTGCTGAACAGTCATCGTTCAAAGGACCATGTAATGGCATTTCATGTTGTGGCATTCACACATCACCCTCAACACCCAACTGCCACGAGCATGTTACATCCAGGCAATCTTGAACTGCTCAAATGCCTTGCTTGTGCACCGTAAGCTTGGGCAGTAGCACGAATAACTTGGATGCTGATGTAAACACATTTGCAAATTCATTAGCACGAGTGAGATTAACTAATAAGTTTTCTACAAAGCATTCACAGCTACCGAGTATTCTCATCCTGTGAAACTGTGCAATGATAATTAAAATATGGCAAAAGATACACAAGTAGCATTGCTATAAGAATTTCGGAAACCACAGTTGCGAGCTGTCTAAAATTACCTTCACATATTTTATGCACCAAAACCACCAAATGATCATGGGGCATGCTGTAGTGAGGGACTTTCTAAATGCATGTACAGTAAAACCCCGTTAATTCGGACTTCACAGGACCGGAGAAAATGTCCGAATTAACCCTTTGTGCGGCAGTGGGACACATACGTCCCACTTTTCCGTCTACAGAAAAAAATTTCTCCCACATCACCCGCTGCAATTAGCGCAACATTATTTCACTGATATCTTACCTAAGTCATCGTAGTCTCGAAAAAAATTCTTTTACCACGCTTTCCAAGGGCGGATGTAGTGTTACAATAGCGTTGAATTTCGGTCAATTTTTTATGATCGCTTCTGAATTTTCCTCTTTTTGAGATACATAGAACCTACCAATCAAAATGCTGGATAATATCCTCCTTTTCTGGTTTTTGAGAGAGACGATCTTAGCTTCCAGTCATCACGTGTTTTTGTAAATTTGCGAAATAACTTGACCAATAAATGCATCGGAACAATCCCCTTCAAAATTATCCCGCTAATCGCGCAGCGCAACTGCGGATAATAATGCATGGAAATATTTTTCTCGATATCATATACCTCTTGAAATGTAGGCACATGTTCAGGGATAACATCTGTACTCGAAAATTTCAACAGCAAAAGCTAGGACAGCCAAATGGACAAAAAAAAGTGGTCGATGCATGCGGTGAAGTAAGCTTTACAGGGACACACCACAGCGCTTTGAAGGCTCAAGAGACGCAACTGCAGGCGGCGTTCTCCTGCTCAAATGAGGTCCGCACAACTTTTCTCTTCACAACTTTAAAAGTGATACTCTGTGCCACTTGCTTCGGCCGTTTCATCCCAAAATTCCCGTTGATGCAATCGCGAAATGGTGCCTTCATGAGGCAGTGGGACAGTGTTTTCCCACTTTTTGAAAACACTCTCATGAGTCAGTGGGACATATATGTCCCACTTTTTTTCAGTAAACTACTGGCTTCATTTTGATGAAATTTGTTTCATACTATTTCTTTCTAGTTTATATCAATAAAGCACAGCCGGTTTTTATATTACCATGTCAAAAATATAGGACGACCGACAAAGGGTTAACCGAGAGTACGAATTATCGCGAGTACGTTCAAAACACCTGAAAAATGTATCCTACACCATCAGACTTTTATTTCTTAAAAAAGTCGGTGATCGTGGTTTGCTTCGCGGAGACAGTGTGCGACACGACACCGATTTTGGTCTGCCGACTGTCTTTGGGAGCGTCTTATGTCGTGTCGTCGTCCCATTTACACTGCAACGACACCAAGAGTCCGCCGATGGTCTGTGGGGCGGACTCTTGGTGTCGTTGCATCGTAAATGGGACGAAGACACGACAAAAGACGCTCCTAAAGACAGTCGGCAGACCAAAATCGGTGTCGTGTCGCGCTAGTGTAAATGAGCCTTAAGTGGACGCGACGGCCAACGCAAGAACTAGCAGCGCTGCTGTGCCATCTTGCTTCATGCCTCACGCATCGCGAGAAACGCGCAACGCGTCGCAAGCGCCTACTCCGCGCGCGTCCGAGCTCGCGGCGGCAGGTGCGTCGCCTCCGCGATGAGCATCGGCAATGCGCCAATGGAAGCAATGCTGTGTTGCCGTAGGCTCGTAGCCGATCCCGGTGGCCATGGCAAGTGAAGCAAAATGGAACAGCAGCGCTGCAAGTTCACGCGTCGGCGGCGTGTGCCGGCTCGCGAGCGGAGCTGCGAAACTGAACTATAGAACACTGTAACTGAACGCGCAGCTGTCGTCGCGCGGAGCAGACGAAGCAGCGACAGAGAACACCTACGACGCACGACGCGAAACACGTCACGTGATCAGGGCACAAAACGATCGCAGCGCCCCCCACTTTTTGGGAGACAGCGAGCGGCCACGCCGCTTCCGTGGCGATCCCGTGCAGTTTTCCAACTGCCTCCATCTTTGCCACTTGCTGATGACAGTAGCGATGCGCCTTTCATTTGGTTGAAAACCAGCGCCATGCTTTTTTTTTTTTTTTTGTGCCTCCGAGATGCAGAGCTCATTCCCACTTCGTTTTAAATCTCGGAGGCCACGATCCGATCTCGGAAATTTAGGTGCGCCGTCGATTTTGGACCCGAAGCGCGGCCGCGGCGGAATCCGCCGCTGCTTTCCCCTCGTGACCCGACCTACCCGACCTCGGTCGGGAGTTCGAATTAACCGAAGCGCGGTCGAATCTGTCCGAATTATTGAGAGTTTTCAATCATAGAAAAATGCACATTTTGGACGGGACCAGACGCCGCGGCCGAATTAACCGAAATTCTGAATTAACGGGGGTCGAATTAACGAGATTTTACTGGACATGCGTGCTCTTATTTTGCCTCCTTCGACACCCACCTGCTGTGGCCGGGTATCACACCTGCATCCTTGAGCACTGCGGAGCGACAACCTCGGAAGGTATAGCGAGCCGTCTGTAGTAGATACGGACAAGTTCCCACACATAACCCGTGCCTGCGTTTGCCTAGACAGGCATGAACTTCCAAATCTCTCCAACTAAATCCATTGATCTGTCCATTTTTATCTAAATATCACGACAATTGGGAATGAGCGAATAGTTATTTGGTCAAATAATTTCTAATCAAATAGCTTGAGTAAAGCTGAACCCCTTTATAAGAGACGGGCACCGTGGAGAAGTTCTTGTCCTTTGTTATGAGGTGTCTCTTAAAAGAGGGGTGCGACAATCTCATTTTCTGATCAACCCCCGTTTCAATGTAGGCACATTGGGGTCTCCTATACCCAGTCGTCTCCTACATCAGCACCTCTTATAGATAAGGTTCAAGGGTAGCACATACCACATATTACAAAGGAAAATGAGCATTTTTATCATGACTCCACTAACACAACATTTTTAAGAACTAGAACTTGTACAAATATCCACCTTTTTTGGTTTGAAGTCAGAACTCAAATATTAGCAGCATTTGAATAGCAGTAGGGCGCAAACTATAAGCGGTAAAATAAGTTATGTTTTAAGATTTGCTACACTTAGCAGACATGAACCTGCGTAACATGCTTCTAAACTTTAAAAAAAATAAAATAAATCAAGGCATCATGTACGTTTAACCTTGAAGCACGAGTTTGTGGCAGTGCAGATTTTCCCTGAATACGTGGTTTCGTGGCATGGCGGTCTCATACTGCAGTCAAACCACCTTTCAGGGGGGGTTACATGCAGTAATACTTCGAAATTTCGGAAATTTTAAATTCATGTCGAAGCAAATTCGAATACTTCAATATTCGTTCGAATACTTGAAGTGCTCGAACATGCGCCCAGGCCTAATGACAATCTGCTACTGCAAACAGATGACAAGCAAGCTTTCTGCTATGCCGTCTTTGGGCAGGCCTCATACAGGCCTCACGGAAGCGGTAAAACAACATGCAGGTTGTGTGCGAGAACAACTCCCTTACCCTCCGACGGAGGATGAGGGTCCAGCTTTCTTGTTATCCTGTTGAAGCACGCCGAGCAGCACTTCTGAATCCCTGCTGGAATCTCTGAAAGAGATCAAACAAAAGCAAGCTTGCAAAAATGCGCAATGTGAGGCAGCTGGCACACTGCTTCGGACTATGCTTACCCGGAACGAGCTGAAAAGAGCAAGCACGGGACTCAGCAACATTACTTCGTCGAATCGCGCCAAATATTGAGCTAGAATATTAAGCTAGAAGCAAAACTAAGCTAGAAGCTAGAAATATTAAGCTAGAAGCAAAATTAGAATTAAGTGGATAGTACAATTAGTAAAGAAGAGGATCAATAATGCTGCCTTAACTTAATGTGCCCTTAACATCGTCCTCGCATACAATGTCATTATTGCACTATTCGTGTGCTGTGCGACAGTAGTCAAGAGAGCTATTTAAATGAACAGTAAGAGAAGCATATCGTCAGAAACTATTTCATAAAACTTTACCAGCAGTTGCCTCCACTTGATAAAAAGCCAAGTGGCGCAGATGTGCTCCTGCTTGTTGCATGCAATTTGGAGATCATCCACATATAATGCACATAAATGAGGAAACAAGGTATTTCTTTACGGACTTCATTTTTGCAACAAACTGAGTTGTGCTTAATATGCATGCCGGTGGCATATTTTCTGAAAGAAATACTACGCCAAAAGCACTGTACCCGGACACACTTGGAAAATGTTTCAAGTGGACGCGAGATCGGCTAGACCCTTCAGCAATTTTTCCATCGATCCCTAGATCCGCCAAGTCCCTGAATGCGCCAAATCTCTATGAAGCATCATGCAACTTTTCTAAATCTAAGAGAATTCCAAGGCAGTTTAGACTGCTGAAGAAAACCTTAAATTGCACATGAACCTAACGAATATGACAAGCGTTTAGGCAAGACAGAGACAGACTCTTATGATAAACAACCAGCGCTAAATTCTATGGTGTGTGCACGTCCCTCACGTGCTCCACATCTAAATTAGAACAGAAATGTGCAGAAGGAAACATACGTAGTTCCTTGCTGATAGACTCTTTGAGGTCCTTGTCCAACTCTGTCCACTTCGCAGGTAGTGGCCGTAACCTCTTCATCTTTCGCTTGGGAGTTTTGCACGTTGGTATAGGGCACCTGTGCAATGCGCAAAAGCAAAGCATGCACTCAGGGGAGCAGCTTGGAACAAGCGCCCACGACGGACACAAAAGCAAAGCCAACCAACTGTTTTCCAAAGCCACCACCATCCCAACTGTCCAATGCAGCAAAAGAATTTGCAGGAATTCACAAACAAGATGACACCAAGGCGGCATTGATTACCGTAGTCAAAACTGCACAGGAAGGAGTTCTCTAGGCTTGTGCGAATATTAAATTTTAGGTTCAAAACAAATTTGAAGTGGATAGTGATGAGGTTTGAATAATCTCAAATCGAATTCGAATAGTATATATCACACATTATAAAGAAAAATGAGCATACCGTATTTACTCGCGTAATGAACGCACTCGCATAATAAACGCACCCCCCAACTTCAGTCGTCAAAATTTGGATTTTTTTTTCTCCCGCGTAATAAACGCACCCCCCTACATTCATCCGCTGCAGTCCCGCGAACCGAAAAGTGGCGCCTCCTTGCCCATTGATCTTTTCCGTTTTTCATTACGCCGACCCCCCTCGGTTCGCCCCCCCTCCCCCCCCCTTTCACCCGCTGCTGCGCGCAGTTCTTCGTTTTTCTTTCTATCTGTGCGCGGCACGTCCCCGTCTTTTTGAATTATCCGTGCACCACAGCGGGATTCTCGAGCGGTGCGAGTGTAGAGACATCGCGGCTCACAAGCACACAGCGAGCGAAGGTCACAAAACTGCCCGCGCCAACCTGCAGTCGCTTCCTGCAAATACGAAACTTTGAGGCCCAACCACATGCACGCGATTTTCGAGCGAGGCGACAGGATTTTCTGTCGCGAAGGGCCATCCGTCGCCGTCGCAGGCATGTCGCAGTTTTCTGGAAAACCAGAAAAATTCGTTTGTCGCCCAGAAAAGAGCGTGACGATTCCCGCAACATGGTGGCACCCCTGATCCTCGCTTCGGTTGCAATTTGCTCTTCATGCTTGTTATCCGCGCGTACTTCGAGGAACGCAAGATATAGGCTACCTTTTTACAGTCTTATCTCACGCGGAGAGAGAGGCAGCGGCCGTATTTTGTCGGTAATCTTGTAATCGACGGTTTGTTTTGATGCTTCGCTGGTAGCTTGCTGCAATGGTGGTAGCTTGCTGCATCGTCAACGTCGTCGTCGTGCGAGTTTGCCACGGAGTCACGGAGTTTGCAAAGTGCGTCGGTGCGTCGTAGCGTACGCTTCCGGCCGCCCATCGAGATCACAGCAGATACCACAGTCGCGATTAAACAAAAGACCGCGAAAAAAGAAAGCCGCGAAACGCTTTTATGGAGTGCGCGGGGACAGCTTGCCGAAGATAGCGCCATCAACCACCGAAGATGAGTGAAGTGCAATAAAGAAGCTGTTTCCAAACAGTGTACGCGTACGTTAATTGCGAAAGGTTAAGCTTCCTAACTTCTTTTTTTTTCTTTTTTTTTTTTTTGCATTACCGCATTTTTTGCTCATCCTGAAAAAGTTTTCGTAAAATATACCCCGCATAATAAACGCACCCCTCAACTTTGCTTCAATTTTTCGGGAAAAAAAGTGCGTTCATTAGGCGAGTATGTACGGTATTTGTCATGACCCAACCAACCTGCACACAATTTTTTTTTTAAATTGAAGCAAGGCATGTGCAAATGTCATTCTTTTTGGTTCAAAGGAAGTGGAAGCAACTTTGAATAGTAGCAGGATTTGACTTTCGGTAGAATGCAAGTGATAACCTGTAAAATATGTTAAATTTTAAAATTTACTGTACTTAGAGCATATAAGCCGGTATAACAAGCTTTTGAACTTAAAAACGGAATGATCCTAAGAAAGAATTCGTTGTAGGTCGAAAAATCGACCTAGAACGGCCGTGTCCACCCTAAAAGCTTTGAAGACATAACAGCAATGAACAGCTTTGAAGACATAACAGCCATTCATACACAAAAACTTTAACTGCTAAGCTTGCATGGTTCACCACAAATGCCATGGCAACGTAAAAATGCCGACCCTCTCCTGAAAATCACTTGCTTCTCTGGCTAGAGCACAATGGTAATTAAACGAGACCCTGATAAAGATGTTCCCCGTTCTGCTCTAACAACCCGAAGCCAACAACCAGACTCCGCATTGCACAGTAAGAAAGGAACAGCCACAGCAGTGTCAAGAATTTGAGGCATCCAGCAAGCAAACGGGAAGGAAAAGAGGTTGAACGTACTGGACATATCGCTGGCGCACGGTTTTGAACCGACAGCTGACGCAAACGCGAGCATCTGGCACCAGGTCGGTGTCCTTGAGACCATACATGTGGCAGTTTGCCTTGGTTAGGGGTCGCCACTGGCCACTCTTCTCCAGGCGGGAGCGGCACACCATGCATGGCGGTCCAGTCTCCCCTCCTCCTGCTGCACAGCAAAGGGGCCCACACATCAACTTACCCACACTGCAGACCACTATCTGGTGGCAAGTCTATAATGCCCCACAATCTTTTCTCACCTACATGAACCCAATAACATGTCAACACACTGCTCGGATGACAGTAGTCTACCAAGGATATACCCTGTTTCATACATCAGGTGCGAAGCTTGTGTAAGTTCACGCCAGGGCCATAACTAGGGGGGAGTTGAGGGGGTTCTGACACCCCCCCCAAATTTTTTCATGCTTTAACTGTTCGGGTGATACTAAAGTATTTACACGCCTCCACATCGGCCACCAGTTGCCGAAGTTAGCCAATCTACACATAAACACCCCCCGAAAATAATTCCCGAGTATGGTCCCGGTCCACGCGTTTCACTCTTGGATTTCATCTTTTGTAAACTTGGCCTTTACGATTGGCTCCGGCTCTGGAAAAGAGACCCTAAGCGATCCAAAACAACCTATTAACAACCGCATAAATAATGGGGTTTGTTTAGTTCCAAGGCACAAAGCATCTTCATTCATTAGATGCAACGAAATCCAGAGCTCTGTCTAAAAATCATATTACAGCTGGTAAAATAATTGAACTATTTCTTGGTGCGAACGCATCTACTGCGAGAAGTCTTGCTAGCTTCTATAGTGTCGCACCTGATGTATGAAATGGAGCATACACATGCAGTCACTCCCCCCCCACTCTTGTTTCCGGTGTATAATAATCGTTGGCTTCACAGGGTAAGTGTTCTCATGTTCTTGAGCAGATTTTATACATTGCTCCCAATTTTAGCAGCAGATTTTATACATTGCTAACAAAGTTAAATTGATTGAGTCAACATATGCACGAACCTTTATTCTCCATTGGAGAGGCCGTACTGGCTTCGGGAACTTTCTCCAACATTGGAGTCTTCAAACTGCAACGCAAGCAACACCACATTACAACTGCTATGCCGAGTCAAGCATGCAATACAAACATGCTGAATCACAGATAAAAATATGCAGTTTTGTGCGTCCTTTCCACATGGTTTTAGTGAAATCTGCCAGGATCAAGCTCGGGACAACGGCATGGCACAAAAGGGGTTAGCCATAGCGATTAGAAAGGATTTTGCAACAGGAAATTTTAACACCCACTGCAGTTTAACTGTTTAAAGCTGCGTGCAGGATCGCAGTGGCTAAGGCACTGCACAAGTGCACCACCAACAACGATTACAACGGCCCTTTCTGGAGAAGCAGTTCCTATTTTATTGGTGCAAGACAAATGCATTGACACTGTCAGCGTCTTTATCTTCTGCACCGTGGGTACATGAATGCGTAGCTGAAGAGCACCTGGCATCTCAAATCAAACTCGGCAACTGCGATCCCTACACTGAGAAAGGGGAAATAAAAGTGCATGAAAGCGCAGTTAGTTAAGCAGTGGGGTCACATAAATAAGTACTCACAACTTCCAAAGCCACTTTTCTCATAATGACATTTTTGCCTGGTGTGGCTGCTTGTCCCAGGTATATTTGTAGAACTGGTGATCAGATTTCCACCAGTTTTCATCTTAATATCCACTCATAAAAGCATAGTCACCACCACTAAGTTCAGTTTTCTGCTAAACTTCATAAAACGAGCTCAGTCTTGCCCTGAGGTAAACTAACTAGGAATCATGGCAAGTTCTACAGTTGTGAATTCTCCAGGCCTGGGATACGAAAACCATAAGAATAATTCCAAGATACTGGTGCAACTTATAACTGGATGAAACTTTGTAGTTCTTCAACAACAAACAAGAAGGTTGGCATTCTAGGCCTTCCTTAAATCGAAGTACTTATGGGTCTTCTTTTTATCCTGTGGCAGCTAACTAGCTTCCAAGGTCTGAACTCGAAAAACCCAAGGCTATAATGGACTACAAACTATCAGCAATTCCAGAAGAACACACCCACAAACCAGGCTGAAAGAAAGGAATCCGGAAGCTCACCCGTTGATGGTGTCCACAATGCATGGTGGTTTGCTGGCTTCCTCGCCAATGGGACCGTTGGCCTGAGGTTGCTGCAACGGAGGTGGCGTGGCCGTGGACGCCTGGCACGGAGACCCGCCCCGCGATGCTGCCGCCAACGTGGGCGCAGACTTTTCTTCAATTCGGCTGCCACCGCTGCTGCTATCGGTCGTGGAAGCGGCCGCAGTCGTAGTGGTCGTGGCAGGGGCAGCGGTGGTGGTGGTGGTGGTTGCCGCGGTGGCTGTAGTGGCAGTAGACGTTGCCGTAACCGTGGTTGTCGTCGCGCTAGTCGTGCTGGTTGCGGTTGCGGAACTGGCGGCGGTCGTGGTGGTCGTGGAGGTGGCAGTGGCAGTGGTGGTGCTGCCACTGCTGCTCGACGGCAGAGGGTTGCGCACGGGCAATGAACTCGTCACCGGCTGGGGCTGAGAGGCAGGTGGAACGGGGGCCTTCACCATGGCTCTTGTGCGTTTCTTGACGTTGTGCTTCCGCAGCAGCTGCTTGTAGTTCTCACTCTTCTTGGTCAGGTAGTAATACTGGACGCAGTCTGCTACACTCTGCGTATGCAGGGAATGGAAGCCAAAGCTCAAAACGCAACCCACTGACAACTGCGCTTCCTCAAGAACTCGACATTTTAGGAACCATAACAGTAGAGCATATCCTACTGATACACTGCCATCTCATCATATTCATCGTATTTTTTACATTGCACTGACGAACTAGACTCTGTCAAAGGTATGGGTCATGAATACAGTGCAGACCACTTGTAACGTAACCGCTTATAGTGCAGGACCGGTTACAACGCGGTCTTTTTCGACTCCCGTTTACCCTCCCATAGAGCCCCATGTATGAGCATACTGCTTATTTCGCAGTCCCCAAAGATGAATGACCGGTTATAATGGGGTTGCCGGAAAATCATTGACAAATGCGGTAGCAAGTGCGCTTCTCAAAGAAGGTGCACTGGGGAGCAAGCGACGAGGTCGTTACGGAGGGGATGCAGAGTGAACGAACGAGGGGCTGGGGGGAGGGAAAAAAAAGAAAGAAGACCGCGGCAGCGCTACGTGGGCTCGCCGAGTGAGGGAGGAGGGCAAGTGCCTAGATGACAAAGAAACCTTTGCATCGGTGCTGGCGTGGCTCCTGCCGCGGCTCCTGCCGCTTACCAGCCGCGTGCGCTCCGCATGGTACGTGCGATCGCGTCCTCATCAAGCGCACAATGAGCTTCCCATTGTGAAAAGCGTCGTCATCGCGCTTGCTGCCTCGTCCGTAAATTTAAAAGTTTTATGGCTTTATGCCGCGAAACTTTGCGCCTTTGCTGCCAGTGCGCAGACTTGCATGAAGCCTGGCGGGCTTTTGCCGTCGTTTATCTCCCGGCCGCAAACGCAAACTTCGTATCACGCATGCTGCTCTAGGTTCAGTGCTTGAGCGCGATCTCGAACATGCCGAACGGCAGGCTAGGCCTAATCAGCGTTGGTTGCTTTTCGGTAGCGGTCGCGGGCTATCAAGGTTGCAGTTTGGTACAGAACCAACGAAACTCAAAGCGGTGGCTGCACTTGAAGGGAAGGGATACATATCATTAATGAAAATAAGGCCATGGGTGGCACGTGTAACACTCGAATGCAATATCTTGAAAAAGGGTGCGCGCCCATGAAATCGAACGACCAGTGACGTTCGGCGCGCGAAAATTCGGTTGTGATTCGACATAGTTTATGTAATGCACATAATTGAGGCAGTCTGAAAGGTAGTATGCGAATTTCCGCAATGGTGCTTTCTTTTGTTAGACCCCCTCTGTCTCTTGGCATTCATTTCATTGGCAACAAGGGTCTTCAGAAATTTAAATGGTTGTAAGTGCCACGCATCGCATGCCTCAATTCTCGGACACGTGAGGTGGCATGCTCAACGTTTTGCGCAACTGCGGCCTTTGGAAAGGGTTGTCTTGCTTACAGTGCAGTACCGCTTATGGTGCGGATGTTTGATACACCCGCGACTTTCGCTGTACAAACTCTTTGTTGGGCAAACTTGCGGCCAGATGAAACAAGTAACACTGAAAGCACGACATTAGCAGGATTCAATCAGATTTAATTCCTAGAACACTTCTCTAGAACTGGCAACAATTGCAACGACATTCTGGAAATGCTACACATGTGGATACTGCACAGAGTGGCAACAAGGTCCTTGGCTTAGTATTAACCCTCACAAATAGCTCTCGCTCTGCGGGCACAGCCCCTCGGCTCACCTTCCTCTCCAGGTGGGAGGCGATGACGCCGAAGTTCTTGGGGTGCTGGAGGTACTTCTCCCGGAAGATCTCCTTCTCCTGCTCGGTCCAGATGTTGTTCAACTGGCGGTCCTTGTACTCGGCCGACAGGTCCTCCACCAGGCTGTTGCGGTTCAGGTAGCGTGGACGCCGCGATCGCACGTCCACCAGGATAGGTGGCACCACTGCGTAGCTCCGCATCTTGCGATCCTCGTTCTGCACATGCCGCCGTGTCCAACACTGTCAAACTGTTGGGATCTTCCCAAATGTATGTTAGCAGACAGCAAGAAGCGAAAGCACCACTGCCAATGCCCGAACTTTTTTTATCAATGCGTGCATCAATCTCTTTGTTCCCACTTGTCCTAGGCTTTCCTGGAGAGCTCAAAGAAGAAGTGCAACAGAATTACAATATAACCTGCATGGAAACCACATGAAATGTTTCAAATGCACCTTTCCATGTTTCAAGTAGTTGTTCCCTCAGGCTAAAAGGGGGGGTTTCCATAACTGACATTAACAATGCGCACAGCGAAAGCAGCGTTTCTACCAAGCACAAAAGGACATGCCACTTGTCTCAAAGATTTACAAATAACGACATTTCTTTCCCTGCGCAGGAAATGCCAGCCCTTCCTGGCAGCAGTGCTTATGGAGAGTGTGTGCCCACCTCCTGCTCCTGGAGCCCGTCCATGATCTCCTCCAATTCGGCTTCACTGCGCACCCGCTGGCCTGCCCGCGAGAAACGCTCCCGGTCCTCCCGCTGCTTCTTCAGCTCGGGGAACTGCTTCTCAAAGAATTCACGCTGCTTCTGGTCCTTCGCTCTGCATTTCAAGAATAAAAGGCAGCCACTTGAAACACCAAGACCCTTGCTCTGAGCGAACCGTTGCGGAAAGACAGCAGACTTTTGCAGTGTTCCGCAAGAAACAACACACCATTATCTGAAGAACAAAAATCCACACACACACTAAATTGTCGAGGTTAGAGAGCTCTTGGCTTATTAACTTTTAATAGTTGTGCATTGTTCAATAAACACAGACCATTGTCTGAAGAACAAAGGTCTTCATACACTAACCACTGCATGCAAAAAACACAAAGGCATTACTACACTTCCCAAAGGCAAGCAGAGCTGTCTACGACAGCCTCAGATGAGCACAAACTTGGTTTAACACCCCGCATATCCCTCCTCAGAGCTTCCTCTCTCATCCAAGTCAACTTTTGCCAATTAAACTTGAGATTGCTTATCTACTCGCAAATTGACTCCCAAACAAAGACAGTTCCAATAAGAAAACAAGTCCACAAAAAGAAAAAAAAGAAAAAGAAGAAGAAAAGCAAACAAGTTGGAAACAGAAGCACTCACTTTCGTGCAGCGTTGTTTTCCCTCTTGTCCATTTTTTTCAGCCATGCCTGCATGAGCTGATTGTAAGTATCCGTTAAGTATTTTTCCTGCAAAAAAGAACACAAGAGACCAGCATTGTTAGGAGCCCTGATCGTCACCGGACGACGTTGCGGAGCACACACATCTAGAGGTAAACCTCAAAAGGCCACCCAGGAGGCCTTTAAGGCCAACACCAAAGTGCAATAGAGATCAGCAGTAGCTTGCTTACCCTTGCTTCTCGTTCTTGTGCTCTTTTTTTAAAATATATCATCAAACTTTTCCTAAATTCGTGGAATCTGTAAAGATGTAACGAAAAGCAATGTACTCAGACACCTGATAAAGAAAATGCTACCCAAAATCCAATAGAGCCACAGACAACAGTTATCAAGGGCGACTAACACCCCTATGAGCATAGATGAGCAAAACAACAGATTAGTCTGCTAGGAATGCTTTCTGGGCAAACTCTTCCCTTTTCCAGAAAGCAACCACATTTTCTTCCTAGTTACCTTATGCCGGATGCCGGAGCCATTGTGAACAACTTTAGTTACTGCAACATCAACAGTTCATTTGCAAAGTGAGGGTTAAAAAAAATAATAATAATGCTTACTTTTTCTTGTTTTCGTGGTATATGGCAGTGTCGGAAGGTTGATTGTACATTGGCTACAAAGGAAAAACAATAAAATGCCACATTCACGTACACTGCGAGACCCAAACAAACAACTTAAGACTAACCACAGGCAAGAAGAACCAAGCATCACTCACCAAATCCACTTTCGGGCCTAGATTATCGAGAGCGGCATGGGCAAGTTGTGCTTTTTTCTGCAGTTTGGGAAAGGGGGGGGATAGAGGGGGGAAAAAAGTAACACAAGTCAGCAAAGCCTGCAGTGTTCCAACACACCGGAAAAAGAGCAGAAAACATCTACATGGTAAATGCGGTTGTCCAACACCCATTGTACAGCAAGAACTAGGCAAGAAAGATTCAAGGGTGTTCATTAATCCAGTGTCATTGATCAATGTCCAATGGGTGTCCATCAATCCAGTGGCCCCATACCCACTCAACTTTCGCAGATCGACGATCATTGACAACCTACACCAGTTCTACCATTAATTTTCTGTTTCAGACGAGTTCACCACCATCCTGGTGTCATTTAGTGCATGACAATGACATACAGTTCCTTATTAAAGTTATGACAGCCTCACACAGCCTTGACAACCACAGTAAGCTTTGGGGTGTATTACGGCATGTGGTCATTGACACAAGCACATGCAGAAAAGCACTAACCCAATCACCTCTGCGTCGATACACAATGCCAATGCCTATCTGATAATTTGAAAAACAATGCCATAAAACGCACCCTATTTTCAGAGTAGACGACCTGGGCAACACTCAGCTGCTTGGGTTCAATGGGTGCTGTCTCCGGCGTGTCCTTTTTACTGTCGGCAGGGTTGTTGGCTTCGAGCTCTTGCTGCAAAGGACGTAAACAAGCATTTAGGACAGCAACTGTCAAAGCCTGTGGCCCGACAGTTTGAAAAAGCAGAAAAGATTTGCAGCGAGACCCTTCTTACACAACGTCACCAAGAATATGCACGAATCAGGCAGGCAAGTCCACTATGTCAATGAGCAAAAGCGTGTAAAACAGACATGAATTTCACACTACACGTACAAGGAAGCTTACCAAAGAGTTGATTGGCCAAGTGAACAATATAAGGGTTGAGTCACAAAATTGTTAAAAATTTTCACGAATGTAAACCACTGCAGCATAGGATAACCACAGTGCGCAAGATATGGTACAACCGATACTGCAAAGCATGGCACAGTGAAGTTTCGGAGAAAGGTACCAATGCTTCTTTTATAAGTTTACACAAGAGTGAAAAAGCCACAAGCAATGCAATAAGAACACGCATGAATGAGATATTGCATGTGGTTGCCTTCCAATTTCGGCAACACAATCAGTTCTCAAAGGTTAAGTACAGCAGTACTACCTCATACCGTGCTATGCATTACTATGCATCGGCTGATCTTTATCAACAGAATGAGTTCACAGCACAAGAAAGACATGCTAACAAGGCTACTACTATGGGGGGCTAGTTGAGCATAGCTTTACTTTATAATGTGCTGCCACCCTGTTTGTGCCTTTCCTTCCTGTGGGCCTCGTCAAGGCAATGCATTACAAGATGAAGCGTAGGGAAGGCCCATTAAGCACACTTGCCCACCATGTACTCGCACTTTTGTCTTGCCCTATACTATAGACTAACCGCGCGTTGAATGCACTGCACGCCCTTAGGCTGTCTTCAATGCCTCTAGGGCCTCTAGCATTTCGCCTCCATTGAAATGCAGCTACCGAGGGAGGGATTCGATCCTGCGACCTTTGGGTCAGCATTAAAGCACCATAACCAATATACCATCGTGGCGGGCGCTCAATGGAGGAAAAAGCAAGCAGGCCCCAAACCACCAGCTGCAGTACACGTGTGGACATAATAAATTGGACCTACCTGCTTTTTCCTGAGCTTGTTAGTCTGCGACTCGACCTGCGCAATCTCCCGGTCTATCCTGTTGATGGCACTGAGCAGATCGTCCTTAGAGGACCTGCCCTGGGGGCGAAAGCGGGGGCCGGCCATCCTCCCCGGGCAGAGTGGGAGAGATGGCCTCAGTCTGGGGCACATACGCGGCGGGCTCCTTCTTCACCTCCACGCCCATCAGGTGGTGCTGCGACGAGAGGTGAGACGACGACGACGATGGGTGGTGGTGGTGCGGCGAGGAGGTGTCGATGAGCAAGGGCTGCTGCAGGGCCAACCGAGGCCTCTTGTTCAGGTGCACCACCTCGAGCGGCTCGACGAGGCCGCCCGCCGCCCCTGCTGCTGCGGCCGCGGCAGCCGCCGCCGAGCCCCCGGGGGGACCTCCCACCAGGCCCACCAGACCCCCCGCCCAGGTCGCGCTGTTCATACTGGGGGGAACCGGTACGCCTCCAAGTACCTGCGCGTAAACATGACAGTCATATAGAGCTGGCTGCCGCAAACCATAGTGAATCAAACAGTGCACATTAACGACCAGATCACAGAAAGGGAACACACAATTCTTGCGATCAGTGTTTCCAAGCTGATGAGAAGTGTTTGTCTACTTCTGACATGGTGAAGTGGCCGACTCCCTATACATATGCAAAAAAATAACTATAATGAATTGTTGTAAGTCAGGGCTGCCGTGCATTCCTGTTTTGTACCTTGGTCGTTTACGTGTGCTGTCCAATTCATGATGCTACACCAACAAGCCCAAATTCTCAATATTGAAAACCATAGGTCAGCATGCATACTCGCGAGTACGCTTCGGCTCATTTCAAAAGGCACAAGTGTCTGTACTAGTGAGTGACGAGGGGTGCGAGTAGATGCAAACATGACAGCAAGTGAGTACCTATGCCACAAACCCACCATGAAAATGGCAAACATTGGGAAAGGGTTGATTTTATATATATATATATATATATATATATATATATATATATATATATATATATAGCACGGGTGTATATGTGTTGGCCACCATGCAGAAATCAATAAGATGCAGTGCTGCCATGTTAAGTTAGAAATACTAGAACAGTACTACAGCAAAATAATGTTCTGAAAGAATCGGCAGCATGGGGCCATGACAAGTATTCAGATGCTCATATCTTCCTAATGCACTGAGAAAAACTAACAATTGCCAGCAAAGTGGTGCAAATCCTTAATGTTTGCTTGTACTTTCTTAGAAACTTCACTAGACAAAATGCAACATTTTATTGGTCAAGGCAGCAAGCATTGAGGGACCACCATACAGACAACCACTTCCAGCATACAGAACAGAAATGCTGTCCCCATATCTGCTCAAACACACAAAGTGAACATGTCTCAATAACAACTGGTCTCATGACAACCTAAATGCATTCTGTAAGTGCAATTGCATTTAAGGCATATGCAATGCAGTATGCCTTCGGAGACACTGTTTACTGTATGATGATTACGTTGCACGTAGGCACACCTCTGATTAGCATGCCAATCACTAATCTGTGCCTCGTCAAGAATTAACTGAAGACTGCAACTCACTTTATTATTATTATCCCTCTATGAAGAAGTAGTTTGCCACATATTCAACGAAGAAAACCCACCGTTCCCGCTCAGCCTGGTTGGCGGCGTACTCCGCAGGCGTTGGGAGAAGAGAGGGTCTCCGCCGCACATGCTGTGGCTCGGATTCTCGGTAGCGTTCCAAAAGGAACTCCTGTTGTTGCTGCTGCTGCTGTTGGTGCTGCTGTTGCTGCTGCTGCTGCTGGTGCTGATGATGCTGCTGTTGCTGTTGTTGCTGCTGCTGTTGCTGCTGCTGGTGTTGCCGCTCTGCCTGCAGCTGCAAGACCAAACACAACTCGTCAGTGACCGGGATACACCATGAATAATACTGCTAGGATAATTAGTTTAATGCCCGTATCCACTAATGTGCGTGAACCTCAAGCTGTCCGGCTCAAGTAATGCCCTCGACAGTCTCTGCGCTTGTGTGCATTCATGTCAGGCATCATGACAACATCAGCCATTCAAGCCAAGCTGTGGCTTCAAGTTGGGGCACAACTATCTTCAGAAAAACAAAAGGTGGGACTCAAACGAGGCTCACTCCAGACTGCCTCTGAATGTTGACAGAAATGCTGATGACCCAAGGTCACATCAAACACATCAATAACGTTAAAAGCAGGATAAGCAAGAGGTGACCCAGTAGTAAGTACGATATTCCAAATTGGTTATAGTCAAATTGGTTATAGTCGAGCAAATCTTTAAGCACTTCGTATTAAACTGCTTGATTAATTCAGATGTACAGTACTCACGGATTCAAACGCAACATCAAATTTTTCAGTATAACGACTGGTACGAGCAAGTTCTCGAGATAAACACGTCATGTCACGACAAATCTGGTCTCTACATATAATGTAGGCTCTCATCAACGCGCCCAATGCGACCCGAACTCAAGGCAGTTACTGTACTATGAAATCCTGGGCTACACACAAACTTCTGCATGCAAGAGCTCATCCTTTCTTCTTAGCAGTGTTGAACATGGCAAAGTATGCATGACCTCCTTTTGCACACGGCATTTGAGCCCTTGCACTTTTCTCAGCAGAAATACTTTAGAAGAGCCAATGAGCCAATGATTTAGGGTTTTTCTGGCCATCTAACACTGCACCAGCTCACTCCTTAAGCTATTCTGAAATGTACACCTTGCATGGGGGTGGTTATCACAGCAGCAACTGAGCAAGCTGAAATTCCTGGAATGATAGGAATGAAACAATACCGCGACACCCCACTGGAAAGGCCCGATATAGGCAATGACACTCACTGCAGCGCACAAAAGCCAGGAAACGTGGGCATGCTCATGTTCAGCACGGCTTGTTGTGAGCACACATTTAGAAAAGTTTTGAACACAGTCAAAGCGCGCGGTCAATGCGATGAACGGCTTATACACACGAGCCACTCTCTACCCGTTTCGTGCTTTTTTTTTTTCTTTTCCCCTGTGTGACAGCAGAGAAGGGACGCTTTTTTCTGGACAGGAAACTGCACTTCTATTCCCCAATGCCACGTCAGCCTCGACAAGCTGTTGACACCTTCAAGAAGTGTAGTTGTGCCAGTCGGCAGGCAGGAAGAAACCCTATCAATAGACTGTCCTTCACGTAAAGAAGCAAGTTTCCCCCTTCAGCACAACATTCTTCACTAACAACCTCTAACAGCACCCTAAAGTCAGACTGTTTGCCATTGCCCAGAGTCTCCGTGTTCACTGAATACAGCCACTATCGCGAGAAACAAAAGAGGACGAGGCCAGTCCACGTCAGTCCACAATGTTGCTGCCCCAAGGGAGACAAAAAGAGAGAAAGAATGACTGAAAGAATGACTGAAAGAAGATAAAGAAAAGGCCCTCAAAGAGGCACACGGATGGAATGTGACAAGATGACGAGAGGCGCTAACGGATCACAAGCAGGCTGGCGATAACACTACAGCCCTTCCTCCAACTCCACCCTCCTCCTCGCTGCTTAGATAAGCCAAGTGGCATGTTTATCCGGGGCTAAGGCAACACCTTGGAGCAGAATGATACGCGATAGTAGAAGAGCCTTGCCCCGCTTATCGGTAGGGGGGGGGGGAGCAAGGAAGTGCGCAGAAACCGCCACCGCCACCACAGCGCAACACGTAATCTCTCCGGAGGGAACGAAATAGTGCTTTGCAAGCAAGAGGGTGGCAGCAATGGTGGCAACTTTCGCTCTGTCACTGATATACGCATGGTCTTATCGTTCCACCGCGTCGCCCACTTCCCATCTCCTGTCTGTGTGTGTGCACACTTGTTACCCGGCACTGATAAAAAGACTTTGGCGGATGCTAACAACGGCCCAGGGACGAACATGCCACCAAGGGCTGATAAAAGAGGACGCGAGTGGGTGAGAACAGAAAAAAAAAAATGTGCTGGCTTGGCTGGTCTCCAAGGTGGGCCGAGGCCTGTCAGTTTGCACTAGGCTGCGCGGAAATGATAATGTATTCCTGTTGACAGGCGCATTCCTGACTCGTGGCTTGTTTCTTCACGATTTGCATGGCTTAAGTCACACAAACCTGTGCATGTCACCAACACCCTTTCGAATACAAACAAATGGCTTCACACGTGACATTTACTTAGTCCATTCACAAAGTGCCACCTGTACACACTAGATAACCTCAATACATCTGTATTGACAGCAAAGACAGCATAATGAAAATACTGTGTATCGCATGCAGTAAGTGTTTATTAAGGTGTCATTAATGCCTTCGTACACATTACGCAGGTAGTGATTCTCACAGCACAAATCCATTTCCGTACCTCTCAACACAAGACACCGTAGTGACAACCAAAATCATCCTCTGTGGCTTGACAGATGAAAAGTTTTGATCTACCTGACAAACGAGCTGTATGCAAATCTGCAAAATGAAGAATCTTAAGAGATCAAGAAGACTCATACACCCTAGCAGTAACGCTTGCCACCCTCCATATGTTCAATCCACATCCAACCTAACCAGGAGGCCAGTAGATTGTATGGTGAGGGAACAATCGATATTTCGAAGTTCCTATAAACCTGTTAACAGTTCAATGGCTTAGGCGAGCGAAAACTGTTTCCCACGAGCATGCCGCGACTTGTCAAATATATCATCCTCTCCTACGAACTGCAGGTTTCAATACACAAACTAGGTCAAACTCTTGTTTTCTTAGAAACGTGTTTTTTAAAACGGCTTTTGTGTAAGTGCCGATGCTGGGTGGGTAACAACTTTTTCTACTCTTTCGTCAATCTAAATGTCACACAATGGTGCAAAGAGAAGCCCACACGAGATCCCCAGAAAGTACAGGGAAATGGTGCAGAAAACCTACAAAGACAAAAGGAGCGCAAAATGTTGACACACATGTTCTTTTTTTGTCTTTCATCGGCTTTCTACGCAGTTTCCCTGTATGACGAATAACTAAAAAGTTATATCAGACAGCTCACCCAAGAAAAAAGCTTTTTCAGTAGTAACTTTTGCACAACTCCCGAATAGGAACAAAGGCACTGGTCTTGTGGGAGCCCTTTAGAAGCTAATTTGCTTACACACAAGAACACACACACAGAACCCACCTGGAAGGCATCGCGGTAGCTCTGCTGGGTCGAGTTGAGCAGGGGCGAGAAGTGTGTGCGGGTCGGGTCCTGTGGGTAAGGGTAGCCCCGTGTGCCAGCCAAGGGGGGGACTCAGGGGCCCAGCCCGCTTGTAAGGAGAGCCCGCATCATGGCCCCTGCACCACCAGCAGACGAGAACAACAACCACACGTCATGCAACACTTGCGCATAATCGTCACCACGCAAGCACTAAAACCACACTTTTTCCATATATATACATATGTAACCACAATCCGATTATGAGGTATGCCATAGTCTGCAGCAACACAGCAGGCAAAAAAACAGTGTTCCACACTTGCCACCATGGCTACAAGCGGCGCCGACTAACACTCCCAGGTTTAAATGCACAGATGTACCCAAAGCGTACGGAAAGACTATTGCCACCGTGGCTCAATTGATAGAGCATTGGACTCATTATTCGAAGGTGGCAGGCTCAGTCCCTGCTGCAACAAGTAGTATTTTCGTCTACTTATTTTACATTTATATTATAATTACTACAAATAACGTCACCTAGACTTTCCTTGGCTTGATTGTCTGTTAGTCCTCATTAACAACTGTGTCTCACAAAGAAAAATGAGCCCTTAAATTCCACTTGCTTCATTCACGCCATAGTAGGTAAGTTCAAATCAATTTCCTCCACCTAGGGCTTTTTGCATTTCGCCTCCATCAAAATGTGGTGGCCAGGATCGAACTTTGCAACCTACCATACTTTGCACAGTACCATAGATCACTAATGTAGCACACCAGGTGGGGAGCACAATCTTGAAAGTAGGCATCTCTCGCATCGTCAAACTTCGCATAATGCTACGGTTGTCAGTTCAGCCTCTGCTGACAGCAAGTTGTTTTTCGTCCACTGTCACTCATTAATTTAATTACTCCATTTCAATTAAATCCTGCAAATAACACTGTTTACGTTTTCCTATGCTTCATATTGTTATGTAACAAAACGAGCACCCCCGATCCCTTCCTTCTTTCGCTCAAATTGAAGAGAGTCGTATCGGTGGACGGTTCCTAGGCTTTTACAAAATTTAATGAAAACACACAAGTGTTCTCAAAGTCGTTCAAGAGTAAAATGTCCAAGCGTAAAATGTCCAAGCGTAAATTGGGCTTACAGTAAACACAAAAAATATTCCTACACAAGAGGCAGATCATCACAACGAAAGTACTCGCACCTGAACCTCCTTTGGGAGCTTCCAGTACACCAATTCAGTCCCTTCAGTTGTCTACAAGACATCACAGCATCAGTATTTTGCAGTTCTTTCCCACTAACTAACACCACCGAGTAATGCTGCTGAAATGAAAGCTTACAATGACAGAATACCCAGACGAGTCTGCGATTCTGCTAATGTCTCTAACACTACTAAAGGCAGTTCTCCCGTAGCTATTGCACACTCACACACACTGCACGCACACCTGGCTTACACCGAAGGATAAGGCAAAGGAATGCAAACAAAGAAACAGCTGCTCCCTGGCAGGTTATCAGTTGGCAAACACAGGTGCAGGACACCCAAGGCACAGTGTGATACAAGAGCACCCCCCTGATCCACGTCACATTTTGTAACTGGTTGCACAAAAGCGGAGAAGAGAAAAAAATGCCTTGCCGCATTTCGCTTATCGAACGAATAATTAGCAAAACCATTGTGAGCAACGGTATAAAACTACAATGGGGGGCGCATCTGATTAGTGACTCAACAATTAACAGGGGAAGCGAGATGCGAAACAGGAGAGAGTCCCCCTCCCCTCTCTTTCTCGAATGATCACTGTGCTGCTGACTAAAGATGCAGTGTAACCAATGTGTTCATTCATCCACGCTGACAAAACGGGCTATGCTAGCATATGAGCAACCATTCCGATAGGAAAATGTGCTCCTAGATAAAAGTTCTCAAGAAATCATTTTTGATACAATTATTGCAGGATCCACAATACCAATTTGTAACTATATTTTCTGACAACTACATTTAAAACTCAGTGCACGTTAAAGAACATGACACGGTACAAATTTCCGGAGCCTTCCACTATGGCATACCTCATAATTGTATCAAGGTTTCAGCACATAAAACCCCGGATATTATCATTAACTTCAATTAAAACTTATCTCCACTCATTCGCAATAAAAAACATAAAAGGCTAAACCCCCCTAGCACAAATGGTGTGCAGAGGGTGAGCTAATGGAGCAACAAAGAAAAATGAAAGGCTGCAGCAACAAATTCAAACCAACATGTATGTCACAGGTGCGTGGCCTCAAACGAGAAACAACGTAGTGCGCATCGACAGAGCTGCGCAGAACAGGACAGTTCCCACAAAACGCGCCGCTGCCACTGAGCAACAGGAAATAGCAGACACATGCGCCGCATTTCACAGACATCCCCAACCAAACGCCCAGCTGCTGCAAATGCGGATGACTGCCGGCCGCACATGTGGCCGCAGCCAGAAATAAGTCATTGTGAAATGAGCAAGCGTGCGAGTCTCCTGCAACGCGTGAAATGCCATTTCACGCATGGAACTCTCTCCGAGGTCTGATACGATAACGGTGACGGGATTCCTCGCAGATGAGGAAGATACAAACAGAAACCAAAAGCTGCAATCTCAAAGCCTACGTTGTTACTGCCGTATCTTTTTGTCAAAGTTACAGCAGCGCAAGCGAGACAGCATCCCTCCATGTACCATTCCCTTGTAACTTCGCACTTATCAGACCCCCCACTAGCTGTCCCAAACATTTTTGTGTATTATCCCACTACACTTGCTCTCTGGGTTCTTGTGGGCAGTGCCTAACACTTTTTTACTAGTATTTCCCAGTGACTTCTCACAAGAGCCCAAGGCGCGCACACAGTTGGAAGTTCCACCAAGCAGCTTTTGCCAGTTCTCTAAGAAAAAGAACAGTGGGTAACAAACCACCTGTGCTGTCGCTACACAAGTTAGCAATCAATGTGACATCAAGTTCTATCTCGTGAATCAGGGAGGCACACTCCCTTTACAGTGTCCAACAACGCAGCAGCCAATGTACAACTTACCACCGCATTTCAGCCTATAAGCCACACCTTTGCTAAACCACACAAGTTCAATTCGAGAATGGAGCATTCCAATGAGGGTAGAATAAAATCATGTACCCGTTTTACACGATACTAAAGTGCTACTTTAGCGTGACATTTATCATAGCACTAGTACTGCTCTTGCAAGAGAGAAAATAATAAATGAACAAATAGATAAGAATAAAGCAACACACGAAGACAAAATGAAAAAGAGCAAATATGGAGCTATAAAAAAAAAGTGAGCAACCTTTTCACATTACCTGTCACAATATTTGAAAAAAAAAAAAAAGAAAAAGCTGCTGTCAAACCAAGAAAAAAAAAAATAAAAATGAGAGTGCGAGCAATGCTGAACTTCCTTCTAGAAGTGAATGCACAGACGCTCGTGTAATTCGAAAACAGCTGCGTCGACCTGTCAGGCCAATGGCTGAAGGATGAAAACAGGTGCCACACGTGCCCAATCGTAAAGAGAGAGAAATCTAGAAAAAAAAAAATTCAATCAAAAGCCATCCCGCAGTTTTGTGAGTCAGACGTTGACCTCTTCCCCGCTTCCCTCGCAGCAGCTGCGCAGCAAGACATGCGAAAGAGGCTTTCTCAAAGAACAGCTGCAGCGGCGGCGGCCGTTGTTGTTGTCTGGAAAAATGATGGGCCTCTTGTCAAGGAACAAGAAGATACCAATGGCAGCATCCAGTTGGCCTCCCAAGAACAGCTGTCGGCGAGAGTGCAGAAGGCATTAACATGGCTTTGTTGTGTACACGCATGCCATCATAAAACAAAACCGCCAAGAATTCTTGGGAGCAGCGGTGGATAAGAAAGTTATCGCCCCTTGATGCCTTTAGCGCGAGGCCGTTGCACCCTGTGCAAACGAACAGCTGACAATCGACACCTTCAACAGGTACGTGCAGAGGCCAAATGAGAGATGAACCCCATTGTGGCTTGCAGAAACACTGGGGCAAGAGTTTTTGTGAAAGGACGTGAACAAAGTAAGGCATGTTGAATGCAGATGACAGATGCGTTGCAATAGGCTTGCAGGGAAAACAACTCTCACTAATGCCGCGCACTTTTTGTCAATAAAGCAATGCTGACAAAAGACCAAAAGTTAGAGTAGAAAGATAACAGCTGTCTCATTGACGAAAGTGCTGACGCACTGTATTACCGATGCGCGGCGATGAGTAATCCCGAAAAGTAGCTAGTGGCCTTTTGCAAATGCCGCTTTGAATTGCATGTGACAGACCACAAATGCTGCCACTACGTTAACGGCATGAGTCATGAGTATTCGTGTACTTTCCAAGTTGCTCAAGGGAATGACCACAGCGGCTCACTGCTGAAGACGAGGCGGCTTTCTGCTGCCAAGCTCCAGGCTGCAGCGATAGAATCTTTGCCACTGCAGTAAACACTGTTGTGTAGCGAATGTGTACACTGAAAGAACTACAGGTGCACTAATTGACATGCCTTTAAAGACGCACTGCTTCTTAAGTTTCAGTGAGTGTGCTTGCTACAGATCAATCAATCAATAAACTGTTAATCCCAGCGGCAGTGCAAGCTTGGTGAACCTGGAAACGGCGGTGTTTACGGATACTTTTTATCGTCAAGTTTCACCAAAACCAAAACTATCATGCTCATTCCCAGTGGAGACTACGTGCATAGGAAGGACAGGACACGAGCCGGCAAGAAGGCTATTTCAAGCAGCCAGGCGGCCAGCCAATCATCGAACGAAAATTACCATCTCCGCTTACCAGGAGAGCGCTAGAAGCAACGCGGCCAACACGGCATGCAAAACGAGTCGCCGGCGGCTACGTTGGCGACGAGACTGCACCACGTAGTAGTAGCGGCAGCTCGTTATAAATTCGAAGGCAGCAGCAGCAGCAGTGGCGGCGGCGGCAGCAGCAGCAGCAACAACAAACTCGCGATCGGAACGCAAACGAGATCGCAACAAGAGGCCACCACTTTTTCCGAGTAAAACGGGGGGAGGAGGAGGAAAGGGGTAGTAGAAGCCGAGGCTGTTGTGAAACAGTGTGGCCGTGACGGGTGCGCGCAACCAGTTGCTCGGTTCGCCGCGTCTCGCTCATTTTTCCACTCCGTCCTCGAGATGTAATCGTCGCCGCCGCCGCCGTAACGGTTACTCCCCCCCCCCCTCTTGCCCCCTTTGCCGCCGGCTCGATTGCAGACAATGATCTACCCTGCTGGAGGACGGCAGTAAGGTGAAGCCCCCGCCAAGGCGAGCCATTCACGGACGAATAAAAGTGAAGCGGGAATAACATCCCTGCCATTGAATACGGCTACGCTACGACCGGAGGAGGAGGGGGGGGGAGCTAGTAAGGACGTTCTTATAAAAGCATCGAGAGGGAGAGCCTGGATAGGGGGGTGCGAAGGGGCCAATTGGGAGAGAAAGAATTCGCAGCACGGTGACAAAGAGAGGACGTGGGCTCTGGTTGCTCCGTTGGAACGTTCCGCAATGCATTCCGACGATTCCATTTGTTGTCCGTAAAATTACGGAAATATTAAGTCATCTGTAAAACTACGGAAATGTTTACGTTGCCCGTATTACTAAAATTTTACGGAATTCATAAGTATTCGTACGTGCTCCGTAAAGTTACATGGAAATCGCACGGACTTACTGAAATGGCGTAAGGAACGTATGAATACATTAGAGAGTTTTAGTGCTGGGGCCCCAAGCGGCCTGCGTACGTGAGCCCTTGCGCTCCTTTGTACTCTCCACTAAAGTAAGGGACTTTATTCTCCACAGGTGCGGCGGTGAGTACAAAGGAACGCGAGAGCGTGCGCACGCAGGCAACTTGGGGTACCCGGCACTAAAACTCTCTAGTGTTATTGTATATTGAACAATTTCAAGCGCAAGACACGACACAAGAACGAAACGAAGCAACTACACCCTTCGAGTGTGTGCGTCTGTGCGTAATTCTTTTTATCCACGTAGCGTGTCCTGCGCTGCGACTGTACAAACCGAGGAAAATTATCCCGACGGACAAGAACTTCGCGCTTAGCGCGTGTCAAAGGAGAAACAGACCATGTGAATGAAGTGCACACATTCTTACAGTATATATCGTGCTTTGGGGAAGGACTCCACAACGTGCAAGTCATCAAACAATTGAAGTAGAAACAAGTTCGGGCAAAGTATGCGAGCATCTACTGTCGGCATACTTCAGCTTACTGCCATAACTAAACATAATAATCGTTGGGGTTTGACGTCCCTGAACCAGGATATGATTATGAGGGACGTCGTAATGGCGGGCTCCCGAAACTTCGGGCGTCTAGGATTCGATCCCGCGACCTTCGGGTCAGCAGTCGAGCATAATAACCACTAGACCAACGTGGCAGGTGCAGCCACTGACAACTGAAGTAGAAACAAGCTCGGGCCAAGTATACGTAAGCGTCTAATGTCGGCACACTTGAGCTTCCCCGCTAACATCTGTCGTAGCCACGAAAATTACCGGTACGAGATCTGGTACGGTACGGTACGTGCTCTGGAGTAATCACCCGCGAAAATCTTCATTACTTCGTAACATATTCTTCGCGTTTGACGTGTCCATGACCGCACACCCTTGTCCGCATACACGCGCGCGCCGGAGAACGTCGCAAAAGGGGTAATAACGAAGAGGCCAATGTTGGACGTAGATAAAGGGGGGCCACTAAGGGGTAGCAACATTAGGCGTGTTGTGTACTGCGCTTTTGCAACGGAGGAAGAATGGCCACGGTCATTACCGCGGCGAAGACGGAGCTTCGCGCGACCAGCGAAGAGACGCGGAGGAGCGAAGCCAGGGCGACGACGCCCGTTAAGACCTTGCACAACGTGACGGTCACGGATTTCGACAGCGTCGTATACACATCGGCAAACGATGGAATGCAACCCTCCGTCGCAGCAGAAAGCCGAAAATCTCGAGCTACAGAGAATTTGCGACGCCGCGCGCGCGGAAGTAGTGGAAAACTTCCGGCTTCATTTCCTCAAACAGCAACTGGGCATCTATTTCCTGCCAAATTGAATGATTTTTTTTTGTTAATTTTGTGTAGTCATTTATCCTGCGCACGTACCAAAAAAAAAAAAAAGGAAGCAGGGGAAAGCGTGCCAGCGAACTTTCTTTTAATATTACCTCGTAAGATGCGCAAATTTAAGTCAATAAAAAAAAATATTTATACTGCAAACACATCAAAAACTTGTTATAGCGTTGGTGGCAGTGGCTAAGCCAAACATTTTTGATCCGGAGGGTGTTATACACCACCGGTGAAAAAAAAAGAAGTGTCCGACCAAAAGTTTTTTTAGCAAGTTACGAAAATAAGGTACGCAACTACGGTATGGAATTACCATTGGGGTGCCTTCACTGTAACTGAGAGCAGCAAAAGCACAACGAGCGAGAAAAGAAGAGCGCTACGATGATACGTAGCTTAATGCATTTCCCTATAACTTAACCATTTTTTCTGCTCTAATAAAGCCGTAAGGCTGTTTCGTTCACTGCAATATCTGCACAAAAACGACACGAGAGGAAAAGAAGTGATACACAGCGCTCGAGAAAATTTCGGGGGGGTGTTCCGACACCGAGACACCCAGGGGCGGATCCAGCAACTCACTTTAGGGGGGGGGGGGGGGGGGCGGTCACTTGAAGTAACACCGGAGAGGGGGGTAGGGATCATGACTTTTTTGTTTTTACTAGCACAAAAACCCCATCATAGCATAGATGCTGTTAATGTGTGCTCACAGTGGTCCCACTCATTTGTCCTAATTGGTGATAGGAGGTGGACGGCAAGCACTGAAGAGAGGGGGGCGGGGGATGCTGACACAGGCTTTGGGGGGGGGGGAGGGGGGGGGGGCGATCCCCCCCCCCCCCCCTCTGGACCCGCCACTGGAGACACCACCCCCCGGCTACGCTCCTGGGTCGGTGGAAAACGCAATTAAAGCGTAGTCACCGCTCTCCAAAGGCTCCGCTACGGTTTCCAAAGCGAGTGCGATAGGGGGCGACGGGAAAAGAATGAACAAATAAGCCCGATAAGGTCACCGAGATCGGCAGCGGACGGCCGCGTTCCTTATCGCTCGTGCGATAACATCGTTGCGCGGGCGGCCGGAAGAGACGGTGAAAAAGCGCGGCGGCGGATATTAATAAAGCAAGCTTAGCGTAACGAGTTCTTAACGCACGTGCCCAAACAACCCAGAACCGATTCCGAGCAACCTTCTTCCACCCCGGAAGTCCTTCCACTCCTTAACTATCAGAGAAAGGATATGGTTATGGCCTTCCTAGTAGTTAAACGGGCTTCCTTATCGCGGCTAAACCAGGATATCTATGCTACGCAACACCCGAAACCGAGAAAGAGAGAGAGAGTGAGGTTTTGTGAGTGAGGCAAGATTGCCTCCCTGCTCCGCACAAGTACCACAGGTTAAGAGAGAAAGAGAGCGCGACAGACAAAAGAAAAGTGCCCATTATCTGGCGCCCAAAACTAGGCAGACGCTATTTCGCACCTTCCTCCGGCGTTCTCTCTAATAGCCAGCAGTCGTCCCGAAGAGGAAATAAAACCTGAACCTAACCTGGCGCGAGATATTTCGGCCAGAGAGAGAGACCGGCCGCAGTAGGGAACCACCAATAAGAGGAGCTGGGAGGGGGGTCTATAAACGCGGATGACAGTTATACACACTGGAAAGTGACCAAACTGGTCCGCAGGCTTCACCGAAAAAAAAAAAATAAAGCGAGGGCTGCCAGACCAAAACACTTATCTCTTCATCGCACTGGCAAACGGCGACTAGCATTTTCGGAAAGTTACGGCGGCATACCACGGAAACGCACCAAGAAAAAGTACGGCTCTATCTCCAAACTCTTCCAAGTAAAAATAATGTGTGTGCGTGTGAGTGTTTTAAGAGGGTGAGGGGGGGGGGGGCATAAAACTTGTTTTATTTTATTTATTTTTTTTAGCATTAAAGGAAACTGCCAACTCAAACGCGCGTTCCAGCTCGGGAGTTCTATAAATCATGGGCGCATTTCCTTATCACGGAACGAATATCTCTAAGATCGGGGACAGCACAACCGGAAATACGTTTGAGACACGTGCTTCCTCCGCACTCGCAAATGCACAGTCGAGAGAGAATGCGACACGAAAGGCAGTGCCGAGAAGCTGGTCGTTAATACGGACTATCTCGAGACTAAACGAGAAAGTTTGCGACGATTACAAAACCAAAGCGGATGAACATCTCAAGAGGGCAAACCGAACGCCACTCTTATCGCCGAAGGGGTTGCGATCGTGCGTAACGAAGCGAGAGTTTATCGCGAATCAGTTCTCCGGAATGCCGCAATGTGGCGTAAAGGCTACGGAAGGGAATTAGACATGCACAAGTTTGTGGCCCGAAGCCACAATGAAATCCGTACGGATTTCTCAGACAGAAATCTTAAGAGAAACGCAGCCCGCAACAGCCACGCTTTGAAAACGGTGTCACTTCACCCCGATCCCTGCTTTTACGTAAAGGTCCCTAGAACATTATAGATACCGTGCTACCTTACGTCATCACAGAACAGCTGACACGGCGCATTGGGCAACAAACGCGTCGCGCTTACCGCGATTAGTCAAGGCAGGAAGGATTGACGGCGGCTCGAAAGAGAGAGGGGAGAAAAAAAAGACATGATGAAGAAGCGATGGTCTTCCTCGTTCTCGCATTAAAGAGAAGAGAATAAAGAGAAAATTCGACGCGGCACTGAAAGCACGCGAGGCATAAAGGAATGAGGTAAAAAAAGAAAGAAACCGCAAGTACGAGAAAGGAGCGCGAATAATGCGGCTGAGTGAGTGACGGGAGACGCCAAAACAGCGTCGTTCAGAACCGGACGTTCCAAGCGAGCCGCCGCCGCTTCGGTGAAAGGTCGAGGCGGCCACCACGTTGCTTCCCACGCACAACCTGCGTGAGCCCAGAAAGGAAGTAGAAAAATAAAGGGAGGGGGGGGGGGGGGGCACACTACCGTCAAAAGCCACGAACACGCCTTTCTTTAGGCTTGGGAGGGCAGGCCAAAGCCGCTCCCAAAGAAAAGGAAAACTCAACAACGTGGCAGACCGGTCCGAGGCCAGCCGAAAAAAATGCAGCCCCAAAACGCCCCTCCCTGAAACCAAGGCCGCATTGTGAAAAACCAGAACTATTGTACAAACCAGAAGTAGCGGCAAAGCGACAGCCTGCGAACGACCCCATCCTCCTCCAGTCTCCAATTTGAGGCGGCACCAGGGAAAGAGCCTTTATGGAACCGCCTTACAACCAAGCACTCTAGACGCTGACCACGCTCTACGTAAGGCATTATTAGCGTAAAGACGGAGAGAAAGGGGTTGGTACAACAGAGAAGACTGTACGCAGTCTTCGCCTAGAGTTGTTCGCACTAGAGATGCCCTAATGTGGATTACAAACAACCCGGCCAGCAGTCTCATTGACCACGTTCTGTTAGAAAACAGCGCGTCAAGTGCGTGACTACAGGCAAAAAACTCTACTAACTGGATGGAGCATGCAGACACAAACAGAACGAAAGCATCGAGAATAATCATTAACACCCACCAGCCCCCGGGGCTTTTCAGTCTCTCAAAAAGCACGCGCAACCTTTGACCGAGAAAGCCACGATAGGGTTGGGCGGGCTGGCATGCCCGAAAGGGCGCGCACAGATTGCCGCCGAGGGCGCGAGCATAAACAAGACCCAGCCAACCCAACCCCGGTCCACGCGTCCTCCCAAATCGAAAACGGGGCGCACACACAGGCAGGCAAGCAGGCAGGCAGGCAGGGCGAACAACGCCAGCTGTGCTGCTGCCCCGAGGAACGGGCTTTTGCTGTGAAGCACGTGCCACGCACGCAGTGCGAGCAACAAGGGGCAGAGAAAGAAGGTCAGCTACGGCGAACAACAACAAGCAATAAATTCCGCGGCGCGAAGCGCAGCGATTCTTTCACGCTTGTAAAGAAAGAAAACACAGCCACCACAAAGGAAGGAAGCGCAGCCCTCCCTCCCAAACAAGCTTTAACCCCCACCACCCTTAGCCCCCCAACCCATTCCGCAACTCCTCAGCGGGTATTGAAAAGAGACGCAAATACGAACTCCTCCTGGAGCTGCAAGCACCACGAGCGAGGAGGATCTGACTGCGGAGAAGAGGCGCGCGTACTATAAGTCTCTCGTGGGAGTAGAAACGCGAGAACACAAAAAACAAAACAACAAAAGTGGCAGCCGGGGTGGGGGGGTTCAACTAGGCAACCGGCCAACACAACCTCTCCAGCCACGGCTAGACGACGGCTGAAGCTCGGCTAGCGCCACGGCGCAGCGCATCGCCAACCAGTTTCGGCACTTATAGAAACGGACGCACGAACGACACACACAAACCGGTACGCACGCACGAACAGCGACGAAAGCTAAGCACCGAAGAAAGCAAAAGAGCGAGACAACCCCCCTAAAAGCGGCCAGCCGACCCGAGCGGTAGCAGCGAGCAAGAAATAAAGAGGCTACGCGCAGCAAAAAACAAAACACGCCGTCAGGAGGCGGGCGAAGAGAAACAGGAACGTCGCCTCCTTTCTCGTACACCTTGCACTTGCCAGCAGCTGTCTCGCGCGCTTCTTTGTTTTTGTTTCCCATTATACGCGCGCGTACCGCCCTCCCGCACACAGACGGGGCGAGAGAGAGGCAGGGCCCCCAAGGCGCTCGCCGCTCGTACGATGAATTGTGAGCGCGCGTGTTGGTTACGCTGCGTCGACCGCCATTCCAACCAGACGCGAGCGCGCACACACACACGGGCTCTTGGAAACCGGCACCCACTCCGCCGCAAAGAAACAAACAAAGTAACAACAAATCAAACGTAGTACATAAAACCGCGCCGAGGAAATGCCGCGAGAAGGAGTAGGGAGGGAGCGAGCGCAACCGGGCGGACGAAAACGTGCACGAGGGAGAAAGAGACGGCGCGAAACCAGCGACGGAGAGGAGGCGCGCTTGTACGCGGAGAGCGGGAATCGAAATGGAGTAAGGATGAAGTAAGAGAGATACGTTGCAGCAAGCCAAGCGTAAAGATTATACAAAGAAAAAGAGAAACAAGCGAGCGGCGCAAAAGGACACCGAAGAGAGAGAGAGGGAGACGCGGAAAGGATGAGAAGAGGAAGGCGAGAGAGAGAGAGCAATTTAAATGCGCCGACGTTCGTCCTCGGCCGACGAAGCGAGCGCTGCAAAGCCGATGACCTTGAGAAGCGAGCGAGCGAGCTTAGCGCCGCCGCTCCCTCCCTCCGCCACTCTCTCATCGCTTCCCGGCGGCACGGCAGCGCACGCACGCCCAAAAATATCGGTGCGCCGAATCACCCCCCCACTCTTCTCTCTCCAACAACGTCCTTCTCCAGCGAGCGCACAACACAGCCTCCTCGACCCTTTCGGAGAAAGGAAAACGAGGTTAAAAAAAAAATAAAAGAAGAAACGCAAGCACAACGCGAAGCCGGAATGAGAACAGAAACTAATAAAAAACAGCGATGCAGCCTCTTTAACGGCGAGAAGAGACATAAACCAGCTCTCTCGTACGCGTACAGCGAAAACGACGAAGCCAGATAAAAAAACGGCAAGCTATAAACAACAAAACGAAGGCGCGATAGAAACAAAAAGAGCGGGAAAATAAAAGCAAACAAGGAGGAAAGGAGAATCCGCTGGACGGATGACGACCGGCCGAGCAAAAGAAGACAGGAAAAGGAAAAAAGAAACGCATCAAAACGAAGCGAGCGGGAAGCTGAGATCTCTCTCGTGCGAGAGAGAGAGCAAAAGAGGCACTGGCCGGATGACTGGATCACGGCGAGCAATTGAATAAATAAAATGAACGAAAAAAAAAACCACACGAAGAGGTGGCACGCTCGAACGACGATGAGGCCAAATAAAAAAAAAAGGAAACACGAAAAAGAACGTACCGGGAAAAGCAGGGCGCCGCTCGCTTCCTCGGAGCGACGACACAGATAGTAATAAAGAAAAACGAGCGATGGTTGCGACCGAGGCAGCAAAATAGGAAAAGAAAAAGAGAAAAAAAAACGCGGATGGAGACGTAGCGGCCGAGGAAATTGCAGGGCTGGCCCGAGGAGAAATAACGCGAGGAAAGAAAAACGTAAGAAAAAGCTGAGCAGTGGGCGCTCCTGGAAAAAGAACTAGAAGTAAAGAAAACAGAAAAGGGGGGGGGGGGGGGGGGTACTACGGGGTGAGGTCAGATAAGTGCGTGTGATGAAAGAGCGGAGGAATTAAAGATCCCCAAACAGCCCGAGTGGGACCGGCTATCAAGGTGGAGGGTACGCAGAAAACAGCCCAAGCAGGCATCGAATACACGTACACAACACAGGCAAGAGAAGAAAGAAAAAAAAAGAGAAAAGCCGGGGAATCGGCAATAAACTGTCCGGGGGAGTTAAAAACGTTCGCTGAAAGAAAAACAGTAACGAAAATGGTCAGCCGCAATAAAGGAAAAAAAGAACAGCACTCAGCGAAAGAGGTAAGGTGAATACAGAAAAGATAGCGGTGGCGATAAAGTAAACAGGGTAAAAAAAAAAAACAAGCGCAAGCGAGGAGAGCCGATAAGCACGGAGCTCGGCTGAGAGATAAACAGCTAGTCAGACAGGATAGAAGGGGGGCAAACCGCGCGATAAAGAAGAACACAAAAAGCGCTCCACGCACGTAACAAACAAAAGGCCATGGAAAACCACTATACGAGAGCGGCCCGCTAGCGAAGGGAGCGCACGCCAACCGAAGAACAAACAAGAAAAAAAAAAAAGAAAAACCAGAAAAGCAAGAGCAACACCGGCTACACGACACGGTAGAAAGAGCTAAAGAGAACCGAAATAAAGAAAAAGAAAAAGCCCACACACACCAGGCGCTGCAGATAACGACAACACAAAGAGATTGAAACGAAACGAGCGCTCCACGAAAAGCAGCTCAGCGGGGTGCCGAGCTCGCGTAGAGGAGAGGAGGGCGCGGCAGCGAAGAAAAAAAGAAACGCATAAAACGAGACGTCGTAATAAAAGAGATAACAAAGAGAGAGAAACGTAAGCGATGGAGGAGGGGTCGCGGGGAGCGACGGAATGAAGAGAAAAAGAAAGAAAGCGCGCAGCTAATACACCTCCGCACAACCCAACGAGTTGTGTGTGTGCGGCCTCTCCCCCCCACCCTCTCCGGCTTCTCGTCGTGTTGCAAGCGTCGCCGCGCGTAAAAGGAAGAGGAAAAGAGAGCTCCGCAAAAAAAAGAGCTTACAAAGAAGAAAAATCGAGGACGCGCGCGTGAGAAGAAGAAGGGAACGACGGCTGCAGATACAAGAAAAAGAAAAAAGACGGAGACGCCGTCAGACGACGGCAGCAGAAAGAAGCGTTGGATCAAGAAGAAGAAAAAAAAGATAAAGAAAAAGAGGCTCTCGCCAGAAGGCAAACGGCGCAGTAGGAATTGCTGCCGCTTCTCGGTGCGTAGCAGCAGCAGCAAGGAGGAGGAGAGTCTGGGGATGAATAAAGCAAGATGAATCACGAAGCGGATAAAGAAGGCGGCGGACGAAAGGAAACAAGTCTGCGCCGCAGCCACGAGAGTAGTGCCTGCCTGCGCGGCGGCTGAACTGCCTGCCAGGCAGTCAGCCAGCCATCACGCCGGCAGCAGTCCCTTCCCTCCCTCCGCGGAAGTAACAATAACACTGAGCACGCCGCTGCAACGACCGACCGAACCCCCCCCATCTTTTTTTTGTTTTCTTTTTCCTTCGGACGCTTTCGCTGCTCGCAGCAGCAGCACGCTTCTTCTCCTCCACCCGTCCATTGTTCGGCGTTGTCATTTCTCCCACCCTCCCGACATTTCGGTTCCTCCTCGTCATCGACGAAGACGACGAGGTGGACGGACTTCGTCCGCCGCTCGCTCGGAGAGGGGGGACGCACGTCTATCAAGGAGACGACGGCAGGGTTTGCCTGTTGCCGTCGTGCGTGAATATGGGACGACGACGAGTAGAAGAAAGAGAAAAGCGGCGCGAGACAAAGCGGTTGGCGGGCGGGGGGCGAAGAAGGAGCGGACGGGCAAACAAATCGAGGCAGCAGTGGGCCACCTCTGTTGTCTCTCTCCGTCTTGGTTCGGCAGGTCTTTCTTCGCAGAGAAGACACCCCACAACCAGTGCGCTTTATCGAGACGGGAAACCGGCGCAGACAATCGACGAGGCACCGTTTTAGGACGGAGGTCGGGCGTCAGAAACCGAGAGAGGTTGAGGTCCAGTGAATTTGAAAACGAGATCCAGAGACTTATGCGTGTCTGATAGCACGTTCTATTTGTAGATAGCTTGCACGTGACGACACGGGCCGCAGCTTCTGTAACGTACCGACAATCCACGATGGCGGCCTTTGATGACAAACAAGTTTGCAGTTAACGCACTTCGATGTGAAAAACGTACTGGCAGGAACGCCTCTGTTCGCAAATAGCTAGAGAACCTTGCGTATGATGTTTTGATAACATTAATGTGACATCGCAAACTTCGCGTCCTCCCACCCCCTTTGATGCTGGTGTTCTAATAATGCACTTTCAGTGACTTCAAAGCAAGCCATCTATCTATTGACGTGTCTACGCGATTCCTGAATACGCTATAGTTATCACTCGGTGCATGAAGCTTCGGGGAAACCGGTCGATTAACGGAGTTGACATTTCCAGCGTATCGTTAAATAGCTCGTGCGCATCTCTCACGATATCCGACTTGTGAGCCGAATCCGCGGACGCATCACCGGCGACCTTTCCGAGGCAGAACGGCTGCCAACTGAACGCGAATGTCGTGTAGGAAGAAGCCGGCCGTGAGACCGATGGGCGGTCTGCGTCATTAACAGCCCAGCGTTCGTCGACCCCAGGAGCAGCAGCTGCTGCTAATCGCTGCCACGATTTTTGAAACGGGCGGTCGCAATCAAAGCGGACAAGCGGAAAAATTTAGCCTAGGGAAGGAAAGGGGAAAAAAAAAAACGCGACGAGGAGGATATCGTACCGACGATGCCGTCGTAATATGTCACAGAGAGCGCAGCTTGGTCACCTTGCGACGACCTCGCAAGGGCGACGCAATATATACATCGAAACTGACAGGTATTTAGGAAATGAAGGCACGCAGTAAAACAACGCGCCGCAATCAGCGAAAGGAACGCGCGTGTGTCAATCTAAAAAAGAGGTCAGCTTTTCTAAATCAACGCTGCTTTTTTTTTTTTTTTTTTTTTTTTTTTTTTTTTTTTTTTTTTTTTTTGACGCGGGAATGTCACGTCGAGAACACCGATAGATTGACACGATGCGGCACACGTATAATACTTCCGGAAGGCAGTGCGGCTCATGCAACGGCGAGTAATGTGTGGGACGGCTGCGCCAGAAAAAAGGACGGGGCAAAAAAAAATATAAAAAAAAGGAAAGGCAATAGGTGGAATGCCGCTTACACGTATCGCACAGGCAGGCATCGTCCGTCACGCGACCCGACTCGTACGCGTAGATCAACGGGAGAAAACAAAAGAAAGAAGAGGTCCCTGTAATTTAAAACCATCCCGGACATGTTACCCGATGCGTGGCGGGCGGCTTGCGACGGACGGCCGACAACACAGAGCTGACGCATGCCGGGGCAATATAGTGGCGTGACAAAGCGGTCGGGTTAGCGAGGAGAAAAAAAAAGAAGATAAAACGAGGACGAATTCACGTGCTCTCTCCCCCCTCCACCCCAGCGAAAACATGGATCATTAACACGAAAGCAATAACGGAAAATTTCCGAGAGTGTGTCGCGATGCTAAATACGTAACTGGGAGGCAATCACTGCATTGAAATTTATTCATTGTTGGGGGTTTAACGTCCCAAAACCACGATATAAGTATGAGAGAGGCCGCAGCTTGGAGGAGTCCCAAAAATTTCGACCACCTGGGGTTCTTTAACGTGCGCCTATATCTAAGTAAACGGGCCTCAGCCATTTTCGCCTTCCATCGAAAATTCGGCCGCCGCGGCCGGAATCCGATCCAGGAACCTTGGGGTCAGCTGTCGAGCACATTAACCACTAGGCAACCGTGGCGGAGCACTGCATTGAAATTAAAGCAAGACGTCGTTGGCGTTGTTACAACGGTGGATAGAAAAACAGTCAACCGTATACGAGTCAACAGTACTAGCGGGTGCTGTTTGTGCTGTTGACTGACGAAACGCGGGCAGCAAAGGGGATCGATGAATGGCGGTGATATTTTCTAAAGCAGATACGACGACGTTATACTACAGGAATGCCATAAAAAAAAAAAAAAACACGAATCCAGGAACCAATGTATTGCTCAACCAACTACGACATTAAAACTAAACACGGCAGGTAAGCCGCCACGACTGAAACGTTGCTCGGAAATTTTTCACTGACGCGACCAACGGTATTTGGCGTACCTCCTCCTCCTCTACTTCCGGCAACAATGCTTTGGAAAGAACCAAACCCTTCCTTCCGCCTGTTTTAAAAGGATTGCAAAACCACCCCGACTGTCGCGTTTAGGTCATCGCAGAGCGCCGACATTCGGGTACACGAACGTTCAACGAACCATAAAGAAACGCCGATCCGTGCGCTCGCTCGACGAATCTCTAACGGCGCGACACACCGCGAACGTCGGGAGTTATATAATGTCAAGAGACACCCGATAGTGAATCGCTTTTATAATGCCGGCGGGGATCGGCTCTGATATCTTTTAAAATGTCGCAATATAGATGCCGCGATTGCTGCGAGGCTCGTGGGAAAAATGAAAAGGGCGACGCGTGTGTGGATCGTGGAAGGGTTAGCATTAACGTTTCACTCACTGGGGAAGAAAACAGCGTGTTTATCTTGTAGAACAAAAGAGACCCTGGATGACCTTTTGTATTTTGAACACCGTCAACAAGCCTACAAAAGGAATCTCATAAAAAATAAACTCTCCAAAAGAAAGGCGTCACTGTTTCACGCGATTTCTGAGGTCAGACAAAAGCACTTCACGGAACCGAAAGCGAGAACTGACGGATTTCAGCTTATTAAATAAACACAAGTCACCATTACAGCCGGTGTCAACGAGAGCTTCGTATCGACGATTTAGCGAAAGAAACACGGGTGCCACCGCCTTGGGCTGTTTAAATGAATGTTTTATTTTTGCATATCTCGACATCATAAGGTTATGAAACGTCCAACGGTCCAAGCCCCCCGTTTTCATGCGTATGCGTCTACCGTACAACATTGTTTAGTCAAAATATGCAAAACGGCATGGCTATAGCCCAATATGGTGCCACCGAAACCCGTACGTAAAATAGTCTATATTATGCGAGTACGGTAGTTACAAAAACTTTGTGGGGCACTCCAGGTTATGACTGCACCGCACCTTCGCCATCAGCCAACGTCCTTACGTCACAAATGTGGCGTTGCACTTCCGTTACACAGCACGCTCTTGGGAAAAGGTATAAAGGCCTTTTTCAACGGAGGAGGAGGATCACTTCCTTTCTGGACTGCTGCGAAGAAATGCAAAAGCTGACGTCACAGCCTCGGCAAGGCATTTGGGGGGGGGGGGGGGGGAGGGGGGGGGGGGGGGGGGTTCACGCATGATAACAGCCCAGGGCGGATTACGGCTGCGCCGAGGCAGCCTTCGTTGGCAAGGCGCATACGAGAAGACACTTGTCTTCAAGAGCAAATCAAACAATAGGCGGCAAAAAAAAGACCAACGAACGGCGTGTCGCACGCAGATGCAACGCGAGAGGACTGATCGGCCGGCAGTCACGGAACACTCGCTGGCGGCCTTTTGTTTTCACCGTAATGCCCGTCGTCGGCGGCCGCGAGAGAAAGCTATTCAATGAACGACGACGACGAAGGAGAATCGATTCCGGCGAGAGATTGCGCGGGCGCCCGCCAGCCACGGTCAACGCGAATAATTCACGAAGGTTATCTTCCTTCCATCCATCCAGCCTCCGACCCCTCCTCTTTTCGTGACGCCACCAGCGCCAGCCAGCACCTCGGCGGCGAGAAAAGGACGAGGTCGTCGTTCATTCCGAGAAAGAAGCGCGTCCTTCTTATGCTCGGACCAACGGCGCCCGTTGCAGCACATAATCGCGTCGCCGCCGACACGTCACGGTCATGAGCCACGGAGAAGGCATTGAGAAAAAGCCAAGGATCGCGCGAAAGCAGCGGCGAGGACACACGACGAAAACAAAACCGCCCGCTGGAGAAATGAGAGAGAGAGGAGACGCTGTCCTTCGCAAAGCATGCACGCTTTGGCAAGCCAGCCCCTTCCGATGGGGAGAGAAAGCGAGAGTTTCGATAAAATAGCGGAACGAAGGCGGCTCGCGCTAATACCGTTAGGTGGTTTAAGTTTTGAGAAACGCTAGTTAAATACGCATACAAATCGACAAAGCGTTCGTTTCGTAGACGGAGGCTGATTAGCCGAGCAAAATAAACAAACAACGGTAAGGACAACTGCTAACTTGGCACAGGAATATGAATGACAATATACATCACTGTGACGTCACTGAGTTCACTTCTCTTTATCGCCCTCTCGTGAGACATTTACGCTCAGTAGATGTTCAGGAAAATTGTCAGGTTACGTCCTTGCTTACATTCGATTCTATTTATCTATACGTCATAATCTAAGTATACACTCGGAGCATAGCGCGTCACAAGATCAGTGACGTCGGCGGAAGAGGTGTGTCAACTTCAGTGTGGCGTCGCCATCCAGTCTCGTCAATGCGGATTTTCCGGTAACAGCGCTGCTCGCTTATCGAGGCAATTTTATTTTTAAATTCTAGTAGCGTAATTTACAAGCAGTGTTCAAACGTTGCGTTCCCCTTATGCTTCCCTCTTAAACGAATGGCCTACTAAAGAACTAACGTCCCGAAAGCGCGATATGATTATGAGAGACGCCGTATAGTGGAGGGGTTCGGAAATTTCGACCACCTGGTGTTACATCGCACAGTACACGGGCCTCCTACAGCTTTCGTCTCCGCAGAAATGCGACCACCGCGGCCGGGAACGAACCCGCGACCTTCGGGGGTCAGCAGCCGAGCACCGTAACCACTGATCCACCGTGGCGGTCGGCCTACAGCCGTAGCGGGTGCTCAATGGAAAATTTTTGCTTCCTTCAACTTGCAAATACTACGCCAAATCAACTTCACCGAGTGCGGGGAAGCCAGAAAGTCCCAAGGTTATTAGCATAACTGATCAGAGTCCCAAATTATTAGCATAACTGATAACAGCGTACCTAAGCACGCCGTTAAAGAGGGGGAAGAAAATAAAAAGCAAACAAACAAGCAGCCGCACGCCGCGACCCTGTGGGTGAGATAAGCGACGCGCGCTTATCGCAAACGAGGTCGCCGATAGCGGAGGAGCTGATGAATAAACAAACATGGAGGAGGAAAATGTTTGCGCAGAGGACGACGAAAACAACAAGCCGCACGTCGCCGCTGCCGGCAAGAAAGGAGCCGGAAATTCGGAAGCAACTAACGGCCGTCCTGTCCTCCTAATCTCGACAATCGCTTTTTTTGATAACTCAGCTAACAAGCTGACTAAGCTCCGATTACGCGCGACATTTTAATCATTTGTTCGTTTATTACGCGTTGCCGCTCGTACATACCGTTACGCCGATTACAAGGAGAGGCCCCGAACGGCTTCCGGTTCACGTCCGCTTACGTGTACCGCTAAATCTGGCGGAGAAAAAGAAAGCCTCGCCGGGTAGCACGAGTACAGTATATAAAAGACACGCCCGCAGATTCTCTTACACGTTTTCTTCCCCGAGTACAAGCGAGTATATTAAAATACATATTTGCTTAGTGCTGTGATGCGATTTTAGTTTCCATCCGGTGATGTGCAGCCTCAGCATGGGCCTGCGCAAGTCAGCTGCCAGTCAACCAACCAGGCCTTGTGCGGGACATGTTTCGGACTGTTGATGGTCGATATCCAGTTAGTACACTTAGCTATGCACAGTGTTATAAATCGTGCGCCTGTTATTTTAACGGAAAACGTGAGAGGAAACCGCGTACTACAACTTAGAAACGCGCTTTCCGTTTTGGTGCAGTACACCGATTGGGCACACTGCAGCTTGTCATACAAGCTGATAACGGGTTTTACTGTCGGGTCATTCGTTGCCAGAACATCCGGGGATTAGTCACCTTTACGAACGAACGATTAAAATGTAACCAACTACCAGATATTTTCAGCGACAAAGAAAAAAAAATAAAGTGTAAACGAAGCGCAATTGCTCATACGTGGCGAATCGCATGCAAGTGGCGTTGCATATCGTATTTTTTTATTCAATTTCACGCGCAACCGGGATTTCATTCCCGACCTAAATGTTGCACCCCCCCCCCCACCCCCCCTCAATAACAGCTCGACAGTTATTAACGTTCAGGGAATGGGTCAAACAGCGCTGGCAACCAGTAAGTGCCATAAAAAAAAACCAGTCGAGCAACTCGTACGCTCGATCTAGCGACGTTGTTATCCGACTCTCCGGCTGATTACGTATAATCAACGCGAGCCAACAACGGTCCAAAAAACGAGGTGGTTAAGTTGTTATGGGACGCGTGTCAAGGTTTTCCTCCCGATTTTTTTTTCTTTTTTTTTTAACACACCGCGCCAGGTCGAACCTCTTGCGAAGCCAGCAAGAACTGTTAATAAGCGATAACTGCTGCTGTGAGCGGCGACATACGGTATACACACGCCACGCAAATGCGGTGACGGCCGTATTTCAATCGACTATCGCACTCGTAGCTGGCCCTATGCAAAGCGTGGCTTTGGATCATTGAACCTCAACAACCACCACCTCCGGTCGGCCTTCGAAGTAATAAGTGCGAGCAGGCTCAACACAATCAGCAACACCGTTATCGCAGCACCGATGAATTCACACACCGTGGGCCGATTACCCACAAGGCCGAGCCTTGCGTGACTTCGTGCGTAGAAGCCGCAACATAGTAACGCAATCTATACTTAAACCTCGTGTAATATATAAAACATCCGAGGTATGCATTGTTAAGATTCATCTTTGAGCGGTGCACTCCGCGAGAATAACAAGCGTTTTCTTGTTTTGTTTTTTTTTTTCCCCTAAATCGTCGATGCGATAAAACGAATATAAAGCGACACGCGCTGTATTCAGAAACTTCTATATTGCAGCAGCAGCAGCAACACAGCGTCACCGCAAGAGCTAGCAGATGGTAAAATCAGTGAGACCTATACATAGCCTCAGCGTTCGGATAACACGAAGAAAGAAAGAAAGAAAGAAAGAAAGAAAGAAAGAAAGAAAGAAAGAAAGAAAGAAAGTGCCGGCAATGGAACTGTCAGCAGAAGAGTATTCAGTCACGAAAAAAAAAAAAGTAAGCGAGTCATCGCGCGCACACGCAAGCCGCAAGAGGCTGCGCAGACCAAATTTATCTTACCTGGCTGTCTCCCGAAGCTAACATCCCTAGACTAACCGAGGAAGTTAGCGCGGTAACTAGCAGACGGGTGAAACAAGCAGCTGCATGGAAACGTTAGCGTAGTATAATAACTGAACTACACGTTCGGCTGTTTCGTTCGTGAGTAAGACTGCCAGCAGAAGACGAAAACAAAAATACAAAAAGGCTCAGCAGTAACAGACCAGCCACACGAAGACGTCACATCTATTTCATTTTCATTAAGTTTTCAGTCGCCTTTCCGGCTACGCTTGACTCGTTCAGGCGTCTAGTCATTAACGCTTTATAAACACCGTTCCAACATTGGAACACCCGTTAAAAGGACTTGAAAAATGATACTTAGCGAAGGTTAATTACATTCAAAGGAAATGTGCTACGTACGAAAAAAAAATAAAAACGAAGTAAAAATCTCGAACATTTCGGAACTTTGCGAGCATCTGAATCTTGAAAGATAAATAGGATTAATAACACGAAAATAATACCCGACCAGCGGTTAACCGCGCCGCACATGCGCAGGCATAGTGGACCGTTCCCCAAAAAGTGAGAGACTTTCTTGCAAGGTTTGTTTTCCAAACAAGAACTTGTTATGGACTGCTTTTCGCGCCTCCTCTTCTCTCCCTTTCCAGTGAACGGTACGTAGCACTACAAAAGCTTTTTTTCACAAATTACTGCGGTAATGTCACGCCAACGATTTGCTAAACCGTTACAATACAGGCGAGACCAAGAATTTTCTAAGTAAAGAACCTACACACCACAAAACGAGCAGAAGGAACCTTTGTCCCCATTCAACACTGTCCCCCCCCTTCTTCCTTTTGTTTGTTCTTACCTCTAAGTCACAGCCCTTAATCCCCCATGCCTAATGCTTTTAACCTCCACCGCAATAGCTTCACCGAAAACTAAAGCAACCCAGTGCACCGACGAATCACATTCAAAGTTGGCTGTTCTTTTTTCCCAGCAAGGGTCGGGACTAGAAGTCGAAGAGTAAACACTCGCTGTATGACGCTAGGTTAACAGATTGTAAAACGTAAAATTATATATGCAGTAATAAGAGGGCCAGAGTTATTTCGTCGCAAAGCAGTTCCACGTGCGTAGAAAATATAAAAAAAAAATAAAGGAAATATACGGCATTTATAACCATCGTTTTGCATTATTATTACGGTGGGAGACAGCGTAGAGACATCTCAAAAGATGCGCGCGCCAAGAACCATGCATCAGAGGCACACATTCGCGCGTGCGCTTATTGTTGTGTCTGAAGGTACGGATAATCCGACTAAGATCGAACAGCACACAGCGAGAACGGCTACGAAGATATGTTTGTATCGCGCGTCATAGAAGATGTCGCGAATTCGACCTTTCGTTTTCTGGCGACTAGCGAAACACGTTTGAAATAATAAATATTCGAAAACACCGACCCTACTACGATTCGAGCTTTCGTCATAGGCGACAGATGTCACAAAGATGTAGGTTCGGCGACTGCTTGAATAGTTATTTCCGCTAGAGCTGTGCACGGGCTCCGGGTAGCCCGAAAGCCCGAGCCCGGCCCGCGGGCCGGGCTCGGGTATGCGGACGTCTTCCCAACTCGGGCTCGGGCCGGGCTCGGGCTACTCATCTCGGGCATCGGGTGGGCCGGGCCAGTTGCAAAGCCCGCATCAAACCAAAAAAAAAATATAGACGTTGTGTCGCAATTGTTTTCTAGCACTTAGCCATGAGCACACAGGTCACCTTTGTGATTATTTATCCATACAACCATCCTCCTTTCCTGCATCATAGATAATAAACTGCTGGAAGAACAAGGAGTCTAATTATTCTAAGCTTGCTATGCTTGCGAAAAAGATATTTGCGATTCTGGCTACCATTGCGAGCAGCGAACGGAACTTCAGTTCGACAGGATATGTGATGCACCGCACTTCACTGAAGTCCGAATCACTGCGCAGCTTGTTATTTTTACAGAACTTGTAATCTGTGTATACACATTAACATATGTCGTTTTCATATGTTTAACATTGATATGTTGAATAAAATGCAACATGATCAAAAAGTGATATCTTGTCTCCGCAGCAAACTTTCATAGTGTCGGGCCGGACCGGGCCGGGGTTTGTGTTTTTGTACGTCGGGCCGGGGCCGGACGGGCTCGAAGCCCTTTGGGGTCGGGCTCGGGCGGGCCTGCGACGCAGTCAATGGGCCCGGGCCGGGCTTGAAAATTAGGCCCGTGCACAGCTCTAATTTCCGCGCCACACACGCGCGCGCGTCTAATGGGAGAGTTTTGAGACGGCGCGGGAGAGATAAGAAGCAGATATGAGAGAGGTTATCACACCGACAGTGAACATAGTTAACGGGTGGGGCGAAACGCTAGCACGCAGCGCGCGCGTGGCAACAGCCACGAACACACCGTTATCGAGCCGACGCCTCGCTCGTCCGCTACGAACCGACGTGGCGGCGTCCCGAGCGAGATAAGGTGGCACGCAAGTTGACAAGTCTTATCGCCGATGACCTTTGCACCGAACGCAATAGGGCGTACGATACGGAAACGCAGCGCCCGCAATCACTGTAATCGCCGAACCCCACTACAGCCGAGTAACATTTTGTTAAAACGCAACGCTGGCTATGTAATAATGCGAGAAGCTATGTAATGATAACTGCTGAACGAAAGAAGGGCTCGTTTTTCTTCCGTAAAGCACTCAACAATAATTACAACAGACAAAAAAGCCAAGGAAAGTATAGGGGATCATATTTGTGGTAAGTATGATGTGAATGTGAAGAAAGAAAAGTGGACGAAAAGATAACTTGAAGCTGGCAGAGACCGCACCTGCGACCTTCCGAATGACGCGTCCGATGCTCTACCAACTGAGCTACAGCGGCGGTCATCCCGACGTCCAACTTACTTTATGGGGTATATATATGCACTTAAACCTGGGAGTGTTAGTCAGCGCAGCTAGTAGCCATGGCGGCGAGTGTGGAACACTTTTGCTGCCCGCTGGTAGAAAAAAAGAGTGCTCCACAAACTGCTGGGGTTTTATGGCCCAAAACCACGGTATGATAATGTGGGACGCCGTAGTGGAGGACTCCGGAAATTTCGACAATCTGGCGTTCTTAAACAAGCACCTAAATCATAGCACACGGGACTCTAGCATTTCGCCTCCATCGAAATGCGGCCGGGGATTCGATCCCGCGACCTTCGGGTCAGCAGTCAACCAACGTTGGTAGACCACCGCGGCGGGTGGGAAGCTATGTATACTAGAACACATCATCCAACAGCGTCCACTTATTTAGCCATCCTTAGTAAGCGGTAACCAGTGCTGGTAAGTTATGAATATCCCAGACAGATAATGTACGCAAAGCAATCGCTCGAGGTTCAAAACGAAACAGACGCGCCACCCAACGAGCCACAGCAGCCGCCGTAGCATGGAAAGCAGAACAGGACGACGATACACAAAAGGGACCAGAGAACAAAAGGCCATCAGTCTGCCGCTGCTGCCCGGACTATATCGCGCACAAACACAGGGCTGGCTGGCATGCCCGCTACTTGCGTTGCGGACAACGACGATGGCGATAGCCAACAAACGCGGCGTTAAAACATGCCCTTCCCGAAGCGCCGGCTGACCTTAGACACGCTGCAAAAATGACACGTAAGCCGCCGTGACTCTTTTGCGTTCATTGTCCCGCATCGAACGACCAACGCGGGGAGAGATGAAGGAAACAAAAAGAGGTCTTCACGTTTCGTGATAACGGCGAAATTACAGCCTCCCCCCCCCCCCCCCAACCGATAACAAAAAACGGAACAGAAACGTGCAATAGCACTCTTCCAGCCTGCGCGCGGTTCGTGCGCAAAATACACCGCGTTATCTATCACGCACGCACGCAGGTGCGTACGCCTCTCTCCATTCGCTATCTCCGCCGTCTCGCAGCGCTGCGTAAGCAAAGCGGACACAAAAGGGAGACAGATAAACAAGTCGTAAGGACGTTAGCGATAAAGGCCACGGGCCCGACCGCTTAATCTGAGAGATAGTCGAGAATGGAACGCACTGCACTGGCAGCGTGAGAGAAGTGGCGAAAGAGCAACGTCGCCTAAAGATAGCGGGCAGGAAAGATAAGCGCACGCTCAAGCTTTTTCTTTATTTTTCTTTTCTCGCAAAGGTGAACGAAGTTAGCAAGCTGCGCAGGTGGGCAAGCACGGGCGGACGACGTGACGTGACGTGGCCTACATCCGAAATCGCAGCACCGTGCGGCAATATCCCAGAAGTGACAAGACTGTGTGTGACAGTCGCGTAATGAACTCCTCGCTTTTTTCATTTATATAAATAAATACGAGCTCGAGTACACTACAGCGTGCGGTGGCAACAGCGAAGTCGTTCCGAACGCGAAGTGGGAGGCCGTAGCCTCGCGGGAGGACCTCAACCATGAAAACGTTCAGAACAGTCGACGCAAGCGCACGCGGAGCAACTGCCGGAAAAAAATAAAAAAAAAATAAATAAAATAAAAAATAAGCGATCGAGGCGCGTGGCCGACACCCAAAGGGCACTCAATCATATTCCACAACGTGTACCGGCCGCAACAACGCGATTCGAGGGGTAATTTTTCACGTGCCCTCCTCGCTTGCACAAGGCTTCGCTCAGCAGGAAGAGGAAGATTCCCCGAGACGCGGTAATCGGCGCGAGGATAATAAATTCCCGAAGGAAAAAACGCTACAAACAAACACGCGGCGGCTATCTCGATCGCAAGTGCGAGCCCGACGCCGAGATTTTAGAAGGCTTAACGTGACATCAGTATGAAAAAAAAAAAAAGAGCACTGTGGAGGAGCTTTCGCTCCGCTACAAAGATAGCAGGAATCGATAAAGAAGCTGACGCGCACGAGAGAGTCATTTGAACTTCAGGACTAAAGCAGTTTCGGTGCCAACTATACCGCAACTGCGCTCGATAACCGCAAAGCAGCGATAATAGGCACATGCTATCGCGAGATGACGCGTAGGCCCTGTCCTGGGGAGGAGGGGGGGGTGTGAAAGGACTAACCAAGCCATCGTCACTCTTCCAGAAATATTCCACGAACGGTCGCACCTATGTCCTAAACGACAAAGTTTTCACCTTACGGAAGGTGTAAGAGTGACGCACCAATCTTGGACGTATCATCCATGACTGGAAGTACAGCGGGAGCGGAGTTCAAGAAAGGAAAGAACTGTCACGACGATCGTCGTTTACGGAGAAGATACACCCCTCATACGGACGTCAACGTTTTTTGTTTTGTTTTTTTCTCTTACACTACGTGAAAATAAATAAACATCGCGAAGCGAAATTCCCCAGCTAGGTAAGCACACTCATCTTCGCGACCGAGCAAAACCAATACGGAGTCCTGCGTCACCGCTGCCCTCAAGGTTACACCTTGGTCGGGTGGAATGACGCGACGACGGGGACAGAGAGAGAGAAAGACGGGGGGAGAGTGGCGAGGCCTTTTACATGCTGGGCGTCCACCCTTTCTTCCTTCAAGCAAATGGCGCGCACGCAGCAGCAGCAGCATCAAGCGTTATGATTATTAACAGTACTTCCCACACGAGGCCAAGTTGCGTGGCAGGTAAGGCAACCCACCTCCGCGAGAGAGAGGAGAACGGGAGAAGGCCAACGCCATAAACGTAAGAAAAAAAAACGCTAAACCGGACGAACGGCGCGCAGACACGATCGAGGGAGCGGGGAAGGCAAGAAAGAAACAAAAAAAAAAAGATACAGACGCAGCACGGAGAAAAGATAAAAAAAAAAGAAAACCGGTGAAAGGAGGCACGTACGACGACAGCAGCAGCAGCAGTGCGCGCGGTGCCAGGCGGGGGCTTGCGAAAGCGTCCCGCACGAACGAACCAAAGAAGAAAAAAAGCAAAAACTAGCGCCGCGAGCCCCCGCAGAGCACCTGCTCGGTAAGAAAAATCGATAGTCCGGAATTCCCCCTTCCCCCCACCACCACCACCCTTATAGAGGGAAGAGGCTCTTCTTTTTGTACGCTCGCATTATACTGCCCTCGAGCGGCGCGCACGGACTGACACAGCGTTTTTCTTTGTTTTGTTTTTTTTTCTTTCCTCCCTCCTTCCTTCCTGCGCCAGTGCACCGCGGAGCTTTTTTTGTGTGTCTTTCGGGTCCGGCCCGTAAACTCGCTCTTTTGTTCCTCTTCGCGAGGAAGCTCCGCGTTCCGTTTCGCCGCTTTCTAAACCTCCTCGGTTAAACCCGGACCTTACTACACACCATACTACGACAAACGAGCGAGACAGCGAGAGGAGAGACTGCCGGTAGTCGTGATAGTGAGATGCCTGCGGTACGATCACGTAACTACGGGGTTGCGGGGGGGACCCGTCCCGCTTCCAATACGTCAAGTCGCGCGACGTGACGGCCAGACAAGCGAGCGGCGGAGAGGCGGCAACAGAAATAAGAAGCAGCACGAGAGTCCCAGCCGCAACAAGACCGGCAGGCAAGCCACGCCGCCAAGACACGAGCAGTCTCTCCCTGACGTCGAAGGTCTTTTCCGGACGAGCTTGAGCCAACGCGGCACACCGCGAGGAGGAAGCGCAGCGGCAAAGCACTACTAAAGAAGAAACGACATCACCACCAACCGCGCTGGATGCTGCACAGCGGAGCGAGCAATGCCTTCTTGGACCCCAGCCTGCTTTCCCCCCCCTCCTCCGTGAGAAAGAAGCGGCGTCGAGACGACGACGACGTTTAGAGGTTCACCCCTCGGGCGAAGGAGTTAGGAGAGCAGGTCCTCCGCTCGCTTGGCAAGGCACGGCCGGTACCCCCCCCCCCCTCCAAGCCAGCCACGGCCAGTGTTCGCGCGACCCAATTTCGGCCCGTGCAAGCAGCAGCCCAGTACTATACGTATATACTACGCTCTAGCGGCGAGCGGCCCGTAACGGTGAAAGATGGCGGCCGGCCCCGCGAGCGCTGCTGGCAACAAGAAAGAAGCAGCGACGACGGCCCGGGAAGTAGGTGAATCGGCAGCGGAAAAGAGAAGTAAAAAAAAGAAGAGACAGCCTCGCCGCGCTGGCGGACAGGGCCGTGCCGGCATGGGACGATGAGCAAACGCGAAGACGATGATCAACCACCCCGACGGGTAGTAAACTTGCTTTTCATCAAAGTGATGGTTCCAGCTACGGGACGGAAGAGCGTTGGCAAAGTGAGAGGGAGATAAGAGGGAGAGGGGTCGAATAAGATGGCCTACCTTGTGACGACGACGACGGGCTGTGCCAAAAAGGCCGTGTACTTACAGAGCTCGCGAAAATTTGCGAGACGAGTGTAGGTGACGGCGTTATCCTTTGAAAAGTGGGGGGCCTCACCACCACCCTCCTCCTCCGGAGCGCAAAACCAGAGAACTTAATAAAGCTCTCTTAATAAAACAACGATCTCGCTGAACGAAGCTCGTCGGTCGGCCCAGGGCACAAGCAGCAGCCTCGGTACACATCTTTTTTTTCTCCACACAGGAGGAGCTGCGGCGTATCCAACATCGGGACGACTTCGCGCGACAGAAGACGTGAACGACACTACGTCAGCGGCTGGCACCACGGTGGCGGTGATCGTGAAGTGTTGGGTAGGATGCTTACAAGGCAAGGTGCTGGTGATGATGGTGGGGCGCCGGCTGCGATGCGTACAAGTGTCCCGCCGGCAGTGTCTTCACTTTGCTCATGATGGCCGGGAGCGGGCGGCGTGCGTAGACTCCGGCGACATGGCGCCGCGGCTGCTCTCCCGAACGAACCACGACTGTGCAGCGAGCACAGCTCCGAGCGTGCTTCGCTCGCGGGGAGCGCGAGTAGGAGATGGAAGAGGGGGGGGTGGATAGAAAAGAACAAAAAAATATATATGTAACAAGAAGAAGGCCGCCGAGAGCGGGCGGGCGACAGCCAGCGCAACGCGCGCTCTCCTCTCTCTCCTCTCCTCCGGCGGCGAGTCAACGAACGCGAGCAACGGAGGACCGGTCCACGTCGAGGCCTCGAGGGGGAGGCCGGCGGCTGAGCGCACGCGCGCGCTCGACGACGCGGCGTGCCGACGCCGCCGCCGCGGCAGCCCCAAGGATGCGTCCCTCCTCTCCCCCCCCTCCCACTCTCCTCTCATTGTTCCGCTAAGGTCAGGGACTCGGGCCCGCGCGCCGCTTCCCACTTCGCGCTGTCACCACGACGCGGCTGGCACCTTCGGCACCCCCCCAAGTGTGCTTACCCCCCCTTACGTACTACACTCACTAGTAGGAGGTGGTGTTAGTAAGGCGCCAGAAGCAACAGAAGACGGCGGCGACAGTGCAGTTCGTAGTTGTAGTAGTACATAACACTGCTTCCCCTCTCACCTGCCTTCGACGCGTGCGGGCGAAGGCCTCTGAGAGAGAGACCCGACAACCGCTGCGAAGGAACCCCCCCCCCCCCCCTCCACTCGTGCCTCCATCTCACGGTTTCGAGGAAGGAACAGGCAAAGAAGGAAGTGAAAAGAGAGGTGCCAGCCGAGTCGGAAAGAAAATAAAAAAAGGGAAGCCTTTCACGCATCGCAACCTCACTGTGTGTGGAAGATGCGGCGCTTTCGCCCCACCCCTCCCTGCCTACCTTTACTATTTGTTCTCTTTGTCGCACTTCGCAGAACTAAGAGGGAGTTCCCACATCATCACTAACCCAGTGGGGCTCGGTCTTTTTTCTAGCATTTTTTTTGTTTGTTTCGTTGAATTCTCCACGCAAGTTCCTTACGTTTACAATCCCCCACCGCGCAACTTGACCTCCACGGTCGACCCCTGACGTAATTGCGGCAAGACCCCCCGACGACCTTCCTTCCTTTACAACCTCACCCCGCGAGTTCCTTTATCGACCTGCAAAATGAAAAAAAAAAGTGAAATAAAATTAAAAAAAAGAGGAACGCCCCGGGCCGAAAGCGATCCGACGGAAGGAACGACAAGGTAAGGTCTTGCACCCGCAAGCAGCGCGCGCACACGCAACGGAATGGAAGAAAAGAGAGCGGAAGCGAGGCAACAACAAGCACGCGGCGCAACCGACGACGTCCCAAAAAAAGTGGGGACGGGGTCACGCAGGGTTCATTCACGTCACCCTCCTCACCCCGCCGCAGCCGCTGCATTCGTTCGCTTCGCGTCAGCCAACCGCAGAAACAAACACAAAAATACAGGCAAGAGAGACAGACACACAGAGACCGTCGTAGCTCTCAGCCGCGCGAAACAAAAGAGCGACACGGTGAATCCGTCCGGACCTATCATCCTCTCCTTCCTCGAACCCTCCCTCCCCCTAGTACGCCGCCGAGGACGACGGCGCGGCCGGCGTTACGTTAGCTAGCCTTGGTCCTCCGCGTTGTCCCTTTCCGCGAAGCGACAGGCCTGAAAGCGAGATGCGTTCTTCATCGCGCAACACAAAACAAACAAAGCGCGGCGTGTGCGAGACACCACGACGTGGGTTAAATCGATTCAGGTGGCATTGCGCGAGGACGCCAGAGTGGAAAGTCGATTCACAGCCTCTCTCTAAGTGCTCTGTTAAAATATTTCCCCAGAACAGACCCTCGCACACTTCAGCCCGTTACAACTGAAACGGCAGCGCGCCTACACCTTCCCTTCACTGGAGAAACAGTTCTGCTTTCCACTGAACTGCAAGTTTTTTTTGTTTTTTTTTTTCTCGTCTATTGTAAACAAATACTACGCACATTACGAGTAAAACGTTCATCGTTGCTACCTAAAAGATTGACTGGCTGCTAGGTTGGCTGAGCGACGATGTCAGAATCCCCGACGAAACATACCTGGACGTTCAAGCTTCCGACCCAAAACCAGGCACACAAACGTGTCTGTCTGGGAAAGTCAATATCCAAAGCACCCGAGAAGTGCTTGGAGTCATGAAAATGAGTAAGCGCTATTGGATGGAGCATTTATGAAAACGCAGTCCGCTCCAAAACAAAATGCCTGTGTCAGGGTCAGAAAGCTAGGGCCCAAGATCAAACCGCAGGGCCTGTTGGAAATCGGAAATATACCCCGTGTGACAGAAATAGGTCGACCGACAGACTTCCACCTCCAAGAGCCCCCGGTGCTCGCAGTCATCGAGCATATTCGGTACACTTCGAGCAATTTTCGAAGGTTGCAGTAGCGGACCAATCTTATTAAAACTACGCAAGCGCTGTACCTTTGAGAAATTACAAAAGCGATAACGCTCCGGCAGACACGCTACAGAAAGGCGCGCTGCAACGTACACATTCAAACATAGTTCCTAAAGGAACGTCGGGCACGCGAGAATGAAAAGAAGACACACTACAAAACAAATCACGCATACCACCCTCGAAAGAAAGGAAGGAAGAAGTAGGAAGCACGGATGGCATCACAACGACGCCAGCAGAGTGAAGCGCGCCTCCTTCTCCTTGCCCGGCCAAAGCGGCAAAACTTCCATCTGGAGGAAGAAGTAGCTTTCACTTCTTTCCGGAAAGCCCCGCACATCTATCTACCACCACCGCCCACACCCGCGTGGGGCACGCCGAAAAACGGCACACACGCGCGTACACAAAAGGCCGGTCACCAGGTGCCGAAGAAAGCCCTACCTACTACAACATAGTACACCGGCCGGCCGGCCGGCGCGGCAGCGGCGAGCGAGAGAAGGGATTACGGGGGTCGCGTCCATTATGTAGGAGGAGAACCGCTCCTATTTTTATAGAAAAAAAAAAAAAAAAGAAGTACGCCGGCTGGCTGGCTTCAAGAGCGGCGGCATTCGCGCTCCGGTGGTGCAGTCACCCCTTTCCCGGGCGTCCCATTTAGAGCAAAAACAACCCTCGCATCACCTCTCTTTCTCACTCTCTATGTACGGCAGAAAAGGCCTCGCGTGGTGGTGGTGGTTCCAGAATAGCGTACAGCCACGTGCTCTCTCGGCCGTGTCGAGAGAGGAACCGCCGAAAAAAGAAACTCGTCGACCGGTATTATATAGAGGGAGATGAAAAGGAAAAAGAAATAAATAAGTTAGAAAACGAGCAGAGAAGAAGGTGGGAGACACTTTCGCCAGGCCGCCGACGCCGCCACATAGACGCGGGGAACGAAAAAAAAAGAAAAAAAAAAGTGAGGTCATCCGAGCCAGCGGCGAAAGCGAGAGCAGCGCGCATCGAGGAAGGTAGCAGCAGCGAGCATTTGGGGAGGACACGCGAGTCGCCGTCCGTCCGCTCCACCGTCGTAACCCAGTTTGGTTTTGATTTTTTTTTTTTTTCCTCCGTTGGCGGGGATGTGCGAGGAAATTTTCCGTTACGGAGGTAAGGCGGATTGAGAAACTGGAGAAAAAAAAAAAAGACGATTGAGGACAATCGTGGAAAGTGGACGCCGCCCGGATTAGGCAAGTGGTCGCGTTTTTCCTTTTTCACGGCTACCCTTCCTTCGGTGACACTCGGGCGCGCATGAACTTGATCCAGTTAAATACAAGGTAGCTAATATATACCCAAGTCCAGCGCAGTTGGGCAGGTAAGCGGTTTCTCAAAGCGACGAGCAACCCTGTTTACTGGAAAATTCGGTCGCACCAAACCACACACTTCGACGTAGTGTGGACGTTTCCATAAGAGAGGTAGCGCCTCCTTTCTGGACTGCTGCACGGCAGTACAGAGCCTGCCTCGGCAACGCATTCTTGGGGGGGTCACGCATATTTAAAAGATGCCCCGATGGGATTACAGCGGCGGCACCCAACAAGTCCCCGTTGGAAAGAAAGCTCATTTACGAAAAAAAGAAAATGTGGGTGACTATAATCCTCGACTTCCATGTTTGAAAACAGGGGTAGGCGCCGTCGACATACTGGGGCGCTTGTAGCGACGTCGGGGCGCGTAGGCTCCGCCCAGCGCAAAGCTCGCCACCGCCCTCTATGATGACGTGACAACTGGCACAGCAGCTGCAAAGCTGCCTCCGAACACAGCGCGTCAGGGAGCCTCCCCGACGCGCTGTGTTCGGAGGCAGCTTTGCAGCTGCTGTGCAAGTTGTCACGTCATCATAGAGGGCGGTAGCGAGCTTTGGTATCAAATGTATCCGATATAACCATAAACTGGAACCAGAACCATCTATTTCGTAGCGGTCTCATTTATTAGCATACTTTTTTTATGGATATTCGCAAAGCCGGAAGTAAGCGCTCGACCGGAAGCACTTGGAATAGAGTCACTCGCTGCTCGAGCCACCAAATAAATTGGTAAACAACATGCGCTCCTCGGTCAGATCTAGACACACTGTAGTGCAACCTTCACAATGCGTTGATCAAGACCTCCGGTGTGCAATTATAACTAAAACCCCACCATAAAAAAAAGAAAGGAGTATTTGGAGCGTATTTCTGCCACGCAACGATAACAGTCTTCTTTCTATCTCGCGTGCCTTCCTCGCGCTATCGCCCTGCGCCCTCCCCCTAACCCGTTCACGAACGGTGCACAGCTATCAGCGTGACATGGCAATCTCGATACGAAACGCGGCGAGCGCACAGTTTTCGAAAAGGGAGACGCAAGAAAGCCAGATAACGGTTATCGTAGTGTGGCAGAAGGACGCCCCAAACACTTCCGTTTGCCTTCAGAGCGAGATGCACTGGACTTGTCAAGCAACGGAGAGGTAGGAAAAAGCGAGGCACGAAAAAAAAAAAAATGTAAGTAAGAAGGAAAACACGGTTCATCAAAACTACCGAAGCAGCGACTAATCAACATGACCGAAGTCAGATCGACAAACACGATATCAAAGAAAAAAAAAAAAATGTCCGAAAGGAGAGTATGTACCCCTGCCAGTTAAGTCAAAGAAAAAAAAAAGTCTGAAAACAAAGCAAAAAAACAGGCGTTACGCAAAAACGTTGCGACTGGAAAACAGATCCGAGTGCACGACGTCGAACGACACGCTGCCGCCCACACTGCACGCAACTCGTTGGCGAAGCCTAAAAACACCGTTTTATGGGGCTGCGCGAATAGTGAAATTTCATCTCGAAGCGAATAGTGGCCAAAAAAATATCGAATACAAAATATTCCGTTAAAAATTGAAAGAAATAACAAAGAAACGAAATCTGATCACGTCCTGGAGTAAGATAACGCGGTGAGTGACCGCTACCGAAAGACTAGAAATTTGTCACGCAGAAACAGAAGCCGTTCTGCATGACCGGGCTTAGCGCTCACTCACCGCTGATGTTTCGGTGTTTCCTACAATTGAAAACATGCGCTCACTGGGCGCCTCAGTCGCAGGGACGGGAAGGTATCGCAAAGCAACTCTGGAGGTGGCTGTATAAAGTGAAGCTCCGTGCTCTTTCCGCTACACATAGTTTGCATTGACGTCACCGTAGCCGCCATCTTAGGACGCCCAACTGGTTGAGATGCTGCGTGAGCTCAAACGGTGACATCAGATTAGTGCCGGTGTCCCACACGTTCCGTCATGTTCCCCCCTTCGCGCCGCTCACGAACAGAAGAAAGTGGGGAGAGCACAAAAGAACGCCGGGACCGAACGACTCCGTGTCATCCTCTGCAAGTAATTGTAATATATGTGTGTGTGTGTGTGCGTGTGTGTGTGTGTGAAGAAAGAAAAGTGGACGAAAAGATAACTTGCTACTCGGTCCCTGCCGGTGGCACGTTATCTTTTCGTGCACTTTTCTTTCTTCACATATATATATTACAATTACTTCTAATAGCATCCCCTATACTTTCCTTGGCATTTCTGTCGGTTAGTTATTAATACTGCGTTTAACAAAGCAAACGAGCCCTTAGATCTACACTTCTTTCCTTCTAACGAGATAAATAGTTCCTGCTGCCGCCATCTCAGGCCACCCAGCGCAGAGAACCTGTCTGTGACGTCACGCGAAAAATATGTATTTCAAAGGATGCCCCTCTCTTGGTTGGGATGAGGGGCTGACCGAAGTATTTTGAACCTATCGACTATTATGTCTGAGCTCAGCTTAGCCGGTCATTTTCTGACGCTAGCAGTTCCACAGCATCCCTGGCTATGTTTCTAGGATATCAGTCAAAGTTTCAACGAAATGCCTTCTATAACGACGCTAGCGTTAGTTTTAGCCACGTGTCCCTATCCAAGTTGCACCGCTGACCTTTGTCGCGTCTTAGATATTCGTTCTGTGGAACTATTCAAACCATCAATAAATACCAGTTATTCGAACCAGAATGTTCGCGCACGCCTATCGTTTTACAGACAAGATAAGGAAAAATCGCCGAGAATCGGAAATGCAGAAAGGGTCAATCCGAATTATGATGATGATGATGATATGTGGCTGTTCCTTTTTGAAGGAACAGCCACATATCATCGCGCCGTCATATTTGCGCGCCGTCTAAGTCCCGCCGTATCGGAACTTGGGGAAACGCGCGGTAGAAGCACCGGCGAAGCGACAGAAGAACGGGTCATCGACTCTCACCTGCTCGTCGCGGCTAGATCGATGGACGCCGACGTGGCCCGGACGGGACAGAGACGAGGGCGACTGCACGGCAAGGCGCCCCGTCGTCCCGAAACGTACGGCGCGGCGGCGGCGGTCCAGAACGGCAGGGCGTACGGATGATGCCACACCAACGGCGGTAACGGATGCCACATCGGCGGTGGCGGCGGCGACGGTGTCCAGCACTGCCTCACGAGGTCCCAAATCATCGTTCCCACAACGCACGTCGAACGCGAACCTCCACCAACACGTGTGTGCAGTAGCAGTAGGCATCAGAGCGAGTGCACGCGAAACGAGTATTCCAGTCACTCGTGAATTCGTAGTACGCGGGAGTCACTGAACAATTACATACCTCGCTCTCTGTCTCTCTCCCTTTTTTTTTTGGAAAACGTGAGGACCACGATTTTCTGTTGAACAACACTGACCACCTTCGATTGGGCATAGTCGGAGCGTTTAGGAGGAGAGTGAGGGGCTTTTAGGCAGCATGACGTCGGCTGGTCGTTTCCGCATTTCCGTCATTGCCCCCCCCCCCCCCCCCCCCCCCCCCCATTCTACGCCTAAACAGGCAGAACCACCCCATGTCTAGCTACAATCCTTTATCTCTACTTGATCTATCGGCACGCGGAAACATGCACCGAAGAGCCTCCCTGCTGCATGGCCAGCTTTGCAAGGTTTTCTTTTTTTTTTTTTCCAAGGAGACCAATACTCCTTTTTCCTGGGACACCCAAGTGCAGCTGACTGCTGTTCAGGTGAGCTGGCCAGTTTTCCCCTCCTCTTACAATGAAACATTCACTTACAGTGAAAACAGATTTGAGCAACAAATTACGTTTAAAAAGAATTACTTTTCTGGAGAAAAAAAAAAAAAAAACCAAGGTCTCTCCCCACACTGACTTGTGGGACATTTTGCTGCAGACTGGCAAAATAAAGAGAACGAAAATGAGTTGCAGCAAGCCGGTGAATTTATCTCACGAACCTCTGTTGTCTTTTATAACACTGTTTACCACAGCCTCCTGAATTATGCCACTCGCGAAAAAAAAATAGAAAAAAACCCTGTACATTCCATTCAAGTTGCCAAATATATGCACGTACCACCAAAATAACGGGCAGGCAATCCACAATCTCCTCAACACAACTCGGAAAGCGCCACCCCTAATTGTAATGCATTCACTCGTCACAACTAGAGCATGGAGTAATCCAGAGAATATAAAAGGCATTATATAAACTGCGAATTGAGTTCAATAGTCGACACTAAGTTTTCTTGGAAGAGAATTGAAATTCAGATTAAAATGCGCAGCATCCCCTCCTAGCTTTACATTGGGAATTAGCTACACAAGGCACAAAAGTTCACAAAACGAACTGATACACTTATCTCTACACATCAGTGCAAAATTTTACCAGTGAAAAATCCAAGGTGCCATGTAGAACACCCGTCCGACGAGTGACCAAAATTCGGCAAGGAAATTGCTTGGCACAAAAGAGGAGCAGATTCAAACCCCCACGTGTAACCAAGTGAACGGTCACATCATGAAGGTGACAATGTATATATGCCGCCATCGCAGATTCACTAAGTACAGCCTCCAGAAGTGCAAAAGCTACAAATGCCGAGCGCAGCTCTAGGAGCATAGAACATGGATACCTAACAGAGTGTCAGGCTTAGCTGATCCAGCCAGCAGTGAACAAGGCACATACGTTGCTGCATGTGCCAGATTTCTCCTTCACCATGACCTAACATGAGCATAATGCATGTGTCGACCTGCACTAGCTCAACAGCACTCACTAAAGGTAGCCCTGAATGCTTTCTTGCTTGAGCAAGAAACCATTTACAATGTGAAGGCCCCTTAGTCCAGGACCTGTAACTACAGAACCTCATATCCTGGTCATAGGAGCCTATCCACAACACACAGCTTGGCAGGTAAGTCAATGTGCCTAGAGCCAATTTACATGAAACTAACTAAGCAAGATTCCAACTTCGGAAATGGGCTAACCAAAATAACAAAACAGCACAACATAATGAAACTGGACAGCCTTTGGCTCATTGCATAAAGATTTTTAGTGTAGCAATGAAGACCTCAAAAATATGTCCACAGGTCTAAGACTTGCACATGACCCTCTATATAGACAAGGCTAAGAAAATCCTTCCTACGGCAGTTTCACATTCAAGCACAGGAATTGAGCCAGCCCATCTGTTTTGCAATGATACACGCAGACCAAATAGCTAAAGAGAAACATAAAAGCAATGCATGCTATAAAAAGCACTTCCTGCACAAGGCAACCATGCAGCAGTAAACTGGACACATGTTCATCTCAGTATTTTACTGCAACAAGCACAGCAACATCATTATATCGCACTGCATCACCAGCCAGCGCCGTTTCATGTAGCACAGTCAGCACTAGCACAGTCTTTACGCTTTGGAAAAATTGAAATCGTCAGCAAAGCAAGGATCAGAAATGGTACCACAATGTACCGCAAAGACGGAAGGCTGTACGGTACTCACGGATTGAAATAGGACAATTTAGGGCTAAGTATAGCGCAAACTTTCATTTCCACCGTCTTCAGTTCGAGTCACATCGGTGTAATTTTGACTTGAACTGGTAGATGAAAGCAAACATTATCTTTAGAGACCACATTAGTCGCGACAAGACGCGTATCTCAAGAAATAGCGAATACCGATGGCTGTTCCAACAAATCTGCTGTCTTATTTGAATCCGTGAGTACTGTACATTATGCAAACTTCATCACAAAAATATATTCTTTTCTGTCAGCACATGAGACGCATTCTTTTCACAGTAATGCGTAAGTATCAGTGCCACTTCTTCATTGACTTCGCTCTTTGCGGCCTCACATGGCTTCTGTTTAATTTAAAAAAAAACTGCAAAACGAGGCAGCAGCCATGCTCATGCTAATCTCCGTTTAAGTTTCCTCAAGTAATGTGCTGCTTTTACAACTTCAATCAACAGGAATGCGCATTCCACAATTTCAGTGCACTTCGACAGCCTTGATCAATTCTGCGTGGCCATTGCAATTGTGTGCTACCTTTGATGCGCTTTCAATTTTCGTCCTAGTTGAAATGTGGTAGCCAAAGCCAAGATCGAACCCGCCGCCTTGCACGTGGCAGCACGATGCTGTACCCACTGGGACTAGCACAGAGAGTGTAGGCAACACTGGCAAACACACAGGGGCGTGCCACTCACCTTATCCCACGGCTGTCCATGGAAGTCCTCCGTAATGCACAACCTCCTTGCTGCGGAACTAGAATGCTCGGCCTCTAACATAGGGGAAGCCTGCACAAACAGGTTTGCAGAGTCACATTTACGAGCGAATAACCGAGCAACTTTACTGCAATGAATACCAGCGAGCCAGAAATGCATTCGCTGGGTGTGCAGGGGGAGCCAGCATTGAAAGAAACATCAAGGCGACCTTCAAAACTTAACACAGAAGTACCGGCTCGAACAAGGCTCGCCAAGCATTACTATAGCTTTTACATCAATTTAAAGTCACACAATGCTTCATTTCATAGCAAAAATCAGACTTTCGGCAGTTGCAAGAGTAAATGGGGGGTTCTGTTTCACATTGGTTAACGATGTCTATACACAGCAGTGCCACACACGGAAATTAACGAAGGTTTGTATTGCAGCTGCAGCAATCGTGAATCAAGGGAGTGTAGTGTCGCAATGCGATACCACGTGCAGTTGGTTGTGTACAATCAATCGATGGCACGACCTTTGACTATATTTATATGCGAGCTCACACTGGAATAAATTGAACTGATGTGCAACCGCTGTTGACAATCACGCTGTGCATCAACACTACAGTGAGGCACAATAATAAGCGCAAACATTGGCACTGCTCGGACAACTTGTAAAATGAGTACACAGAATTGCGTACCACAGCAATCAGAAAACCTCAAATGCAAATCTAAACACTTAACAGAGAGCGAGCACAACAAAGCCCTTGTATTACAAAATATTCACTCTAGGTCATGTTACTTCAGACAAGACCAAGTGCTGTCGCATTTGTCATCGTCACCATTACCTGTGTGCCTCAACTGCGTATTGCCACCTTGGCTTCATATTCCCCTCGGCTTTATTGTCTGCACATAATGCCAAGGAACACATAAGGGCTTCGCTGTGAATTACATCCTTATGGCTGTGAATAACAAAACTTGGGCCCTTCCACTTCCCTCATCTCTGTTGATTCCATGTCCCTACATTGCTGCGCATCACTGCAGATGACAAATTTTCTAATGACACTACCATGTTTGACGGGACGTGCGCCATGATGCACTTTGATGTTTCTGTCTCGTGATGCTTGCAGTCGCTAATTAGTTTGCAAGCACACTTCAGAGATAACGATACAGTCCTCTCTAACCATAAGCACAAAGCACAACATGGCACACAACAACTATCAAGGAGACGCTATGTTACCAACACACAATGTGGAATACCAAGTGTGAACTTGTGCAGTTCCAGGCAGAGCCTGGAGAGCACAAATAAGCCAGGAAGCTTTCTTTAAAACTTCTCACGGCCTGGCGACTGAGCTGAAAGCGAAGGTTGCTTAAAGCCCAATCATGTCTACGCACTTGACCGACGCAGCGCAACAATAAAATATTTTTTGCGTGACCAAGTAGGAAGAAATGAGGGAGACAGGAGGCTCAACGCTGGTCAGTCCCAGTCATGTGAAGTGACAGACAATGAATCGAAGACCCCAGACACTTGTTTATTCCAGATGCAGTGGTCACTAACCATTTTCTTCCGCGGGCACGACGAACCAGATATTTAAGACAATCAAGTAAGTAGGCCGAAGGCAGCATGTGTGCACACATTAAGAATAGGGTGCTGCTGATGGCGTGCGAAAGTGTGGCTTTCACACTTGCTACAGCTGATTTCGCTGCCATGGAGCAGATGACATGGCATGTGGTCGAGACTCGGTCATTTACACAGTTAAAATCAGGTTGTCTGTAGATGTGCGTGTAGTGCAAGCGTAGCACAGTGAAGGAATGACATCAGGGCATTAACGCATGGTACTAAGTGGCAGAAGAAGCCATACCTAAAGAAGTACATACAAAGGGTAGAAAACCCAGGCTGCACAATTTCCAACGAACATGCTTCGACTGTAACGAGAAAGAAACTTTATTGTGGCCAGCCGACCATGCAGACTGAAACGGAGATTAATGCCAGTACAGAAATTTGTACCGTACAGGAAATCGGCGAAACTCAAAAAATGACGAAACGTGGACGCTAAATGGCGCCGATGTGCGACGAAAGTCGCTCCTACCGGAACGTTAAACAATGAGCAGCTCGTAGCTGTGAGGGATAACGGTATCGAGAAGATTACGAAGACGGGAGATACGGGTCGCGAAATTCTAATCGCACGGCGATACGCAAGACCGAGCGACAAGCAACAGATAAAGCCTCGACATTCGTAGGGCCAAGGAAAGGGCCTACGTAGCGATAAACTTGTGAAGAGAAGCACGCAGCTCACGTTTAACGATAACAGTAACTTTCGAATTTAGATTTCACGTGCCAAGGCCACGATTACGTGGCACATTTAAAAGACTCGGAATTGTTTTATTGTCCGCGCCTAGGTCTAAGAACATTGCCGCTTTTTCATTTCGCCTCCATCGAAATGTGGCCGCCGGGGCGGGCAATCGAACCCGCGTCCTTGGGCGTTAGCAGCGGGTGGCGCAAAAAGGTTAGCACAGGTGTCCAGAGCGTTAGGGGCCCCACTGACTAGAAACTTGTCGGGCGAACATAACGCAGAGAGCACAAAAGTACAAAAGACCCGCCACGGTGGTTTAGCGATTATGGTGCTCCACTCCTGACCCGAAGGTCGCGGGATCGAATCCCGGCCACGACGGCTGCATTTTCGACGGAGGCGAAAATGCTTGAGGACCGTGTAATGAGATTTAGGTGCACGTTAAAGAACCCCAGGTTACTACCCAGGAGGTCGAAATTTCCGTAGCCATCCACTACAGCGTCTCGCAATATCGTGGTTTCCGGGAAGACGTTAAACCTCAACAATTATTACAAAAGAACGCAAGGTTACTGACCCCTAATGTTCAGGGACTCTAATAAGCGTACTTCCGAAGTGAAAGCACTTTAGTCTCGGTGGCACCGCACTCGGAAGCGACCAATACCTTGAATGCCTACATCGGCTTCTTTCTTCTCCCCGTTCTCCAATCAAAGAGCTGGCACTTCGCACCACACAAACGGTTGGCTGGCTCCCTTGGCAAAACACGTATTTTAGGACGGGTCGGCGGCCTCCCCGCATTAGAAGGCGCGCGCTCTGACAATGCCCCCCCCGCTCGAGATGGAAGAGGAAGGGGTCAAAGGACGTGCCTTTTAGGTGCGGCACCGTCCAGACAGCTGTCCCCCCATCTTCGAAACATGCCGCGACAACAGTACGAGGTGCCGCAGGAAACCGCGACGGACGGGGGGGGACAAAAGCATCGACCCGACTGATAGCGCCCAGACCTAACCTGGCAGCGGCGATGTTCGGGCGGGAGCGAAAGGGTTCGTGGTACGACACTATCGGTGCGCAGCTCGCTATCGTAGCTCGGTGGTGGTAGTGGTGGTGGTGCGCCGTCGCGAGGGTAGTCGAGATAGAGCGCACAAAAACAACAACAAAAAAGAACCAGGAGAGGTTACGTAAACGGCGACCCGCCATGAAGGACGAACGGAGGAATACCGAGGCCGCTTCGGAATGCTCGGGCACGGGGACCCTACATGAGCGCGACATGGGCGCACGTTAACACACGGAGGCCCTGCCGCTGCGCACAGTCCCATTCGAACACTATCTGAGCCCCTCTTAACTAGATCGCCTGCCAAACGCAAATAGGTTCAAAAGCCAGAGAGCGAGAGAGAAAGGTGCCAGAAAGGACAGCTGTGTCAAAGAGAGAAGGCGTGCTCACAGAAGTGCAAGACGACAGGGTCGTGGGTCGGGAGATGCGCACAACTTTCGCGTATCTTTTTTAGGTTTTTTTGTTACTCACGCGAGGCATCAGCCGGTGAGGGATGAGCCGTGGCAGCGCGGCGAAACGTTGCTCAGTCGCTGGCCGAAAATGTCAGCGCGCATGGGGGGCGAGATACGTGGTGCTCGGTTGCGACGAAGAGAAGAAAAACGGCGGCCCAGGCACACAAACCAGTAATAGGCTTAGAACGTCCAGCACGCGACTAGGCACTGGCGGAAGCGCCCGAGTCGCCACGGAAACCACCGCTGGGTGACGGTGCGAGCTTGCTACGAAATCATTTCCTGCTGTTGTAATCTCGAGGACATGTTCCTTCCTCAGACGCGAAGGTGGCCGCAGGAGGGGTTACCTTTTGTATCTCGATGCACTCTACATTTTCCTTTACAAGCCGCCATCATGAAAGCAGCACACAAACGTAAACATTTATTTTTTGCCAAAGTTTAGCGCTCAATGTAAATTTATAGTATTTATTGGACAAAATATCTATTATTTAATGAATGAGTATTCACGCTTCAGTTTTTCTCATATGTTGTTTCTAAGTCGCAATACTTTTTCTGCGGGATGAATATTTGCGTAGAAACGGAGCGAAACAACAAGCAAAACGGCCCAGGCAGGTATGTTGTGGTCGCGTGCTAGCTGCAAGTGTGCTGCGTTGTGCGGTTGGGCGTGAGTTTTGCTTGTTACGTTAACGAGGAACAGCGTCAAGAGTGTTTCGTCCTCTGAACGGCCTGCAGGTGCTAAGTGATCCCGCGGCAGTGCGACGTGGAAAAAGGCCCCCGAGTCGCCGACGACCGCTGCAATAGCGACCTAAATAAAGGCCGGAGGTAGTACATTACGTCCTCTTGCACTGTTTGTTTATTTTCCCTCGGTCTACGTGTTATTATTTGGTTTATTTTTAGGCACCTTAAGGGAGGCATGAATTGTGAGTGAGAGAGAGAAAAAAAATCGCTTTTGCTAGTTCGCATGCTGGGGATGAGTAATAAATTTCCTGGATCTTGTTTAATACGCAAATAGTGGTGCGACGTCTCGCTCCGATAGATCGCTTTCTTGAGCAGATATTGTTGCCCACCGAAGCATAAAACAAAGAAAATAAGCTTCCTGTGCTGGCACGTGCTTTCAAAAAACACTCTCGAGTGCGCCGCTTGTCTTAAGAATAAAACAGCTGAGGTTCCTCAGCAGCTGCTTCTATAGTTTACGTGTTCAATCTTGCCTACGGAGCGTCGCTCTGTAGGCAGCCCGCGGCTGGTGACACATAGAGCATTGTAAATTTCAAGCTGCTTCGCTGCCTTATTGTTGTTGCTTGCTCGGCCTTAAACCTTCCGTTATTGTCGCAGCGCATCGCAATGATACAATGTGCTGCAAACACGCAGCTGGTTTCTGCGGGTATTCGCTTTGACAAGGAACAATTATTGCATGATATTTCTGCTGGTGAGCTGTTTAGTAAACAGAGGCGTTGCAAGTTCATGCGCACGAAACGAATGCATTGTTTTGACGCGACTGGCAGTTCGTAATGGCGTGCCTTGTCGTACTGGACGTGCTACGATGTCGTTTCGCGTTTTAAAACTCGAAATTTACCGTGTACTCACGCACTAAGCTTGATTGAGGTCGTGCACACAACGTTCGGCCTGTTATGCTCGACCGAAGCAAGCTAAATGTTTGACAATGCGAGGAATTTGGTTCACTAACTGCACATAACTTCACCCCCTCGCGGCAGCTTCTAGTCATTACGAGCGACAACTCGTGTACCTCTAGTATGCATAGGTAATCATGTGTTAACTTATTAACCGACATGTGCAACGCGTTCGTGCACTTTCTCTGGTTTGGTATGATCCATTTCCATCCCCGAGGGGTGCAAGGTGAAGCGAAAGAGCCAACGAGGGGCCCAGTGTCGCCATCTGGCGTCGCCCCCCCGCCAACGACGCAGAGAGAAATGCAAGAGGATAGAAGGAGGAAGTGGGAAGCCGACAGGATCAGACATCCTCGACCTTGCTTCCTTATTGGCCCGTGCCGGTCACGTGGCGCTTTGACGTCACGTCATTGCCAGCCGAGATTTCATCGTCTGTCGCGAGCCTTCCTCCGCTGCGTTTTTTGACAGCTTCTTCCTTTTGGAGGAAAAGAAGCAGAGATCGGTTCCTTCCTCTTTACTTCTTCGTTCTTTTATCGTCTTCCTTCCTCTTTAATTCTCCTTTCCTCTCCTGTTTGCTTTTTGTGAAAGTTTGACGGAATGTTTCTCCGTATTGTGTCTCATCTTTGCCTCTTTTTTTTTTTTTTTTTGCGTTGCCTCCCGTTGCCTAGCGGTAATGGTAGTAGCGCCGGAGATGTGATCTATATTAGTCCGTTCGGAGGGGAAGTAGAGCCATTTGATGTGAATGCCTGGAGTCGACAGATGGCATGGAAGAACGGGCTTTCTATGTATTTCTTTCCGTACAGAGACCGGAGGGAGGGTACAATTTTTTTGCGCATTAGGGGACGCGTCATCGGGTGCAGAGGTGCGCCCGAGGTGCTTTTTTTTTTTTTTCTCAAGAACGCTTAACGTAATGGACCGTCTTGCACGGGCTTGCCGTCAGATGCGAAAGCGTATAGGGACAAGGTCAGTCAAGGTGAAACGTTTCGCCGTACAGGCGCGGCCAGCAACCACGCTTATTTGAAAGAGCTCTTCCGCGATTCGCCGTCGTCAAAACCCCTCACAATAAGCGCTCGATTATCTAAATAAGCTCTCCACCCGCAGCGTGTATTGAAGAGTAATTTCGTCACAGGAACTTCTTACACGTGTGTAGCTACAAGCTCGCACAACTCGAAATACATGTCTAGAAGGAAGCGAGGTATCGTGACTAAATGTATACATTGCTCAACTTCGCGGCGATGGCGCTGTGCCAGCAATTATTATGTAGAGATGCGCGGCCGCCGTAAAGGCGTTTTCTCCGTCGTTGCTTCAATTCACTGAGTAAGTAGTCTGATGATATAAGCTGTCGTTGATGGAGGTTGCCAGCCGTTCCAATGGACGTCGTGCTCGCGAGAATAAGAGGCTCTCTGTTGCTAGACGCTGTGTTATCAGCCTTTGACAGGTGTGTAAATAAGCTCGCTGAAATGTCAAAGGGCATGCACACCCTTCCATATAAGTTTTTTTTTTTTTTTCGTGCGTGTGTCACCTCAGCAATGTTGCATGTACGCGGCAATATTTCACCAACTAGCCCAGAAAGAAATAGAGAGTTTTAGCTAGATAGAGGGGGAGTTTTAGACGGGCTGAAATATAAGTTTAGATATAGATTAGAGCTGGAGATAGCGGGCTTTAGATGAACGGTATCCCCTTATCAGAAAGTCTCTGTTGAGTGGGTTATAATTAGAGAAAGAAAGTGACTTGCGTGCACACTGAAGATGACGTATAGCGCGTAATAAACTATAGCCATGTATTTAAAGTTTTCAGTGACTAACGGCGTCTAGAGTTACTGTATATGTAGCATATACAGTAACTCTAACGGCGTCGTCAGCACAGCGATACCTAGAAGAGATCGTTGGCGACGTGCCCGACAGGCGATCCCGTGACTTCGGATCCTTCCGTTTCTAAAGCTCACTTAATGCTGCTCCGCGCACAGTTGCCGCTGTATAGAAGGCACTGCCAGACATCGGCCACATTGCGGTAGACTTGCTGACGTGATGAAAAGGGAATACGAACACTGTGTATGCGTGTTCGACGCGCATAGTACGAAATAGCAGTTTTTTTTTTCTTTTGTTTAGACTGGCTTGCAGCAGTGAACTGTCACCGTGCTAACGTAAAAAGGACTCATGCCGCCCCGGTATATCCGTACGTACAAATTACCAAAGTGTTCCGAAAATAAACTAACACTAAATGCGAGATAGCGTACTTAAACGTACACAAACATTATGCAACGTAGGTATGACTGATAATGTAAAGTCAACACGCACAAGCACGAAACAATAACGAAAACAATCGTGGGGCGCAGCCGCAAACACACAAACAGAATCTACAAAGTGACATATCGTTTTAACCAGATGAATGAGTTTGTCTCGTCACGTCAATATGCAAGCACACGGACGACAGCGCTACCAGATAACGTACAATGTCGTCATCGGCGCTTACGAAAGCCGGTTACAATTAGCGACTCGCTTCCTATTTATTGTTCTTCATTGTTTCCGTCTTAACCAATTAATGGGCGCACCAACACGTCAAACTTCAATCTCGCCGTAATGAAATTCGAGTTTAAAGAAAGGCTACTACTTCAGGACAAACAGAGCATCGATTAAAGGAGTCCCCGGTTTCGTAAACGCGAGAAAATGGGCGGAAACAGGAAAGCAGAAGCGAGACATACAAAAAGAGATACTGCTTTCGAGCGCACAGCAACTCCACTTCGCCGCATTACTCCGCTGTCGTGCGGCGCAGCAGGGCGCAAAAGAAAAAGAACACACAGCGACAGAGCCTAGCGGCGGAGCCTAGGCCTAGCCAGCTCCGGATCGATATAGCCGTTGTGTGTGCGTGTTTAGAATCTCGCTTTTGGCTCTTCTGGCCGCTGTGTGTCTCCGAAAGCAGCGAGAGAGGGAGAGAGAATCGCCTCGCATAGCTTCTTTGTATCCGTGCGCCTTATTTTGCTTCGATTTTCGTTCTCCCTTCGCTACATTGTACGTGCGTGCGCATAATGCCGGAACAGGCTGGGCCCGCTCGCTACTTCGACGCGAAGCCAGCGAAATGGATATATAGATGAAAAACAGAACACAAAAAGATGGCGGGGGGCGAGGGGGGGGGGGGGGGCATTGGGGAAACGACGATCGCACGCTGGCGCGTGCGTGCGTGTGTGTACACACAGTTGCCACCCTCGCCTTCGCTTGGTAGCAGTGCGCGCAAGCGTGTTACACCGCGTTACCCAGTTGCCGAGCGGGGAAGCCCGACTACCCGAGTGTGCATAGGCGGCGCTCGTGCCCGCGAGGAATTTTGTCGTCCGGGGGTGGGTTTGCCGTTGTTGCGTCGAATGGCGCGTGTGACAGGAGGATCGAAGGGAGCGAGGAATAAGAGGGAAGGCTTTGAATGGCGCGGCGCTGCTCGCCTTTTATCTCTCTATAGTTTGCTTGTTTCTATTTGTCTATACCTGCTGCGGTGCAGCGTGCCTGTTCGATAAATGCGTGCAGCGCTGCGCGGGCTGCATAAATAGCCGCCGTTTGTGTTATAACCTGTACAAAACCTTATTGGCGAGGAACTTTATTGCCTTCGTTCTCCTTGGAACATAGGAAGGAACTGTTCTTGCGAGTGGTCGCTGCCCCCCCCACCCCCCCACCCTTGCAAATTCCCTCCCATCGCACGCAACATTCCCTACAGTAAATCGCTATGATTCAGTGACTGAAGCCGATATTAAAGCGAAAAGGATAGAAAAAAGATATTGGTTCCCAGCTCAGTCATTGCACTGCGATCATAGGCGTGGGCAAGTGGGTGGTCTTCCTGCAGCGCCCCCCCCCCCTTCCCCATGTCACCGAGGGGAAGGGGGGGGCGCAAAGTCTGTCCATATGATAATGGCGGCCGCAAGCCCCTGGTGTTGCATTCCGAGAATCGAATATTTTCCCATCTTTACTTCCAGAAAGCCTGGCGATTGTGCGCAGCACGTCATCGCTTTGTTTTCATTTTTCATACATTGCGGAGCATACTGTCTTAGGGACTCGGCCAAATGAGGGAGCGGTAGGGGGGGGGGTCGCTGCAATAAAACTTTTTGCCCCCCTCCCCTCCTTGCTAAATGGGGAACCCGTACGAACTCCTATTAGTGCGATTGAACCAAGACGACGCTGCTGTTACAACAGAGGATAGCCAATAGCATAGGCGTGCGCAGGGTTCCCCTTAAGGGGGGGGGGGGGGGCGAAGGCTCGTCGCAGCGCAACCCTTCCCTATTAAGTCACTTTATGGGGCAGACTTTGCGCTCCCCTTCTTAGGCGACTAGGGGGGGGGGGGGGGGGCCTCTGCCCCCCCTCGTGTTCACGCCTATGGCCAATAGTGAACCATTGCTGCCAGTGCGCGAATGCTGCGGCGCCCGCTGAACTAAGCAGAGTCTGAGCTTCGCCCCAACATATCGCCGCGCTGCACACAACACCTAGTCGGAAGCAGTAGTAAGGCGAGCGCTTGTTACGAAATTAGGAGCAGAGAGCGCGACAGAGGGGGAGAGGCAGCAATTGCGCGTGACACCGTCTACGGAGAGCGAAGTCGAAGGCCAGCGGGCCGCAGACACGCAATTCAGTCCAGCAAGGGCCGGGGTAGTGACGGAGGATTTAACCGGCGGTCCTGGTGGGACGGTGCTTTTTTTAAATTGTGGCGCTGCTTGGAAGCTATCGCGACAGAAAGACTTGCACGAAAAGGATGTTTCGGGGTCGTCCTAACGATGTCGCCAAGCGTTGTAGAGATATGAATACTGTTGTAGCTGTCGCCTACACGTTGATATTTATTTAAGCGTATAAATCTAATTTGAAAATGTTCGATTCATTATTCAAAAATTCTCAATATCTCACATTCAGGTCATTTCTGAAGGGGACGGATTTGGTGCCAGGATTCCAAAATTTTGTCGATACCGATCTCGAAAACCCTCAAATCTGGGCACCGATTCGGAAATATAATTTTTGTTTCACGGTTATGTTTCAAAACAAGGTGAACACACGGGATGCCTCACGAAGACAATGCCTTAAACCAGTCATGCCTGTGTAGCTCACGAGCGTACTTAATAAGAAATAAAAACAATGTGGGGCGAAGACAGTCATGTGCGGGCCGCGGGCCGCAACTGAGAGCCTCGCGGGCCGCATGCGGCCCGCGGGCCGCGTGTTTGATGACAACTTTGAAAAAACAACTCCCGTCGAAAGTTAACAACATTTAACACTATAGGGGGTATGCACTCGACGTCATCCGCGAGGATCGCTGGCGTCGGGGTCGCCATTTTGGAGGTCCGCGCGCTCGCCGCATGAGCATAAAACTCGCTGCACGCGCTGTGTCCGAGATCCGTACGGCAACTTGAATGTCTAGGGACCTCCGGAACATTCCCTGCACGCCGAAGCACGACAGCAAGACGGCGCGTACGAACGGACCTTCAAAATGGCGCGGCGATGGTGCTGCCCCCTTGCGGATCAAGGCTCAGTGCATACTCCCTATATCAAAGGAGTCACAGTAAGCCTCACAGGCTTTACGCTAGCCTTGAACCTTCTCTCTGCCATGCAAGCCACAGTAGTTCGTTGTACTTTGACTAAACTTGTGTTATTGTGTTGCGTCACAAAAACTTTGAAAGAAAGTAACGCAAAATTAATCGAATACATTTCTGTAATTACTCAGCAACTTTTCTGGGACTGTAATTGATACTGTAATCAATGAAATTTTAAAGGAAGTAATTGTAAATTGTAGTCGGTTATTTGTTTTCTGCAAGGAGTACAAGTCTGAACAGCATACACCTGCTGTTGATTTGTTGATGCAGCACGAATACGTTATATATCCCCATGATACATAGGTGACCACCCGAACCACCGTGGTATATATATATATATATATATATATATATATATATATATATATATATATATATATATATATATATATATATATAATCAGGAACATAAGAACGGTTCACTCATGACGTATACGCACACGCACGTGTGAGTGCCTTTGTATCCCTGTCTCTAGCGCACTTTTACCGCTTTTATACGTGAACAACCAGCGTGTCCCAGTTACGTACACCCGCTGAAAATTCACGTTTGAAAGAGTCCGCGCTCTTTCATTGATCCCTGCGCCTGCGAAATATTTCCAAACGTGGAAGGCCCCCCGAAATTGCGACACTTACTTCAGCACTCACTCGTAAAAGCTTAATGCGGCGATTTCGTCGGCGTTATTATGTAGCGCGTATATCGACCAACGCAATACTATATGTTCCACACACGAGCACACGCCTGTACCGGTTATGTCGAAAGGGTCTCTCTAACGTGAAAGAAAAAAAAGAAAAGAAAGAAAACACGACCACGTGTCATGCGAGGCGTTCGAATGCTTCTGAGTCTGAAATAAATGGCCCTTCATTTGAATGAGAACGACGCCCGCCGAAAGCAAATACCGGAGAGTTGTCTTTCATTTTCCTTTTTTTTTCTTTTTTTTTTCTTTTAAAGGCCGGCTCGCTCGAACACGGCACCACAAATGTATGGCGTATCTTTTCATGTTCTTGTTCGCCCAGGGCTTAAAGTCTCCCATTATTGGAGGGGGGGGGCCCTCGTCGGGCAGCGAATATATATATATATATATATATATATATATATATATATATATATATATATATATATATAGTGAAGCCAACTGTCTCTAGCCCTGAACAAATGCTTAAGAATGTTATACAAATAAATATATTAGTCATAATTTCTCTGTACACATGTCAAATGAGTGCAGCACTGCTACAGCTGACCTGCCAAAGGGGGGGGCCCAGCCGCTCCTTAAAAAATCGAAGGGGGGCCGGGCCCCCCCCGACCCCCCCCCTGACTTTAAGCCCTGTGTTCGCCTAAATACTGTGGTTCACATCAGGCCCGTTGACAGAAATCTTTTTCGGGCGGGGGGGGGGGGGGGGGGGGCACCCTACGAAAATCTTGAAAACCACCTATGTTCATTATTTATTCGTGGTAAAACACCCCCTCCATTCGAATTTCGGGGGGGGGGGGGGGGGGTACAGGCCCCTAGCCCCCCCTCCCCCCCCACCCCCCGGCTACGGGCCTGGTTCACATCCACTTGCGTAGTGATTGTCCACAAATAGGACGGTTTTGCAACTTTATATAAACCCTTAAGAAAGAGATAACTTGTAGAATAGAGTAATTACGGAATTACAAAAGAAATTTAGATGCACGATAAAATGTAAAAAAAAGAAAAGGTTTATTCCAAAGTAGTAATAACAAAGATCTAATATTCTTATCTTTTCACGGCAAGTGACTTCTTTTGCTTTTTCACCCCTCCACCCCCATCCCCACGCTGCTTTGCCTTATTCCATTTACTTCGGCTTGTCCTGCGGTGGTCTAAGGTCATGGGTCTCGACTCGACTGCTGACCCGAAGGTCGCGGGATCGAATCCGGCCGCATTTCGATGGAGGCAAAACGCTAGAGGCTCGTGCATACTCACATTCAGATTCACGTTAAAGTACATCAGACGAATTGACTGCGTCGCCTTGACGTCGATTCCAGAACGTTAATATTTAAACAAAAAGCAGAAATAAATAGAGGTATATATATATATATATATATATATATATATATATATATATATATATATATATATATATATATATATATATATATATATAAGGTCACACGTTGAAGCCACATTGTGGAAAACAAGTGAGACGTCCGAAATTCCGTTACCGTCTTTTTCTTTTATTTTTTACTGTATTTTTTTTTTCAACAGTTAATTTTATTCGCCACACCGCGCTATTAAGTCGGTCATCTGGGGAGGAGCGTGAACTTTCTTATTTAGAGAAAGAAATTTGTCATTTTAATTTCACTGTACGTATGGCATACATGGGTATTCTCGGAGCTCTAGATATTGTGTGTGTGTGTGTGTGTGTTTTTTTTTTTTTACTTTATCCTTGGGCATCGCTCTATGCACGTGATTCAATTAACCGCTCAGGCATGCGACAGTTTCGCTAAAAGCATAAGAAAGAAGGTGAACGGAAAAACACGACGTCCCGACGTATGCACACCGTCTCGAGTTTATCTTTCTTGGCGGCGACCTTTCGCCGTCGTGTCGCGTTGTACGTTCCCACTGCCGACCGCAGCGTGTGCCGCGAGTTGCCCTCCCAGCAGGTGCGTGGCTAATTGCGTTCAGCGTTGTGTAAGCGCCGCGTATGCGCGAACACCGCTTCTTTATATATACGCTCACATCGTCGCCCACGAGGAAGAGTTCGTCGTATATCGACCCTGCGCGTGGCGTTGTAATGGTTCGTTGCACGCAACTCTTACCGCAGATTTTTGTTTTTTCTTGTTTTCTCCCGGGAATGCGGTAGTTCTTTCGCTGCAGGCAAATGCGCGGCCTTCGCGGAAACCGGAAAATAAAACGTATCATCCGAATATCGTATTATCCGTAGCAAGCTCCGAAAAGTACGAATGTAGGCGTACTCGATTACGAACTGGATGCGCGGGATCGCGCGGTATGCTGCCGCGCGTAAAGCATTGTGCGGTGTAGAGCACCGCTCGATGCTACACGAACCAGTAGCCAACGTGCACTTATTCGGCAATATTGAAATTGATTTTAAATTTACCTGAACTTCAGCATCCAAGGAAAGTGATGGTGGAAGCAAAAAGAAACTAAGAAGAGGCTGTCCTTTTGTGACAAAGAAGGAAAGGCCCTCTGCCATTTTGTTAAGGGACCGGGACAACTGCTTTCGCCAGAACCAAAGCCTCCGAGATCAGGAGGCGTTTTGCGACTCTCCCGCCAGGGGCAAGGACGCATGCGCGGTGGCATCGCGAAAAAAAAAAAAAAGCTGATTGTTAGCACTTAAGACGTGTAGCTTGGAAGAGTGATCCATCGCCGTAACACGTTGTTCGTGAGGCCTAGTAGGGCTATTTAAGCTATACAGTACAGCGAATTAAGTGCTATTAAATGTATGAGTTTTAGAAAAAACTCGCAAAGCAAAGAGAAAGGGTGTAGAGTTCGTCGTAGGGGTGATTGTTGTAGCATGGAACAGCCAACGAGGGAGAGAAGAATGCGCAATCTTGATTTTCACTGTTCCCATAGGCGTGCGCACGAGGGGGGGGCAGAGGGGGCGGCCCCCCCCCCCCCCATGTAACCTAAGAGGGGGGGGGGGGGGGCGAAAAGTCGCCCTACTATACATTGACTTAATAGGGGAGGGGGGCGCTGCAACGAACCTTCGCCCCCCCCTGAATGCGCACGCTTATGACTGTTCCGAAACGTGCCGCTCGCGCGATAACCTTCATATCGCTCGCGACTGTATGTACGTCTCCTTGGCCGCGCCGTGTGTACGTCCGTGCGGCGGATTATTTGGCGTAGCGCGTGTGTTTTAATCGTTTGTCTTGCGCTTATGCCGAAGGAGAATCGTTCACGACATTGTCCGGCATTCTTTGACGGACGAACTTGTAGGACCAACGCGGCCAGACACAAATAAAAAATCGCCCTGTGCGACGGTGGGGATCCCTACGAGCTTCCGGTTGGTGCGCAAGCCGCTGTTGATGAAATCGATCCCGCTGCCGACGGATACGCAAGTAGACGTTATAAATTATTTGGTATTATAGACAAACTATGTTTCACTGGACCGAATAAAGGCCTATGAGTCACTAGACTGACACAATTATTTAACGCGCAGATGGGGCATTACGATCGAGTTCGTGGTATAACAAACATTGCATCAGTAAAACTGCAGTAAAGCAGTGTTGACTAGGGAACTCGGATCCTCCGTGTCTGCTCTGTCCGAGTCCACGGTGTCACACGTAACAGGTGAAACAATTTCGCCCGAGTCACCTACAACGGCGCTCTTCGTCGGCAGCATTTTACGGCGCTCCAGCCGCGCAGATGTCGTCGCTGACTGCCGTATACAACCGCGGCAAAATAACATGTATGGCGCCCACTGTGGGTTCGTTTCATCGAAGAGCTTAGCGGGCCTCCCGAAGAGCTCGCGCGTAAAGCACTGAGCACTTATCAACTTCGCGGTGATACATAGACCGGTAAGGTGGGGAGATTGGTAAACATAACTTGCCTGTTATGAAGTGACGCCCGAATACACGAACGTTGTTCAGTGTCTTGAGGTCCATTCTGTTCATGCGCGCAAGCGAACGTACTCCGCTTATCGGACAGATCTTTCGTGCGGTCTGTTACGATCGGCGCCTGCGCTGAAGAAGGTGGTGGTGGTGGTGGTAGTAGTGGTCAGGTGAAGAATGAGACGCCTACTTCTGCAGCCCTTTAGGGAGCACGGCGCAGCGTCCTGAAGGGGAAGCGGCGTCCTCTGTTCTTCGAACAGGGCGCCGAAGGGCTGCTTGCCGGCCGACGGCCGGTTCAAGCACGTGCATTGTCCACCCGAGCAGAGGTATGAGGCGCCATGCGGTCGGACGCCGCAAAGGTGACCGACGAGACGACCGTAGAATGGTTTCCGGTCGCGACATCATTCTTGAGGAGACAACGGCGTCAGCACGGATGAACGAGCGGTGAGGTACCTCGGGGCGGCGGACCTTTTGAAGCGCCCAATTGTCCACGTGTGTGACCCATCATCCTGCGGCCTTCACCTGTCAAGGAATTCCAGAGTTCTCGACTGCACTCGCAGCGTATTATTCCTCATAGCAACACTGACACATTTCAAGGGGTGTGAAGCACCCCCTTGGTGCCACACGTGGAGGGTGCGATGGCCACGCCCCAGCGGAGGACGTTGACCTGGGCGGGTGTGGACGGCAGCCTTATTAGTGCTCTGTGTGACGTGATTGGACTGTCCCTACTTTGGAGCGATTCCCCCCATCTAGGGATCTGGGGAAAAGGGACCCTTTTAATGAGCACCCGCGGGCTCATTCGACTCTAAATGTTCGTCATATAACGAAATGCTCGCGATGTAAACGACGTAAATAAACCTCGGTTACGTTTCCCTTCAGTCCCTTCGCTCTGCTTCTGCGTCTTCCTTCTGCGGGACTGCTCGAATCCTTGGCTCTCCGCATGCCAGCTCTTCAACTAATTGTTATAGTTACCTTATGTTAAGCATATGCTTTTTGAACTGTTAGCGAATTGCGATTCGAGCGCTTATATACATGGGATAGTGGCCTGGGAACTTTTGACCAGCCCTGTACGTGCAAAATTCTGCAGGACAGCTCACCATGGCGTACTGCGAAGGAGTGAAGCAGTCACGCGAAATCGTCGCGCGCAGCCATTTTCTGCACAGCCAGGGAGGAGGAGCATCGAGACAGACTACTCTTGAATATGCTCCCAAGCACAGTGAGCCTCCCGCGTGCGCGAGCTTTAGTGCCGGGTACCCCCAGCCTCCCGCGTACGCACGCTCTCGCGTTCCTTTGTATTATCCACAGGTGCAGCTGGGAGTACAAAGGAACGCAAGAGCGTGCGTACGCGGAAGGCTGGGGGTCCCCGGCACTAAAACTCTCTAGTGACTCTAGCGGGTGGCTCCCCCCACGCGCTGTGCTCGTACGCAGCTTTGCCAGAACATGGCCTCTGAGATCGCGCGCCGGCGTGCCGGCGCGCTATCTCGGAGGCTATGGCCAGAAAGTCGGCTCACATAGCAACACTTAAAGGGGTACTGACACAAAATTTCGCGGCCGAGATAGCCTGCTGGATCGATTCCCGTGTACATGCGTGTACCATCTGCAAAATATCGACAGCGAATAAAGCTTGGAAGGTATTTTATATGAATTTTGAAGTTCGCGTGCGCGATCCAGCATTCTAGGCCGCACCTGGCGGCATTGACACCCTCGGAGGTGACCCGCGGTGACCCCCCTACTTCCCGGTACAACAGGTTATGATGACGTCGTAGCCGCCATTTCTGTTTTGGCGCGCTCGCCACTGCGCTGTTGGTGACTGCTGCTCGGCGGCTGCTCGCGAGTGTGTGGCCGCGGCCAAGAGGAGGCGCTGCCGCGGCGCACGCATTGAAAGTTTTGTGTTTGGCGACACTACAGCTTTCCCGTTTCCTGCTCCAAGGGACTTCTTGATTTCCCTGGGCTGCAGTGACAGGCCACAATGCCGAAATCCTTCTGCGCCGTTTCCTTCTGCACGTCGAAGTCGGGATCAGGCGTATCGCTGCATACGTTTCCCCGCGACGAACCTCGGCGGCAGAAGTGGATCGAGTTCGTGTGCGCTTGTGGACGTCAGGAGTATCAGGACTGGTCCCCCGTGCAGAACAGTCGCGTTTGCGGGCTCCATTTCGAGGCGCATTGCTTTACCACACAGGCGCCGGACTTGGCGTACATGGGTCTTCCGACTCCACCCTGTGCATCGCTCACGTCTGGTGCTCTGGTGTTACCTAGCTTTCTTCGGCACCAACAACTTGAAGGGCATCACAATGTTATCAAGTGATTCAATCGGATATTGAACGTAGAAAAAGCGAACGTACTTTGGCTAAATGAATTGCCCTGCAGAACATTTGTGCACGAATGTGTCGGGTCTTACCATAGTACATTGCCGACGCGAGGTTCATCGTGGTCGTCGTCGCTGGTATCGTTGCCGCTTCCCGACGAAGCACTCCTCGCCAGCGGGTCAAACCTGAAGTGATTCGCCCCGTCGTAAATTCCTTCCATCCCCGTCGCAAGAAAATTGTCGCCATCAGACGACGATGAGCCCGACGACGACAGCGAGGACGATAACGGCGACGACATCACGCAGCATGGGTGACAAGCGAACGCAAGCAGACGATGCAGACCGCGCGGAAGTGCGTCACTGTTCTGTGTGCTCCGTGACCGAGCGTTTCACTCGCTAGGTGGTGATAGTTGCACCCGGCGGCTTGTCGTTTTTGGAGCTCTGTCAAACCGAAACTGAGGCTGTGTCGGTAATGAGGAGCTTGTAAATAATTATCTGTCGCGCGCTGCAACAAACGATGTGCCGTGTTATGACTAACAGGTCCCCAGCAACATATTGCAGCAAAAAAACGCAGGGCGAAAATTTTTGTGTCAGGACTCCTTTAATACTTTTCACTTTATCGAAAAAGACGGCTTTCCCGCGTACCATCGGTGTCACCACGACTAATATTTGAGCTATATGCGTTGCACTTTCTTACATGGGACCAACGTTGTGAAGTGAGAATCTTGGAGAAGAAGCAGAAACTTTATTTCAGAAATAAGGGGGTATAACATTCCGATTTGTTGCTATCGCATTCACTGCTGCGCCCGTGGAGCGAAACTGTGACATTTACAGCGAAACTGTGTATGGTTAGAAGATGGGATAACGTGGTGGTCCGTGATTCCGGGAGTTCGCAGAAACTACAAATTGAAGATTCAGTGCTAGCATACGCTTGTTCGAAGAGTCTTCGTGCTTGTACTAGCGTTTATCTTCGGTTTTTGTGAGCATTCGTGCGTAGCTAGGGATCACGGATGACACCCTCCGCGGCATGAATCGCTGCACCCATAAAGTTCCTTAGACGTTCTTAATATTCTTTAAGCTGACGTCACCAAACACAACAGTCTGACGCACGCATCTCTTAAATGGGGTGATAGAGAAATGATAATGCTATAGCAGAAGACACTTCAATATATCCCAGCTCGTGGTAAACACCGGGAACACGTGTTTCAGCTTTGCTGGTTAGCCATCTGTATACGGAGTGCTGTGCAGCGCACGCGGAGCGCCGTGCCGAGCAGTGGCGGCTCTCTCGCATCGATCGTACCAACGTGTTTGTGTTCCGGCAAAAAAATAAAAAGATTAAAAAAACAACTTTGCCATCTTTTCAATGCCGCGAGGTGGCTACGAAGTTCGCCGCCGTGCAGAAGACAGCCCCGGCCTTGATTGTTCGTTGTCCTGTCTTCTTTTGCGGGTTTAATTTGTTGTTTATGTATGACGTGTGAGAGAGAGAGAGAGAACAACTTTATTTAGAACGCCTGCAGAGACGATTGTGTGACGCATAAATAATAATAATAAAAAAAAAAACGACGCCTAGCTGGCACTGTGTTCTTTTTATACTTTTTTGTTCTTCTCTTTTCCGCTTTTTTTTTTTTTTTTTTTTTTTTTTTTTTTTTTTTTTTTGTTTCTCCTGGACGCGGGTTTCTAGTGTCGTCCCTTCCTTTCTCTGCCTCGTTTAATTGACGTGTCGAAAGTTCAGCCAGAAATAACGCGACAAAGAAAGACAACGTATAAAGAAAAAAAAAAAAGACAGAAAAGAACACGACGATAACAGCAGCTCGTAGAACGCGGAAGGCTGCATTGCATCGGCGGCGCCCGAAACGTCATTCGAGATCGTTGACTCCTTCCCCGCGGGGGAGAGTTCTCGATAAATATTCAGCGACAATGGAATGTCAAAGCGGCGAAGAAAAATGTCAGCCCCTTGTTATGATTCTCAGCCGCCTGGTCGAGTCCATTCGCTGCTACCTGTAGGGGGGGGAGATGGGGTGGGAAGAAGCACATGGAAAGCTTCGTTCTCGTTTTTTTTTTCATTTTTTAAATTCCATTCGATTCACTTGCCAAATGATATTTATGGTTGACTGGCGCGCTGGAAGCAGCAGAGAAATATCTTGACGCACGTGCACGACAGCGGGATCGTGGTATAGGTTAATCTGACGGGGAAAATATACCGGTTAAACAAGCATACATCATACGCCGTGATATTATGCCTACGTTAGAACATACATACTCCAGCTGTCTAATGGAACACAATAGCGACTTTGGAATGCTTTTGTATCACGAAGTAGCTCTGAACACGTTGACGCATGACTACGTTATGGTAATTCCGCGTAGAAGAAGTTATAGTTATGCCGTAGTATAAGCGAGAAAGTTGCTTTTTCGGGGCTGATATGAAACGCGTCGTTTTTGCTGCGGTGGTATTTGTACATTTCTTTCGAAAACGGGAATTGTTAGAATCCGCGTATGAGCTTGCGTTTTTTTGTGGCGTGACATTGCTTTGAGAGCTCTCTATTTATTGCCATTTTCTAGTGGCTTGTATTTATCTCAGTTGGGGGAGAAATAGGGCGTAAACTTTGAGGACAGCAAAGAAACTAGAGTAAAACAAAGACAGAAAAAAAAAATTCAAGGAGCCCGTGCCCTATTGAGACAATGGGAGGCAAACGAAGCTTGGTTCGTGCGTACCTGACATACTATTCATTTCTATCTATCTATCTATCTATCTATCTATCTATCTATCTATCTATCTATCTATCTATCTATCTATCTATCTATCTATCTATCTATCTATCTATCTATCTATCTATCTATCTATCTATCTATCTACCTATCTATCTATCTATCTATCTATCTATCTATCTATCTATCTGTGTGTGTGTGTGTGTGTCTGTGTGTGTGCGTGTGTGCGCGAGCGCGCGTGTGTGTGTGTGTGTGTGTGTGTGTGTGTGTGTGTGTGTGTGTGTGTGTGTGTGCGTGCGTGCGTGCGTGCGTGCGTGCGTGCGTGCGTGCGTGCGTGCGTGCGTGCGTGCGTGCGTGCGTGCGTGCGTGCGTGTCTCCGTTCGGCCCCTTCTGACCCCCCACCCACGGTTTGCACCGTGCCCCCCACCCCCTGTGCGCACGCCAATGCCTGCGTCAACAAAAGTCGTAACGGTCTGCCAAGATATTCACCCAACAAGACCTGCTGAAGGCGCCGATCTTTCAGATACTCTGGGATTGAGAGAGGATGGAGGCTGTAAATGGTCGGAGGTTGAGATAGACAATTACAGTTGAGATAGACAACTACAGTTTGCCAATGCTTGTGTGCAAACTGTAGTGTTTCAGGTGGGAGGACCTCGTCAGGCGCCAATGCCTTTAGTCCTCTCTTTCCTAAGTGTAACATTGTGCACTTGAATAAAATCAATTCAATTCAATTAGGGTATTGCTGAAGAAAAAAATAAATGGCAAGGAAGTACGTGGCCTATAGAATCGGAAATCACTACTGGCGTTTAGGTCAGTTCAATATCAAAACAGAACGTTTCATGAAGACAGAAAATACGCGGAAGAGAGGTAAAAATGCTATACACTGCAACAGAGGTAAGAAAACCCGATTAGAGCAGACAGGCTAGCTGCCTAATTGGCTCGCTTCAAGGGAATGCCAATTAAAGACCATCGTGATAACCATTTCTTTTTTTCTATTTGCGTCGACTTATGCTTATGTGCATATTTTTAAGTAATGGAATGTTTCCTCGCCAGCGTCGAAGTGCGTAGGCGTGTCACTTGTATCATTATATAGTTAGCGTGAGCGTCATAACACGCGATTTTTCTTTCGCACATTTCGTTCTTCTGCTGACTACCGCATACCGCGATTGATTAACCTTTGTACTTTCATAACTGATTTGAAAAATGCTGCAAGGATAGGTGCATGGGTTTTCGTGCGTTACGTATACTCTGGCATTTCCACACCAGATGAATTCAATCAAACACGCACGAGATACATTTATGCGCGAATGTGTTTGCGAGGGGAGGTAGGTATGTTTGAAAGTATCGCTGGTCACTAGTCGGGTAGCAGGGCTTCTTAAATATTGGTCGCGGGTTTGATTCCCCACCGCAGCTGCCTCATTATGATGCGTGTACAAAATGAAAAAATCACCCGTTTGCTAATATTTATGCTCACCAACAGCCCCCCGCGCTACAGTGCGACTCATAATCATGCAGAGGTGTCGGCGCGTAAAACCAGAGAATTCAATTCACTTAATTAAGAGAAAAAGAAAGAGAGGAAAAGAGGGACTGAAGATATGTTTCGCATAAGCGACGCCATTTGCGAGTCGCTTTCTCGGAACCCCGTCGAAACATTCGCTCATCTGCATTGCGAATGCCGCGATTGTTACGCGACAGTCGCATGTGCGCATAAGCGGTTGAGACGTTCGACCTTGATGACTAACTATTTTGACTCATCGGTGTATAGGCCGGCGCTTACGTCGGTGCCAGCTGGCCTTCCTCATTGCGACAGTCCGAAATTCATTGCGCGGCTTCTTTCTTTCTCTCTCTTTTTTTTTCAATTCTCTATTTCTTTATATCTGTGCGCAATCGTGTGTCTGAATGTATAGTTACGCTCGTATAGGCTGTCCTCTACATAGGACAAATTCCTTTCTAGCGATGACGCACTTGAGCCACGTAGTATTGATTGATCGGTAATCACTTGGCGAAGGTCAACCGTGAATTCGTTCTCCATAGAGAGCGAATTCGGCAAACATATCCGCATTCAACGCACGTATTTGAAATGCAAAGCGGGAATCATTCGTGAACCAATAGATTTAAACGCTATACCGTACACTGGTGACGTTAGACAACGCGTTTTGCAGATCAATCGTCGATGGCGCGTGTCTGCCGGGGAAAATGGCGAGACGCGGCGAATAAATGAGTTGTTACATTCTGTATGTATCGGCCGTGCTCTAGGGGTTTACGTGTTGAAAGTATACTGTTTGATTTTTCGTAGTGTACCGCAGCCATGGCCCGAGTACGAACAGCGCTCACATAATGACACCCCCCCTCCCCTCCAACCCAACCCACCCTAAGAAAAACAACTTTCACTGGCGTGGCCGGCTCGCTGCAAAAATGCAAATGAAGCGATCATATAGGCTTCTCAGAACGACGTAGCTCCATGGCGTTGGTCTCTTGCTTCCCAAAGGTGAGAAGTAAAAACAGTTCTTGGAATGCAGTATCAGCTCTCCTCGGCCGCCATTGACGTCAAAAGTTCAACCAGCTCCACCTAGCCGACACCGATGACACAGCGAAGCATGCATGGTGGCCTTCCCTTCATCAGGCTAACGCATTTCTACGTTTTGCAAGTCTTTCAGATATGTTGCATCGCTGCTCTTTATTGAACACTCTTTGTTAAGCTTTTGAGGTGGTAGTATAGCTACCACCTCTTACAAACCACACGTGACAGGGGTGCGACTATGTGAACGCGCGCTCCATATGTTGAAATAATTCTGTTGCCTTCTTCCTTTCTAGCGGAAGTTGTGGGTAGTGGGATTTACCCAATTTCTGTGATGATGATGATAGTTTATGATGATGATGATAGTTTTCTGACATGCCGAACAGATTTTTGTGTCACCTACCCGTTGTTGGGCCCATGAAGCTGCACGATCGGCTCATGAAAAAGACCTGCAGATGCCCATACCGCTCTCTATAGAACGGACGCGGCGCGACAACTGCAATCGCTTGCTCGTCGCGTCACACTTCTGCAATGGAATTCGCAGCAGGGTTTCTCGAACTCGCGCTTATATTCTATCGACCCTAATTTACGACTTCGCTTGCCATCCGGACTCTCCCGTCGAGATGAAACTTTGTTGTGCCGCATGTGGTTGGGTGTGGCATTTACGAATGCATACTCTCATCTCATAGGAATGGCCAACAGTGCGGCACGCAACTCATGCGGCTGTGAGGAGACCATTGAACACATTTTGTGCCACTGCCCTTCCTACCAGACACATCGACGTGTTCTAGGAGCCAAACTCGATCGTCTTGATTCAAGACCGCTGTCCGAAAAGAACATTCTGGGACCTTGGCCCACGGTTTCGGGCATGCACAAGGCCACGAAAGCCCTATACTGAGCTACCTGAAGTCGACCGGACTTCGCGAGCGTCTGTGAATTACCAGCGCGTGTTTACGTTGTGTGTGTTCTCACTAACTCTTAATTTCCTTTTCTTTCTTTCTTCTCTATCTTATCTATTATTCAACCTTTCCCCCCACCCCACGTGTAGGGTAGCCAACCGAGCTTAGCTTGGTTAACCTCCCTGCCTTTCTCCTTCGTTTCTCTCTCTCTCTAAACTGTTGCCTTCATATTGAGCGGACTAATGGTGAGCAGTGGAATTCGCCCAATTTCTTTGGAGCATACCCGTTTACGATGCACACCTGCGTTACCACGGATCCCGGACACGAAACGCCTCCGACTAAGCTAAGCTTCGCTGCTAAAGCCTGCGCAGCCATAATCCTCATAAAGCAATGGCGGGACAGCTCAGACTGAGTAAAGCTATGAGCCAGACTTGGGGCCCGCCTTAGAGTACTATATAGGAGTGCCCCCCACCTCCTGTGCTCAAGCCAATGGCTGGGCGCGTCCTATGCTTCGCGTGGTCAAAGACTTACTTAAAGTGAGTTCTGTGCTCCGTATCGGCTAACGCTAGACCGATGCAGCAGCGACGGCTTTTGCGAAAATCCGGAAGAATTCGCGGAGAATCCTTTACTTCGAAACAACGGAGCGAGCTCGTCGCTCGTGTAAAGAACGCTCGTCGACTTGCACGTCTGAAGGTCGCGTATGTGTGCGCGTGCGCACACATACGCGACCAAAAAGAGAGGAAAAAAAAGAGAGAAAAAAAAACCAACGAAGCAGGCGAAAGAAAGACGGATTTTTTTTTCTTCAGGCGAAAGAAAAACGGATTTTTTTTTTTTTACTTTTTCTTCTGCTTCAAAGAATTGTTTACGAGAAGCCTGTGTGCTAACTCTGCGGTTCGACGAAAGCCGCACGGTTCAAGTGCCGAACGTGTCTCTCGAGTTCTCCAAATATCTGAAGAGAAGGTAATTTCACTACCGCGGTGAATATCGCCTGGGAAACGCGTGAAAAGCGTGGGGGGCCGGGAAAGGGAAAGCGAAAGCCTCGCGGAATGGGTTCAAAGACTAACGTCGACGTTCGATGAAGCGGGTTCGATTCCCGCGAACTTATATTTAGGTGCGCGTTAAGGAAGCCCAGGTGGTCGATGTTAAATCCGCACCTACTCCACCATGTCGTGTCTCATAATCGTATGATAGTAGTAAAGTTGGGTTCTTTACCCGCGGCCCAAGGACCCGCGACTCAGCCAGAGGCTGACCACCAGGCTGGTGACTTCCGCACTCGAAGTGCCCCGTCGGAGACGGTCTTTGCGGCGACTTGGGAGCAGGGGCTTGGAGATTTGTGCAAACAGTTTTATGTAAAATAAAACAGCACAAAAGGACGGGACGAAAGACACAGCACGACAGGACCAGTGCTGAACTACGGGACGAAAGACACAGTACGACAGGACCAGTGCTGAACTACCAACCCGCAGTTGGTAGTTCAGCACTGGTCCTGTCGTTCTGTGTCTTTCGTCCCGTCTTTCGTGCTGTTTTATTTTCGCAAATGCCGTACCAACTTGCCCAGACAAAAGCACTGCTAAGCCAAAGTTTTATGTAATTGATACGAAACAGAACGAAACTTATTTACAGGTATTTACAGAATCTGGTCGGCTACGTTCGACATCGTCGCCTCGGGAGGCCCGAGCACTGCCTAGCAGTGTCACCGCTCATACCACACTGAGCCTTTCTTCCTCCCAGATACGTCGATGGGGGGAAACGGCTCCAAAATTGCGCCGTCCAAACACAAAGCGCACGCCACTTCCGACGGTGCCGCCCACACCCGCCCAGGTCAACGTCCTTGACCGGGGTGTGGCCCCGACACTTCACCTGTGACACCAAGGTGTCCCTTCGCTGACGTGAGAAGGCCGCTGGGTGATGGGTCCCACGCTCGTACTACCGGGAGCATCAAAAGGGTCCGCCGCTTCGAAGTAACTTGTCGCTAAATTAGCGGGACGGGTAGTCGTCCATGCTGACACTCGTTGAACCCCCCCCCCCCCCTGCAAGAAATGTTCTAGGAAGTTTTCCCTTGGTCCGCGTATTCCTAGCGTCCGCGCCATTACACCCGCGGGGGCAAGTCTCAGCCCAAGAAGGGGGGTGACTCACAACTTGCCGTCCCGTCATGGTGGCATTGTTCGTTCTCCCGGCGTAACCCCCCGACTCGCTGGTTTCCCCAAACCTTACAGTAGTCTTACCGCATGAAACCCCGCGATTTCAATTAGCGTCGACCGGCGTTCTTCTTCTCTTTCTGCCTGACCGTCTTCTCTGTACGACACGACGCTTGTGCGGAGAAGCCGAGCTAAGAAAGCAAGATGACGTTCGTTTTATTAGTATTATTGTTGTTGTTGTTGTTGTTGTTGTTGTCGTTGTTGTTGTTGTTAAACAGAAACGCCGTGAACTTGGAGCTTGTAAAAAAAAAAAAAAAGAAAGAAAAGAAAACGGAATCAAAAAATACGTGGGCACGTGTCGCCCGAAAACACTATACACATGCCACCCGCTTAGTGTATTCCGCGATATTTGCACCCAGCTAGAAGTCTACTGTTCCTGTGGTCCTGCAGTTGTTGTTAGTCAATTAAACGTGTCCAGTTTCAATCGGCTAAACGTGTCCTGTTGGAATGTATGCGCAAAGCGCAGTTTCGGCTTCCGACATATTGAAGTCGTTCTTGATTGACGGGTCGGTTCTTTTGCTCCGCCTTTCTGTTGCTCTGTCAGCTTTCTTTTAGTTCCCATGTTGGCGAAAACTGCAATGCATAATAATAATAATGATAATGAGAATAATAATAATAATAATAATAATAATAATAATAATAATAATAATAATAATAATAATAATAATAATAATAATAATAATATCCTAGGACTTTTACGCCCCAAAATCAGGATGTGATTATGAAGGCATGCCGTATATATAGTGCAGGGCTGCGGAAATTTTGTCCACCTGGGGTTCCTTAACGGGCACACGGGCCGGCAGTCGCCTCCATCGAAACCGAGGTTCGAACCCTCGACTTTCGGGTCCGCAGCCGAGCACCGTAACCTCTGCGCCCCTGTGGCTGCTGCAATGCAGCTTCGAACGCAGCCAGCCTTACGCAGGGTTCTTGAAGGTTTCAGTCGTTGTTCAGTCAGCCACGGCGAGATGAATCCAGGTTCGCAAAGACGACTTAGCTTCAAGGAGACCAGAAATTTAGGAACACAATCGAGAACAATGAAATAGGCTCTAAGTTCCGCTAACCTTTTGGAAGCATGAGCAAGTTAAGCTCATAGTAAGTACAAACTCATTTAGAAATGTTAACAGCGCAAAGAACATTGGCATTCTCGAAGTATTTCAGATGACTTGGCAATCATGTGAGCACGTGTCCATCCTTTCTCGTCTTTTCTTGTCTCGCACCCTCTCCATTGCCTTCTATATATGCACTTTTTATCGAAATAAAACTAGTTGGAAGTCAGCGCTCTTTGCCTCTGTTGTCTCGTCCCTTCCTAAACGTTCTTTGCGCTGTTAACATTTCTAAATGAGTCCACACCAACTTGCCCAAGCGTCAACCCTTTTAAGTACAAACAGAAAGCTATTTTCAACGGAAGAGGAAGTGCTTCTTTTCTGAGCGGTGTCGCGGGAGTATACAAATGGCTGACGAACGCGGACGACACAGCAATGAATTTTTGGAGGGTCGGGCGTATTTACCACAGCCCAGATGGGTTCGTGGCTGCACCGCGGCAGCCTTCAGTGAAAAGGTGAATGAATACCTAGGTAGTACGCCGCGCATGGATATACGTTCCATTCTTGTGCGAAACGCGCAGTTTTGTGAACGTCACCAGACGGGGAAGGCAACCTTCGGTATTGACGCCACCCTATAACGTCAAGACTGCATAGCTCGGCACACTCACTCATGAGTGCACTCAACTCACACTCACTCACACTCATTTGAACGTGGTGAGTTGAGTATGAGTGAGTACTCGTGAGTGTGAGTGGACGTGAGTGTGAACGTGAGTGAGTACTCATGAGTGTGAGTGGTGGTGAGTGTGAACGTGAGTGGTACTCATGAGTGTGAGTGGACGTGAGTGTGAACGTGAGTGAGTGCGAAGGCTGAAAAAATTGTGGTGAGTGAGTTTGAGTGAGTACTCCCTTAAAGTGCCGACCTATGGAGCTCGGCACACTCACTCATGAGTGCACTCAACTCACACTCGCTCACTCACACTCATTTGAACGTGGTGAGTTGAGTATGAGTGAGTACTCATAAGTGTGAGTGGACGTGAGTGTGAACGTGAGTGAGTACTCATGAGTGTGAGTGGAGGTGAGTGTGAACGTGAGTGAGTACTCGTGAGTCTGAGTGGACGTGAGTGTGAACGTGAGTGAGTGCGAAGGCTGAAAAAATTGTGGTGAGTGAGTTTGAGTGAGTACTCCCTTAAAGTGCCGACCTATGGTCAAGAGTGCAGCCAGCAAACTTTACACTCACTTTATTCTGCGTGTTTTTTTTTTAATTTCTTCTTTTTGTTGCTAACCGTTCGTTTATCGTTCGAACGGAACTGTACAGATAGGTGTACAGTACTCACGGGCTGAAGCGCGAAACTTTTGGGCTATGTAGTGCGCGTATACTTTCGTTTCCAGCGTGTGCAGTTGGTGTCATATCGGCGTAAATTTTATTCGAACACTTACATCAGAGCCAGGCCCGTAGTCAGGGGTGCCCCCCCCCCCCCCAAAAAAAAAAATCCTGTCTAGGGCCTGAACAGAGCCAACATCAGCGGACAGATCTGCAGCGACATGATGCGGTTATTATCACGGGCAGTCGCCCATAGCAGTTGTTATACTAAAAAAAGAATAATTGTCGTGTTTCCAGTCGGTGAGTACTTGTAATATATATATGCCTTCACGCGCTATATACCGTCCTAGCCGCCGCAACTGAAGCTATACCTCTTTGACAAACTTCTTTACCCAATTATTCATTTAATATGCACTTGGGACATGTTGAATCTCTTGTATTTGTCTTGTAGACGTCTGTTCTTGACCTGTGAGGAAAACTTCCAATCAGGGTGTAGCCAAGATTTTATTTCGGGCGTTGGTGGTGGTGGTTAGAAGAAAGAGACGCCTAATTTCTGCAGCCCAATAGGGAGCACGGCGCAGTGTCTACGGGGGGGTGGGGGAAAGTGGTGGATGCCTCGTGCGCGTGTTGTATACATGCATGCGGTAGCGAAAAAAGAAAAAAAAAAAAGAAAAAAAAAACTGGGGCGGGAAAATGATACCACCCTCTCTCTCTCTCTCTTTCCTTTGGTCTATACGCCTTGGTATAGCTGTGCTATTGACAGATAAATTAACGTTTGTTCCCAACTCGATTCCCCGTTCGTTTTGCCTTAAACACCGCCAGAGAAATCCAAACTACGCGGCGCAATTAATTCGATATCTATACTAAACTACACGAGGCTCCACTGTTAGCATAGTAAAGACCAGGTTGTGTTTATTTTTATTTGTTACCCTTCACTTTCGTATAGCGCTTTCTCTGCGTACAAAGGCATAGCCTTTCCACAGTAGCAAAAGCTCCATTGATGAGCGCCTGCAATATCCAGCTCGAAACACGTAATGGCGGCGGCGCGATCCCATTACGTACTACGTGACATCGCTCTGTACTGGAGCAGCTGTTCTGCCACTGCATGCAGTAGACTGTGGGCGTGCACGAGGAGAGCGCCTTCTGCGTCGTGGAGTGCCTATTTATTCCTCCGCCAGCTGCGGCGGCCGCTCGTTTATGAGCCGAGGAGGCCGTCTCGCTTGCGGCGCCTTGTATACGCACACATATACGTATGCAACCGCGTGCATGTCATCGTGCAGCAGTTCTTCCGCCGCTTTTCTGTGAACTGCAATATCGCTCGAGGCAGTAGCGTAGCCAGAAATGTTTTTCGGGGGGGGGGGGGGGGGGTTCAACCATACTTTATGTATGTTCGTGCGTGCGTTTGTATGTGTGCGCGCATATATACGCAAGCAAAACTGAAAAATTTCGGGGGGGGTTTGAACCCCCCCCCCAACCCCCCCCCCCCTTGGCTACGCCACTGGCTCGAGGGCCTTTGTGAACGCGAGACGATGCTATCGGTGGGAGACGAAAATGTTTCTACATTTCATCCCACCCTTCGCACTCTCCTCCTCTTTTTTTTTTAGGGGCCGAAGCTCCTAAGGGCGTGGGTCTGTCCCTCCTCTGTAGTTGTAGTTATAGTAGTAGTAGTAGTAGTAGTAGTAGTAGTAGTAGTAGTAGTAGTAGTAGTAGTAGTAGTAGTAGCAGGTAGGTAGGTAGGTAGGTAGGTAGGTAGGTAGGTAGGTAGTGTTGTGCCAGAGGCATCGTGCAACCCTTCTTCCCACGAAAGATCACCTAGTCGCCCAGAGTTTCGGCGAACTCTTCCCGCCACCAGCGCCGGTTCCCACGGAGGGGTCGGCGAGTCACCCAGAGTTTCGGCGAACTCTTCCCGCCACCAGCGCCGGTTCCCACGGAGGGGTCGGCGAGTCACCCAGAGGTCGGCGAGCCACAAAAGTTCCGGCGAACTATTTTCTTTTCCCGCCAAACACCGTGAACCGGCCCCAGACAAACGACTGGAACCTTATTTAAGGCCGTGCCGGCCCCCCATGTTAAGAGCATTCGCCCCAGCCGACTTCGTCGTGCTGGCCGGCTTTGTACCTGCTATAACCTACGATAACCTGATATAGTAAACGTTGTTGTTTTGCAAAACAACTGTCTCCCTATTTCGCCTCTGGGCGAAGGCTCCTCTTCAGCGACGTCTGTTCGACTGCTCGCTGCTCTCGGCGACCGCTACCATCGCGACACAGAGGAAAAACCTAACAGTGGTGGCAGCGGTGGGATAACCTAACAGTAGATAGCCACGTATAGTGGAATGTACCCACACCACGTTATAAAGATGACGATGACGCAGTATAGTGGAATGTAACCACTACACGTGATAAAGATGACGATGACGCAGTATAGTGGAATGTACCCACTACACGTGATAACGATGAAGTATAAGGGCGTTTCCAGTATAGTGGAATGTACCCACTACACGTAGTAGTAGTAGTAGTAGTAGTAGTAGTAGTAGTAGGTAGGTAGGTAGATAGCCACGTATAGTGGAATGTATCCCACACCACGTTATAAAGATGACGATGACGCAGTATAGTGGAATGTACCCACTACACGTGATAACGATGACGATGACGCTGATGACCATGAAATATAAGCGCGTTCCAGACCACACATTCTCTTTCTGCCATGGATGAAAACGATCGAGCTTCGCCCACTCATCATCATTCACTTCGTGGATATGGCGTGATTTTTTTTGTTTTCAGCTTCTTATTGTTCCTTTCTATGGTAAATTAGTTGTGCGCAGGGCCGCAAGGTGGAAGAAGGATCACGATAGTCCGCATTGCAGAGCATAGAGTGGACTACTAATAGAGAGCAGCCGGCACGGTGGCATAGTGGTTATGGTGCTCGACTGCTGACCCGGGGAGGTCGAGGGATCGAATCCCGATCGGCTTGTCGGGTGATACGGCATCGCGCTGACATCTGCTGGTCTTTTGGTCAGGCTAGCGGGTAGAGCTACCGCTTAGAAAAAAAAAGCGTTGGTCGCGTGTTCGAATCTCTGGCTAGAACGAATATTCACAAACTACGAGTACGCGCTGTCTGATTGACGCCGTCCTTTCAAGGACAGCTCTACACCTTGGCCGCCGCGGTGTCGACATCTCGACTAAAGTCCCTAGATTATCTAGATAACATCCCTAGAAAAAGAGAAAAAAAGATAGGGACTTAAGTGGCTGACGTGAAAGGATAGTGACTGCCGCCTTCAGCTCTGCTAGGGCTGCTATGAAGAGACAGAGGAACTGTTGTTTATTGAAACACGAAAATTAATGTATGTATGTATGTATGTATGTATGTATGTATGTATGTATGTATGTATGTATGTATGTATGTATGTATGTATGTATGTGTGTATAAAACACATATTCCCCCCGACCGTCGTATCGCAATTAATGCACAGACGCAACGCGACCTTCAACGGCCGCGACAACAGCTGCAAACTGCTCGGCAGCTGTATTCCGGGAGAGAAGAAAAAAATCAATTCAAGGAGCAGAGCTTCGCGTGCAGCAAACGTTCATCGAGCGCCGATTTGCGGAAAGGCGTCAACGAACCGTCGACCTCAACGGAGCCTGTCGGGCGCGAGCCCGGCGCGCGTGTCTATCGTGAGTGGGCTCGCAACAATGAGAACGCCTTTCTTTTGTTTGTTTGCTCGTCTCTTTCTCCGGCTTGTTTCAAAACAACGCGAGTCGACTACTTTTCTGGTCTTCGCAGGTTGTCGCCCTCACCTTTATTCCTTTATTCTTTATTCGTTGTTTTCTTCCACACGGTGGTGGTCTTCTGGTTACTACCCCTGCTAGAGAAGGTAGAAAATAGGATAAGAAAAAAAGAGAAACAATAAGCAAGGAGGCTGTCAACAAGAAAAGACAAAAACGAAGCACTTAGTGAAGTTTTTCTTCTTTCCTCTTTTTTTCAAGACGAAAACTTTCCGACATTCCTACAGCTTGTCATTGTTGTTACAGATCAGGCTTAATTACTAAATGTCATCCAAAACACACACACACACACACACACACGTACATACATACATACATACATACATACATACATACATACATACATACATACATACATACATACATACATACATACGAGTATGCATACATAGATACGAGCATGCATACATAGATACGAGCATACATACATACATACATACGAGCATACATACATACATACATACGAGCATACATACATACATAAGAGCATGCATACATACATACATACATACATACATACATACATACATACATACATACATACATACATACATACATACATACATACGAGCATGCATACATAGATACGAGCATGCATGCATACATAAGAGCATGCATACATAGATACGAGCATACATACATACATACGAGCATACATACATACATACATACATACGAGCATACATACATACATACATACATACATACATACATACATACATACATGCATACATGCATACGAGCATGCATACATACATAAGAGCATGCATACATACATACATACATACATACATACATACATACATACATACATACATACGAGCATGCATACATAGATACGAGCATGCATGCATACATAAGAGCATGCATACATAGATACGAGCATACATACATACATACGAGCATACATACATACATACATACATACGAGCATACATACATACATACATACATACATACATACATACATACATACATACATACATACATACATACATACATACATACATGCATACATGCATACGAGCATGCATACATACATAAGAGCATGCATACATACATACATACATACATACATACATACATACATACATACATACATACATACATACATACATACATACATACATACATACATACATACATACATACATACGAGCATGCATACATAGATACGAGCATGCATGCATACATAAGAGCATGCATACATAGATACGAGCATACATACATACATACATACATACATACGAGCATACATACATACATACATACATACATACATACATACATACATACATACATACATACATACATACATACATACATACGAGCATACATACATACATACATACATACGAGCATGCATACATAGATACGAGCATCCATGCATACATAAGAGCATGCATACATAGATACGAGCATACATACATACATAAGAGCATGCATACATAGATACGAGCATACATACATACATACGAGCATACATACATACATACATACATACATACATACGAGCATACATACATACATACATACATACATACATACATACATACATACATACATACATACATACATACATGCATACGAGCATGCATACATAATGACGTTCAGCACATGCGCGCGCCAGATGCGTGCCCTTTGGATTTCCACACGACGTCGGCATGTCTGCGCGAGGTCGCCGACCTGTGTTCGACATTTTACGCGAATATAGTGGAACAAGTACACAGCAGACGAAAAGCAGCAAGCCTTATATGGAACTATATAGGCTCGACATGCACTTGCTTCACGTCAGCTTGACTGTGTGTAATATATAACCATGACGTACATAAAATATATATATATATATATATATATATATATAGTGGAACGACTGCCACACAAAAAAGAATTGTGAAGCAAGCATTTCTTTTTAGAGATCTATATAAATGACCGCAACGCCGCAACCCGACGAGTGGGCACAATATGTATATTTTAGGCGCGCCGGAGCTAAAACAAGAAAGAATCGATGATCCATCAAGTGGCCGCGGAACAACATACGAACCATGCCTGCGCATATGAGAATGAAAAGGACAAAAAGACAATGTGGGAAGGCCGTTTTACGGACGCCGAAACGATCGCACGGAAACATCGGTTGGAAGAACAACGAGTGCGTATGTATATGTATGACCTGAGAGAGATATGGGGACTGCTGCTTTTCTTAATTTTTTCCTCCTCCATTTCATTTTTTTGTTCTGTTTTTCTATTACCGGAGGTGCGCAGGGAGGGGGGAGGGGGGGGGGTAGACTTTCTGCTGCATTCACTCGCTTCTCCAAATTTACCACGAATATTTCTCGTTGCTGCGCCCGTATGCATGCATTGTTGCGAACCGAATTCACTTTGAGCGTATCCTTCCGTCCGCCCGTCACTCATCCATCCAACCATCCAACCATTCGTCTATCTATCTATCTATCTATCTATCTATCTATCTATCTATCTATCTATCTATCTATCTATCTATCTATCTATCTATCTATCTATCTATCTATCTATCTATCTATCTATCTATCTATCTATCTATCTATCTATCTATCTATCTATCTATCTATCTATCTATCTATCTATCTATCTATCTATCTCTAATCTTTTCTCAGCACCCCGTCTTTGTAAATGTAACGGAACAGCAACGGGGCGTATATGCGCATTTCAAAGAAGAAAAAGAAACAATGTTTACCGAAGTTAATATGCCTGTCAGGACAAGCGGTCTTCTTTTTTTTTTTCTTTTCAATTTTGTATTCGAATCGGCTACCTCCTGTCGCATAGCTGACAGTACAGTTGTTCGTTCGTTTTTCTTTCTTTGAGCCATTCGCTTGAACAACAGTATTTGAACAACAGAAAAGCTGCCCTGTAAGTGCGTCAATAAACATGGCTCCACTTCGTGTGAATGCCTTTGATTTGTGTGTGTGTGTGTCTTTCTGTCTGTCCGCGCGCGCGTGTGTGTTGTGTGCGTGTGCGTGTGTGTGTGTGTGTGTGTGTGTGTGTGTGTGTGTGTGTGTGTGTGTGTGTGTGTGTGTGTGTATTATTTCCTTTTGCACCTGTTACCGTTCCCGTCACTTCCGTTAAGCAATATCAAAGCCTTCGCGCGTAAAGTGTTGTGTACCCGGACAATAAAACAAGATTGAAAAAAAAAAGAAAGGAAATGAAATTGCCTCGAGACAACCAAGATCGTGTCATGAGTGTCATGGCTTACGTGACAGGTGTACGTGACATGATGTTTATGATGCTATGACCTGTTACGCTCGTTATACGCATATCACGCCATGCCAGTTTTGGTATACGTCTATGTTAAAGGGACCTATAACCAATTTTTATGGTGCCTACTTTGTTTAGCGCAACGGAAAGCTTACCGGTCAGTGAGTCTAAAGGCTCGTTCACACCGAAGGCGGGGCGGCCAAAGCGGCCAAGCGGCAAGGCGGAAAGCGGGGAAAACCTCCTCTCCAGGCGGCAAAAGCGGGCGGAAAACGAGGCGGCAAGTCCGATTGCTCCCGGACCAATTTTTTGCCGCCCGCCCAAGGTCGCCGCTTTGCCGCAGCCAATCAGAACGCGCTGCGGCGGTGGCGCTGGTGTATCTTTGGGAGAAGCAGTGCCACGTGATAGTGACACGCGCGCGATGCCCCGCCTCCTCGGCCGCGCGGGCAGCCAAAGGCGGCGTGCGGTCTGAACAGGTGCGCGCACTAGCCGCCTCGCCGCTTCGAAAAGCCCGTTTTCCCGCTTTGCCGCTCCGCCTTCGGTGTGAACCAGCCTTAATCAAGGAATGGTAAAGTGGAAAACGCCGCGAAGCATTTGTAAACAATATTTTTCCTATCTGCAGCGAACATGCAGTCGTATACTCACATGCTGCAAACAGTGAGCGTGAGAGCCGTTCGTGTTCGAGCGCGCTGCTTTACTGCGCATGCGTGCACTCCGCGCGCATGCGCTGCAGCTCGACTTGGTCCACTGGCGGCGGCGACAGCAGCGCCGCTTCTCACCGTGCAACTCCTTTTACGTCGTAAGCAGCACAGAATTGAGCGGGGCTGGATAATGATATACACATTTTAATTTTGAGGACTGGCGCCCATGACAGCATCAGGCTACGCGGCTACGTACAGTAAAGTGATCGACTCCATATTCCATAATCCAGCTTCAAGGCTCTTCCGCTAGGCTGCGCGACATGACGGTTTTTGTCACTTTTAAGCACGATTTAAAAGTATAAATCCTTGTCACAACGCGAAAAGAATGCTGGAATCTGTCACTATATTTCATGGTCTTGTCATTTCTACTAGGATCTAATCACACGTTCAGGCCAGTTGTCGGTCCCTTTAATGAAACGCCCGCAAGAGCACGCACTGACGTAGGCGGCTTAGCTAGATAGCTAGCTTAGATAGATAGATAGATAGATAGATAGATAGATAGATAGATAGATAGATAGATAGATAGATAGATAGATAGATAGATAGATAGATAGATAGATAGATAGATAGATAGATAGATAGATAGATAGATAAGCAGAGAGTTAGCTAACCGTTGCCCCGAATACTACAGTATGAAAAATCCAAAGCGACGCGCTCGCTGCGCGCTAACGAAATAACTACGAAAAGGTGACGTCAGCAGCCCGTGCGCATGGCGCATGCGTGTCAGGTTTTGATCTCGATTCGAATATATGTCACCCTCAGTGCAACAGCCAATAGTTCAAGTTATGCGCATACATTTATGCAGTAAAGAAGTCGTTGCCCTTAAATCGCAGTTCGTTCTACACGTGAAGCCTTCCTCGAGGCCAGTGACACGGCTGCATCATGCTATGAGTTTGAGGCGTCAATCATTTGTATATATGGCAATTGACGCTCAGAACTGCCCCTGTTTATATAGTTCTTTGGAGAGGTAAATAAGTACTATAGGTTGTGGTGAAAGCAGTGGATATTTTGGCACGCGATCAGTAACACTTTAACGCGCGACTGCTTAATAACAGTTATACACTAAAAATAATAATGATACCTGGGGTTTTATGTCCCAAAACCACGATATGATTATTTCGCCTCCATCGAAATGCGACCGCCGCGGCCGGGATCGAACCCGCGACCATTCGGGTCAGCAGTCGAGCATCCTAACCACTGCTCCACCGCGGCGGACAATTACAGGTACGCTGTAGACGGGCGCTGTGAGCGCAGGAATATAACCATTCCGATATTTATTATGGCTTAGCGACAGCAGCACAAATGTACAGTTTAGTCTGCTAGCTGTACAACGCATTCTTTAGAGCGCACATCTTAGGCGCCCTTTCCGCGCTGAGCGGCGTCGCCGTTGGCATAGGCGTACGCAGGGTTCCCCTTCGGGGGGGGGGGGGGGGGGGGCGAAGGTTCGTCGCAGCGCCCCTATCATGTCAATGTAAGGGGCTGACTTTGCGCCCCCCTCCCCCCCCGCCCTATTATATCAATCTATGGGGCTGGAGTTGCGCCCCCCTCTACCCCCCCTCCCCGTGCGCACGCCTATGGCCGTTGGCGTCGGCGTAACCGATAGAGCGAACTAGTGCGGAAAAGAGCGAACGAGTACGAAAAAGAGGGAACACGGAGTTCCTTTTGGTGACCCGAAGGTCGCGGGTTCGAATCCCGGCCGCGGCGGTCGCATTTCGATGGAGGCGAAACGATAGAGGCCCGTGTACTGTGCGATGTCAGTCACTGCACGTTAAAGAACACCAGATTGGTCAGAATTTCCGGATCCCTCCACTACGGCGTCTCTCATAACCATATGATGGTTTTGGCACATAAAAGCACGGATATTATTCGTGGACACTAATGCATACGGATGCTTTGGTGTCAGTTGCGTGTCGGCGTGGTTAGGTTTCCCTCCGCTACACTGTCTCTCGCAACCCAAGGGTCTTTTTTCCCCCTTTTTTGTTCATTCTTAAAGGGGTACTGACACAAAATTTCGCGGCCGAGACAGCCTGTGGGTTCGATTCCCGTGAACATGTGTATATCATCTGCAAAATATCAACAGCGAATATAGCTTGGAAGGTATTTTAAATGAATTTTGAAGTTTGCGTGAGCGATCGACTCCGTCGCTCTACTGACAACAAGTTAGGATGACGTCATAGCGGCCATTTTTCTTTTTCCGCGTTTGTTCCGTGGTCGCGAGTCCGTGGCCGCGGCGCACGCGTTGAAAGTTTTGTGTTTGGCGACACTGCTGTCCCGTTTCCTATTCGAAAGGACTTCTTGATGCGGACCGTGCGGAAGTGCGTCACAGTTCCGTGTGCTGACGTGATCGAGAGCTGCGCACGCTAGGTGGTGATAGTTGCACCCGGCGGCTTGTCGTTTTTCGAGCTCTCTCAAACCGAAACTGAAACTGGTCGGTAATGAGGAGCCTGTAATTAAATATCTGTCGCGCGCTGCAGCAAACGAGGTGCCGTATTATGACTAACAGGCCCCCAGCAACACATTGCAGCAAAAAAAACGCGAGGCCAAAGTTTTTGTGTCAGTACCCCTTTAAATCCGGCTTCTTCCATAATTGTTTCTACAGAAATTAAAGAAATCCCAAACCACAGATGCGTTGCCCTTTGCGCCTTTGCGGTGTGCCGGCTTGTCGCGGACGTGTGTAGCAACGCCGCCGGCGACATCTTAAAACCGCAACGCGCTGATCGGGCAGCCTCATGTTGTTTCAAGAATGTTCCCGTCGAAAAAAAAAAAAGAAGACAAATTTCTAGGTGGTGAAGGCGCACTAATGTGAAACAATAAGTTAGTTTAGACTGAAAAATTATACCCTGGAAAGTCTAGCGTCGTTTATTTCACCACCATAGGATTACTGAGAAGGAATAAAATCAACGTCAAAAGTTTGCATTTTAAATTTTCCCCAGAAACCTCCGATGTGGACGCCAGGGAGTTCAAAGTGCTCTCCCTTTTTTTTTCCTTTTTCCCCCCTTTTTTTTTCATATTTTGGCCACATTGGCACGACGAAATATCCTGCAACTTGGTATGATAAGTCTCTGGCTGTCTCGGAAGACAATGTACTCAATTTTCACCAATTAGGAACTACGCGACGCCGTCAAAGTAAGTTGCAGAAATACGGTACGCAAATACGGTAAGGCACTATACGGTAGCGTTCCTCCTTTCCCGCTCGTTGTGCTTTTGCCGCTCCCCGTTCCAGTGATAGCGCGTGCCCCGAACGTCGACTGACAGGCAACAACGAGGCGTGACAACCCCACAGTAATTTTACAGCGAATTAGGAGAAACGAAAAACCGCTCGGCATCTGTGTCACGAGCGGTCTCCATTGGCTGTGCTATCAGTTACGTCGTTCTGAGCGTCGTACCCAAGCTCGCGCGCCATTGGCTGGGCCGTGAGTGACGTCGACAATCCCGTCGCAGCCGTGGCGCCGAGCACGCGCGCATCAGTTTCGACTGAGAGCTTCCACATTGGTAAGCCACGGATCCTACGAACTCCCGAACAGCGGACAACTTCAGAACACCGCCGACAGTGGAAACGTCAGAGAGCTGGCATTCGCCGGGCCGATGCTGCAGTCCGGGCACAAGAACAGGCCCGCGAGACCGAGTGCCGGCAGCAACTGCGTACCGACGATCCGGCAGCCTTCCAAGCAGCGCTAAATCGCGAACGGGAATGCAAGCGCCGGTGGCGGGCGGATCCTGCAAACCACGCCGCCGAGTTAGCTCGCGATGTCAAACGCTTGCAGCAACGGCGCGCCGAAGTGGAAGGCTTCAGTGCAGCGTCGGGTTGAACCCACTGCTAAACACTGGGGCCGCACATTTCAGCTTCGCTGGTTAACCATTTGCACGGAGTGCTTGGGCGGCGATTTTTTTTTTTTTGAAAAAAGCTTTTTAGCGTTGGGGCCCCTTCACCGGCAAAAGGTCGACGACCGGGAAAGGAGGAGCGGTACCGTCATATGGTAGCGCATTTGCGTACCGTATTTCCGTAACTTGCTAAAACTCTCTAATCTATGGCGTCACGGCGAATGATGCGTGAATGTCAAGGTGGTGTGACATTTTCTTTCTTGTGCGTTTTCTCGCTTACCAAACGTCCTCCCGCGGCAAGCGCGTTGTCTTTTTGGTATCGTGAAGGGGTAATTTACTGATGCGAAAATTGCGAATAAAACCTGCGTGATACGTTGGTAACACATACGGACACGCACGTTTTAGGCAGCTGTATTATCCATTTTATTTCTACATTATTCCTCCGTATTATCTGTTTATATATGACTTGAGTTGTAAGTTTGAAGGAAAGAAGTGGAAACTTAATGGCTCGTTTTTCTTGATCAGACAGAATATTAATGAGAACTAACAGACAATGATGCCAAGGAAAGTATAGGGGATGCTATTAGTTGTAATTGAAATGTAAATGCGGAGAAAGAGAAGTGGACGAAAAGATAACTTGCCGCTTGTAGGGATCGAACCTGCGACCTTCGAATAACGCGTCCGACGTTCAACCACTGAGATACGGTGGCGGTCATCCCTCCGTCCACTTCTGCGGTATATATTACATTTAAACGTGCGAGTTAGTCAGCGGCGAGTAATATATATATATATATATATATATATATATATATATATATATATATATATATATATATATATATATATATATATATATATATATATATATATATATATATATATATATTCCTCATGGCGACCACAGCAATGCGCCTTGAGCGCCTGTACAATTGCTGGCGCAATAGATAGAGGTTTCACTGAAGAGGGAAAGTATATATCTCAAAAGAGCCAAGAGGTATACAAAATTGATGTAAGACTTCCAAAGACGTAATCAAACCGGGTGAGAACTGTATGCAAGTGCGAGCGACTCTTTGTCGAGCCTCTGTTTCAAAAGCGACGTCAATAGGTATCGTTATCAACCAATATCATCATAAGCTCCAGACAACCCGGTATTGCGCAAACATTATTGCGTATACCAGAATAGCGGACAAACCTGGAAGAAAATCGGCTTACTCGCGAATACTCGGCGTGTTCGCGCTCGACAAAATTAGAGAAAATAACAAAAAAGGAGCAAACAAAAAGAAACTATGACTAGAAAACCTAGCAAAACGAACGCTGAACTTCCGTCTGTCGGCAGCACGTCCTCTGGCGAGACAAGTGTTCAGCTAAGTCTTTTTCTGGGAAAAGGAAATGAGCGGTTGGCGTTCCTTGGCGTAAATCCCACTGGACCTGACAGGGTGGGGATTACGGGACCCGGATTAACGAGAGATTAAGAAGGTCCCCATACGTGACCTCAGAAGTTCAAGACCGGAATGGATATGTGTACAGCTTTCGAGTGCACATTTACTCTGTTGTGTGTAATTATGTAGAGAACGCACGATAAGTATATACAGAAAAAAAAAGAAAAAAGAAAACTTAATTGCTACTATCTTAAAGGGGCCCTGCAACACTCTTCCGAGTAACCATCGAATGGCTTCACTAACGCAGTTTATTGCCTCACGAATTGAGCGTCGCAAAAATTTTTAGAATCGGTCAAGTACGAGTGGTGTTACAGAGAATTGTCGCACGCTGTAACTGCCTTCTCTTTTCTCTCGTCCCGACCAGCGTGCTGGAAGCTAAGCGCGTAGAGTCGGCACGCGGGAAAGAAGTTACGTCACACGCGCGTCATGAGCTTGAGCCCTGTTTCTTTTCTTCGAACGCGCGGCTTACTTTCAGTGTGATCGCGATCGCGCGCGCACGTGGCGGCCTCCCGCGGCGGTCGCTGTAACTATGCAGCTCACGATGCTCAAATCAGCCAATGGCCCGAAATTTGGGTATACGGCGCGATCACTTGGGTGTACGGCATCATTTGTAGAAATAAGAGGGAACGGTTTGTAGCTGACTTTGAGAATTAATTGTAAATTCCAGGCCACGTGCTGCGCTACGATGTTTTGGCTCGCGTGTTCTCAGGAGCCTCGACCACCGATCGGCCAGCGTTTTCTGACCATGCTGAAAAAGTGTTACAGGGTCCCTTTAATTGTTTATTATATGTGTCAATCGTATTGAAAAATCAACATATTTATAAAAAAATGGAGGGCTATACCCTAATCACCGGGGCACTCACACGTAGGGCTTTTGGGCGCCCTAATGGATTCCTTGGGTTAACGTTGTGTCTCGTCGCGCTGCCAGAGCGGATCTCGGAGTCCACGTAGAAAGAAGCGTGTACCTAGTTGAGATCTGCTCCACCAGGTGCCGCAACTATCCCAACTGCTCACAAGAAAAAACCGCCCGCTCTTTCGATGAACTCGTTCTATTAATTTTCATTAATTATTTTGAAAGTTAATTGGCCGTTATCTTAAGTAATCTTATGCTCCGATATCGGTTGTATTCAACGCAACTCCTAACTGGAAACCAGGACCATCGATTTCTTTGCAGCTTCACTTTTTAGGGGATGTCTATAACATCCCTGCCTTTTAGCTCCTTTGTTTTATAGAAGCCTGTTTTCTTTTTAATGTTCGGAAAACCAGAAGTGAGTGCTCAACCGGAAGTTCTTCGGGAAACAAGTGTCACTCAGTGCTTATTGTGAAACTGAAATTCGTGATTAAAGCGCTCGATGTTCACCACGATAGTTAGGGCACACCCTACTGAAGATAAGCGCGCATTTAATAATTAAAGAAAGAGACGGATTGGGAAGCAAAGGCAGGGAGGCTATGGATCAGGTTGTCATCCACATTCCTGGAAAAAAAAATAATAGTAATAGTTGGGGTTTAACGTCCCAAAACCACGTTATCATTATGAGGGACGCCGTAGTGGAGGGCTCCGGAAAATTTCGACCTCCTGGGGTTTTTTCACGTGCACCTAAATCTAAGTGAACGCGCCTCAAGCATTCTCGCCTGCATCTAAAATGCGACCGCCGCGGCCGGGATTCGATCCCGCGACCTTCGGGTCAGCAGTCGGGCGCCATAACCACTAGACCACCGTGGTGGGTTGCTCTGGAATAAAGGAACGAAAAGAAAGAAAGAAAGAAAGAAAGAAAGAAAGAAAGAAAGAAAGAAAGAAAGAAAGAAAGAAAGAAAGAAAGAAAGAAAGAAAGAAAGAAAGAAAGAAAGAAAGAAAGAAAGAAAGAAAGAAAGAAAGAAAGAAAGAAAGAAAGAAACAGCGTGAGTCACAGAGAACATGCATCACTGTCGGGGCACCAGGCTGGGGTCAGTGACATAATTGATCGAGCGCAGCGTAAACAGTAACGCGCGCAAAGGAAACCGATGACATTCTTTTTTTTTGTCGTTTTGCTATCCGTACGTATAAATAAAACTGTCGCGGCGGATGAGTAATTACATTGATTTCACCACTGCATGGGGTTTTACGGGGCCTATGAACTACAGGGCCCAGGAACCAGTGGAACATGCAACACAATTATTTATTTGAAATTGAGCGCGACTGTATACACAAATCCGTTTTAATTCAGAAGTTATTTTGACCGTCATTCTCGTTCTAGCCGGAACCGCCTTGCCAATCAATCAATCAATCAATCAATCAATCAATCAATCAATCAATCAATCAATCAATCAATCAATCAATCAATCAATCAATCAATCAATCAAATTCGTAGGAGTAGCCCCGTAAAAAGCTGCTGCGTTGAGCCACGGCCGGTCTGGAGGCACGCGCTCGAGCGCGCGCCTCTAGACCGGCCGTGATTGTGCAAGCAGTTTCATGGAGTGGTTGAGCACAGATTTTGAAACTGGCGCTATAGTTTTTAGCTGATCAGGAAACTCTATACGCTATGATTACCACAGAGACACTGATAATGTCACCAGCTCATCTGGGGCTAGTCGCGTTTACGTGTAGTATGCTAACGAGCGAGATGGCATACCGCGAGTGAATTCATCAATGTGACGCAGGCTGAGCCAAGCAAACCGAATCCACCGCGCGAGGTGTGCTTGCCCCAGTCCGCAGATGTTGTTTACATTCGACATTGCATAACATTACACATGCCTTAATTATTGCCGTAAACCATCTAATATAGAGTGTCCACATGGATGAGGTGAACATTTCCCTATGCAGGAGCGATATTACGAACTTGTATATTAGTTCAGATTGAGGACGACGCAGCGAGCAATGGAAAGGAAAATGACAGCTGTAACCTTAAGAGACAGGAAGAGAGCAGAGTGGGTCAGGGAACAGACGGCGGTTAAGGATATCTTAGTTGAAATCAAGAAGAAGAAATGGACATGGGCCGGGCACGTAGCGCGTAGGCAGGATAACCGCTGGATCATTAATGATAACTGACTGGATTCCAAGAGAACGCAAACGCGTGAGGAGGAGACAGAAAGTTAGGTGGGCAGATGAGATTAAAAAGTTTGCATGTATAACGTGTCAGCAGAAAGCGCAGGACCGGGTTCATTGGCAGAACATGGGCGAGGCCTTTGCCCTGTAGTGGGCGTAGTCAGGCTGATGATGATGATGATGATGATGATGATGATGATGACTAAGTTCAACTAGGTTGAAAGCCGGGCGAGTTGGTGATTGATCACCTCACCGTATAGGTCTTCAAGTTGTGCACTTTGACGAGCGAATTCTTGTTCCTTTTGTCCTCATCAAACTGCACTACTTCACATATACGGTGTGATGAACTTGTGCTTAGTTTTGGGTAACGGCTGAGACTTCTCTCTTGAAATAAACAGTGACAGATATGGCGGCATACACGTAACTTTGACATCAGTTATCACCTGTTCGCGCAGCCATCACAGGGACTGCGGGTTTGATTTCGTCACAGGTGCATGACGAGCTAACAATGGCGGCAAAGCATCGCTACCCCTCAACGAGGGACGAGAATTGTGGTGCATATTATGTCAATCGCACACTTCCAGCATCGCCTCTCACATATCGGAGGTCATGCTTTCAGCTCTGCTAACATCATACACTGGCACACGGGCATCGTGAGTTTTTATTATATTCTATCGCATTTAGAAACGTCCGCTGATCTAGCGAAGACACAGCGTTGTCCTGATTTATCGGCCGTAGCTAGATGTCTCAACGGCTGCGACACGCCATCGCGGCCTTTCAAACATAATCGACAAAATTCTAGGAATTCACGCTCCAGAATCGTGTGTCAAACAAAGCGCACCTACGTTGGCTCGATCATTTGCGTCAAGAATATATACATACGCTATTTAACCTATAGACATATTCCATGTTTGTAAACAGGGGTAGGCGCCGTCGACATACTGAGGTGCTTGTAGCGACATCGCGGCGCGTAGGCTCCGCTCAGCCCAAAGCTCGCCACCGCCCTATGTGATCACGTGGACAACTGGCACAGCAGGTGCAAAGCTGCCTCCGAGCACAGCGCGTCGGGGCGCCTCCCCGCTCGCGCGGTAGGCTCGCGCGTAGGCTCCCCGACGTGCTACAAGCGCCTCAGTATGTCGACGGCGCCTACCCCTGTTTACAAACATGGAATAGGTCTATAGGTTTCCGCCACAACAAGCATTTGCCGTATTTTTTTAAATGCGAATGCATTTCATAGTCGGGCTTTGTCAGGCATCCGGCGTTGTGCGGCGTTGGCGTTGTCCGCGGCAGGTGTTTTCTCTCCGCTCTGAGTGGAGAGGAGGAGCGCGCTCTGACGCGTGAGGGCGCTCGCATCGCGGGAGCTCGGCGGAGCTATATATGAAAAAAAAAAATAAATAAATAAATATTAAAAAAAACACAAAAAAAGCAAAAAAAAAAAGTCGCTGCGCCGTGCTCCCGACCGGGCTGCAGAAATTAGGCGCCTTTTCCTTCTTCGAACCACAACCACCATATATAAATGGAGTGAAGCGCGCGCGAAATGCATTCGCATTTCCTCACGATTTCCTTCGGGGAGGTGGGGGGCATTTTTTTCTTTTCTTTTACGTCGTAACAGTAGACACGAAGCCGTATAGAAGTGACCACATGCGATGTACCAGCAGACTAGAAGTGCGTCAAGTGGAAAAGCGCTATCGCCTACAATGGCTAAGGTGAGCCATTCATTTCCGCGTCTCACGCGAACGGCATATTGTCAAAAGTCAACCAATGACGTGGTATACGACGTCACTCGCTGTGGGCGCTTCGCCGGCTACAGTCACCACGGAAACAATTTCAACCCGCCGATCCTTGTCACATGCATATGATTCGTGGTATGAGTCATACTTCACTTCTACAGCTATTGACGCGCATCTGAATTTTATTAAATCTTCTATTCGATGACTCGGCTGTCGGGTGAAATCTCCTGCCACCTCCGGGAACTGCATTAAAAAAAGTAGCCACCCCGTATGTCCCGTTTGTCTTAAATTCGCCGAAGCTACTTATGGAGCTCATTTATTTAACCATTATTTCTTGTTACGAGGAAACAATAAATTGAATTCAATTGAAAACGGGTGTACACATCCGGGTTCAATTATCTCGAGAAACACTAAGGAGGAGAACGATTCGTCTCTATGAGTATATAGATTACCCTTTCACAATGCGAAAATCATTATTCTTCCCTCGATAAGACGGCTGGTAAGCGAGAGAAAGCGAAAAACAAAAATCACAGCATATCCGCGGAGTGAATGATGATGCGTGGGCGAAGCTCCGGAGGTACATCATCGAAGACGTGATGGTGGTTGGTTGCATGTGGTCAAACGATATGCATGTGAGACCATATCGCGATGTCATGTGTTGTATCATGTATGGCATCGCGATCGTCATCGTCATCAGCGTCATCGTTATGACGCATAGTGGGTACATTCCATGTACCCACTATGCGATCGCGATCGCATAGTGGGGATGACGATCGCGATCGCGATCGTCATCGTCATCAGCAGGTGGCTACTACATACAAGGGACGCACGACTGACAGGCTGAGGAGCTTCGCCCCTAAAAACCACGCATCTCCACGAAGTGAATGATGACGAGTGGGCGAAGCTCGGTCCTAAGGTCCATAATGTCTACGTTGAAGTCGCCGACTAGTATAAAGGGTTTGTGCTTGTAGGTGTTTTATATTGCTTCTTCACAATTATAATTGTTCGTCTATTGTAAACCTTTTTTTTTATTCACATATACACATGTTTCGACTATAGCAATGGTTTTCTAACCACCATGACAGCGGACAGTGAGCTCCGACGACAAAGCTAGGTCCTAAGGTCCATAATGAGTGCGTTAAGTCGCCGACTAGTATAAAGGGTTTGTGCTTCTAGGTGTTTTATATTGCTCTGTCCAATTATGATTGATATTAGTCTATTGTTAAACCTTTTTTTCTGTCTCACATTCACGAATCTCCCCGTGACGGACGCGGACGACGACCAGGCTAGGCCCTAAGGAGCTTCGCCCCTAAAATTCTAAACTCGTCGCTTAATACGGATAATGGGGGGCAAGCGACAACTTCGCGTGTGCGTGCCTGACGCACTGCCTTTCTTTCTTTCTATCTTTCTTTCTTTCTTTTATTCTTTCTTTCTTTCTTCCTTTATTTCTTTCTTTCCTTCTTTCTTTCTTTGTTTCTTTTTCCTTCTTTGTTTCTTTCTCTTTGTTTTTTTTCCTCATTTCTTTCCTTCTCTCTTTCTTTCTCTCTTTCTATCTTTCTTTCTTTCTTTATTTCTTTCGCATTGCGCAATGTCCCCTTCTAACTTCTTCCTTCCCCCCACGCCGGGAATTTGACCGTCATGCACGTGTTTGGCAGCGCAACACTTCCGTTGCTGCGGACAACGACGACGCTCGTGCGTTCATATCCAGCCAACAATCAAATGTGGCAACGTCAGATGACGAGTCACTTCGATAAAAGCTCGGTTTGCCATATCGGAAACGGCTGGTCGCCGAAGACCCCACAATCGACAAGTTGCATAAATGCCAGCAACACTGTAAAAAGCCCCGAAATGTTCAAGCAACTCTGGGCTAATCCGCCATCGTGCATGAAAACAAATAAAAAAAAACACGCAAGAACGCGGCGCTCGTGCGAGCGAAAAGAAGTACGTGAGATAGACGTGTCATTTCGATGTGAACATTTTGTGTGATCCAGGTTGACTGCCGCCCGAACGCACGGGACTGCTCATGCACAATGGCGGCCGTTGGCAGTTTTTTTTTCTGTACATACGTACACATGGCGCTGCAACAAAATCTTTTTTGCAACTCGGCTATCGAGAGAGAATCGATTATTGGAGAACGGCGCACACAATTACGCACGCGACCGCCGCGATTTTGAGGGCCACATTTTTGTGCGCTCACCGGCGCCGGGTTTATCGCGTAAGACGCCGCCACCGAGGTTCGCTTAAAGATACAGGTGGCAACGCTGCCCTTGGAGTTCAAGCCCCACGTTTCCATGACGTCATGCCGTTATGACGGCATCCGGTAGGGTCTATATAATTATTCTCAGGGGGGCAAAAATGGATCATAGTATTGTGTTCCAAGAGAGCCAGTGAATTAATTAGCATGGCTAGTTTCGTAAAGTTAAGCGGAATTTTTTTTTTCCGAGACATTCAAATAAGCGCCGTATACGAGATAAAGGAAGGATACAGGTCGGCTCATTTCTTTTAGGGGCGAAGTTCCTTAGGGTCGAGGCTTGTCTGCCGTCGCGCCGTTGTAGCCACACGATGACGATGACGCTGATGGCGATGAAGAATAAGCGCGTTCCAGACCACACATTCTCTTTCTGCCATGGATGAAAACGATCGTGAACGCGCTCTCGCCCGCGAAAGGAAAAACGGCAACGCCGACAACACGCTACTACCCCGGAGTTGAGGACGCGGGAAGCGGCGGCAAACGTCCCACCACCATCAGGGGAACTTGTGTAGACGCCGCCTTCTAGAACTTTAGACTACATCCAATTCACGATCCCTTGGCTTTGTACCTTACGGACCACAAGGCCGTTATACTCAAAGGGAAACGTTCCCCTGAGCTTAACGTCATATATGACTAAAACAAAATGAGGAGAACCTCCTCCTTGTGGTCCGTAGAGCTCTTGAACAAAATCATCATCTGCCCCATATGTAAATAATTAAACATAGTGTATATACTGTATCAATATGTAAATAATAAAACATTGTGTATATATTGCATATATAATCACACCACACCCCCGCGTTTCTGTGTCAGGTCTTTGTATGATGATGTAGTGGGCAAAATGTACGGAGGATTCACGGTTTACCAGATTACCTCCGGAGCTTCGCTCACTCATCATCATTCACTTCGCGGATATGGCGTGATTTTTTTAAATGCGAATGCATTTCTTAGTCGGGCTATGTCAGGCGGCGTTGTCCGGCGTTGGCCGGCGTTGTCCGCGGGGAGGAGGATAGGTTGAGGAGGTGTCCGCGCGCCGGCAGGGGTTATCTCTCCGCTCTCACTCTCTCTCCCATAGCAAAAGCTGCGGGCGCGCGCGCTTATCCTCGCCCCTAGCAAAGTGGAGAGGAGGAGCGCGCTCTGGCGCGTGAGGGCGCTCGCATCGCGGGAGCTCATCGGAGCTACCGCGATTAAAAAAAAAAAAAAGAAAAGGCGCTGCGCCGTGCTCCCGACCGGGCTGCAGAAATTAGGCGCCTTTTCCTTCTTCGAACCACAACCACCATATATAAATGGAGTGAAGCGCGCGCGAAATGCATTCGCATTTCCTCACGATTCCCTTCGGGGAGGTGGGGGGCATTTTTTTCTTTCTTTTTTAACTTTCCTCGAAGAACAACGCGGGAACTGCGTCCTTTATGGTTTCGCCTCGATCATTTCTTACGACTTGGCCTCCGAGATTACCAGCCAAAGCGCCACATCTCAGAGGCCATGCTCGCGTGTCCACCTATGTCCTGCCGGCGTGCGTGAGGGCGTGCTCGTTGTCAACGGTGACCCCACGAGCGAGCTCGCTGCGCAGCTGCGTTTAGTCACGTGACTCACGTCAGACGGTCCTCGACCCATTTGCGAGGACGGAAAGGAAAAATACTGCCGCAAAGTGCACCGTCTGCAGGTCTGCGGCACATGCTAGCTCTTTCAAAAAGCGCAACAATATCGCCGCAGTGTAGGTGAGGTTCAGTGCACTCCGGAATATTGAGCCCCGAGCCAAAACAGGCACAGTCGTGGGAGCAGTTGCTGTTGAATGAGTGTACATAGTGAGAGAGAGAGAGTGGAGAGGAGGAGGGTTTGTTTAGCAGCTATAATCAATGCTGAAAGAAAGAATAACATAACGAAAAACCGGACACAGATGCTTGCGTTCTCCCCCCCTCCAAACGTAGTCGACCGTGCGGACGTTGAACGCTTTAGAGTAACTGTGACGAGGACACGAGTCGTTGACTCCGTTGCCTGACATCCCGTAAACCTTTTCTGAGCCGCGCGAGCAATGAGTCATGCAATCACAATTACATTTTATCGTATGAACATCGGGCGGTAGCGTGTTTACGATTCAAGTTCTATTTATTCGCAGACGTAAAACGCGAAAACTTTGCAAAAGTGGATCTACTCATAGAGAAGATATTTTGTGGGCCTACAGTGAAAGGCAACAGTTAGAAAAAGTGGCGTAAATCCAGTGTTGTCGGTAACGCGTTACAAGTAACGCCGTTACCGGTAACGCGTTACTTTTTTCGGTAACTTAGTAACGTACTCGTTACAATTTCGGAACTGTAACGGGTAACGTACTTACGTTAACATTTTTCGGTAACGTGAGGCGTTACGTTACTCGTTACTTTTGCATATTGTGGGTGCCATTTTCCTAGAGCTCGCCCCGTCGAATGTTTCTGTCGCAGCGTCGGACTGCTGTCGGCCTGCCAGGCAGGGAGAAAGTGAGCGCGGCCGAATCGCTTCTGTTTGTGGGAATTGCGGGCACGAATTTCTTGCAACGCGTCGACTCCCTGCGGGGATGGCTGGGCCATCGCCACACAAAGCTTGAAGAAGGCCGAGGAATCCGCCATGAGAAACTGTACGGACATGCTTTTCGTGGAAGTGGATTGTAGCAGGTGGATTGGTGGCACCTGCGCTTTCCGTGCCCGAAAGACAGGCCGCCCGAAGGAAAAGCGCATGGGCGTGTTTACTTCATACCACGTGTTGATTGTGACGCTTCATTCGTGGGGTAAGCAAAAAACTTCCCCGAGAGGCTGCGGCCACATAAAAACGACGTCCTCAAGTTCGAGTGTCATAAATGAGCACTCACTGAGCATAGCTTGGCGAACGACTACCGCATCGAATTTGACAAGTCCCGCGTCGCCGACTGTAAGCGGCTTTTTGTGGAATTCTGGCCCATCCAGGGGACAGCCGGTAACTACAGGTGCGCTGCCGATAGGCGTGACCCTACGGCAGGAAGAATACCCTGAAGGAGAATGCAAGTGGGAGGGAAGCGTCGACTTTTTTCTCTTGAAACGCAAAAATTAAAAAAAAAATTTTTACTCGCTACCTTGGTTGGCATCTCTTTCAATCAAAGCCACTTAATACCGCTTTTACACGAACAGCCTTAACCGCAGTTAAGCTAATTACGGTTACGGCTAACCATGGTTGCAGGCAGCCACATGGCAGACATAACCGCAGTTACTCTCCAACCAATCGTTATCGCAAACGGGTGGTTCCACGAGAGATCGACACGGATCCGAAAATGGATACTTTAGATTGGATTGAGTATTTAATATTTTATGCACATACCACCCAGTAGCCGTAAAATGAACTTAGTTTTATTTTTAACTGCATAATTTACAAGGCAAGAAATATCAAACATATTAAATGCAGGGGGGACCAATTTCATTATATCTGTCGTTCTCGAAAATTCACGACGATGTAACATGCAAATATTACCGTTACAAAGAAGACATCTTGAGTATGAAATGTATGCGCAACAAATAGTAGAGTAACGTTGTTTGAAACTTGTAGGGCGAAGAAAACTATTTTTGAAAAAATGTCTCAATATGCGACATTTTATAACAGTTGCTTTAAAGTTGATAAGATTTATCAACTTTGTTCTGAAAACAAATTTTGCTTCTTTCTCTCTGCAAGGGCAACTACGTTTTTGGTTATATAACTCCGGAGCGAGCAACGCTGATCTTGAACCCCCCTCACATAAACACCCGCAGGTTTTGCGGTAAAGTGAACAAAAATGTTCATGCACGGATATGATCTTTTTCCATGACTTGGCCAATAAAGCATCTCTTTACTACTACAATATTTGCTCATCTATTTTGCTAGTACAAGCACGTCGTCAGAATGGGCCTTTCCGCGTAGGTAGTCTGCGCATGCGCGCAGGCGTCGATAAGGTGCGCGCCATACTTTTTGGTGGCCAAAACGCGACGACAGGTGCGGACCAAAGGACATCTGGTGTCACAAACGTGCAATGCCCCCCCCCCCCCCCAAAAAAAAAAGAAAAAAAAACAAGAAGAAAAAAAAGGTGCAACTGCAGGCCTCCACGATTGCCTACTAGCGCACGGCGAGCAATTTCTGATGCCCAGGGCCATTAGTTTCGACTTTGACGATCTCCGCTGGCGGTGCTGTTCGGACCCGGAATAAGGCAAATTACTGTTAAGTGATGCTTTCTTTGCCGATAGCGCGGATGATTGAATGTCATGTTGTGTAAAATGTCACATTGAGAAAAATGGCTTCATCATGTGCCACAGGGTCAGAAGCCATCACGTGTAACATTTCTGAGGCCCGGTACATTATTTGATGGAAATAATTCTCGTTAAATGAGAATTTTGGGTATAATCCTTGTTTGGATTTCAAATTTTATGTGAATCATAAATTTGAGAGTCAAAAAAATTCTTATTGTGGGTTCCTGCAGCAAGGACACATTTATTAAAATTTGATTGCGTAGTAACGGCAGAGGTAACGTCCGTTACTTTCTTTCGGTAACGATAACGGTAACGCGTTACCTTTTTTTGTAGGTAACGTAGGGAGGTAACGCGTTCCTTTTTTGTTAGAGTAACGAGTAACGTATTTAGTTACTTTTTTTCGGTAACGCATACAACACTGCGTAAATCATAGGGGGGGCAAGGGGATCCTGACTCCTCTTGTGTTCAGGTTGGGAGGAACACTCCTTGCAAGTGTCTCCCTTGGGATTTGTATTTCAGACATCACATCCTGCATGACTACATCAGTCAAATAAATATTTTGATCTCCTAGGTGGTCGCTACGCATATTGTACAGAATATTTCGTATTCAACTTCTTTTTTAACGCCTGTTTACATTTTGTAGTGGTATCGGCGTTCAATACCACTCGGCTGTGTAACACCATTGAAATTGCAACTGCCGTTCGACCGGTTGCCGAGAAGACTCAGCAGCAAAATACCTGAGGTCTGAATTTCTTTTAAATTTCAAATCATGATTTTAATTATTATATAATAACTAAAAAGCCAAGTGGTCACCATGGCAAAAGCTGTGTCCCCCCTGTGGTTTCTTATGGATTTGTGCCACTCAGTACAAGAACAAACAAATAGTTGTGAAGGCATAAGTAACCGTCACATGACAAAAGCAAATGCTGCACGTGCGTACACATAGTAATTTCACACTTCAACGAATCCAGATGGGTATGGGGAAATACAGTGCAATAAAAGTGGCATACAATGGCTTACAGATATCGCACGCACACATACATACATACATACATACATACATACATACATACATACATACATACATACATACATACATACATACATACATACATACATACATACATACATACATACATACATACATACATACATACATACATACATACATACATACATACATACATACATACATACATACATACATACATACATACATACAGGAGCTAACTCGCACTAGAAGTAAAACTAAGAATTATTTGAATTTCGATGTTCCCAAAGAGTTCTCCGAGGACCACTTCGTTGTCTTTAATTACTTTTTACTTCAAGGTACAAAATACTGTCCGCTAATTCTTACAGACTCCTTTATGGCGATCAAACATAGCTCCTCTATTGTTCGTATACACAAGCACCGCGCGCTTCGCTCCGTGCAAGGTTTGAACTTCATAAAATCATATAATGTTCTGTCTTTCTTTTTTTCGTAACCTTATTCAATTTGTTACTCCACACTTCTCAATCTGAAAAAAAAGAAAAAGAAAAAAAACGAAACCGTGGTTTAGTAATTATGGTGCTCGACTGCTGACCCGAAGGTCGCGGGATCGAATCCCGGCCGTGGCGGCCGCATTTTCGATGGAGGCGAAAATGCTTGAGGCCCGTGTACTTAGATTTAGGTGCACGTTCAAGAATCTCAGGTGGTCGAAACTTCCGGAGCACTCCACTACGGCGTCCCTCATAATCATATCGTGGTTTTGGGACGCTATAAACCTCAACAATTATATGTTATTATCAATCGCAAAAACACCGCAGTATGTAGTTGAACAAGGAAGAACCACATCAGTTGGACAATCTACGCTCCTCACGCGTAGATCCAGACGCTGATAATGCGGAACTGCCTGTGACACGTAACTCTCAAGACCGGCGCGTTTTCCTTTCCTTTTTTATATCGCTTGTGAGATGCCCCAGAATAATAATGCGATGCAGCTGTTGCGGCATTATTCCGTGTCATGGGGCAATATAGTGCAAGAAATATGGACAAAAACGAGTGATAATAAAAAAAAAAGAAAAGAAATATGGTCTTATATAAGCTTCCAACATTTCCCACGTATAACACGTTTTTCGAGCGAATGCTCGCGTCGCGTGGCTTCCTTTCGATATATATATATATATATATATATATATATATATATATATATATATATATATATATATATATATATATATATATATATATATATATATGTATATATATATATGGCGAAACAACCGTGCCCATGCAGGGGGTCGCGCGGTCATCTGCGCGGTCGCGTATTCTGGTCACGAGTCGGATTACACTCACCGGTCTTCCATGCAAGCGTGCACACAGTTCACGTCCTCCCTTCATTCCGAGCACGACTGGTGGCCCCGCGGTGGCTTAGTGGTTATAGCGTTGCGAGCAGGAGGTCACGGGTTCGACCCCCGGCTGCAGGGGCCGTATTTTCCGCGAGGGCGGACTGAACACTCGTGAGCATTCGTGCGCACTCTGCTTTTAGAGGTGAACGGTAATTACGCAGTAAACGGTATAGATACTAGTAAAGAAATTCACCCGGTGCCCGTCTGTCTTGCTTGTGTGCTGTATACCTGCATGTTGTATGTGTGCATATATAGGATGTGCATTGAGTGTGCGTGTATATGTTTTTGTGTGTTGTTTGTGTGTGTTGTATGCGTTCTATACGTGTATTTAGTGCCGGTATTGCTGTCGACTACGGAATGATATAGTGCCATGCGGCAGATTGAAACATGATCGCGGTCCGTGTAATCCCCGTATTGCACAGTACAGTACTGGCTCGCCTGAACCCTTGCACGTTTGTTATTAAGGGACCGACAACTGATTTTTCTCGACCCATGTTTTTTACGGCGTGACAGAAAACTCACTCTTCGTAGTGTTTGTAGCTGCAGTAGTTAATCTCAAAAGCACGTAGTTATTTTACAAGCAGTAATTTTCGATCTGAAAGGCTTTGAGAACAGATGTACCTTTCCTACAGCAACGCTGAGAATTGATAGCGATGCCGCCAGCCCTTCTCCCGATTTGTGAAAGCTGCCGTCGTTCTGATTTCGCAGGAGTTCCTGTAACTATGCTTAACCACCTTTGTTTTGAGCTTTTCAACCATTTTTGAAAATAAAAAGCTGTTAGAATGAGGTGATGTGGTATTATACACCTTACCTGTATTTGCACAGCGTTGTGCGCGCTTGCGCCCAAGGTTGCCTGTGCCTGTGTCAAGGGTGGCTTGTCCCGGCGTCGTTACTCTCTCGATACACGAGCCAAGCCAAGTCACCGAAAACGTCACTGCGCATATGCACGGCCGTGCCGAGTAGCAGTGCACATAATTTCTGGGACGAAGGGTATGTAGCAAAACTACGTCGCTGCAAAATCTTAGCGACCTGGAAACTTCGCGCATGGTTGCATGAACGCGCTGAAAAGTTGCTCAAGGCGCGCTGACGAGCATAGGATCATTACGTCACGCGAAGGCAGCGCCACTTTAATGCGTACCACCAACGCCGGCCAATATGTACATTTTAATGGAGTAATATCTTTTAATATAAAGAAACCAACAATATTTCAATACTACCAGAACAATCGTCGACCGCGTACCGCAATCAATTGTCGCGTGGCCGGGGACATCGGATCGTTCATGTTTTTGCCGCCAGAGGCGCCACAGGTCATTTTTCGCGACTTTCAGCGAAGAAATAAAAATATAATACTACCTCTCACCACAAAAAAAAAAAACAGGGTTGCTTTGAGTCAGTGCGACGGACAGCCTTTCCATCAGTAGAGTCATCTCATTTCGTGTTCTGGGCTGTTAATTGTCGGCCCCTTTAAGGCGAAAGCCGTGAGCGCCTCATCAAAGGCGAAAATTGAGTGGCGTTCCGCGTGGGCGGCGCCAACGCGAGTGACGCGAGAAGTCATAATCACGCGATGACGTCGTCACCATATGACGTCATCATGACGTCACATAGAGCCAAAAATTGTGATGGAATCACATGACATCGTTGCCTGGTCAAAGGTGTTACGGTCACGAAGGCAGTTCAAAATCACGTTATCGGTGGGTGGCGGGGTAGGGTCAATACATTGACTGAGAAAAAAAAAAAGATGGAGAAGGGAACCTGCGAGTTAAACAGAGGAGCTGCTTAGCAAATCGTTGCTTGACCGGCGGACCAACAAACATGGTAGGGTATGCGCCGCACAAATTGGAAAGCCCCGCCGCTACCGAGTAAAAACGAAATCAAATTTCTTCGCGAGGAGACACTCCATCGGTCGTCTAGAAAACTATAATCATCGTGAGCGTGATAACGCGGCCGGCGCGCGCTCTCTTCGTCCTCTTCTTCTTCTTCTGGTTGGCTCTCAGAAAGAGTGCGCCAATTTGCCCGGCGTAGGATGTAATAACTCTGGTGGGTGAGAGAACGAGTACAGAGAGAGAGAAAGAAAGAAAGGAATACAGAGATAGAAAGCAGGACAAAGAGAGAAGTGGAGAGAAATAAAAGGTGTAGAAAAATAAAAATATAGAAAGAAATAGAGAAAGAAATAGAAAGAAACAGACACAAGAAAGATATTGAAAAAAAAAAACCAGAAAACAAGACAGAAAGGGATAAACATAGAGAAACAAAGAACGAGAGAGAAAGAAACAGAGGTAAACAGAGAGAGAGTAAGGGTAAAAAAGACAGAAAGAGCGAGAAAGAGAAGGAAATACATGGTGAGAGAAAGAAAGAAATGGAAAGAAAAAGGCACAACAAAATAGATAAAAAGACAGAGAGAAATGGAAAAACAAGAAAGAAAAAGAAAAATACATCGAAACAAGGAAGGCCACCAGGCATCGAATTGAAGGCAATGAAAAAGCTGATGCCCTTGCACGTAAAGCGCGAACTTGTGTTCCAAAAATAAGAGCGCCTAAAACTTACCAGAACAACAAGGAGGTACGCAATCACTTCAGGGCGATCCACAAGTTTCCGCATCAGTCATGCGTAATCCACGGACTTTCTAGAGAACAAGCGACGCTTCTTTACCGGATAAGAACTGACTCCGCATACACGCCGGCTTGGTCATTCAAGACTGGGCGAGGCGCTTCCCCGTTTTGTGGCGTTTGTGGTGACATCGGCGACATCGAGCATTTCATTTGGCTGTGCCCGCAGTTTGACAGCGAAAGAACAGAGATGGTACGCAGCTTGCAGAAAGGTTGTCACAAGCACGGGACATTTGAAGATGTCATTTTTCCTGAAGGGCCCACGGCGACGAGGAGGAGCGTGCAACGGATCCTGATGGCTTTCCTGCGAGACACTGGGCTGAGTGACATTTGGTGACGGACCCCTATGATTCAAGAGATGCTCGGGCGGAGCAATTGCCGGCCATTTAGGCCAGGCTAACCCCGCTTGTTGCAACATCACAACCACCACCACCACCGCTCTTCCTTCGGGCTTGGCACCACTGGTGCGAAGCTGCCTTAATTTTTTAATGTTTATTCCCGATTGAACAATTCACTAGTTATGTCGTTAGAGGTCAACCTTGAGTGGTGCCAAAGACGAGTTCCATTGTCAACGAGGGAAGACTATTTAACGTGTCGAGCTGGCGTGTTGGTCTCTGTCATCATACCGTACCGTTATGTGACGTTCCTGTGAATAGCATGTAAATTAGCGTAACTTTTCCTATTATCTCTGTACGCTTTCCGCAGCTTGATGGTATAATTTACACTTCAACGCGGCTCCCGTATAGAACAGCCGTGGTGGCTTAGCAAGTGAGGCGTCCTGATTATAAACTCGATGACACGGCTTCGATCACAGGGTCGTGGAAGCTGCATTTAGACGGGGCAAAATGCAACAACACAAGCCTCAAGCATTTTCGCCTCCATCGAAAACGCCGCCGCCCAGTGGCGTAGCCAAGGGGGGGGGGGGGGTTCAACCCCAGGAATTGTTCAATTTTGCTTCCGTATATATACACGCACACATACAAACGCACGCACGAACATACATAAAGCATGGTTGAACCATCCCCCGAAAAAATATTTCTGGCTACGCTCCTGCCGCCGCTGCGGCCGGGATTCGATCCCGCTACCTGCGGGTCAGCAGTCGAGCGCCATAACCACCAGACCGCCGTGGCGTGCCTGCCAGCACTACATGCAACACTAATCAACATCAGCCATCCACTAGCAGGCCCTAGCCAGCGCAGGTAGGGTGTTAGTAAATGCGGTAGCTGAATCCGGTCACAAATAAGCATCATACTCAGATGAGAAAGAGTGAGCGTTAGATGCCTCGAATGACTTGATCTTATAAAGTGATAATCGACGCTGGCTTCACTGCAGCAAAAGGTTTACTGAGGAGAAGCCGGCTTCGCGCACTTGAGTCAGGAGACGTCAAAGTGGTAAACAATCTTTTTTTTTTTTCTTCGTATAATAAAACTTTATTGTACCAATGTGGTCAAAATGCGAAAAAAAAAATGAGCAAGAAAAAAAAAACAAGCAAATATTACCTTGGAACTCGAGACGTCACTTTGACATTCTGGTGCTCAGAGCGAAATTCAAAAAATGAGATAATTTGATCTTGATGTAGAAGAATTGGTTTAAGCTAGTTGATATTGGTTCATAACAAAAAAAAAATTTCAACACAAATTAAACAAGGACGAAGAACACACACACACAAAAAAAAAAACAGGACGGGCGCCAACTTCCAAATAATTTTATTTCGCGATGGAAACATGATTTTATAGCACAGTCAGGATACGTGCTGAGAGTGCGCGCGCATTATAATCTCGATCTTCTCTTTGAACATTGAAACTATGACGGCGAAATTAACGATAACAGATTTATTTTTTTTTAAATCTGCCTAGACTGACTGAATGTTTCAATTCAGTGTCCTCTAAAGCTACATACGCTGAGGCGTGTGCACGACGAGTCTGTCATAGCCTGTACAGGAATTCAGACGAGAACACCAAACGAAGACTGTATACCAACTATAGACTATTTTACGGATGTGTTTGAGTGTCGCCATACTGGGCTGTTAACCTTTGTGTTTTGCATCTTTAACAACTAAACGAACAGTGTTACGGCAGACGCATACGCATGAAAACAGTTGGGTTGGTGCAAACGACGTTTCATGACCTTATTAATTCACGTCACCATGTACAAAAACAAGAAAACATCGACTTAACAGCCCAAGATGGCGGCGCCCTGATGTCTTACGGAAAATAGTCTTATAGACTATTTTCCGTAAACAGGCCTTAGCTCTGTTTCCTTTCCACTCGCACTACGTCATCAGATGGGGCAGACGCATGAGGCGGCAAATGTGTTCGGCCAGTCACCGCGATACGTCGCAGTATCGCGTGCTCGTCGGCGTTCCTCGGCGCGTCTTTGTCGACGTGCATCTCTTCGCCGTTCAGTTGCTCGTGTTTTAAGGCGAAAGCCTTCAATGTTTCATACTCGCGTCCATCCATCCGTCCGTGCCCCGGAACGGTGCCAGCTGTGGCCTCTCTCCCTCACACTCTGTCAGCAATCACGTGATGGCACAGCGGCGCATAGCAACAGTTGAACCGCCACATGTGTGGCGTCTCTCACTTTCACTCTCTCATCAATCACGTCATTGCTGAGAGTGTAAAAAAAAAAGAAAAAAAAACATGGCATAGTCAGTCGAATGGCCACAGGCTTTCGCCGAACACACTTTGGAATTTACAAAGTGTCCTTCAATTTTTGCGTGTTGCTATGGACTGCGAGCTTTGTAATTGTGAAAGGAAGGACACTGAAATGCGTGCAAATTTTGGATACCGTGATGCCACGGCAACTACACCGGGGACACTAAGGTGTGTGGTGAGGAAACACTGCGGAACGCTTGGATACGTGCTGTACCGCAGGAAAATCACTCGGTCGCCGAAAATTTCAGGGTAAGCTTGTAGAGCACTTGGCCGACTATTTACACTGACAATCAGCTGGGAACTTTGTTTGCAAGCCGGTAGAGCCATTACATCCCAGCTGCAACGTTGTTGTAAGCGAGAGACTGTAGAAAAGGCAGGACGTCTTTCTGATGCTGGTCTACGTTGCATGATATGCAGTGTACGGTATTCCGAGAAAGTTGAACGGCGAGAAATGCAGACACGCGTTGACTGTGAATAAGACAACCACAGTCCGTCGTTCATGAACACTCTGATCTCGTGAAGCAGTTGCACCAAGGAGGTTTAGTACACACAGAGATGTTTTGCTCACAGCTGCGTTGTCGTAGAGCTGCTCGCTGCCTTAGCGAGAACGAATTCCAACAACGCCATGTCGTCATGAAGCTGACTCTGCAATTGCTGGCGAACGAAGAGCAATCTAACTTGGACGCTTGTGAGAATGGTCACACGAGAGAATTAGTGCTAAGCATGGGCGTCAGCAGGATTTTGTATTGGGGGGGTGCAAACCATGTCACATAGCGGCGCAACCGCGCGCGCCGATGATCCAGGCGGCCGTGTCATTACTGAGAGAGAGAGAGAGAGAAAACTCTTTATTGAAAAGCAGAGAATTTAGCCGGCATATGCAAATCGCTGACTTGCTACTCTGCGTGGGGAAGGGGATGGGGGGACTGAAAGTAGGGAGAGAGAGAGGAGGGGAAATTATATAAGATGTTAAAATAGAATAAAAAATCAGAAAAAAAAATCAGGCTCGTTCTTTTGTCTATTAGGCGGGGACGTGCGTTGATAGAGTCTCTCATTGCGTGATTTCAAGGTAGAGCTAAAGTTTGTCGAGCTGACCGATACTGTCCAAATAGGTGAATAAGAATTGAAGGACACTTTGTACATTCCAAAGTGTGTTCGGCGAAAGCGTGTGGCCATTCCACTGACGGAAAGACGGACGGACAGACGGACATCCGGACGGACACCGGACGGACGGACAGACGAACGGACGGACGGACACCGGACGGACGGATATCCGGAGGGACGGACATCCGGACGGACGGACGGAAGGACATCCGGACGGACGAACGGACAGACAGACATCCGGACGGACGGACGGACGGACATCCGGACGGACGGACAGACGGACATCCGGACGGACACCGGACGGACGGACAGACGAACGGACGGAGGGACACCGGACGGACGGACGGATATCCGGAGGGACGGACGGACGGACGGAAGGACATCCGGACGGGCGAACGGACAGACAGACATCCGGACGGACGGACGGACGCACGGACAACCGGACATCCGGACGGACAGACGGACATCCGGACGGACGGACGGACATACGGATATCCGGACGGACGGACGGACATCCGGACATCCGGACGGACGGACGGACGGACAGACGGACAGACGGACAGACGGACAGACGGACGGACATCCGGACGGACGGACATCCAGACATCCGCACGGACGGACGGACGGACGGACGGAAGGACATCCGGACGGACGAACGGACAGACGGACATCCGGACGGACGGACGGACGGACATCCGGACGGACATCCGGACGGACATCCGGACGGACGGACATCCGGGCGGACGGACAGACGGACACCCGGACGGACGGACGGACGGACATCCGGACATCCGGACGAACGGACGAAAGGACGGACGGACGCACATCCAGACGGACGGACGGACAGACGGACATCCGGACGGACGGACATCCGTACATCCGGACGGACGGACGGACACCGGACGGACGGACACCGGACGGACGTGAGCATGAGACATTAAAGGCTTTCGCCTTAAAAGTTTCATGGCACGCCTCTGTAGCGTGCGGCACCACGCCACAGGTGGCATGGTGCCATCTGTGGCGTCTCCCCCTCACGCGGGAGGATAAACGAGCTTTATGAGCGCTGCAACGCGGATGGCGTCTGCACGATGCGCAAAGCGCGAGAATACGAACGCATGCGAAACGGAGGCAGATTAGTCTCCCTCTTCCTCGTTCTTCGACTCTGCCCTCTCCCCTCAAATCATTACTGTGGCCTCCGCGATTAGCATCTGCTACGCGTGTTGGTACGCGTCCGTCCCAGTCGGCGCGTTTTCAATTGGAGAAGTGCAACTTCGTGAACGCCTTAACACACCGCGAGGTGGTGACCTTAGCCCAAGCGTCGGCCTCACTCATAGCATCCATCCAAATAGAAAAGAAAATCAAAGCATATCCACGAAGTGAATGATGGTGAGTGGGAGAAGCTCGGAGGGATCATTCGGGTAACCGTGAATCCCCCCCCGTACATTGCCCACTCGATCATGCAAAGACATGACAACACGTGTCACGTCTTTGCATGATCCTGGGTGTTCGATCGTGAGCTGGGCACGAGCGTCGCCGACTTGTGTTCCGGGCGCTCCCAGCCTCAGCGACAACGCCAGTTCGCGTTCCACGACAGAGGAAGACGATGCCGCCTACTCAGACGCCGAAGTCCACACCAGTGCTCGACGCAACGCCTCGCCTCCGCATGCATCGCCACAGAACGCTGCTGTGAGTTGTGAAAGCCACGCGTCCTTGGCTATGGGTTGTGCCGCCGTGAGTGCCGGAGCCGCCGCATGCTCCTCAGATACCGGCTGCCCTGGTTTCGCGACTCCGAGCGAAAGAGAACGCGCGCCAAGAGCGAGCCCCTTTTAGATGCGAAGCATCTTATGCTCGGGGAGCTCCCGTGTCCCGCGTCCGGCCACTTTCATGAAGTAGGGAAGCACCCATTATGCGAACCAGAACACTGTAGGAATATGAAGGCCGTCAACACTAACACAGTCATCAGAGTCATGGCCGAGAGCACAGAGAGCCTGCTTAGCAATGGCTAGGCAGGTGGTGTCTGTCGCCCAGGTTGACCCCATTCCTTGAGTCATGGCCGAGAGCACACAGTGGCTGCTTAGCAATGGCTAGGCAGGTGGTGTCTGTCGCCCAGGTTGACCCCATTCCTCAATCTTGCTTGCATGTGTTTGGAGGGGGCTTAGTCCGTCCCTCCTTCCCGCGTGCCACACAGCCACAGCGCATGCGCGTCCCCTCCCCCCTCTTTCTCCTACGCTCACCCCCTTTCTCTCCTCTAGGAATCCTCTACTCTACGGAGCGGCCCCCCGCGTCCCACACCCCCCCCACAGCGCATGCGCGTCCCCCTGCCCTATGCTCTCCTACGCTCACCCCCCTTCCTCTACTCTAGGAATCATCTACACCCTGAGGAGCTTCGCCCCTAATAGCTCTGCGACGCGCGCATGCGTCACCTGGATGTAACACCGCGTTCCCCGCTTACGCTCACCCGGAGAAAAATTGCTACAGGGACGACAAGACGCGCTATGCATTTTAAGTGCGAATGCACTTTATAAGCGACCCTGAATCCGCCGTCATCCGCGCTCCTCCTCCTCTCCCCTAGCAACGGCGCGAGGAGCGGAGAGGAGCGTCTGTAGCAACGGCGCAGCGACGTCACACCCCACGTGACTGCGCGCGCTCCGCCTCCTCACCGCGGTTTGCGCGGGCGCGCGCCGCTCCCCGCACCGCTCTCCGCGGCGTGACGTCACGGCGCGCTGTGCAGCTGGCGCCTCGCGCCGTGGCTGTGTGTGTGTGTAAAATGCATCATGAAAACAACACTTTAAATTCATTAATTACACTTTAATCATAACTTTACTCCCCCCTCATAGCATCACCCCGTGCATTCGCACTTAACCATGTTCACCCTCGGGGAAATGCTTGTTTTTTTCTCTAGTCCGGCCGTGGTGTGATAGCGACCTTCCAAGTTCTGCTTCCAATATGCGAAGCTCTTCTGGCTATCACACCTCTTACTCTCATTACACTGTTGCCGTTAACTAGTGCAGCTACACAAGGGTTTATTAGGAGTGAAGCTCCTTAGGCCGGCACCCCGCCGTCGCCGTTGAAGCTTCCTGGCATGGTGCCACCTTGGCGTCTTCCCCTCATGCGGGAGGATAAATGAGCTTTATGAGCGCTGGAACGCGGATGGCGTCTGCACGATGCGCAAAGCGCGAGAATACGAACGCATGCGAAACGGAGGCAGATTAGTCTCCCTCTCCCTCGTTCTTCGACCCTGCCTTCTCCCCTCAAACCGGCGAACGCGCGAAACCATCGCTTCACTCTGTCGTCCGCCCAGTGGTTGATCCGTTGCCTGGACAATGAAACGCCGCGCGCGCCATACGCCGCGTGCGTCCCATTTTAAAGGAGATTCCTCAGCTAGATTTTAGTCATTTATCACGGGCGTTAGTCGTCGGGATGGAGATGTACCACCAAGCACCATAGAGGGTGCATCCATGTTAAACAGGGCTAAATTCCGCCACGGTGGAGCAGTGGTTAGGGTGCTCGGCTGCTGACCCGAAGGTCGCGGGTTCGATCCCGGCCGCGGCGGTCGCATTTCGATGGAGGCGAAATGGTAGAGGCCCGTGTACTGTGCGATGTCAGTGCACGTTAAAGAACACCAGATGGTCAAAATTTCCGGAGCCCTCCACTACGGCGTCTCTCATAATCATATCGTGGTTTTGGGACGTAAAACCCCAGATATTATTATTATTATTATTATTATTAAACAGGGCTAAAGCTGCCAATCACCGATAGACATTGTGCAAACTCTCTTCTTATATATTAATACAAGCACTTAAGGACAGATACATTGGAGAGAATACCGATAGCTCCAGTATTCAAGTGAACTACACGGGTGCAAAAATCGAGAAACTCGACGCCCCAATCACCAAGGCGGAGGTATTTGCGGCCGCCCAGGCAGCCAAGAGAAATACTGCCCCTGGTGCAGATCAAATTACAAATGCAATGATACGGAACCTCAGCGATAAGGTCATAGAGGCATTGACAAACCAGTTTAATGACAACTATTGGCTCAAAGGGAGGATACCTGATGAATGGAAAGTAGCCAAAATTATTACGATACCGAAACCCGGGAAGAAGCCATCCCTGCAGGCACTCAGACCCATTTCTTTGACGTCATGCATGGGGAAGCTTTTTGAACGGGTTATTCACAATCGGCTCCAAAACTTCATAGAGGACAACGGCCTTTTCCCAGCCACTATGCTGGGTTTCCGCAGCGGCCTTTCCACTCAAGACGCGTTCCTCTTATTACAAGAGGAAGTTCTGAGCTCCATACCCAAGGGAGGAGAACATCTAATACTCGCCCTTGATCTAAAAGGAGCATTTGACAATATCTCGCATACGGCCATCCTATCAGAATTAAACAACATCGGGTGTGGGGTAAACACCTACAATTACATAAAGGCTTTCCTGACAGCAAGGCGAGCTACAATAAGCGTGGCGCAAGTCACGTCAGAACCTTTTCAGATGCCAAACAAAGGTACCCCTCAAGGAGCCATCATTTCTCCCCTGCTCTTTAATATCGCCATGAGAGGACTCACGCGAGCCCTGGATGATGTACCGCAGTTGAGATACACCCTATATATATATATGCGGATGATATCACCCTATGGGCAACGCGTGGATCTCTGGCTAGCAAAGAGCAGACACTTCAACAAGCTGCAACAGCAGTTGAAAATTTCGCCAAGGCCAGTGGGCTTAGCTGTGCCCCAGACAAATCTGAAATTATCAGGGTACATGGAAAAAGATACAAAAGTAATGGAAACATCGATATACACATTGAAGGCGTCAAAATTCATGAGGTAACCGTCGCACGAATTCTGGGTTACTGGGTTCAGAGTAATGGCAGAGCAAACCACACAATAAACCTATTAAAATCAGCTACGAAACAAGTTGCGCGAATGATACAGCGAATAACATACCACAAAAAGGGAATGGGGGGAAGGAGACACAATTAGATTAGTACAGGCACTCGTACTGAGTAAGATAACGTACAGTCTACCTTTCCACGCGCTAAATAAATCTGAAGAAGAAAACATCGAGTCTATAATCAGGGGTGCCTACAAAGTGGCCCTAGGGCTACCGGTAGGCACACCAACTCAAAAGTTATTAGAACTGGGTATATATAACACATACCCTGAGCTAAAGACAGCGGTACTGATCGCGCAGAGAAATCGTCTAAGTCAGACGAAAGCGGGAAGAGAGATACTCGCTAGGGTGGGCTTCCCACCGTACCCCCCAGAACCTGGACGAGGTTCTTGTAGAAATCCCGGATCACGTCCGCAGCAAGATCTCGATCGCTCCCCTGCCCAAGAACATGGACGTCAAAACAAACAAAAAGCGCAGAGAGGAGAGAGTGCGATGGCTCCGAAAAACATTAAAAAACAAAACAAATGTTTTGTATGTGGACGCATCCAGGTATAATTTTAAACGGTCCGCTGCAACGGTAATTAGCAGCGACAACAGCATGGTGACATGTGCATCGCTGTACACGTCCTCGATCGCCAAGGCGGAATGCTTTGCCATTGCCCTTGCGATCAAAGAGCAAGAACGGAGGGAGGAACCACAAACGATTATCATCTCCGACTCGCAGGAAGCGTGCCGTTTCTTTTTAAAAGGCCGCCTCCCGATAACTATAGGTAAATTCCTTGGCGAGACATTGACAAACAAATACAGGTTGATCTGGTGTCCAGGACACACAGGTCTGGAGGGAAATGAGAGGGTCGACGCTCTTGCTCGAGGGCTCACGAACCGAGCAGAGCCTCGTCCGCCCTTTCAATCCTTCCAAACACTCCAGGAGGAAACTAGCGAGGAGGACAACGACCCATTCAGAATGGCCCCTCGCGAAATTCTTGCTCACCAGCGAGGCGCGCGAAAAAAATAAAGCACCCCCCCCACAAATCATTAGAAGGGGAGGACGCGATTGACCTCCGCAGGATTCAAACGGGGGTCTTTCCCAACCTGCAAAGATTACATAAAATTTTTCCAACGCTGTATGGGCACGCCTGTCCGTGGTGTAGCGGCTCGCCATCGCTATATCACATATCGTGGGGATGCCTAAACCAACCACCAAATTTAGATACCTTTTTAGGTAAATACAGGCTCTCTAATACTTTCGAGCAATGGGAGGCACAGCTCGCCAGCTCTGACCCAGAGGTACAACTTGCGCTCCTGGGTCACGTCAGGCAGGCGGCAGTAGCCAGTGGAGCCCTGGACTTGGGGCCCCACCCATCGAGCTCATGACCCCTTGTCCCAAACCCTTAATAAAGTTCTTCTTCTTCTTCTTATATACAATGTAAAGTAAGCATTCAACTACTTCTGAAAGGGCACGTTTCACTTTCGTGTTATACCGATTGCTATGCCAGAGGGACCATCCATGTCAACGCTTCCTAACGTATCGTGACTTGAGCCAAGAGCACAAGAGCACACCCAGCGTAAGTCATCCTTAAAAGCCTCTATGCCCGACCTTGTCATATTGCAGAGTTGCACTGTCTATCCAAATAGCTTTATTCATAACCTGCACTCTAAATGAGAGTGACAAAAAAGAAATTAAGCTTGCATTTCATCCTTTAACCTAACGACTGCATGATAAAGAAAATGTTTATAGAATGGTGCCGTTTAAATGTCGGCTACGAGACGACACCCCTCACTAAGCAATGGGCGGGTTCAACCAAGAGAAGCTCTGACAGCCATAGCAATGAATGAAAACATGAATGAAAAACAGTTACGAGCGGAGAGAGGGAGAGGGGGGGTTTGGGAAAGAGGAAGATAAAAAATGACACTATTTTCTGCCTCCCGTCGTGGGGGGCACGGCTCAGCGCCTTTAGGGATGGGGAAGGGGAAGTAAAGATGATAGGAAGAAGAGAAGATAGAAAGGAGTGAGGTGCGTGGCAAGATAGTCTTGTCAGCGCAAGCCGGAGCACGAAAGCAAAGCGGTCGGCTACAGGACGGCAAGGTTTGCAGGAACCGCGAACTCTAGGAACGCTCGCAGGGCCGGCATCTTCGACCGTACAGGAAAAAATTACACCATCTCCCGCTAAAGAGAACCATGTGTAGATGTGAAGCAGCGGGCGCTAACGCTTACACTGGCGGCGGCGTTGACGCTGGCACTCATCGCAGCGTTGCGCAGGAGAGAAAACTGGGGAGGCGCAAAACGGGCAGTGATGGAGCAGTGTTTTCTACTGGAACATGCCAATTGCTGCTAATGGGCAATGAGAGACAGAATACTCCGACTGGACACAGAGACCCGCACTCCGGTTTTAGTTAACGCGCACGCTGCGAATTTTTATTGTTCAACAACGCACAGGAGAAATCTACCACCGGCACCACCTTGGAGGTCAAGATCCATTGCCATATATACGAGGTGGCCAGTGAACGGTTGTGCAGCGCGAGCAGGCGGTTTTTTCAACCAAGAAACTCGCTAGCAGACGCTGCCTGCGTCGGCGTCGCGAGGCGAGAGAGGGGGGGAGCGTAGGAGAGGAGAGAGAGGGGAACGCGCATGCGCAGTGGGAGTGTGGACGCCGCGGGCAGGTATGCTTATAGGAGAGAGGGGGGAGCGTAGGAGAGGGGGGGGACGTGCATGCGCAGTGGGAGTGCGGACGCCGCGGGCAGGGATGCCTCGAGGAGAGAGGGGGGAGCGCAAGAGGGGGAGAGGGGAGGCGCATGCGCAGTGAGGGTGTGGTTGCCGCGGGGAGGGATGCCTAGAGAAGAGAGAGGGGGAGAGGTTTTTTATTTTTATTTTTTTGAAAGGGTTTGCGCATGCGCAGTAAGGGTGGTCACGCCGGCACACCACCACCACCACCGGATTAAGCTTCGCCATAAGATGCTTCACATCTAAAAGGAAGTCCTCTGCAGTTGTCGCAGGGAGACCGAGCCGGCGATAGCGGCTCGCCATAACGCGTCGTTCAGCGGCCACAGCAGGGCGGGAACAAATTATGTGCTCCAGGGTTTCTTCGTCGCCGCATCTACGGCACGCAGGCGATGAGCAGTGACCTGCGGAGTACATGCGTGCCGCAGGCCAGACGCTGCCGGTCCGCAGGCGAAGCAGCAACCACCGCCGGTCGCGTCACCCCACCCGGGAGCACTGGGAGGCAGCCCTGCTCGGCTGTTCTGACCTGGCGAGCCAGAAGGCCCTGGTCAACCGAGCCCGAGTAGCGTTGGTCGCCAATGGGCTTCTGTAAAGAGGAGCCCACCTAGTGGTTCTGAGGGGTGGCCCGCACCGGGCCATCTCCCACCTACTCCCTGTATATACCTCCAATAAAGTATTTCTCTCTCTCTCTACGAGCGGAGGCCGAACGCCGTACCGTATGTTACATGCCCCAAGTTGGTATATCCCTCCGTCGTAGGAATCGGTATAACCCGAAAGTAAAATGTGTCTTTACAAAAGTAATTTAATTATGATTGTACATTCATAAATGAGAGATTGCACAACGTCTGTGGGAGTTAGGCATTTATAGCGCCGTTTGATGTAGATGCACCTACATTGATCCTAGTGACACATCTCCATCCCGACGACTAAAGTCAATGATCGTGATTAAACCTTTGTGGTAGCTCAAGTACTCAACATAAACCCGGACACAGTGTATGGTGAATCGCGCGCAAGGATGGCATCAACAAGCACGTTATCAATAGTACTCGATATGCACTCATGAAAAGCGTCGTCATTTGCGGAGAGAAACGACAGGTTATGCGCTCTCCAGCAATTGTTGAATAACATATACTACTCATGCATACATTACCACACACCGCTTCAGAAATGCGAGAGGCAGAGCTCGTAGCTTGAGCTCTGGACGCGCGAAAGCGTTCCGTTGCCCTTTGGCGTGTCTCTGAATGCAACGCTCACTCAAACTAAATGGAGAGGAAGTCGGGGAGGCAGCCTCCGCAGCGCCGAGACTACCGAAGCACGTCCATCGGCGATCGTTGCATCACAATGTAGTACCTCACTTCACCTCTCCAAGAGGGCGGCACCACGCCAGCGGAGGTAACTGTGAAAGATATAAGACGCGTTTGTAACGGCTCACGCATGAGCTGGAGCGCAGTGGGTAAAGCACCCGGCTCTTCGCGGGCTGAGAGGTCGTGGGTTAGGCTCTTAGGTCATGCAGTTGGACGAAACTTTCTTCTGGTTTTTGTCTTGATCATCTGTTGTGTGCATTTAACGGACGTCATATTCGTGACGGAAATGATGTCAGTGAAGTCTTGGTGGGCCCCGGCCTACAACACTAGTGTTAATATGTTGCGTCGTGTACGGTTTGCATGGCGCAATTGTATGATGTGGTGTTTGGCGTTACCTTCTCATATCACGTCCAATGAAAGAAAAGAATTAATGCGCGTACGCTTGGTTCTGTTGAAGCCCGTAACCGAGATAACTACCTATAAATGACACACCTTGGTCACCGTTGAAGCCTGTAACCGAGACAAGTACTTATGTTTAAAAGATGCACTTCTAGCGCATCTGCGTGTTAATCGCGATATTTATCACATAAACAGTTACTACGTTCCACGCACACCTCACTTGTACGATACGGTAATCAATTCAGAAATATAATGGTATTCTCGATTCTTTTATACATGTCTGTCCGATATGTAACGCGAACGTATACACATAATTGCGCTCGCAATTAGCAAATACGGTAGACGTGAGCTTCAGCTGCACCGGGAGACGACAACAGAAAGTCGACACGACGTGTCGCTCTGGCGATTATATGGAGCGTGCAGTGAATACACAAGGTTTCGTCTCATTCTATTTTTTTTTTCTCGGCAGTAAAACGCAGGGCGTGCCTTTTTGTGACGCAGGAGGTGATGCGGGGGCTGACAACGCACACCCATGCGGACGACGCTTGGGCGAGGGTCTGACGTGACGCCCATAAAACGAGGTCGTCGCAACCCACAATAAATAAATAAATAAAAAAAAGAAGCAGAAGGAGAAAATCGTATGTACGTGTGCGTGGTGGAAAGGGGGGGGGGAGGTGAGCGAAGGTGAAAATGTGTTTTGTAAGCGCATTCGGTTCACGGCTCGTTGTAAACAGTGCGAGAGCGGATGTGGACGTTTTACGATTACTATTGAACCAGTGAGCCCGAGCGTAGGAGTATCGTACATATGGCCAGCTAGCTAGAGTATCGTACCCTGAGATAGATAGATAGATAGATAGATAGATAGATAGATAGATAGATAGATAGATAGATAGATAGATAGATAGATAGATAGATAGATAGATAGATAGATAGATAGATAGATAGATAGATAGATAGATAGATAGATAGATAGATAGATAGATAGATAGATAGATAGATAGATAGATAGATAGATAGATAGATAGATAGATAAACAGTATCTTGCAGCTGTCAGCTGTCTCACAGTCCAAACGATGATACTGCTGCGTGCTCTGTTTCATGACCTTTCTTTCTTTCTTTCTTTCTTTCTTTCTTTCTTTCTTTCTTTCTTTCTTTCTTTCTTTCTTTCTTTCTTTCTTTCTTTCTTTCTTTCTTTCTTTCTTTCTTTCTTTTGTTTAAATTAATAATATTCACTACTGGAAAACTTGCTCTTGCCTTAAAGGAATTCATCGCATGTGTAGGACGCATGCCTTGTTTCGAAATCATCACTTAGCTTCAAGGTTTTACACCCACAGAACTGTTCATATTGCGGATCCCGAACCTCAGCTTATTCCTGCAATTCCTTCCTTTTGTCTTTTCTCGCTTCTGAAGAAAACTAGCAGTTGTGCTGACGATTTATACAGCCCAGGTGTCCTATACACTATAGCAGCGACCTGCAGCTTCTATGCGGTTTGAGAAAGCGCCGTTTGGCGACGTCGCTAAGCACCAGACCTCCTAATTACGCCTAACTTTCACTTAAGCGAGGACGTGGCATGTATTCGTTTCTCGGATAAGTTAATGGCGAAATCAGTTGTAAGGTCGCTGCACCGTTTTCTTAACCCTGTTGCCTGCGTTTGAGATCAGGTGCTTCCCACGCGGAGTATATATAGACTTAATATTGGCTGAGGGCGTCACAGAGATTAAGCGCCGCACAGTAACAAAAGAACACAAAATAAACAACACAACCGCAGGTTTCGTTAATAACGACCACAAACACACACACACACACACACACACACACACACACACACACACACACACACACACACACACACACACACACACACACACACACACACACACACACACACACACACACACACACACACACACACACACACACACACACTCCAGCACGCAAACGGAATGGAACGTGCATGCACAGTGCACAAATGAGGCGCAGAAGTTTCGTGCAGTTGCCGCACTGTTCCCATTAAACACTCACGCGGAGTCGCGCTATCACGGACGCAGATGCATGCAGGCATACATGAAATATCACGAGCCGCGTCCGCGCCTCTCTCCTGAACATGGTGTACACCGTGCTCCTGAAGCACAAAACAAAGCAACGCACCACGAATACACAGACTCACGCGTCTGTGGACAGCGGACGCCATTAGCGAGGACGTCGGTTCTGTGCGCGACACGCAATATTGGACGGCGTAATAACGAGCTCGGGTTTTCCCTGGATCGGAGTGTTTAGCAAATGACTATCCCTCTCTCTCTCTCTCTCATTCACGGCCTCCATGAACCAAATGCCTCAGTGCCAAGGACAAACGCCACCGGCGAGTTAACATCAGCGGGGCGCGACCTGTGTATGTGTGTGCGCGTGTGCGTATGTGTGTGTGTATGTGTGTGCGTGCGTGTGTGTGTGTGTGTTTGTGTGTGTACGTATGTGTGTGCATGTGCGTGTGCGTGCGCGTGTGCGCGTGTGCGCGAAAAGGACATTTTTCGACCCCGGACCGGTATTTTTTCAAGAGCGGTGTTGACTGGCACATTCGTTCAATTTATACCACTTCGCTCAGAGAGAGATGCGAGGAAAGAGTTTCTCTTACAACAGCAAGAAAACGGCCGCTGCACCAACAAAAGAAAATACATAAAACACGTTCAGTCACAGCAGGAGGTGGGGGGAAGCGATTGTATACAGTGACAACAAAAACGACAAACAACAGCAGCAACAACAAAAAAGACAGTAATATTCATGCACTCCCTTCAGAAATCGGGGTGGGGGGAAGAGGAGGGTAGAGAAAGGAAAAGTGGTGAAGTGGAATACGTGAAATACTTGCCAGCCCAGATGAATGTTCACCACCCCACGTAAGGACAAAGAAACGAACAAAGATGATAAGCTAATGCACGAAAGTCACTCAACCGGGCGCGTGTTTGAAAAAAGCGCCTTCCCATGTATTCAGTGTGTGTTATCATTATGTACATCTTTTTTTATTATTCTTACCTGATCGCCACGCCACCTCACGTCACAAAACGACGGACGAGGTCGCATAATATGCTCACGCTGCAATATAGGTAGCGCGCGTTGCGCAAAATTTCATCCACGTGCGCTTGTCGACTTCCTTGTATCCGAGCTGCGACTTTCTTGGAAAGCCAGATGCTCTGAGAGTGCGCCCATCGCGAGGACCGGCGGTCGCCTCCTTGTTTCGCATTCATTCGTCGCATATTTCGGAAGTCTGTTGTATACGAACCTTCAGGAGATGTCGAAGCAGCGTGCCCATGATTGTTGAATGAACGTCGTCTATATACAGAGAATTAACGCCATCTTCGGCGTTACTGCGTTAACGAGACTTCACGTGCCCGTAGACCCTTTATACGCCTTTTCATTACGAAACTCACGAAAATGCCTTTACTACACCTGTTACCAACTGAATGGTGCAGCACGGGGCCTAGCGTAGATCTATGGGAACTTCAGCGCACTTACAGTCAAACCCGGACAATATCGAACTCGGCTAAACCAAATTATCCTTTATAGCGAACTATTTTCGAACAGGACAATGGTTTAACATCAATTCATAGGAAAATTAACTGCTTCATCGAACAAAAAAAAAAAAGAAAAAAAAAACAAGGACACTTTGTAAATTCCAAAGTGTGTTTGGCGAACGCCTGGGCCCATTGAGACGGGGTCGGTCAGAATCAGAATGGAACGCGATGCGCGCGTCTCCCTACTTGCATGATTGGACACGCTGGGCATAGCGACGCTACACATGGCAAAGCGCGAGCGCTGTAGAGTCCGACGCTAGGCGCGACGTCCGTTGGCGCGCCCCGGCGGCCACCTGGCACCGTGCGAGGGCACGGACGGACGGACGTGAGCATGAGACATTGAAGGCTTTCGCCTTAATAGCCGGAACACTCGATATATAGAACATCGGGCAGTGCGATACGCTCCAAGAAGTTCGGTTTCCCTCACAAAAATTTGGCTTTTTCCCGCGGAAGGGGACTTCCCCACCGCATGCATTTAGGAGCGTGAGTGGTGTGAAGAAGGACTGTGTTGATACCGCATTGTTTCGCCTGCAAGCCGGCCCTGCATATAAGGCTCACCGCCAACTACAAACTGCGCTAAAATAAGAACTACAGAAAAAAAGGCGTTTTGTCGTAAGCCGCCCTTGGATTATCGTGAAGCATTTTCGTGAAGCCAACTTACTCACCAAAATTCGCTCACCTCTCTCTCATCTCTCTCTCTCTCTCTCTATATATATATATATATATATATATATATATATATATATATATATATATATATATATATGCATGTCTGTCCGTGCGTGTGTGTAATACCACTGGTGACTCGCGCAGGTTACCAAGCTGCGATGGATCCGGTGAAGGTTCTCATCTTTGGAAGCATAGGTAAGGGAATTGCCTCAAAAATAGCTGCGATCAAGTTGACCCAGTTTTTGAATTTTTGCATTACGGGTGATGGAATTCCGTATTTCTGGGCCTGAGAACAAACAAATAAAGAAGGCCAGAACAATAGAGAGATGCTTCATTTGCACACACCAGGAAGCGTGAGTACATTTATATCGACAATGGAGTGACGACAATACAGTATTCGCAGAAAACGTGTATCCGTCATACTCGATTTTATATAGCGTGGATTTCGGGATTGAGAAATACGGTGTTAGGCGTTAACCGGTTCATTAACTCCTTTACTCTCTCCCACTTGCCCTCTCTCCCTCCTCCGCCTTCTTTTGTTGTCCTCTGCGCAGCCACAGCTGAAGACTTCGAGAACGACGACCTCTTCGTACACTACTTCTTTCATCTGGAAAACGGTGGGTGCACACGTGACCGATGACGACGTTCCCTATAAGCGCGCGCGCACTTTCTCACACACACACACACAGACACGCACGCACGCACGCACGCACACACACACACACACACACACACACACACACACACACACACACACACACACACACACACACACACACACACACACACACACACACACACACACACACACACACACACACACACACACACGCACGCACACACACGCACGCACGCACACGCACGCACCTTATCTCACTCACTCTCTTTTCCCCAAATCACGTAAGGCTGGCTTGGGTGATGCATAATTCATTTATAGAACGCCTCTCCCCAGTCTCCGAGCGGAGAACTTACTCTCAGTCGCACGGTTAACAGCCGCCGAGTGCCACAGACAAGTCGATGTACACGGTAATAACGTCGAGAGGCTCCTAATAGATGTGGCCTTGTTAGTTGCCGTAATGCCGGCAAAAAAAACAAGGTAACAAGCCGCTGCGGTTGCCTAGTGATACGGTGCTCGGCTGCTGGCCTGAAAGATGCAGGTTCGATGATCACGGCCGCGGCAGTCGTATCTCCACGGCGGCGAACTGCTAAGAGGCTTGTGTACTGGGCGATGTCAGTGCTGGTTAACCCTAGATGGTCGAAATGATCCGGAGACCTCCACCACGGCGTCTCTCTATGAGTCGCGTTTGGACGTCAAACACCATAATGCCAAACACAGTTGACCAACAAGGATCAGCGAGAACATAACCGTTGTGCTATTATCTTTTACGATGATGGTGGTGATACTGATGACCATTAAAATCGGCCCCTCTCTCAAAACGGGCCAGTGAGAAAAAGTCACCTGCCCTTCTAACCCAGCCGTGCTACTGCATGAATCCACACCACGACTGGCGTGGATTCCCGAGTGCTGATATGCTATCCTGGACATTGTGAAATTCCGCCATGTTGTCAACTCCGCCCTTGGTGGACTCTCACTGGCGCAGAGGGCTGCCACGACCTCGCCGATTGACTTAAAGGGGCCATGACACCCCAATTTTCGATCAGAATCTGCGTTATGTAGGTTAATCCTTGTGCGCTCACAAACAAGCTTGGGAAATTTTAGCGCATTTCGTCGAGCGCTTAATTTATGATAAAATATTTTTAAGAAAGATGCGAGTGGCCTGTGAGTGGGCAACACTGACGCACTCGCCTGTCATGAATTAACGAGCTTCTTGCTGGGACAGCGTCGATTTCCGGCGTGCGATTTTATTCCATGGTCAGCTGCGCGTGCAATCGACCTATGTTAGCTTTGTTGAGTTTGACATTGAAATTCAGTGATTTACAGCGGCTGATAGTTTGATAGAAGACGATGGCTCTGATCCATGCAGCGCATCACGTCACACACGCCATGGCAAAATGGCGGTCGCCGGCAGTGGTCGGGGTTTATAGACATTTGGGGCTTTCTTTCTTTCTTTCTTTCTTTCTTTCTTTCTTTCTTTCTTTCTTTCTTTCTTTCTTTCTTTCTTTCTTTCTTTCTTTCTTTCTTTCTTTCTTTCTTTCTTTTTTTTTTTTGTCGTTCTCAAACTGTGCATATATTGATGCTGCTGGAAAGAGCCTTGCTTAAATAACCTTCCAAATTTTAATCAACACGATGGCTGATTTTCCTTGGTACGTCTCCTTCGCCATATTGTCACACATCTCCCAACCATCCCTCCCCCTGAAAAACGGAAATGCCTTTGATGCTGGAAATATCATCAGCGAAGGCTGCCAGCCAATAACAAAAAAAAAAAAAAAAAAAAGAAAAAAAAAACTGTCAATTCGGCCCGCGATCATAAGCGAAACTGTTGCGCAACCCAGCGTGATAAGCGTCGACTTATCAAGAAAAGCGCATTTTCTTTTTCCCGGAGCAATAAATGGTCTTTATTTTTTTCTCCCGAGCTTCTATATCCTATATCTTTCGCAAGACTCCCACGCACTGCACGTTCAGGAGTGCTGGTTCTGTACACCTTTGCGTGCTCGTCGCAGTTACGGAACCGGCACGTGCCAGGCAGCCAGCAGGGCGTGGTTACGAAACGCCAGGTCGTCTCTTACGTCAGCTCAAGCTGCAAAGGTGGACGCATACAGAAAAATAACAAAAAAAAAAACAGAGATATACGGTATTGGTTCCTCCTCCGTGGGGAGGTGGCGCGAGCGGCGCAGTCGAAGGCAGGGGTCCCAAAAGTGGATAGCGACAGTTAGGTAACACGCGAGGAAGGCGTCAAAGATCAGGGTGGCCCGCAGAGCCCGATGATCAGGTTGCACGCGCCCGCCCCGCGGAGTCTTCTTCGTGCCTCTTGATTGTCGTAACGCCGGCGGCAATCTACACCGTCGCGCCCGAAGCGTGTCTTTATCCGATCAGCGCGTATTTATAGCCGACTGCGCTTCCTTGCGTAAGACCAAGACGAGCGGATAGTTTAAGCCTGGGTGACGTAACGCCTACTCACATTACCGTATTACCCGCGCAGTAATAGAAGAGCAACTAAGGGATGTTATGCAGGAAATTCCTTCTTGAGGATAGAAGCTTGAACGCATGCGCGGTACGTCTCGCGTAAAGAGTTAAGTAAGCATGCAAAGGCACTCATCTAATGCTATAGCATTACAGAGGAGATACCCTACCGTCACTTGTAGCAGCTATCGGAGCAAACTACGGCGTGACAACAGCGGAACTGCAATTACAGAAATAAGGGGACCTATGGCGACGAGGTCGTCCTTGCAGACCAATACCGTTACATGTAACGGTATTGGTCTGCATGTAACGGTATTGGTTACATGTAACGGTTTTGGTCGGTACACCGAACGACTGCAGTCGTTCGGTGTAGCAAGGTGATCTCCGAATGTTCGCTTTCTTTTTTTTTTTTCTGTTTTGATGGCCCAGAAAGGATGCATGCATTCCTAGCAAGGAGTTGTCCGCGCTGTGGTAATGCGGCTAAACGTAACCAATAACGACCATCATATAATCACAGTCATCATGTCACCAGACGAATAGATAGGCCACAGAAGCTTCTCACAAGAAGGGGTAACAAGCGAACGGGGCTCCTCTCCTTGCTCTGATTAATCCTGCCTACGATTGTTTTACACCACTTGTTACTCATCGACATGAACGAGCAATTAACTCAAAACAAGATTCGCATCTTCCAAAGACCTAATACAGCACGACCACGCACCGCACTGCATGTATCCTGCGAGTTCCCGAATCACAAAACGACAATCCGGCCCCTCTGACTGTGTGTCTCTCGATCCTCCGGCAACACTGTCTTGCACATTACAAGGCTCCTTACTCTGCCTAAATGTAATTTTAATTATCTACACAGTGCGTGAGGCTCTCTCATTCCCACTGCCGTCTGAGCGATCATACATAATAAGCGAATAATAAGAAGGAAAAAAAAATCACGTCATATCCACGAAGTGAATGATGATGAGTGGGCGAAGCTCGATCGCTTTCATACAGGGCAGAAAGAGAATGTGTGGTCTGGAACGCGCTTATACTTCATGGTCATCAGCGTCATCGTCATCGTTATCACGTGTAGTAGGGTACATTCCACTATATTGGAACGCGCTTATTCTTCATGGTCATCAGGCGTCATCGTCATCTTTATCACGTGTAGTGGGTACATTCCACTATACTGGAACGCGCTTATACTTCATCGTTATCACGTGTATAGTGGGTACATTCCACTATACTGCGTCATCGTTATCTTTATAACGTGGAGTGGGTACATTCCACTATACGTGGCTACCTACCTACCTACCTACCTACCTACCTACCTACCTACCTACCGACCCACCCACCCACCCACTACTACTACTACTACTACTACTACTACTACTACTACTACTACTACTACTACAGAGGAGGGACATTTTAGGGGCGAAGCTCCCTTATGAGCTTCGCCCCGTAAAATGTTGAAAGCTTACAAAAATGTATACGCTTGGAGTGATCAGAAATTGTCGAACGGGGAACGACGCTGGAGCCAATGTTCGTTTTCCCAACGGGACTTGTCTTGGTTGCGGCTGCGAACACAAACCCTTTGTTGAACTGACGTTGGCTCCAACGACATTTCTCGTTCGGTGGCTTGTCGTCAGCACATACCGCTGTTATTCTTACGCTCGTTCTATACTATCTCAGTCTTGCTCTTTTTTTTCTTTTCTTGTTAGTTTCTCACGTGAGAGCACGTCTTTATCGCCCCTTCTCGGCAGATTTTACGCCTTTCAACCACCTCCAAAAGTCTCCATCAGGTTTACCAGAAGTCATAGGTCAGAAGTCATAGGTCAGAAGTCATGGTCAAGTCAAATAGAAGCCATGATGAATAAAGGAGTGGAACCACGTACTCGTTTGCGACACTTAATTAACAACGTTTTTAACTCCTTACGCAGGCTGGAATTCGTCGTGCCCGCTGTTCGGCGTGACGCAGTGTTCCCGGAACCAAGTCCAAAGGACGCGTGAGTAGGCGTGCGAGTTATATGTGCTAAACGAAAGTGAGCGTCTCGCATAATCATATCGTGGTTTTGGGACGTTAAACCCCAGATATTATTATTATTATTAAACGAAAGTGATGAACCCATGGTTTGTTTTGTTGTGTTATAAGTTATAACAGAACAATTGAAGTGATCTCACACAGTTTGGCCCGGTATTGCGCTACAGCCTACAGTATAGGCACGTGTGTTCAGGATTTGCAAACGTCCAGAACTTTGGTTTGGGCGAGTTGGTTCATGGTCCAACTTTTAGGAGTGCAACGCTAAAAAAACACACGAACAAAAAAACACACACACACACACACACACACACACACACACACACACACACACACACACACACACACACACACACACACACACACACACACACACACACACACACACTTAAACGTGAGAGCGTCAGTCAGCGCATAGCGGTAGACACATAGTCACACAGCGCCTGTCGTGTCATACTATGTATCTCTGAGCGTACGTTAGCGTTGCACCCGAAAGTTCCACTCGACATTAGCCCACGTACCTTTGGGCGTGGCCCAAAAGGCAGCTGCAGATTCGGGTGCAAGTCTCGCGTTGGTTGTGTTTCAGAGCGCATTAAGCGTCCACGCCCCGCCATGCCATCCCGCTTGTAGATCGATGACGCGATGAAGGAGGCGTAGGAAATCTAAGCAGGACGCTTGCTGTTCTTGCTGCCGAACTTTGTTATATACCGTAGATTGTATCCTTGCATGTCGTTCGTTTTTTTTTTTTTTTTTTGTAATGCCTAAGAATGAATAAGCGTTTCACAGACGCTTATCTTTGTTTATTTCCAATGCCTCCTAAGACCACTGTTTCAGGGGCTTTTACATGAGGGGTGTGCAGCAATTTAACATTGAATTGAATTGAATTGATTTTATTCCAGTGTGCAATGTTACACTTAGGAAAGAGAGGACTAAAGGCATTGGCGCATGACGAGGTCCTCCCGCCTGAAACAACTACAGTTTGCAGTGGCACACAAGCATTGGCAACACCAGTGGCGTAAATCCATAAAGACCACAAGGGGGGACACATCTTGCAATGGCGGCCATTTTGTTTTTATATGTATGCTTTATTTTTAATAATATAAAATTAAATATATGCATTCACATATTATTATTATTATTATTATTATTATTATTATTATTATTATTATTATTATTATTATTATTATTATTATTATTATAAAACAAGCATCAGCATCGGCGCCTGGTCAGAAAAAATAGCACTGAGTATCCAATAGTAAGCGATATCGAATGGCGAAATTTCTAACAGTAACTCGTAGGCAGGCGCTAGCATTTTTGCAGCTGCGTCATTTTGGTTAAATTGTGCAATAAAAATTGTACCACTTTTTGTGCTAACGCGTAAAGGTATTCCCCATCGTGTGTACCGGCTAGAAGTACTTAGTTCCTGTTCAATGAAAGTGCTTCAGATTTCAGAGTTGGTTTTACGGAGAGTGCGTTGTCCTTGACTGTCAAGAAATTCAAATATGACATTTGGAAGATAAATCTTGAGGGGGGGACACTTGCATGGGGTGTCACCCCCAGCCTCAGCACAGGGGGGGGTCAGGACCCCCCTGACCCCCCCCCCCCCCATGATTTAAGCCACTGGGCAACACTAGAATCTGTGTTGGCACAAGCATTGGCAACAGAATCTGTGTTGGCACAAGCATTGGCAACACTTGAAACATATGACATGTTTCACATTTTCTTTGAAGGGTATCAAGCTACAGTGGCGCACTGTTCTGGAAGGGAGAGCGTTCCACTCCTTTGGTGTGGTTAAGTATGCTAGAATGGCGATGGGCGGGAATGATCACAGATGTACGAGGGCTAGCGTGATAAAATTTATGAACAAGACCAAGCCGAGCGACCTTGCGACGAAGAGCAGGGTTGGGAAGATTAACACGAGATTTTAACTCTGTAATGCTGCTATTGTATGAGTAGTCAGAAAGGATAAACTTGGTCGCACGATTTTGAACAGATTCTAGTGTTTTAATCGGGTTATATTGGTTAGGACCCCATGTTGCCCATGTGTATTCTAACTTTGGCCACAATAGAGTGTTATACGCTAATAGGTTTAGTGAAGATGGAGCTAGTAGGCGTAAGTTCCGGCAAAGGTAGCCAAGTACGCAGTTAGCTTTGTTAGTTATAGAAACGAGAAACACTCATAAATGATGTGCCGTCAGCTACAACAGTACGAATGTCCTTCACGAGTAGCACCTGCAGCTTCATCATCCGGCGTCGTCGCGCGTAGTGCTATTCCTCCTCCTCCTTCCAGCGCATGGATGCATCAATCATTTGATTCAATTAAGCATTATCGCTAGCCATGTATTTACATGGTCCATGTATTTACATCAAGGCCATGTATTTACATGGCCTTCATGGATTTCATGCTTTCCTTATCGAGACCTGTATATACAAACAGCATAGGCAATTCCGCTACAAACCACAGGACTCGGGATCGAATCCGCGTGACCAAAGTGAAACTTTGGTCACGCGGTACGTTTAGGGACATCACGTGACGAACTTCCGGCTGGTAAAGCATCAGGCCACTGTCCAAGCTATTTCAAAAACGAAGGAAATCTATCTTTGTTTTTTGGCAGCCTTCTGCGCCAGCCACATCTTGCTGGTGTTCACTCGCGATGCCTAATGAAATAGGAAATGCAATGCTCGGGTCTATCTAGTATTTATAAGCTAAGATCGGCGTATATTCTTTGCTTTTTTTTATTTCCTGCCTCACTCTCCATAATCTACTCTAGCTGACAAAGCCTGACTGTCGGAGCGGATAAAGATTTCACGCTATGTTCGGCAGCACGCGAATATGAACGATTATATCCAGAGGTGTCGGCAACGGAAGAAGCAGGGGCAATAGAGTCCCTGTGTATGCATATACAGTAACTCTAGGTGGGGCAGTGCATGGGGTTCCATCTCCCCCTCCCTACACCAGAGCGCTGATTAGCCTCTGCATTTTGTTTAGGCATATGAAGTATAATACTGGAATGAACCTCGCACAAATTCTAAATTTTTTATTGCAAAGATGAAAGCTTTATTTACTATACATACTTCACCCTCGAAGACAAAGCACAGTTATTCCGGCTTGACTAGACGAATGGGAAACCTACGGCAGTAACCGCGTTTACATGAATGCGTCAACTTGCGCATCGCATCGCATTAACTTCCTGGTGCATTGCATTTATGTAAACGACAGTGATGCGCTAGGAAGGCGCTTCGTACTAATGCGCCAGCCAGGGGTCGATTTCATCGACTCACAGACCATCAATCAAGAGGAGGGGAACGTCGTACACCCGTCGTGCCAGCTTCGAGTGCACCCCTCCGGCACCACATGCATGGCAGATGCGGGGGGAGTTGGGGGGGGGGGGGGGAGGGTTGAAGAGAGAATACGAGGGCTTTTCGGGAAGAGTTAATGCGCTACGTGTTAGCGATGTCGCATTGCATTACTTGTGATGCGCCCCGAAAGGTGATACTCTACAATCGCATTCTGTAGCAACACAAAGCCCCCTTTTTTTTCCTTCTCTGCAGTATGACTTATGCGAAACGTAGCAACATACGTGGGACAGGCCACACGTAGATCAGACAAGCCGTTCGTCTCTCCACTTGTCTGGATTCTTCGGGAAATCCTTGAAAAGATTAGCTGGGGTGATCAACCTCACGCAACCCTTCGCGGGAAAACTCACTGTGATCCCAGCTAAGCGGTCAGCGACAGTCGGAAGCGGATACGCTTAGACTAAGTGATTAGACAGTAATGTGGTTAGCCTGCGATTAGAAGGTGATTCCTATAGTACAATGCCATCGACCTCGCCGTTTTCCGGCAGCAAAGAATGAGGGGATCACTTGTCGGGTTTTGAGACCAGAGAGAACGGAGGTGTTTTCTTCAAGAAGGGTAAATATGCCACGGTCTGCTGCAGCTCTTCCTGGAGCTTCTGTCTTCGGTTAAGTGGGAGCCGCCGGATTTGTTTCCCTAGACGCTTTTTGGCGGTGCCCCTTTCAACCGGCAAATGTTTACGGGAGTCGCCCATGTGTGCCACGGCCCACGACTCCCCTGAATGAGGGGGGGGGGGAGGGTTGACCTTAAGGTCAACGATATCCTCAAAGTAGTCCCCAGTGCTTCTTTGGCGGTCGAAGTTCCGCAAGTCGTTTTGACGCAGCCTTTCGGGCAAGCTGTTTCACCGTCTCCCTGCACGCGGGATGTAGTGAACAACCTCTTGTGACACATCTACCTTTCGGTCGTAGGAGGAAGCGTTCAAGCAACGCCTCTCAGGGATGGTGCGTGCCGCACACGTGCAAGCCCTTCGCTCGTGCTCTTTCAAGGAGGGTTTCTGAGTAGCCGTTCTTTTGCAAGTGGCACCTGACTTTCATAATCTCTTTCGGCCACCCAAGAACAGACCTTCCGCGCCCGGGTCGAGGTCCATGTTATCACAGCGTCCAGTGTAAGTTTGTTTCCGGCATACTGAGAACTGCAGCGAGCCATCCGTCCTTCTCACTTGCACACATCGAGCAACGGCAAGAAGTCAACATACTTTTTTCTCAGAACCACCACTACCGCAAGGTTATCACCGGGCTGGTCAACTGCTTGTGGTGCTCTCCGTTGACCGGAGAAGTACGCCGTGCCGTGCTCCCGATAGGGTTGCGGAAGTTCATTGTAAAACAAAGCGCTAAAGTAACGAACAAGAGAGACGAAAGTGACGACGCGATAATGTTTTTCGCGCGAAACCTCTCGTTTCCCGACTGTTTTCCTCGCTCTAAGCGCGTCCTTTAGGATTTTGAACCAAGCAAAAGACTACACAGAGAAGCGGCACACATGACGGCTGGTCAAGTCCCGTCAGTCCAGTCGTTGTGTACGCCACCTCTCTATGTTTCGTCTGTTGGCTGGTTCAAATCCTCAAGAATATGTACCAACTGACCGAGACCGCAACTCTATGCGCGTTCACCTCTCCACATTTCAGCGAAGGTGCGCGAGCACCGAGCGCCACAGAGGCTACTCAAAAAGCCGCGTTTACATAAATGCGACCGCATGCAACCTTTTCCGCGCGGGATTGAGCTACAGGTGGCAGCACAGTCGCCGCGTTAGCAGAGTCTTTCAGCAAGTTACGGAAATACGGCACGAAAATACGGCATGGTATTACGGTACCGCGCCTCCTTTCTCACTCGTTGTGCTTATACATACCTTCTCTGACAAACAGTACTATTGATGTGCCGTACACCTTCCTTTGCTTCATTGTGCTGGTGCTCATTAAGTTCGTGTCAAACAGAGAAGCCAGCCCTCAAAATTACCTTCTTTGATTCTAGTGCGGATAGGCGGTCGGCGGCACGTATCCAGGTGTACACAACGGCGCTTCGCTGTGAGGCGTTTGAGCCGATTGTTTGCGAATAAAGTACGTTCACTGGAACCTACTCTTAATTTCCACATTAATGCACGAAGCCTGCCTAATGTTCCTGTTACGTGTGAGACAGGGGCGTAGTCAGAAATTTTTTTCGGGAGGGGGGGGGGGGGGGCACCTCCTTGATTTCGGGGAGGGCACCTCATTGAAATGGTCATTTTTCGCTCTGTATGCAGTGGCGAAAAAAAAGGAAAAAAAATTTGGGGGTGGGGGGCACGTGCCCGGTGTGCCACCCCCTCGCTACTCCACTGGTGTGAGATAAGCGCCATCTGCCAAATAATGAGGTGCTGGTCTCCGCCGGCAGTAATGTGTTTTTCGCCGGTTCGATGTGTGTGTGTTTTTTTTCTTGTTTTATTTATGCACGTTTAGCTTGTGTTCTAACTATACTACGATTGCAATGGTGTTGTGCGACTGAACCAAATAAGTACTTAGTTCTTGCTTGAGCGGCTTCCAAAAAAAGAAAAAAGCCCGTATATTTCTGAGTAATGAGTTGAAGTAGAACTTTGTGCACACTGTTTTCCTGTTTGCATAAATACGTATCCGCATTTTTAATCTTTTTTTTAATTACAGAAGTGCATGGCTTGAGGTATTTTTTACCGCTAACCGGCCTTTGCAGACGCTAGTTCATGCCTTGCGTCGTAACAAGTTTCCTCGAGATCGCCAACACTTCACGAGATGGTGTAGCTGAAATTTTGCATTCACGCCTCGAAATTTAATACTTTTCTTTGTTTTGTTTAGGACGACGCCAATTCATTATGTGATGTGCTTGAACGAGAAAGTGGTAGCCCACACTGAAATTATTTCGGCGAATGGATGGTACGATGATTACACCTAGCGCCATACTGACACGTCCATGCACTCACTTTATTAGATGATGATGAAATGAACGTTTAATATGTTCCGAAACAGTGTTCCCGAGCTCGTAAGCTCGGGGTCACCCTAGGTGGGAGGGTCCCTCATTCCAGGAATCCTCTGGCCGTAATCGCCTCCCGGGTCCTGGCGACGAGTCCTCGCTGGTCGTCTAGGTCCCGTGCGGCGATCTTGGCCTCCACGTCTCGGCTAGGAGGTTGATACGCGCGGTCGTTGCAGGCTCGGTACTTCCACCTTCGTGGCGCCACGGACACTCTAGTATTAGGTGTGCCAGTGTGTCTGGCACGTCGCATATCGGGCAGTTGTATGCGTGAAGCGTAGGGTTGATTCGATGTAGTCATAGGTCGGCACTTTAAGGGAGTACTCACTCAAACTCACTCACCACAATTTTTTCAGCCTTCGCACTCACTCACGTTCACACTCACGTCCACTCACACTCATGAGTACTCACTCACGTTCACACTCACCTCCACTCACACTCATGAGTTCTCACTCACGTTCACACTCACGTCCACTCACACGCATGAGTACTCACTCATACTCAACTCACCACGTTCAAATGAGTGTGAGAGTGTGAGTTGAGTGCACTCATGAGTGAGTGTGCCGAGCTATCAGGTCGGCACTTTAAGGGAGTACTCACTCAAACTCACTCACCACAATTTTTTCAGCCTTCGCACTCACTCACGTTCACACTCACGTCCACTGACACTCATGAGTACTCACTCTCACGTTCACACTCACGACCACTCACACTCATGAGTTCTCACTCACGTTCACACTCACGTCCACTCACACGCATGAGTATTACTCATACTCAACTCACCACGTCCAAATGAGTGTGAGTGAGTGTGAGTTGAGTGCACTCATGAGTGAGTTTGCCGAGCTATGGATGTAGTAGAATGCCGTGCGTGAACGTATTAGTCTGCAGTCTTCGAAATGCGGTGGCTTCTTCCTTAGTCAGCTTGGGGTGAGGTGGCGGGTATACCCTGCGGGCTAGGCGATGGTGTTGGAGTATGGCGTTATATGTCGGTGGTACGGTCTCCACTTCTGCTGTAGCGCAGGCTATCCGCGGGTCGAGCGAGGCGGCGAGGGAGGCCCGGTTGACGTGACCGCGGGCCGCGGCGTGAGCCGCTTCGTTTCCCTCGAGCCCCTCGTGCCCCGGCACCCACACCACGCAGGTGTAAGGAAGCGGAGTGTCGCTCTTCCTGAATATTTTGAGAGCTTCGTCGGAGATTCGGCCTCGCGTGTCATTGCGGACAGCGGATTGGGGAGTCTGTGAAGACTACGACCGCGTCCTTAGCAGTCGTAGTGGCAAGGGCAGCCTTGGAGCTAACACAACGGGATAAGCTGCCCTCTGAGTACGTGCATGACGTTCGCACACATGCGAAAGAACACGTTTTGGTTAGCAAACGACGCAAGGAGCCATCCAATGTCCTTGATTAAAACTTATGTCGTTGATTCAAAAAGAAGTCCTGTGATTTATATAAAAATTGATACACTTGCGGTTTAGATAGCTAGACAAAACGAAAAGCTAGAGAGAAACCTTGTTCCACTTCTGTGTCTTAAGGGAAATAGCACTACTAAGAAATCCCCCATGCACTCGGCTTCAACGACAGTTGACAGTGGCATGAGACCTTCGTGATTGGTGACCTGTGTTCTCTTGTTCGTACGCCCCGCGGAAGTCATTTTGTTACCCAGTGACGTTATAGTCACCTGAATTGCCGTTACTTGTATGCAATAAACTTCCCTGTGTTGCTTCTGAGAAGGATAAGCACGCCTGTTAAAGGCCAACTCCGGCGACTTTTCGAGGTCAATGGATCTCAATGAAATTCTCTGGGTATGTTCCTTTGCACATTTCCGTCACTTATGCCAGATTTCAAGCTTGAGAGATGCGCTGATTGTTTGCAAATGAATTGTCTGCAAACGCCCACCCGGCTTCCCACAATTATTGGCAACATTGCGTGTGTGACGTGTTGGTTTGCCGGTCGACGGAAGTGACGCAGCCGATGGGTTCGCTAACTTTGGCTGCTACAGCGTATATTGTGCTGGCCACAAGGCTACGGTGTTTGGCCGGCGCTTCGCTGGTTTGGCGCGCGATTTTCTGTTCTCTGTTGAGGAGCGTGCGATATTCCGCGCCGGCGGGATCAGCATGCCTTGCACGACTTCCGGCTCGTAACAAACTACTACGTCATACGTAGACAGTACACTCGATTGGGTTTCGGTTTCGGTATTGCGCCCTTTTGCTTATTGAAAACTATTTTCGAATTTGCTGACGGCTATCGGGCACACCAGGCACGTGCCCCCCCCCCCCCCCGAAATTTTTTTTTCGTCATGGCATACCGAGCGAAAAATGACCATTTCAAGGAGGTGCCCCCTCCGAAATAAAGGAGGTGCCCCCCTCAAAAAAATTTCTGGCTACGCCCCTGTACTGAGGATGCCACCCGCATAATTGTGACGAAACGTCTATGTATGTTATATTTTTGTTGTGTTAAGTCGGAGTAAATCTTTCAGACTCATGAACTCGCCCGACTTTTGAACATTTTTGCACTGCTGTGACATTCCCTGCTCAATGATTTTTCAAACGCTTCAAGCAACGTATACAACGTAAACAGTGCAAATTGATAATGTTAAGTCAGGACGCTACAAATTACAATGCGCCAGATTTTTATGAGCGGAAGCTTGTGTACACGAGGTGACCTCATTGTATCGTCGATGATGTCCACGTCCTCTCTCTCCGAAACAGGCGGAGGTTGCGCACTTCTCGCACCCGTTCGAGCTAGAGTTGGAGTACACAGCGGGCACTGCAGACCGGGAAGGTAAGCATACAGTCCCTGTTGCTGTTGACCATAGACATGCGCAGGGTTCCCTTTCGGGGGGGGGGGGGGGGGGGGCGAAGGTTCATCGGAGCACCCCCCTTCCTATTAAGTCACAGTATGGGACCCCCTTTGCGCCCCCCACCCGCTGAGTGACTAAGGGGTGCGGCCGTCCCCCCTCCCTGCACCCCCCTCGTGCGCACGCCTACGCTGTTGACCATGCAACGGGTTTTCCTCGAAAATGACGAGAAATGGCCTCTTTCCCAGAGAGAAGGGCGCAAGTGTGCAAAAAAAAAAGAAAAAAAAAACATTGGTTAAGTACTGTAAAAAAGAAATATTGCGGTTACAACGCACATATGCTGAAATTCATCTGAAGTGAAGCTTCAGTCGAGCGGTACCTATTCAACAAAAACGTCACCAAATATTGATCTTGTGCGTGAGGTCTCGAAGCAGACGCACATAGCGGCGTGGTAGCGGAAAAAAGTACAAGTATGGAATTTCGCGTACCAAAACAAAGGTATTACTACGAGGCATGCCGTAATGACGGACTCCAGCTTAATTTCAATTATCTATGGTTCTTTAAACGGGTGCAATAGCCGTTTTAATATTTGGAGGAATTTTTGGAGCAGCAAAATGTTGCTCCTGGAGCCCGAAAATCCAAATTTGGAGCAAGTTACGGGAAAAAAAACGCTCCGTTTTTTATTCCGAAATCCCTTATTCGGAGCAGTACAACAAATAAGACTTACTTTTAGAAAATAAAAATATATGTAAGAACTATTTAACATCAGCTAACTTGCGCACAGAGCCCATGAGCACTGCTATTTCATTGAAAGGAGTTTGCTGAACCACCCCACAGTGCCAAGAATGTCGAAGTCCACATTAGCACTTGCTGAGCCTGTCAAACCGTTTGACAGGTACTGCGTATGTTATTGTGAATCTGCTAACCTGGCGACCTTGAAACTTTGGACATTCGTAAAGCAGGAGCGAAACGGGCTGAAAAAAGAAAACTGGCGTGCGTTTTTGTTTGTTGTTTCTCAAGGCCGCAGAAACGTCATACACTGCTATAAATGATTTACCAGTAATTTTTAGAAGTCAGAAATCGTACTAGTACTCATTATATGGCGTGTGCATGCATGAATAAATAAGGAATGAAATGTGCTGTGTCCTGTGACAGCGAGTACTAGTAGCCCCTTCTAAACCATAGTATGCAACGGGGTACTGTGGCAAGAGGGACTCAAAGGGACACTAAAGGCAAATAAAAAATTTACGTCTAAGCGAAAGTTCAACGCTTGAGAACCTCTAAAATATCAATATTATATACAGCAATGCTTTAGTGATCCGAGAAATTAAGGTATGAAGGCCAAGTGGAAGACGAGAATCTTTTTTTTTTTTTCAAAATGTCATTTTTTTTTGTTTTTGGTCATGTTAAATGCGCAATTTATCGCCCGTCTTTAGTTGCATAAAGTTTCTGTCTACGCAGTTTCTTTCAGGAAGATACAAGCAAAAAATGTTAGGCCACCCATCGTCGAAACTGAAACTGAAGTCGAAACTGAAAGTGCCAGTTTTGTGTGCATCACAAGATTAGCTTGATATTATGTAGTATTTTTTTGGTTATTTAACAATCATATCAAATGCGAAGATGTGATAATGCTTTGATAACATTATCAACCCATCATTTTTTATCATAAAAGTCATAAACTTCTCACCAGCTGCACGCCCAACGTCGTACGTTTGTTGTTTGCGCTCAAGGACATGTGCGTGAGCTTGTCAATAATCAAATTTGCTTTGTATGGCGCTGTGTGTCATTGCAATAGTGACAACAAAAATACATTTGATATTCTGAAGCAAGCTTGGCATCGAGCCTGGCTTCTAGACTGCAAGGGAGCTTGCCTCACAAGTGATCAGCACCGCATCCGTGAAGGCATCCCGTCACGGCACTCATGCTGCAAAGCATGCTAGAAAAAAAAAAAAGAAAAAAAAAAAAAGGCCGGGTTCGCGGTCAAGCAAAGTTACACAAGAGAATGGTCCAGAATGGTACTGGCTATAAATATCGAGAATTTTAGCGTTTCTGATCACATTGTGTAAGCGCTGCACCTGTTTCAAATCTTTTTTGGTGATTTTCCCAGAACTTATATTTTTGGTATTTTTCCGTACGCGAATAATCATAAGCTTTTTTTTCAGTAAAGATTTTTGTTTAGGCGTGTTCCAGTAACTAAATCGCCGAGTTCGATCGAATAAACAAATACTCGAGAAAAATTCCTTTTTCGCTATGTACAGTCGGGCACCCCAAATAAATATGTGCTCATCTTTCATAAAAACGAGTGAAGCATCAAGTTCGTATGAACGATCCACCTACGTTTAAAAACTTGAAGCGTATTTATTTACGTTATTTGACACTCGCATAATCATGTAGTGCGCATATTCAAAGCACGACATGTATACGGTCAACGTTGAAAGCCCTGTAAATGCTTCCTGTTATCGACTCTTCTATAAGCCGCTATCATTCGTCAACATTTTCATTTCCATGAAACTTTCTCTCTCTCTCTCTCACCCTTGACTACAATAGGGTGTAGCAAAGCTCTTTTACTCGAATATAAATCAATGATGGGCCCTTCAGCAGTTCCTGGTAATGGATTCTCGAATAGAAAGCGAACATAACAAAGAGCGTCCGATTCGCATGCGCTATGGCGATTAGTCACTCATTATTATATTTATTAAAGGGGCCATGGCACAATCACCCAACAATTTGCGGTTAACAGCGAAAAATAGACGTAGAGGGTCTATTGTGCCTAAACACATAGGCGTGCACAGGGTTCCCCTTCGCGTGGGCGAAGGTTCGTCGCAGCGCCCACCCCTCCCTATTATGACAATGTATGGGGCTGACTTTTCGCCCCCCCTCTTAGGTGACTAGGGGGCGCGGTCGCCCCCCCCCCCCCTGCACCCCCTGCACCCCCCACGTGCGCACGCCTCTGCCTATACATGTGTGAAAAATGGACAGGAAACGAATATTTCAGTCCAAAATAAGCCCTAGAAGTCGCCGACCACCGCCACCAACCGCCATTTAGCCATGGCGCGTGTGACGTCATGTGCTGCGTGGAGCGGAGCCGTCGTCTTCTGCCCTAGCTTCAGCCTTTGGAAATCGTTTGATTTCTATGCCACGCTGAAGAAAGCTTAAATAGCTCGATTGCGCGCGCAGCTGACGACGGAAGAAAATCGTTTGCCGGAATGCAGGCGCCCGCACAGCAAGCGGCTTGTTACGTCACGGCTCGCGAGTGCGCCAGTGTTGTCCCGACTCTCAACGCACTCCCGCGTGTTAGAAAAAAATCTATTACACCTAAGTGCTCGGCCAAATGCGCTAAAATTTTCGCCAAATCGTTTGTCAGCGCACGAGGATTAACCCACTGTTACCCACATAACGCAGATTATGGTCGAAAAGTGGGTGTCTGCACTGCAGGAACCCTTTAAATGATGCTAGCACGTAGGCGCCTGCGGAAGTGTGTGTGTGTGTGTGTGTGTGTGTGTGTGTGTGTGTGTGTGTGTGTGTGTGCGTGCGTGCGTGCGCGTGCGTGTGTGTGCGTGTGTGTGTGTGTGTGTGTGTGTGTGCGTGTGCGTGCGCGCTACAATTCTCATTGTAGAACTTTCCTTTCACGATGAACGGACGGACAGGTTTTTCAGCGGTCGGCCGGCTCTACGTGGAGGTGCTGTCTCTGGACTGCTGGAGCAGGCTGCGAGTGGAGGGCTACGCATACTGCGACCTACTCCCCATTCCCGGTGAGTGTGTGCAGCAGGCATGCTCTCACAAGACCTTCAGAGCGGTTTGTTTCCACAGCTCCGGAGAAAGTGCTCGGCCGAGTGTTTGTATTCTTTGGAGCAGGTGCATTTTTTAGGAGCGAAGCTCCTTAGGCCGGCACCCCGCCGTCGCCGTTGAAGCTCCCTGGCATGGTGCCAGCTGTGACGTCTCCCTCTCACGCGGGAGGTATAAATGAGCTTTATGAGCGCTGGAACGCGGATGGCGTCTGCACGATGCGCAAAGCGCGAGAATACGAACGCATGCAAAACAGAGGCAGATTAGTCTCCCTCTCCCTCTTTCTTCAACTCTGTTCTCTCCCCTCAAACCGGCGAACGCGCGAAACCATCGCTTCACCCTGTCGTCCGCCCAGTGGTTGCTCCGTTGCCTGGACAATGAAACGCCGCGCGCGCCGAACGCCGCGTGCGTCCCATTTCTAAGGAGCTTCGCTCTTCGGTTGTATTCGTACACGGAACAACTGCTAGTTTTTTGTCATAAATGAATGCAAGTCGGCATTAGGTAACAGTGCCGAGTGTGACACTTGAAAGGTAGGAACGGAAATTGGCAGTCCCTTAAGCACTAAAGAGAACACAGGCGAAATCCTATGCTCCCCACGACACACTTATTTGCTTTGACGTTGTAATCAAATGCATAAGCTTGCGCAGGGTTCCCCTTTAGGGGGGGGGGGGGGGGGGGGCGAAGGTTCGTCGAAGCGCCCCCCTCCCTATTAAGTCAATGTATGGGGCTGACTTTGCGCCCCCCCCGCTGTCGCCCCCCCCCCCACAATGTATAAGGCTGGCTTTGCGCCCCCCCCCCTTCTCGCCCCTCTGCCCCCTCCGTGCGCACGCGCCTATGATCAAATGCATTGCCTTCCCTGCGCCCCCCCCTTCCTTTCCAGTAGGTTTCTGCACCTCAGTCCGGTGTTGCATTGCGTGTCAAACCCACCACTGACAAAGCGACAATGCCATTGGATGACATCATGACGCCACAACATATCGTCATTATGACGTCATCACACGACGGCATTATGTGACCTCATCATTTGGTTAGGTGATTTTGGTACCATTCCGTGTTCACGACACCTGTCGCACACCGGATATATATATATATATATTACGCGTGAGGCATAACGCGAACTTTGTGCAAAATTTGAGCAAGAACAGAGCAGCGGTAAATTGGAGATTTTTTTTAAAGCTTTTAAAAATATCCCCGTTCCTGTATCTCAGTCGCACGGGTGATGGTGCCCCCGCTCTTGTATACACATGCGCAGGCCAGAGGGAGCTGTCCCTGCTTACTTGGCGGCCTCTGTCCCACAGCCTGGTCTCGCGCATGCGCAGATTCTTCACGGGCGGAGACCCCCCGCTAGAGGACCTCTGCGTCGTGGGACCCGCCTCCCAGAGTTTCCTGCCTCCTCCGGGCAGAACGGTGACGCGCTGGAAGTGAGTACTCGCAGAGGCATTTTGAGAGCAGTATATATTTGTTGCAGACATTCAGCAGCTACAGACTAGTTCTGCAGCGAATACGCGAGGTGAAAGAATGCGGATGATTTCCGTGTTTGATATGTTAGTAATTAATGCTAGATTGGATTACTTCGCTCGCCGTCAACATTCACAGATGCAGGCTGGCCACCTGCAGGCTGTCCTGGTCCTTAGTGTCGGGCACTGACCAGTTGGGCTTTCCCGCCGCTCGACGTTTGGCTCGTTGATGGGCTGCACATCGGGATCATCGTGTTCTCATGGGCGTCGGCAGGGGGGTGCAAAAGGGGCACTTGCCCCCCCCCCCCTAAGCCACTCCAGCACTAGTATCACTGTACATGCTACCGCAGGTAGCATACACAGGGACACTAGTGCTGGTTACTGCTGGCTAGTGTCCCTGTAAGCAACACTTGCCCCCTAATCAAGCCACACCGTCCCACCCACCCCCGCTGTGATGCAACACGGCTTTGGCAACCCCCCCCCCCCCCCCCCACACACACACACACAAGTAAAAGAGACCCTCCAGCCGTCGCCCATGCATATTAATTGCCATCCCGTACCATGTACAGCGAGTGTCATGCCGCGCAGTGGTCGTATTCCTTGTTGTAGCTCGTTGGGTACATCAGGCTTATGAGTAAGTGATGTGAAAGAGTGCTCGAAAAATGTTCTCTTCTTTATTGGAAACCAAACAACTGCTTCGGAAACCACGGTTTGCCTACCACAAAGTGCTTCGTATCATTAAGGGCATTAACTCAAATACCTCTTGTGGTACATACCCTTATTATGCATACTCAAATCTCCTCAAATTTTGCAATCAAGTTTGCACGTCTGCATACACACGCACACATACAAACGCACGCACGCACATAAATGATGCATGGTTGAACACCCTCCGAAAATATTTCTGGGCGCGATTTTGACTTTTCAACGCATTTTACTCTTGGCAGGTTCACCTTCCCAATTTTTTACTTCATTTTTTTTTGCGAATCGCTCTCGCATCACCTATATGCCCCAAAACATGTATATAATAATAACTATAATAATAATAATAATAATAATAATAATAATAATAATAATAATAATAATAATAATAATAATAATAATCCTGCGCAAGCCAATTCCACCTTGTTTCCTGCGAATTTCTTAATTTCATCGCCCCGCACAAACGCTGTCGGCTTCGACTGCGTCTGTAGGTGCCTCTACCGTTGCCTGAATTAAAAAAGAAAAAAAAAACAAAAGAAAAGGTGCGCTACGAGAGTGAGCAAGAAGCAATCGCTCGTTGATTGCATCATTACTGCATGGCTACGCACGTACTTCTCTTTTTCTTTCTTTACGCTTCGCGGTGGAAGGTGCTTTGGCTATACAGACCGGACCGCATCCGCTACTCAAGCTGCGTGAATTGCTTTATATACCGATCGACTGCCACGCCGACAGAACGTGACACGACGCATTAAGAGCGAGATGTCTTCTTGCTTATTCTTTCTTCGCCGAAACCGGAACTTAATCGCACCACCAGGAGGATCTTTATAAGTGTATGCAGTGCGAGTGTTACCTTGGCCATGCCAGCACGCATCGATACAAAAATAAGTACGCGCTGTACGTATACGCACATAAATCTGTCACAGTCAGGCGACCGACGTGTACCATAACATACACAGTTTATATCTATTCTGTTACGGCCTGCTTTTGTTTTATGGTGAACTTTTTGGAGCTCTCTGTTGCGAAAGACGGCGAGGGAGCGAGTGCATTTTATCACGCGCGTAAATAATGAAGAGTCGGTTTCTATAGATTCACTTTGGCTTATTTGTTTCCACCGTCGCCATATAGTGCACCGTGGCAAAGGTCGTAAAACTGTTTGATTGTCACTCTTATGCATTCGCTGCGCGCCGCGTTTAATGCACAGCCGTCTTTCGTCCCGCCTGTTACGTGCAGCACGTATATTGCTTAGTCTCAACTCGGCACAGTCGCGTCTCGTCCATCAGGGTTGCCTCAATGCCTCAACATATAGTCAGCCAGCGTTGACCGGCCACGGTGGTCTAATGGTTATGGTGCTCGATTGCTGACCCGAAAGTCCCGGGGTCGAATCCCGGCCACGGCGTCTGCATTTTCGATGGAGGCGAGAATGCTTTACGCCGATGTACTTAGATTTAGGTGCGCGGTAAAGAACACCAGATGGTCGAAATTTCTGGAGCCCTCCCCTGTACGGCGTCCCTCATATTACAGCGTGGTTTTGGGACTTAAAACCCCAACAATTAAAGTTAACCAGCGTATATCTTCCACGTATTTTCAGCACTCGCCGGCACTTACTTTGCGCTGTTACGTTCGAACGTAACGCCATAGGAGGTTGAGCTTCATGACGTCATCAGCAACCCCTACACGTCATCACATAACGTCACGAACTACAGATACACCACCCCCATAATTAAAAACGAGTGTGTATTTTCTCTGCGCGTACAAACATACATGACCTAGAAAAAAGGCAAAAGGAGTTCCAACTCTTCGAAACTGCGCACGCGTGTGAGCTTTGGAAAACAAGCAACAAATATATCAGTAGCAGAGATGTGTAACTTCTTAGTCAATCAAGGTGATCGATGGCACGCTAACAAATGGTGAGTCCCTGAAATCCACGAAAAAAAAAGAAAATGAATATATCATTTCTACGTGACGTCGTCGACTATCTATGCTATCCATCAGAGCCACATCGCGTCAAATCAAAAACGGCGACCCCTCAACCTTAATAATGTAATGATGATAATATCTGGGGTTTTAGTCCCAAAACGACGATATGATTATAAGAGACGCCGTAGTGGAGGGCTCCGGAAATTTCGACCATTTGGTGTTCTTTAACCGCGCACTGACATCGCACAGTACACAGTTCTCTACCACTTCGCCTACACCGAAATGCGACCACCGCGGCCGGGGTCGCACCGGCGACCTTCGGGTCAGCAGCCGAGCACCGCAACCGCTACACCACCGCGGCGGACGACCCCTCAACCTTGTTACTACAGCCCATGCTTCCCGACTTCACAGGCGGCGCCAGGATTATTTTTTTAGGGGCGAAGCTCCTTAGACCCTCACGAGAACCGTTGTCGTCGAGGCTTGCCGTCGTCCATAGTCAAAGCGGAGGTGCGAAACATCTGTGCGCAATACCGTCTACGGAGCGTACATAGCGCGCATATGGTTTAAAAGAACAAACAAAATGAAAAGGCCACAACACCGTAAAAACACCGACATTTAACCACCCTATCAATCAAAGCATATGACGGAACAAAAGGTTAACAAGAACAAAATAAAAGGCTGTTAACCAGAACAAAATAGAAGGCCACGATTCACGATCCCATGCACACTGCTTCGCCCCATCATCAGCATTCACTTCGTGGATCTGCAGCCATTTTTTCCTGCGGGGGGAGGGGGGGGGGGGGGGCAAGGTCACCCTGTGCTCCCCATCTGGTGTCACCCCTTCCCTTTCCTCTACTTTCACCGACGTATTTCGCACCGGTTGCGTTTAAAACGCAGTATATCATACGTGTTTTTCTAGTTTTCTATCCTTCACGTGACGTCACCAACCACTGTTTACTATACAACGCGCCAGTCGTTCCCCCCCCCAGACCCCGTCTGCTCGCATTCTCTTCTCGAGAACAAACTCGGCGACCGAGAAGTTAATGGAGTTTTAGCTTCCCATCACGTGGAATTCGATTGGCCGTGATGCACTTATGCACCAAACTTCAGCCAGGGATTTTCACTCCGTGGTTGATCAAAGCCAGCGGTGCACCGAGGAAGGAGCCGCAGAGCGTAAGACACTACCGCGTATTCCAGTTTGTAGTCCGCGCCCGGTCTATACCCAGAGGCCGCATGATAATTTAGCCAGTGAGCGAGCTTTTTCTTTTTCTTTTATAGAGCCCAGAACTGATTGTAGGGAAGAATTTTGCTGGTGAATGTTAACCATGCTCAGCGGGATCATTTCGGAGTTTTCAGTACATTTTCTATTTAAAATGAAGTTTTACTTGCATTCTTAAAACTTTGAAGTAATACTACTACTACTGCTACTACTACTACTACTAATACTAATACTACTACTAATAATAATAATAACAATGCTTACAACAACGTGCACAATCCTCACCCGATGGGCATGGCTACGTGCGAATTTTTAGCCATTTAGATTCCTTACTGCTCGAAGTTCACGCACTAACGCCATAGTGGCGTCACGGATTTGAAATAAAACACACGCACACACAATTTTCTCGTATTCAGACCGTTCTGGGCGCGGAAAGCAATATTGAGAAATATCATAGATCGAGTCATCGCTTTCCTTAATGTTTCAATGTAGCTTTTCTTCAGTGATAAATAATCAAGTGACACGTCAAGTGATTATACATATGGTGCTCGACTCCTGATCCCAAGGTCAATCCCGGCCGCATTTCGAAGGAGACTAAACGCTGGAGGCCCATGTGTTTCAGGTGAAAATTTCCGGAGCCCTTTACTACGGCGTCCCTCATAATCGTATCTTGGTTTTGGGACACATAACCCGAACAATTATATAATCAACTGTATCCCATAGTATGCATAGTCACCGCCCCCCCCCGCCAGTGGCGTAGCCAGAGGGGGGGGGGTCAAACCCCGCTCCCGAAATTATTCAATTTTGCTATATATACACGCTCACATAGTAATGCATGCACGAACATACATAAAGTATGGTTGAACTCCCCCCCCCTCCCCCCCCCCCCCCGAAAAAAATTTCTGGCTACGCCCCTGCCCCCCCCTTCACCCTGGCGCCGACAGCCAAGAACCGCCGACTAGCCGGAGCTTCTCCGCCGCAACAGTACAGTACCGCAAATGAAACAACTTTTCACCACCACCACCGCCCCTGTCATTCGCCTTCACAGAGTATCCTTTCCAGCGTGCATACTTGGCGCACTACAGAGCGGGCTATACGGTATACCCTTAGGGCACAGGGCTAAGGTGTTCGCGTGGCTCGCTCTTACTTAGCATCGCGGCGCTGCTGTACTGAATTGATGCGGGACGCGCTATTATGCGAGCGGAGATTCCAGCTGAAAGCCGCGGCAGCACGTGACGTGCATGATATGCCGCGGGCACGTCGAGGATGCAGTCGGAACTGTGAGGGGCGCCTGAGTTTTATCGCATGGGGTCGGCAACAAACTCAACAAAGAAAAGTGACAGGAAATAGTGACAGGTTCTCGGTCGGTGGTATACCAGAAGAGGGGATAAGTAAAAAGCCCGCGCGCAGCGGCATGTATATATATACGTAGATTATGAAGAGTCTGGCTTCGGTTGCCGTAGAACAAATCGGAGAAATATATATACGCTTCTAAAAAACTGTTTATTGGTGACGTTTCGATCGGAGACCGATCTATATATATATATATATATATATATATATATATATATATATATATATATATATATATATATATATATATATATATATATATATCATGTGTGAGAGCACATGCCGTGAAGAATAGCCGATCGCTTCCATCAAAATGAAGGCTGTAGCCGAATTCGCGAGGGCTTGCAGTGGTGGCGAGACCTGAATGACTGCTCTAAGATTTTACAGCCCGGATCACCAATATATTACCTTTTCGTTTGTTTGTTTTCGTATGCTTGTGCGTGTATGCGTGTTCCAGTTTATTATAAGCGAGCCTCAATAAAAGTGTGGCCGAAGAATGCGGAACAGATGGCCGTGCATGTTCGAGCATATAGCGCTCTCTTTATGTAAAAGAAAGATTGTTTTTGGCGCACTGCAGCTGCTGTGCCAGTTGTCACGTGATCATAGAGGGCGGTGGCGAGCTTTGGGCTGGGCGGAGCCTACGCGCCGCGACGTCGCTACAAGCGCCTCAGCATGTCGACGGCGCCTACCCCTATATGTAGCTGTTTAAAAACATGGAATTGGTGTACACTCTGTACACTGCGCAGCGGATCGTTTCACACGTTCCCAGTTATTTCACACGGGTGTGCACGCATGCGAACGAACGAATGATTATCCCGGTGGGACAAAATGACACCCTAAAAAATGTAACGTATCTGAGAATGGTGTAACGTTTGTGACATACCCCGTACAAGGAAAAACGCCTCTGCGATACTGGGTGCGCCTTCGGCACATCTTTGTCCTGTTTATTATTTCCCCCTACTATTTGAAGAACATGCATCTGTCCTTATATACACTCACATTTTCATTTACACGTACGTAGTATGCATAGGCGTGCGCACGAGGGGGGGCAGGGGGGGCGCCCCCCTCCCCCCCCCCTAGTCCCCTAAAAAGGGGGGCGCAAGGTCAGCTCTATGCATTGACGTAATAGGGAGGGGGGCGCTGCAACTCGGGTGGGGGGGGGGGGGGGCAAAGTCAGTCCCATACATTGACATAATAGGGAGGGGGGGCGCTGCGACGAACCTTCGCCCCCCCTTGAAGGGGAACCCTGCGCACGCCTATGGTAGTATGTACGCGAAGCCACGTGGTTTAAGGCCAGTTTTGCTGCCGCGCTAGTGCGCACGCGCACACACACGTGCATCTACACCTAACGATGACGGAACTGCTCTATCTTAACGGTTCCCAAAACCTGAGAGGTATTCTGTTTTTTCTTGTACTTTTTTTTTTTATTTCTTGTTCTGCCTCGCTTATTTGAATTCCTACACAACGAGTCACCCGAGCAGGTGCTGTCGTGAGCAGCTCCCGCGAGAAGATAATGAAATTCTGCGCATATCACGCAGGTTCTGCAGATATAAAGATTGTACGCATATAACTCATGAGACGTGGGCTGAAAATAACTGTGCGAAGGCATTTCTCATTCACCGACTGGTTCACTTTTCTCTGGTTCTTTTCTCGGCGACAGCGGAGCAAGCGGATGAGCAGGTACTCGCTGCTCACGGAATCCAGCGGATCTGTCAGGGTGCTGCTGAACGTCGTGCGCCAGACCACGTGAGCCCTCTCAATCATTACGGCGAACTGTGAATTTCCAAACCGAATCGGAATACGAACCGAGTAGTGCCAAGAGCAAATCGAATCGAGTAGTCGAACCTGGAACAGCCGCTTTTTACAACTGTTATAAAATAATAAAAGAGTTGACTGTTGGGCTAGTTGGTGTTTTGACATAGAAACCATCGTGAGTAGCGCGACTACAGACAGGACACACAGCAAGGAACAGACGAGCACAGGCGCACACTAACAACTGTTTTTATTGAAGGCAGATCCACACCTTTATACACATATGCGCAGGGTTCCCCTGTCAACAAGCTGCGCAGGCGCATCGTCACAATAACCACAACCAAACAAGGCGCGATAAAAAAAATTGAAACAAGGCGCGAAAGAAATTGAATTTCAGCACTGTACAGCGCAAGTGGAAGGTGAGGAGTGTGTAAGCGACACTTCCATTGCGCTGTACAGTGCTGAAATTAAATTTCTTTCGCGCCTTGTCTCAATTTTTTTTATCGCGCCGCATTTGGTTGTTGTGACGGTGCGCCTGCGCAGCTTGTTGGATGTATAAAGGTGTGGATCTGCCTTCAATAAAATCAGTTGTTAATTGTGCGCCCTGTGCTTGTCTGTTCCTTGCTGTGTGTCCTTGTCTAGTTGCGCTACTCACGATGGTTTTATAAAATAATGTTCACGTATACTACGGCAGTCCATAAACAAGTGGAGCATCAGGAGCAAGTTTGCAGGCGACAATGTCCGGTTTTTCTTTAACTGCGCTACCGAACACGGAAAAAGATGAGGACTGCATGGACGTGCACAGGCTCACAACTAAAAGCTTAAAGGGTGAAATATGACATATATACAGAGAACAGTTAGATGAAACATGCTCATCGGCCATTGAAAACAAAGATACGCTGGCGTCACAAAGTATCACAAGAAAAAAACGAACATTATAGTTCACAATCACTATAACTTCGCAAGCCCCCGGTAATGTTTCATATATGCATGGCTATATATTATGCGCGCAGAGGGATGAAATTTATCGCTTGTATACTTTCCACATTAATTTCGTGTTCGTTTGGGTGCAGTTGAAATTTTGAAATATTCGTAAGCTATTAGAGAAATACTCCTATACGTGCAAGCAGCAGCTACTCGATTCCGAAGGTCGAATCGAATAGGACATTTGATTCGATATTCGTACACCCCTTCCACTCTGTCGCGTTTGTCTAACCCTTCTTCGGTTCCTATTTCACCTTTCTCTGCATTTTCAGCTCGGAGAAATCAATTTCTACATACCGTTACATAAATTGATACAAAAGCCTACAGTTCTGTCCGTCCAAAGTGAATATTACGCTTATATATATGTGCATCTCGCTTTCAGCTGAAGTCTAAGAACAAAATTTAAAACGGAAGTCGTTACGCGAAACTACTGCGCATGGTTTTTGCGCCGAACACGGAGCGTGGCGCCGAAAGGCTTCGGAAAACAGAAAAAAAAAAAAAGGGGGGGGGGGGGTGGACACAGCGCTATCGCGTTTCTTGTACTCTTCCTTTTCTTCTTGTGTCCGCGTACTTCCACTATTTCGCGTTGTAAAACATGTCATTTCATTTTTTTGTTCTTAAAGTATGAAATGCTCAGATAGCGGAATGGTTGCGGTACGCCGGCTTTTCTTGCGTAAGGCCCTACCTGACTTGCAATAGGACACGAGTAGATAATCGAGTTGGATTACGTTCATGGTTTACAAAGCAAATGGAAACGGACGAAGAGAAGACCAGCGTCTCGTCCTGCCTCCTGATTTGTGCGTGTCCTTTTACGCTGTAAACCATGATTGTAATTGGATATCATATATCATTCGACTAATAGGTTGTTTTAGCAGCACCGGTTTACCGTATACGCCAATACCGTACCGTCGTAGTCGTCACGCAGCTTTTAGGGGCGAAGCACCTTAGGATCTCGGCTTGTAGGAGTGTCGTCGTCACGGTCCATCATAAACGGGTATGTGCCACAAGAATTCGGTGAATCCCACTATTCGCCACCGGTACACACTATGCATGTTATGAGTTAAACGTTCGTCGTTACTGCCTAGAACATTACGTTAGGCCTAGCAGCGGTGTCGGAATCCCCTACAAAATTTACCAAGACGCTCAAGTTTCAATCTCTACGGTGAAGTCGTCTATTTGAAACACCACTTCTTGAAACATATCTGCAAAGTGATGGTGCGTTAGTGGACCGGTGGCGAGTAAAGCAGTAAAGCGCAAAGATCTTGCTGTGGGAAACGCCGGCGCACACTGCATGCTTCGCGCCTCCCCAGGTTTCACGTTAGTTGAGCTGAAACACCCTTTCTTTCTCATTGCGTAGTGCTTCGTCCTATTTAGTTTACAAGCCACTTTGGTCATCTTACTGCGCGCAGTGAGCAAATCGTGCGGCAAAAAAAAAAGTTGAAGAAATAGCTGCGAAAAAAGAAGTTCACGTACCTTTTATCTGTTTATTCGGCGAATAATTCGACGTCAAGCTTTCAAGATTCGGCTCGAAGCACACGCCTCATGCATTCCGGTTTGACAGGATTCGTGCATTTCGCGAAGTCCCTGAAATATGGCATTTTGAAGCGCGGCTAACCTACACAAATTGAGTAAATCGTTCGTACCTATAGGCGAAGTGCCTTGTATCGAGAAAGCTAAGGGCGATTAAATCTGCTGCCCTCCTCCCAAGTAGTTATAGTCTGCATGGTCGATCTCTGCGCCACGCACGTGCCCCCTGAAACCCTGCGGCTCACGCTTGAGGTAGGAAAAAAAATAATTAAAAAAAATCACCCTTGACGTCACATGCAGGGCCAGTCAAACAGATATGCCGCCTCGGGTGGCGTCGCTCACCTTTGCTAAAATTTAGGGACTTTAACACTTGTCACATCCCCAAGACAAGGGCAGCTGAAAACTCGGCGTGGCGGCGGCGCGGCGAGCCGTAGCGATAGGCGCACTTAATTAAAACCCGGTGTGTTAACGAACCTAAGGACTAACGCTACCGGTTCGATGCGTTTGTACACAAGCGCCAAAACCATTCTGGAAGGTCTGCTCGCCAGGCTTGGTCATAACAAGAACACTGGGTCTGTGCCACTGGGTCTGCGGTACTTAGGTGACAAGCCTTCAATTTCTGCCCATCACAAAGAGATGCGATTTTTGAAAAGTGATTATTTGGCTAGAAAGAGCGCGTAAAAAAAACATTCACAGTTTCGTCACAAGGATGAATCAATGAATACGATAGCGAATGGAATGTTCTGCTCACCCCTTACAGCATGAGACCTGGCATAACTCGAACAAAACGCTGGTGTAAACGTGACTTAACGCGACCTTCTTGGCTGATCCTAGGTCTTTCCTTGGCGTGGAGTAGAGTCGGACCGCAACACGTCACAGACCTTGCAAAAATGTCCAAACACCGGCGCCAGAAACTAACGTGCAAACTGAGTGTGGCGCCACCGGTAGAAGCGCGGGCCTTTCGTCGCTCGTACTCGGCTCGCGCCAAGCCGGGCAAACTCGGCGCGGCGGCTGCGCGGGCTGTCTCCGTCGGTGGGCGTGGCTTGGCGACGGCTGCTCCTCGGCGCATACGCGGCTAAGCGAACGGCGCGAATGGTTTTTTGCAGACGACCTTTCCTGCTGTCTACTCTGCGATGAGAACACAATAATTACAAAGGTATGAGCCTTCTGCTCACAGCCTCTAAAGATACACTGAAGACCTAAAGACGAGCTAGTTGGTACATATTGAAGCTCAAAGGTTCTTAAGATCTAAAGATACGGCGCACGCGATCACGTCCGATCGATGAAAGTACACATTTTATGCAGGAGGCACGCAGCCCTCTGCGGCTCCCATCTCCATGAGCCTTTCGAGCGATGAAAGACGGTCAGCGCCTTTCATCTCTGCTTGAGCTGCGTTTGTCGGCAGCGCTCACGCCCTCACTCCCACATAGAACATATACGACGCGCGCGGCGATGTTATCGATCGGGACGTTACACGGAACATGACGGCGACGGCGAAAACGCGCCGAAGATGTCCATATAACTGCCATCGCAATAAAAATGCTGTTTTCTTTTTTCTACCCGTGTCTTTAGGTTCAAGGCCAGGGAGGCCGAGATAGCACGACGAGTTCTGGGGTCGATCGGGTAAGTGTCCTCCAGTGCAGCTCACCGCTTCTGTTCCATCTCTTACAAAAGTTGTAAGCTACAGAGTACACAGGTTAATTGTAACCTATGTTGCCTTCTAACAGCCTCAACCTTTAATCAAATGCTTTTAAACATTTGGTTTACGAAAGCATTAACAGACAGCCGTGAGACAGTGAAAGATATCATGGTCAGGGCTATGTCAGACTGCCATACGAAATTCTTGTGAAAGTGCAAAGTCATCGAGGCAGTGATGAGCGAAATGTGTAGAAGACGATGCAAGTAGGTGACAACTAAAAAATTTCTGCTCCACCTGCAATAGTGACGTTCTGACATATTCAACAAATTGAAAGTGCACTAATTCAAGGACATGTACTGCAGTTGTAGACAGATGACGCTGTGATGAGGTATTTCCGAAAACACATTTTTCACCAAAATGAAAAACTCTAAAGCACGCTGCAAAAAATAAATCAATAAAAACTATATATATTATGTGAAAAGAAAAAAAATAGGGGCACGATGGAAGAGAAGTCGTCAGTCGACAGAAGTAGTACCACCACGTGAACACTTTGTGTCCAGCAGATCTCCAAGTGTACTGCACCACCGCAGCAGATGGGATTCTGTGTACATTTTGGTGCCATTAGTACTAGTCCAAGATTGCACTCAAAACGGTGGATGCTGTCATCCATGCGTGCCAAAGCACATAAGCAACACCCTCTCTTACTCATGGTTATGTCATAAAGTCAAATTATGAATTCGGGTAAATCGTGTCAGAGCTATACATACCCAAAATGGTGCAAATGTTGGTGTTGCTAGCCTTTAACATGTCCTTTGCCTTCAAGCAGTGGCGTAGCCAAGGGGGGGGGGTTGGGGGGGGTTCAAACCCCCCCCCGAAATTTTTCAGTTTTGCTTGCGTATATATGCACGCACACATACAAACGCACGCACGAACATACATAAAGTATGGTTGAACCCCCCCCCCGAAAAAAATTTCTGGCTACGCTACTGCCTTCAAGGGGGGGACACTGTTCTTCAGTTAAAAAAAGAAAGTTCTTCATAGATTTTGAAAAAAATTGCTGAGTGTGGACCTTTACGTGCTTTGAGGGTAAGGATGGAAAGAAGGAAGGGAGAGGCTAAAGCATAGCATAGCCATGTATGGCATTAGGAAGGCAAAACCATGCAAAGTATAGTCATGTATTATAGCAAGAAGGTGGGAAAGATAAGTGAGGATGAGGAGGATGGAAAGGGGAAAGGCGAGGGTAAAGCACAGCAGGCATGCATAGCACAGCCGTGTATAACAAGGGGTAGGTACAGGGAAGTGAGTTTGAGGAGTGATGCGAGGGTGGAAGGACAGAAAGGAGGAAGGCAGAGGTTAAAGCACAGCAAAGCCATGTATGGCGTCATGCAGGCAGAACCATTATAGCGTCGCCGTGTGTAGGAGGGGGTGGGAAGGGAAGTGAGCGTGAGTGATAGGTAGATGAGGATGATGGAACGGAGGGAGAGGGTAAAGCACAGCGTAGTCATGTCATTAGGCAGGTCGAACCATGTACTGCATAGCCATGGGAGCGGTAAAGAGAAGTGAGGATGAGGGGAATAGAAAAGAGGAAGGGAAAATGTTAAGCAAAGCGGATTCATGTATGGCATTAGGCAGCCAGAACCATGTAAAGCGTAGCCGTGTATAGCAAGGGGGGCGAGAAAGAGGAGAGGGTGAGGATGGAAAAGAGAAAGGGAGAGTGTAAATCATAGCGTAGCCATGCAGGACGTCACGCGGGCAAAACATTCCATAGCAAAGCCATGAATAGCAAGGGGGTGGAAAAGGGAAGTGAGGGTATACAGGAGGGAAAGAAGAGGAGCGGGTAAAGCATAGCATACTTATGTGTGGCGTTAGGCAGGCAGACCCATGTATAGCACAGCCATCTATAACTTAGCCATGTGTAGCAAGGGTGCGGGAAAGGGACGTGAGGGGAGGAGGTAGAAAAGGAGGAAGGGAGTATGCTGTCATCTCGTTGCCACTTGGCATCACGCAGGCAAAACTGTATAATATAGCCAATTATATCATGGGATGGGAAAGGGAAGTCATGGCGAAGAGGAGGGGGGATGAAGGTAGGGTAAAACATAGCATGGTCATGTATGGCGTCATGCAGGCAAAACTATGCACAGCATGGCCATGTATAGTATGGTATAGTAAGGGTGCAGGAAAGGGAAGTGGGGTGAGGAGGGGAGAAGGTTGAGCATAGCATAGCCGTGTATAGTATAGTATAGCAACAAGATGGAAAAGTGAAATGAGGGTGAGAAATGATGTGAGAGAGGAGGGAAAAGAGGAGGGTGGAGGGTGCCGGTGCATCACAAATGAAGGTTTCCTTTCCCACCATGTAGGCCTAGCCGGCTGCATGGTTGGAACACCAGAGCACGCTTGCCCGTCAACGCGAGCGTCGCTGAAGGAATGCAGATCCTTCAGCGGTGCTCACAGGCTGCGTTCGTCCTGTTTGCTTCTACTATGGTGTCTCATCCCCAAGTGCAGTTTGAGTTCATATAAAAATTGAAGGACACTTTGTAAATTCCAAAGTGTGTTCGGCAAAAGCCAGTGCCCATTGGGATGGGGTCGGTCAGAAAGGAACGCGATGCGCGTCTTCCCTACTTGCATGTCTGGGCACGCTGGGCACAGCGACGCTACGCTAGCAAAATGCGAGCGCTGTATAATCCGACGCGAGGCGCGACTGGCGTCTGTTGGCGCCCCGGCGTCCACGCGATTGCTGAGTGTAAGGGGGGGAGACGCGGGCGCGTGGGAGCCATCCGACTAACTCGAACGCTGTAATGATACAGAGGCCACAGCTGCCACTGTGCCAGGGACGGACAGAGGGACAGACGGACGTGAGCATGAGACATTAAAAGGCTATCGCCTTAATCATATGTTACCAACTGGCCCCCCCAACAGACGCTCCTCGAGTTCCTCGCTGTAGGACAGGCGAATCACTTCTCCGCACTTCCTACAGCTTGCAGGTTGAGCACAACTGCATAATTTTTTCTGAAATCAGCCCAAACTTATACATAAGCTTGGAAAGGGAAGTGATTTTTAAAGAAGGAAATGAAGAGAAAAGGTGAACCCCGCAACTGTCTCTAGCAAAGTAGGACACCTTAGCAGTGGTTCACAAGGGAAGGGGTAAGGAGGGATTAAAAGAGATAGAGAGAAGTAAAGATTGGGAGATGGTTAGAGAATATCGCGGACGGGGCCCCGATCAGCGAGCGGTCTTCGGAGAGAGGACAAGGCGGACGAAACAACCGTCAAGGCATGAGATCCACCGAGCGTCTCCCCCTCGGAAAGTTTCATCAAAATTGGTTGAGAGTTAAAAAAGAAGTTTTCGAGTGCCATGTCCCCCATTAGACATGTAACATGCAACCTTGTCTCCCTCTGTGTGTGTGGTGCAGGCGGCAGGTGAGCGAATCAAGCATCACTGCTGTGCTGGCGTCGTTCCACCGGGCCAGAAGCAGGATGCTGGCAGCACGTGCCAGGCACACAGCCCTGGCCCAAACCTGAGTGCTTCTCTGCTGCTGCTACGACCACTGCAGAACACGCACAAGCTCTCGGGGAAACTTGTAATATTAAGCTCTTGTCCATCTGCAGGTTAATACGGTCAAAAAATAAATCTGAGAAAAAAAATTGAATGTCATCAAAGTGTTTGATGCCTAGTGTGAAAATAAAGTGAGCCCTCGAGTTTTTGCATTTGGCCAACAGCAGCACCAGACTTTCCCAACTCTATTTTTTTCTTTTGAGGACGCATAAACAAAATAGACTGCAGGCATTGTTTACATTGTTGTGAACTCCCTTTGCTGTGCACGACTGCAAGATTTGGCTGCTACCCACAGGATGTGTTTTCTCACCAAGCCCTGAGGGGTGGGTCATGACACCTTTAAAATTCAAATCAGCTCACAGAATATGAGGGAAAGAAATTGTAGATAACTGGTGCAGTCCTTTAACTAGCTGTGGACATAAAATAAGCTGATAATGACGATGAATTCAAATACATTCTCATCCTTCTCAAAATACACTACAATATGAGTAACACACAATACATCACATAATGTAATAACACAGCAAAGCAATCTGGTGGAAGAATTAGTTTATATGACACTTCAGAACACGCTTGTATCTAGCAATAGTTGACCACAAATTGCAAGTAAACAATGCATTTTGCCCCTCAGTTCAGTCCATAAAGCAGGTGTCCTTGTCGATGTAATGTAACACAGGCAAATGAAATCACTGTACAAATGCATCCACTAGACAAAGAGAAAAAAATAAAGAAGAGGAAAAATCTAGATCTACGGTGACCAATGCAAATTTCCCTTTTTCTGCATCTTTGAGATCTAGCTGTTGAACATTTGATTCAAGTGCTAGCCGTATAGTGAAAAAAACTATGAAGATGTGCGTAAAAAATACTGCAGTTAAATAATGCCATGCAATTCGCCATATATGACTTCAATTACAAGCATATGAACCTTGGCTTACAATTCTGAAAGAAATGATTGGCCATTGTTAAATAACAGATCAAGCTTCTTTGGCAAGCAACAAAATAATGCTCCAATAACAAGGAAAGTATGTAAAAACAGAAACGAAAAACGAGATAGACATGCACAAAGACAACAAGCAAAAGGTGATTGGTTGCGTCTGCAAGAGTGCTTAAAAAAGATAATGCATTGTGTAGAGTGACGTGACACAGTGTTGTGAAAATAGTCACTGAAGTTTGAAAATACCACAGGAACGTCAGCTAATAAAATATACAAAATTCATTCTGCACATACTATTCAAATCACACAGTTCATTTCTATTACCTTCTTGTAATCAGAAAACAGTAAAAAAAAAATGCCCACGGAATCGTCATTCTGCACATGCAGTCTATCTTTCCGGACTATGTACACTCTCTGTCAAGACCTAAGAAGGAAAATTAGTTGTCCTAACAATGTTTGACAGATGTGAAATACCATAAAACAACATACAGTCGAGGAACAAGTTTGCAGGCTGTGTGTGTAGCACAATCCTCCCTTCCAAAAACAACTTCTAAGAACCATGGTTCTTAGAAGTCGTTTCTGGTATCTGTGTTGGTTGGGCTTAGAACTTCAAAAATTCTCAGCAGGGTGCCTGCATTCTGAACAAATCGTTTTTTTTTTTTTTTTTTTTTTTTTTTTTACACTTGCACTTGAGCTCAACAAGCTTTTGCCTCTTACAGCAGAGTAGTTTTATCAATGTGACAAAACATGTGTTGATACAAAAGTTGCCAATGCAAGCAAATGTTATAGCACGTGCAGTGAAAGACTTGCGAACGGTTTCAACAAACAATGGTTGAGAAAAAAACAATGGTTGAGAAAAAAACAATACAGGTAACTGTACTTGGCAAGGAACCACAAAGGATAGGCTGGGATATTGTATAGTATTGACTTCTCTTGCAATTTGTTTGTTTTTCATACTTAATTGGACGTCTGAACGGTGCCCTGCCTACATTACGTCTCTTTGATTCATCTGCCCCAAGTGAACCAGTTTTGGAGGTTCATGAGGCTGCATCAATGTATTGTTTACAGTGTATAGGTTAACGTATTCTGCTTTTGCTACAGCCCTCCATTCAGCTTTTCAGTGTTCACACTGATTGGACCAATGCTGTCTTGGATTAAATCAGTTACGTCTGTCAATTGACAGCGCTGGTGGTTTGTGTGCGCCACCTTTAGAAGTGTTCTATATGCGGCACACATCATCTGGTTGTCAATATTGTAAAAGCAGTTATCGACTCAGTAACACATAGCACATACATGTGTTTAGTACTTTCTGGTGTTAAAGTGCCTCAAAAGGCCTCTAAAGATACGTCTTGAAGCCTCTCAAGCTTTTGCGATGGCACACATTAGGTGGACCGAACAGAAAGCTTCCGCTGCATATGCACTGTATCTGCACCTAGGCATTCAGTTCGAGTGTTGTGTAGTGCAAGCACTGCTGGAGTGAGTACAGCAAATTCTCAATATGTCATGCTTCGCCAATGAACTGTTTGACAGTGGTGAAGGCGAATCGAGTGAGCATGTTATCATTCACAATTGTCTAGTCATTAACAGTCAATGATAGGAAAGGAACGAAATTCAGCCGAAGGAATCGCTGAATTATATAGGAGCGCTGCAAAGCTGTACTGTGGCCTGCAGTAGCACTACACACCAAGCATGCGAACTTTTTTCTACGTACACACACACATACGTAAAAACCTCCTCCTACCAAGTCATGAACGAAAACAACATACATATGTATTTAATACATGCAACACATTTTCACATGCAGGATCCAAAAATGGAAACTGCAGGTAAAAGCTTTTGCAATCTCACTCATCACAATGGCACTAAGGGCACAGTGAGCTAGAGCACTGGGCTCGCAACGAACATGAATCGTTTATCTAGAGTGCAGTTCATTGCTACAAACATGGATCTTTTTCACTCACTACAGCTACCCAAACAACGCAAAAGAAAAATAAAAAAAACATGAAAATGAAGTGAAAACCATTCTCAAAAAAGCTTGGCAAAGCCACCTTATCACATGCTGCACCTCATGACAGCAGTTTTCATTTGCCAGGCACTTTGCTTAGACACTATACAAAAGATGTTTTCAAGCTCGAGATGTCCTGCCTCGGCACTTTTCCAGTGGTGCTGCCCACGCAATGCTTTTGATTTCAAAATGTGCAGTACACACCACAGTGCTCAGTTACACGCTTCACTGCGACCTTCCAGGATTTGTAGGGCCTGGCATCCACAACACTTTGCTTAGGCCTAGCATCCGCATTGGTTAGGCCTAGCATTCAATTAACTTAGGCTTAGCACTTGCACAGCTTATGCCTAGCATCCACTGATGTCCTTCTTGGATCTCCTGAGCATCCTTGTGTCACTTGGGTCAAAGCCACGCTCCTTGGCCCCAAACACTGCCCAATGTGGGAGCGGTGCCGCATAGTCCAGTGACGGTGAACGACTCGCCTGTCTGGTAGAACCTCTGCACCAGCTCGTGGAAGCGCTCATAGTCAATCCATGTGTTCCACTGCCCATTGACACGGAACTGCAACGGAGTAAGAACAACAAAAGAAATTTGAAGACGAGAATATTTAAGATGGATGTGGCATTTATGGCTCTGCTGAAGGATTTTGTTCTGCTGTTACTTGATTAATTATTCGATGTGTAAGTACTTGAATACTTCAATTTAACCATTTGATAATTAATTAGACTTTTTAAAACCTAATTATAAAGCTAGCTTTTCTAAAAGACAATTGGCCAAGCTAACAGCGTTCTAGGTTTGTATTGCAATCAGGTGTGGCGTGTACACACTTTGTGCCTTGGACAGACAATGCAGTCTGGGCTCTTGCAATGAAACCCGTGTGCTCAGAGGGTACAGTCAAGCTCATTTTTTGCTGTGCCTTCATTCTGACAGTTAGTCCCAGCAACATTCCGGCAAATATGCAATGCCAAATAAGTGCACTTGGGTAGTTAGGAAAGCCTGCCTGCAGTGAAAAAATAAAAAAAAAAAAGATAAAAAGAACCCAGAAAAGAAAGGGGCACTGACATGTCGGAGCAGAAGTTCCCGTGAGAAGTTTGAGAGGGAATAAGTCAGGCAAATCACCATCACACTAGCAATTAAAATTTTCCCAAGGAAATGAACAAAAACGAAGGTTTTAGATAACATATCACTTCTGTAAACTGATTTCACGCACCATTTTAGTTGCTGTTGTGAACCAACATTGGTGGCACTTTTGACTGCTGCCCATTTTCAAGGAGACTGGTAGAACAGTTTTCAAAGCACGATAAAAGAGTAAATAAATAGAATTTGTCTGCCACATTTCTTCCTGAAGTTTTATTTTGTACTATTGGAAAGCCAAGATTTCTTTCATTTCGATATATTTAAAGTTCGTTTGTTTGGAGCATTTGTACATATCAGATTAAGTAAAGAACATTTCGCTTTACAACAAAAGTTTCTGCTAATCACCAGTAAAAACTACTGCTTTATTGGTTTGATTTCTAGCCCCTTCTCAGTACTTCTAGGGAAAGTCACTTCCATGGGCCAGAAGCCTATGCCCTAGAACTGGAGCATAAATTAAGGAAAAAGGAAGCAACAAGAAGTCAAACAAATGTATCACTTCTCTCGTGCTAGATACCAATTTTGTAATAGAAAATGTTGTCCAGGGTCGCGCTTCACAATCTGATGCCTCAGATGTGACAAAGTTAATCCGCAGCATGCCACATGCGGGGCACTGTTGTCACTTCAAGCATCGCTGCACAGGCTTTTAAAGTTCAGCAACAAGGTCCAGTTTCAACAGTGTTACCACTGACATGTTGCACTTTGTATGCCAGTAGTAAGAATGATTATTAAATTATGCTTATTTGGCTTCGCCGATTTGTTTCCTGTAAACTTTTAATAACATAACTTGAGGCAAATCTGAAGGCCTAGGCAGATATGAGTGCAAAAAGAACGCGGCATCTTCATACTCAGATCAACACACGTGCCTACTCACCTTATTGTGTGCAATGAGCGCGCAGTTGGAGTGCTCGTGCTCAGAGGCAATGCTGTAGTCGGGAAGTAAGGCCACCAACTGCTTCACGAAGGACAGCACCTCCTCGTGCCACGGTACATTGCTCATAGTCAGGCGGGCACCTTTGGAATCGCCACAGTACGTGAACACCCTGCGCATATAGGCACCATATTCTTATAAGCATAAGTAAAGGTGTAAACAGCAGGTGGTAACCTCAAGGTCATGCACTGATGGCATTCTGGCCGTGGTTTGAGCACCCGAAAGATGCAAGACTTCTGACATTCACCAGACTTGTGATTACTAAACAAGAGATAGCTCAGCAGCAGTGATGATGACAGCGGGACTAAAGAATAGTACATTGTTAAAATGACCAGTCCCACATACCATAGCAATTCTATTTGACTTTTGATCTTGTCTCACATGACGCTATGGCTCCGCTGTCACTTAATTCAATGGGTGATAAAACATGAAAAGGATAGGATGCAAAATACAGCCCCTATAGCTTACTTTTTGCTGCTGTTTATAAAGGTGTCACCTGAAGACAGGGTTAAGGCCATGTTTCTGTGCTGTGAATCTTCCCTTTATAACCAGCCGCAGAGAACAACTGACACATAGAAGAGGATAGACAAAAAGGTCCCACTATTAAAGGAACAAGTGAGCCCACAATACCTTGACTTCAATGAAATCCGGCTTGCCGAGTGCCACAAGGTTGGCATAGCCTTGCATTTCATCCATGTTCCACTCTTTGACCAAGGTGAGCCTATAAACTGTCCTCTGGCCCTAGAAGGAAGAGATGAAAAACATGATTACTTTTTAAAAGTAATAAGCACATCGCCTGTTGAAGGGGCACGATAACATAAACCTGTTCCATTAAGTTTTTATTCTGTATACCTGCCAACAGCACTCCGTGACTGATTTCAATCACCTAGGCCATGCCTACTGAACGTCTACGTCGCGGGATGCAACAAAAGCCATGAACACGCCCAATTGTATTAATATACCAAACAAGACAAACTTATCCACAATAATTGGACAGTGCCCCATTCCGAATGGAATAGACATTGGCTGCTCATTGGCTGTTCTGGCGCTGTGCACTTGTTGCTGGCCGAGAGAGCGAATTTATTTGCACGTAATTATATTTTGTGTGATTGTACAATGGCCATAGAGCTGTTTCTTTTCTTCTGGAATGGAACTTGGCACTATTTTCTACTCTGCACAGCTCTAATGTGTCAAGTGATCTGGATTCCCCTGATGGCAGATGCTGCAAGAACTTTTGTCCTACTTTGTAATTACCCTTAAAGAAAAACAAGGAACATAGGAAGAACCACAAGCCATGTGAGTAACCTACATGACACTGCTTACAGGTACTCATAGGTTGTATATGTATTTATGGTTCAGAGAAGCTACAAAGTCAAGAGGCAGCAAATCCATTTCACCAATCTTAAACACCTCACTACTATCATAGGCAGGTGCATATAAAATGGAAGTTTTTCGTAATGTACTTTCAAATAGACAAACAAGGTATGTAAAATGTTTTTTTTTAGGGAATGCAGACTAATAATTATTAGTGCAACCATGTGTTAGTTGTCTGACCTTGTCAGCCAGGGTACAGAGGCTGTCCTGGAAGCGTTGCCAGAAGTCCGGAAAGAGAGGCCGGTCTATGCGTTTGAGTGCCTCGCGACTGCTGGCATCCACCGACACGTAGAGCTGAGTGACGGGCCCAAGTTCTCGCAGGGCGTCGGGGAACTGGGCGTTTGTCACCAGGAACGTGGAGATGCCCTGTTCGTGGAGAAGGCGCACCAACCGGTCGATCTTTGGGTACATGATGGGTTCCCCCCACCAGGGAGAGCGCACAGTGGCGTGCTCGCAGGCCCTCTTCCAGACGCTCACGCAGCACACCGGGAACACCTGAAATTAATTCGCCAAATTCCTGCACCAAAGGCAACCAAATCTCGCTTGGACTGAATTCGTTATGAATTAGAAGCATATATATATGTGTGCCAACAAAGCTATTCTTGCAAGTCCGCATGGCTAGCAATGGTATAGTTTTCTTGTTGTTAGCCTTCTGCCAGCATCTAAAAAGATGTGTGCACCAGATGGTTGTCACTATGACATAGGTCCAGAGATCCGAAATATTTCAGTTGCTCTATATCTCGAAGTTCATGCTGACAACCAGCACGTTCCTTGTCATGTGTCGGTTTTGACAAGCACTAACAGCGCATCTTTCTTCCTGTTTCGGTGTCAAAGATGTCTGTTCTTGAAATTTTGCACGGGCTCTCCTCTGTATTTACACTACCTGAAATTAGCCTTTTTGTGTGGTCGAAAGTTCCGTGCAGTTGGCATTCAAGAATCATATACAGCTGCGAAGGAAAGCACTGGTTCGAGTAGCTGCTTCTGAAGCAGCATTCTGTAATCCTCTACTATCAGTCACTTCACTTTACAGTGAAATGGTCACACAAGAAACACTCATTACCTTTGAACTCCTTTATCATCTTGTAGTGGTTCTTCAGTGCATTCTCCACAATCATCTCGGGCGAGTCCATGTTCCACTTCCACTCGGTTCCAACGGGATTCGTGTGGTGCCTGCAATGCGTTACAAGGCGCGACTTATAAGTCTACAAAACACGCACACCGAGACCAACTGCGGAATTGCTTTCAGCAATCTTGTAAGTGCTGCTCACTGCAAAGGCTCAGGGGTTAAGGTGGACCACTGCTAACCCAACTCCGCAGGTTTTTTGTTGAACTAACAGGGGTTATCAAGCTATGCATGTAGATCTAAGGACACAAGTATCTGGTATGCACTTCACCGCCATAGAAATGCCATCTCCACAGCTTTGTGTTGAACCCACAACCTTGTACTGAGCAACAGAACACCATTCAAACTGAGTGGCTGCAGTGAATTTCACATAAAAAAAATAATAGAAAAAGCTAACATCTAAAAAAAAGAAATTGCTGTAAAACTCCCACCATTGCAAATACACGGAATGATGACTGAATTAATGCATTTTCAGCAACTTTGAACTATTGGTGGCTTTTATCTCATGGAACTTCAACCTGGAGGGTTAATGTTCCTACAGAATTGATGCAAGCACACTAAAGGATCAGAATAACGTGCCGTAATAGTGATGTTCATTCACCCACAATGTACCTGCATTACCTTGCCTCTGCAACTGGGCCATGTGCAGTGCCTCACTAAGGAAGGCCTTCACTTAATTCACGCTGAATTCCATCACAAATTAGTGCCATCATATCGCTAAAGATGCCCAAGAAAATATTGTTTTCACAAAAAAAGAGATAAAAAGAAAAAGAAACGCTGTACCACAAACTATGATAATTTTTATCAGGACTTGAGTGCACAAGTATGAGGATGCGAGAAAGCTGACAGTGGACACCTTACCTCCAGCAGAAGACACACTTGTTGGCACAGGCAAGGCTCGGGGTGGCCTCCATACAGCGGTGTGACTCAATGCCGTAGAAGGTGTGCTTGTAGCAGCCGCCCCGACCGCGCAGCATGGCCTTGGTCCAGCGGCATAGCTTCACCCCCGAGTGGGAGCCAATCAGGCGGTAGCCCTGCTTTCCCAGCGACTGACGCAGCAGTGGTGTCAGCATGTCTGGTCGAGCCTCGCCGTTCTTCACATTCTTGGACTCCTGCGCCTGCAATCCCCAGAGGCCTTGGTGGTTATGTGTGCCTCATTCCGTGGGCTTATGTAAGCGGGTCAATGTTCAGATTCCCTTTCTGTACTGTCAGAGCTGCACTATATCTACGCGCGCAATTGCCGACAATCTCGCTCACTGCTATCTTTATACGACGAGTCTATTGTTTAGCTAGCCACAAGTGCACCAATAAGATCAAGCTTTAGCGGTTTGGCTGCTGAATTCTTCACTGTCAAACTACATGAAATCTGGTGGAAGTGCTGGGTAGCTCCTAGGGTTGCTGCTGCGCAATTGCACTGGGGTTGTCATTGTAGCTGCTGAGGTGGACACATTCTTCGTGGTATTGGCCGTCTTCTCGGGTAGTAGCCTGTGTTCCGGTGGCAACCATTGTAGCCTGCAGCTAGCTTGAAGGATTAGGCTTGTGCGAATAGTAAATTTTAGGTTCAAAGCGAATTCGAAGCGAATAGTGATTTAGTTGAATAATTTCGAATTGCATTCGAGTAGTATATATCACATATTATAAAGAAAAATGAGCATACTTGTCATGAACCCAACTAACCTGCACAATATTTCTTTAAAATTGAGACAAGGCATGTGCAAATGCCATTCTTTTTGGTTCAAAGGAAGTGGAAGCATCTTCGAATAGTAGCGGGATTTGACTTTCCGTAGAATGCAAGTGATAAACTGTAAAATATGTGATGTTTTAAAATTTACTATACTTAAGCACATAAGTTGGTATAACAATCTTTTAAACTTAAAAAAAAAATGATGAATCAATGTGAGGGTATTATGCTCATTTAACTTTGATGTGAGGCTTCGCAGCAGTGCGGATTTCCCTGGATAGATGTATTCACGATGTAGCACCCCTCCACTGCAGTGAAACCACCTTTAAAGGGGGTTACATGTGGACTAATATACACCTATTTGTTAATTTCGAATACTTAGAAATTTCCAATAATTTAAATGCAAATCAATGAAAATTCAAATACTGTAATATTCGTTCGAATATTTTAAGTACTCGAATATTTGCACAAGCCTATGAAGGATTTGTTGTTGGTGATTTCTTCGTGGTTCAGGCTTGAATCGTGGCTTTTCAGGGGTGTCTGGTACACAAACACAGAAGCATCCCCACCACATGCCACGCAGCTGTGATGGTGAAGAATGAAGCAGCCAAACTGAAAGGAACATTGTTATTTTCAAGGAACGTGACAAAACCCATGGGCGTTTCTGAGTGACAAAAAAAGAACAGGGCAATGTGATTCTGTTAGCGTTAATACAATAGCCTCTGTAGGCTGAGCAAACTGTTGACACGCTAAAGCATAAAAGCCGGCATTGGAATGTCTTTTCCTTTTCAAGCAGACCGTGCCCGGACTTTGGCTTTTGCAGTGTTGCACTGAAGATAACGGAACGCTGCGAGTAGCCCTAGATGGAAAATATTCATCTTAGCGATTTTACGCAAAAACACAGGGACAAAGAGAAGCAACGCAAAGACGAGCACAATGTAACAACTCCTGTGTTGCCTCTCTTTGTCCCTTTGTCCTTGTGCAAAATCGCTAAGAGGAACATAATAGGTCACGCACAAAATCGCTTTCACTGCATACACTGTCACTATAACAAAAACAGGAGCAAAGGTACATGCATAGACATAAATGTGTGCACTCCACACACTGAACAAGGTTGATCTGAAAGTGATCAGTCGACCATCAGTGTAACAGATACAAATAAAGAGAAAGCACGTGAGGCGTTTTGCACAACTCTGTGATGTTAATGGCATTGCTGCAAACCACTTTTGTGCCATATGACACGCTGTAATTCAACGTGCAACAAACTGCACTCACCTTCAACTTGTTAGTGCTCCGGACGTTGCCAAGGTCTTCCAGGTCAATCAGATCAGGCTCACCTTCATCACTGGAGCTTTCATAAGCAACATCTTCCGGCTGAAATAGCCCCAGAACCAATCAATCAATCGGTTACAACTTCACAACGCAACAAATAAACAATAAAAGGCTAATGTTAATCCCAAACCCATGTTTACTTCTGAGCTCCTTTATCACATATAAAATGAACACGTGCTTGCTCTGCTTTGGTGTGATCTGGTGCAATCAAGCTTTTCATTTTTTTTTATCTCTTTTATAATCTCACAAATGAAAGAAGGGGAAAGAAGTTCTAATTAATAATCTCACGAAGTCTCTTCATAGGGGGCTTACTGCAAACAGCATCGTCTTGGTTGATGACCTGCATAACTGTGCTCTCGGCATACCCTCTATCTAGTATACACATCTGCGATTTTGCTTTTGCAGGTATAAACGTATACATTAAAGGAGAATATTGCTCCCAAGCTTACCGTCTTCTGTCTGGTCATCTGCAAATGTGGAATGGGGAAATACAGTAGCACTAAAGGGCAGACAACAAGCAACTGTACGGCGAGCGCATGATTGTTACTATGGAAAACAAAGCCACTATCGATTCCTTTAACTCTTCTCATCAATTCCCAAGATTACAGCTGGGTGTAACAGCACGCAGAGCAATCCAGCAGTTTCCAGTAATGATGAACGTAACTCACTGCAGTTTGATCTTCACGAGGTTGGGTGGTGATTGATGGCCTTCCTTCCAGGTATGCTAGAATGTCGTCTTTCCAGCCTGGAAACTTGCCTGTACCTGAGATTTAAAAAAAAAAAAAAAAAAAAAAAAAAAAAAAAAAAAAAAAAAAAGAAAGAGAGAGGGGTGGGGAGAGAATGCAGCGATATTCTAGAGCTTTTCACAAGAAAAGCGTGTGGATCGTGCTGCTTTAAAGCCACTTACGTTCCCACTACTTGCGAGAATTGCAAAGGTATGACAACCCACGAGCACAATGAGATCATGAATCATAAGGTATGAGACTACTGCCGCGGCAGAGCTCGCGGAGTATGACACAACTGACGCGAGTGAGTTAAACCTAGAAAGGCACGCATGGTCTTCAGTCATGACTTTCTCTGTGGTGGAGAAGGAAAGGTAAGAGAGAGAGTGCAAACAATTGATATTCCGGCCAACATTAGCCATGACAAGTCGGCTTCAACAGACAACGAATACTGTGTCTGCCACATCCTCTTTATGGAACCCTGATAATAAGTATGTAAACTTTACTTAGATACATGCCACCTGAGTTCAGGAGCTTCCTTACCGTATTTCCCTTCGTCATGGCTTTCATCGTTCAGACAAAGGGGAACCACTGGCGTCGCGTGCAGCTTGGAGAGCCAGAAATCTATATCTTTAGGCAACCTAGGGATGGCAAAAGCAAATATTAGTTAGCAAGCTTTAGCAAGTCAGACATCTCTGCTGAACCCCAGTAATGTTCAGCCATGGCCCTATTGGTGCATTAATAGAGAAACAAAAAAAATTAATTTTTCATAAATGCAATTGCAAAGAATTACACCAACTTGCTGACCGATGACAAATGTAAGCTTCCTACAATGCTGATTTAACTAACCAAAACGTGTATTGTGTAAGTACAAACGAAAATGCAACCACAGAGAAATAGTAGAAGCCCTTTCATTTGAATGCTGCGAAAGCAGCAAGATTTTAAAGACAGCAGTTTTAAACGATAAGAGGTCATTATAAACATACCTTGTTGTAACTGTCACCATAGGCCGAGTCACCCAGGCCATAGATGGCATAGTTCAGACCCTGGAGGTAGTACTTGTGCACTCGAAAATCTGCGTATGTGTCCTTCAGCCAATCGTAGAACCATGTGGCTTCATCTGGTGCTGAGCCATCCACGTATGTTGACACGATGAAGATACAAAGACCCTTTGCTTTCACCTGCAATTTTCAACATAAAAGGCAATTACAATATGTCAGTGAAAGAACACAACTGGGGTCCTTGGTGGGATCCACGGACAGAATGGTGATTTTTCGCCCACTTCAATTTACGTAACAATTCATATACCACTAATAAACACAGCGATTAATGTCCTCTGTGCCTTCCCTGGCTTAATTGTGTGCATGGTTCAACATATAAATGAGCCCCTCGAAAAAAACTGCCTCTAGTTTAAAAAGGAAATTTTTGTGGTTTGCCACCCCCCCATTCTAGTGGACTATGGTAACACATGTGCGGGTCATTCTAAACCATTCTGTGAACTCTCTTTATCTTGCCGAGTTTTAGTATTGACTAAGGAGTTTTTGATTAAATGTCTTCAACCAACATTTTCGTGTCTTAAACCATCTTTTCGTCCACTTTTACTTTCTTCACGTTTATATCATAAATCTTACAAATAACATCCCCCATGTTTTCCTTGGCATTATTGTCTGTTAGTTCTCATCAACCAACATTGAATGACAGGCACCAAGTGTGGTGTTGTCTGTTGGATTAGAATAGTAACACAGGAGGAAGAAAATGATCTGGCACGCAATTTGCTTTTTCTTTAAAGCACAGTCATAGCTAGAGACAGGTAGGTGCGAGATCCCCAGCAAAAGTGCTATCACATGAGAAATGTAAAATGAATGCAATGTGTGTCTATGTTCCACATCCAATGAGAAGTGCCTGTGAAAACTAAGAGCGACAGTTGGATGGGTTGGTAAGCATGCACCCTGAAGTAAAGCATGAAAAAAATGAGAACGAGTGCGTCATCCTGTCTGCTTTGTTCCTGTCCGCTCTGTTTTTTTTCGCACTTTATTTCAAGTGCCTGTGAGTTTCATACACAGCCACATGTGGCTTGGGGCGTGACTTGGGGTGAAGCCCCATGTGGCTTTTCTACATGGTGTCGTGGACGTTGACAGGATTTTTTCTCAGGGGGTTCAAAGCAATGTTGCATCACGGAGGGGGTTGGGGGGGCTATGGCTGGTGAGGCTTGGGTGGGGGGCCAAGTGCTTTTTTTGCACCCTCTGCTGACACCCATGCCTGGGGTTGCCTCAACCCCACCTTCCTCCAATTGCTGAAACAGTTTTGCAAAATAAAACTGTTCTTTTCACTGAATATGTTCATTCTCAATGTATTTTTGAGCCTTTAAATAAAAACTGAGCACTTTGTTTGGGTATCTATGTGTGCCGTCCTTGAAGGGCTAATATGTTATTAAGCTTACTTAAATGGAGGCATCCTTCATGGCTAACAATGGTGCCTCTATTTTAACAAACTGATACGAAAGAAAGCCATGTCCAGCAAATAAAACAAGCCTAGCTGCCAAGGTCTGTAGCTGTCCTCCAACAAAAGTGAGTTGCCTCTACCTGACCGAGCAGGCATTCCTCGGGCTCCACATGCTTCAAGTTGACCATCTCCACGTCGTAGTCCAGGGCGTCCAGCTCGGCTGTGAGCTTCTCCGACAGAATCTGCACCCACAAAAGAAAACACATTTCTGGTAAAATTCACTGCCAAAACTAAAGAGAGGCTGAAGCTTAGCTTTGGAAGCGATGCTGAATAGTTCTTGGCTTTTATTTATGAAAACATTTAGATGCTTTGACAGTCTACAACATGGTGCATGCAAATACAAGCATACGCGCCAATCTCGATATCAAACATATTTAAGAAGAACTTCTTGCTGGGCGAGTTGGTGCATGTCTGTGGTGGGAATCGCTGCGCCTTCCACTGGACGAACACAGGAAGGAACCAAGTGCGGTGTTAAAGCTTTTTATATTAAGGAATTTGGCGACAACTGCGTAGGTGATACTTCTGTTGCGCTGTATAGCGCAGAAAGCAATTTTCTGCGCAGCTTTTTTTTGATGTGAGGTATTCTTGTCATGTGTTTCCTCCTCTTTTCTTCCCCCCTTTCTTTCGATTTATTTGGGACGTGTGAAAAAATGCACATATATGCAGCGACCAAATGAATAAAGTCAGTTGATAGTTTGTGCTCTTTTCGTTTACTCTGTCTTTTCCTTCCTGTGTTCGTCCGATGGAATGTGCAACGATTCCCACCACATCAAACATATCAGTGAAGGCTCTCAATTAATGGGAAGCAGCAATTACAAATCACACGCCTTAACAATTTAATGTGATGCTCTGGACAGTGATATGAGCAATGAATGCTAGCCTGCAAATTCAGCTGCTTTGAACCACTAGCGGATTTTAAAGATGTAGACGGAAACGTAGAAATTAAAATGGTGCATTCAGGTAATGCTGTCATGTAAGCGAGCATAAAAGACTCACACTTAGCCAAACTTTGCAGTATTTTGGTCTACACATGCAGTGAAGGGCACGTAAATAGCTACAAAAATAAGAAACACAAGGGTAGAATCAGTGATTGTGTACATTCTCAGTCAAGTGCATTTGGGCATGCTTTCACTTTTGCAATGCATGGCTCTACCGGCTAGCTGTGCCAGTCGGCGTCTATGAAGGTGGTACCCCTGGAAGTGATTGGCTGAGAATACAGCTGAGAGTTTCTCACTTTTTCTGTCCTTTTGCGAGGCATTTGACACTCTAGAATGCATGCAGTGAGAAATCGATTTGTCGTCAGATACTACTACTGACACACCTTTGCATTTCCGGTCTGAGTGCCATACAGGACTTTAACTGACTTCCCATTACGCTTCCTCTTCCTTTGTTTGAAGGGATCCTGTGTCTGAAACAAATGAGGGGTGAACATTTAGTGCCTCCGGGCAAGCTGTAAAAGGTGAGAAGCTTATTATTATGAAAGGTATCCTGGAATTACCTTTATCTTAGAAAGGTTGAGCTTTTCTCGAGCAATGACAAAAAAGAGCACTGCTAAGACACCTCCGCATAGCGTTGTGGTGTAGCTGCTGGGATACCAATCACTTCTCGATTTTTCATTGGCATTTCCTGCAAATAAAAGCGTCGCATGTCTATAACAAGACTGGTTCTTTCGAAACGCACTGTTGATCATGGCTACTTTGATGCAGAGAAGGTCCACGACTTTGTCTAACGCAAAAAAGAAGTTTTGATGGCTCTTAGGCTATTTATTGTACTACCTCGTTTTTTTCTTTTTGCATGAATATTACACGCAGCTTGCAGAAGAAGATAGACAACGAGAACTTCGTGCCTCAGGCGGTTGGCAACTTCTAGAATGAAATTATTGCACTTCTACTTCGTAGGTGGGCATATTTTTGTCGTGTCTCGCTCAATACAACGCCTACGACTTTAGATATTTTTACGTGGACTAGAATTCACTTGACACCGTCGTGTCAGATAAACTGACGAGCACTTCGTGCCATTCCCAAATACTCGGGAAGTTTGGCATGGATATTTACGTAATAAGCAGTTCGAGCGCATGCATGCATTCAGGTCATAAATTTCGCGTCAACATCGGCGCATCTGTGATTCTGCTCGATGACCGCATTTGCAAGCGTACAGTAGAGTGGATCCTTGTAGCCGTGGCACACAGCCACGCTGGGAGACTGGGCAAGCGTTACTGCAGGTAAGGAAAACGGCAACGGGATATTCTAGTGACATGAGACAAATGCATTTATTTTGACTACTTTACTTTCTTCTTTTTTTAGGAGGATAGCCGGGCGATTGTGTCGAAGAGAGCTATGAATCAAAGCGCTCGACAATACAACTGCGTACGCCATCGCTTAAAACAAACAAATTACGATTTATCGCTCTTCCGCCGAAAAATCTTCGTAAGTCGCAATGTCGGTCTGCGTCTTAAAAATGACCACGCGCATTTATTGCCACGCAAAGCGCTGTGCTGGAAGCATCGACGCGTACTACTTGCCTTTCGCGTGCACCGTGTGGAACATCAGCAGCGCACATAGAAGAGATGTGACGAAGCGACGGGGGAACATTACAGCAAGTTGCCGTCCAACGAAGAAACTTTATTATTTGCGAATCGTGCAGCGTTTACCGCAGTTCAAGACCACGGCATGCACACCAGTTGCACGCCATCAACGTCGCATCGCTGATAGCAATGACGGTTCGAAAACTCCGCGCTCGGGAGGCAAACTGTTGACTCGTCAAAAAGCGCCGGACAAAGCAAAGGTTTCTTAAAAGAGGCTGCACGCAACACAAACCATTAGGACAATGAAAAATTGGGCCCATGAATCATCCCGTTTTACGCCTTTGTTCGTTTCATGCGTAAGGTGTCGTTCTGAAACTGGACAATCCACCTTCAGACACGCTTCAGGAATGAGCGATCACATATCGTCCTCAGTACTGTGCAGGGTGTACTGCCCTGCGCAGTTTATTACACTGTGCATACCTTAACCTTACGCACATTCAACCTTTATTATTCCATTCTCTTCGCGCATGCGTGCTTTCATACAAAAGCTACTTTCGGTTTCGATATTACAACCGTGGTTGCGGCGAGCGCTCTAAGCGCCGTTCTTTCCGCACATGCATCCAAAAACGAAACTCCACAAGCATGTTTAATAAAAATCGGAAGAAAAAGCTTTAATTCTCTGCGATATGGACAGCTTACCTCTCCGTAAGGGCACTGCTCATTCTCAAAAGTCCTGATGTTACTTACCGGTCCATCAGTGCACTTGCTCACCGACAGCCATATTTGATTTTTGTCCATGGCAGCTTTGCTTTGATGCACCGAAGTGCCTTTCTCAATGAGTCCCCGCAATCGAATAAGTGAACAAGGAAGACATCACATTTTGTAAGCATCAATATTTTATTCATACTGAGACCCTTTCCCTCCGAAACGTGAAGACAGGCAGCTATGTACACGCATAAAGGCCGCTGACTACAATATTCACAATACAACACATACAAACCCCCGAAATAATGTAACAACAAATTTACACGTTACAACTGCGTGCAAAACATTCGTACCCATTTACAAGCATGCCATGGCGCATCAAGAAAATTCGCCATTCAATTCCTGCGCAGTTCTTGCTTAAAACCTTCGAGTATTAAAACTGGGCATTCACGCCTTGGGTTTATTGGGTGCGCATACTATTTTTCAAAAATAGCGACTGTTGCGCTAACCCGAGGCGTGCTTTGCATTCAACACATGTTCAGCGACGACAACCAAGGCTTCTGGGTACCTCATTCTAAAACTCCCTTTGATTCTTGCAACAGCACCAGACATGCACAAACGATTTCACCGAGCTTTGAAACTATGAAGCGGGTAGCATGTGGCCTGTGTAGTAAACATCCCTCTACCGTACTCCCTTTTGCAAGAATCTGGCATTTAAGCAGAATAATTTCTGCGGTTCTGACATGCCGAAACCACGATATGATTATGAGGCATGCTGTAGTGAAGGGCTCCGGACACTTCGACCACCTGGTGTTCTTTAACGTGCACTGACATCGTACAGTACACGGACCGCAAGCATTTTGTCTCCATCAAAATGCAGCCCCCCATGGCTGGAATCGAACCTGCGACTTTCGGGTCAGCAGTGAAGCACTGTAACCACTGCGGTGGACCACAAAGCAGCATAGTCTGCTCAGTCCTTCATACTGCGGTGATCTACAGTAGGCATTCTGTCTTTGTTCCTGATTTTCAAATGTTTGCCGTCAACAGCTGAAGACAGTGATTTGAAGAAACAGCTACCTTCCAGCTGTGAGCCAAAACTGAATGTCTGGAAACTGAACAAAGACTGAACGTATACAAGATTCTACCTCTGAGCAGATACTGTAGGCTCCACTCTAGTGCAAGATTATTGTGAAATGGAGTACGTGTCCGAAGGCATCTCACCAGAAGCTTTGAACATGACGATAGTAACGTACGAAAGAGGAGTCATCACAGCTAGCTGTACAGGAGTTTACACAATATGGAAAGAAACACTATGTACATAAACCCCTTCAGGCGCGAGTTATGATGAACTGTCTGCAAATGTGTCAAATCTACACAACATAATTCAAAGGCACTATATTATATTTCAAAAAAAAAGGAAATAAGGCAACGCATTCTGTGCAAGTTTCAGTAATTCATTGTAATTAGCATGTTCATACATATTTAATTAGTCTGCAGTCAGTTATGTTCCATTTTTGTATAAAATGAATTAAATTAAAGGCTTAAAATGCATGCGCAATTTGTTTTTGGTTGTCTTCATTTTGATGAAAGAAAAATGAGGTTGGTCATGAAACGTGGCTCGTTGAACATCGTAGTGCCTTCACCGAAGTGATCGGCAGCAGTGCCACGCAGCACACTGAGGTTTAGTGAAGACACATTGACTACACAGACAGTTTGATTCATCCCATGCACAATGTATCTTGCTCGTTTTTGGCCACTAGTCGAAAGAAATGGCAAAAGCAAGTTGTGTCCACTTATGCGAACACTGCGCCTGAAGGGGATAAACTGATCTAAGCCAATATGAAAGTGCTAGTCGCTCAGACTAGCAAACTGCGCAGAATTTGAGGATACTGCTACAAGTGTGAAAAAAAGGTCTCTCCTTCAAAGGAAGGCAGTTTCCTTAAGTTGCACAAATAAAACCCACAAGGCAATGCCATTATAGTACACATTCGTGACAAGGAGTGCACCCTTTTACCTTTTTTACAAAGAAAGGCTCGACTCTATGACTATTCCATAAAAGCAAAGCAAGACAATGTGAACCATATGCAAGGCCCATATATGAAACGAGTGCTGCTGCGTCGATGACCACTGTTCGTCACATTCAACGAAGCATATGCAAGGACACTTGTATCTAGAAGCACTAATGCCACAATCTCTGCTCAACCTCTCCAGAGACTGAGTCCTACTCATCACTGGATTAATTTTCATGACGTTCACAGCACACGCACACTAACAACATAAAAAACAGGCAGAGGGCAAAAGTTGCCAACTCGTCTAGACTTCAATGCTTGCATCAGTGTGTTGCACCCATACACTGGACCGAAGTGCAGCTTGTTGTGTGTTAAAATACGTTACTCAGGTTTATTGCCGACGAGCCCAGGCTTGACAATCATTTTCGAGTTGAAATAATCCCGAAGTATCTGACGGTAATGAGCATTCCATCAGATGTCATTCTGCGTAGCAGCACAATTAAAAAAAAAAAAAGCTTTGAAAATTCAACAAATAAATATTCTGAGGTTTTGAAATAAAACCCGCAGTCACCAAACTTCCAGAGCTGTCATCTCCAAGCGAACCAGCAGATGGGCAGCTGGGAACTTTAAAAGCTGAATCAAATCTTGCCGCACCGCAAAATAATGTTTTGTGCAAGTCTGGCAGATGGAGAAGTTTTGAGTTATGAAACAGTGCTGTGTAGCCTAATGAAGCAGATGAATCCTCCCTCACGTGCATTCCTGCTTAGTATACTTAATCGTCTCACCGTATTTTTTGTTCTCTGTTCATGTCGTCGACGGCTGTGAATCACAAGTGGCTTAGGATAACGGTACCGTCATTGCTTTTGTCCAGAATACAGACTGCTACGAGATCAGCCTACGAACAATCAATTTCTCCGGTATATCGCTGAAAAGCCAAACATTACCAATGATGACTACCAAATGCCCATTTGTCTTGAGCAGCTTGAACATAACTCACCGGTCTGTGCTACTGGAGCAAGAATGACTAACACAGCCTGAGCAACAACCCCTAACTACAAGCAGACCTGTGCAAAATATCCACTGCACTTTGCCACACAGGGCCACTGCGAAGTCAGAAATGCTTCAAACCATGTATCTCAGAAAAGCAGCTTTCATATTTTCCATGAATGAAAATAAAGTTTTGTGAAAAAATTCAAAGGCAACAAGCACAAGGAAACACAGTAGGAGTTCTTAAACCAACCTTCCTACAAAGCAAGGTACATGCGCAATGAAGGTACATACATCTTACATTACAATTGTTCACCGGGTCACAAAACTGCGATGCAATGGCTACAATGAGCAAGTAGCATTAATAAAAGATTAACTGCTAGCACACCAAAGTGAGCTGCTGTTACGTGTTGACTGAATCACCCTACTTTAACACACCGGGCATACATACTTTCTTTCCAGGCACCACACCAAGCAATCACCTTTGTCACTTCAAAAGCACAAAGATGGGCAGCTCACTGCTACGAGACACTTGCTACGCTTCGCTAGCTAGCTGGGCACATTGAGTGAGCTCGGATATTGAAAGGCAGCAGCAAAAGAAATAAACACCGGGAGCATTCCACACAGACGTCACCAGCCAATCAGTCACTCCTTCATAAGCTGGCTTCGTGTCGACATCTGTTGGCCGGGCGGCTCGTCAGCATAGCAATGCTTCGCCTTGGGATCACGATACGAGTTCTCATGATGAACACTCTGTTGGAAATGCATAGATACATATGCTCATTGTAACCGTACTCGCCAACAGTACAAGCATGATTAAGTACAATGCAGTGGAGAACAGCCTCGATCATTGCTCCCTTAGTGCTGTCCCATGCAAGAATGATGCAGTGCAGGCCAATTACATAACCACATAACCCATTCGACTACCTTGCTGACTCTATGTAAATTTTTTATGTTGTTCCTTACAGGTAATGGCCTGTTAGATCATGCATCACTTGAACACGCGCTATGCATTCAAAAAGCCCCCCCCATTATCAAGTAGTAGAAGATAAAAGTCAAACTTGTTTCACAGCCACATTGTGCCAAACTTTTTGCCCCAGTTAATACTAATACTATGGAAAGCCTTCAAGCTGAGGAAAACAGGGTGAACTCTACAGTTAACGCAAATCAATGCACTACAACAGAGCCATACGTACATCAGACGAGGTCCTGCACTTAGTGAGGCACAGCTCGAAATGGTCGGTGATGGATGCCACCAACATTTTGAAAGTGTCCGACGCCTTCCCTAGGATCTTCTGCAGTATTGTGATCTGCGTGTGATTGCAATATGATGCTTTCAAGCATTAACTGCTCTGAACCAAGAATAGAAAGTGAAAAGAAAAAAAAAAAGAGGCAGAAGAAGAGAAGCGACAAGTAAAAAGACACACATTAAAACACAAATGACAAGTGAAAAAACACACTGTACTATCAAACAACTAATAAATGTCTACAAGAGTGCATGAACAAGGAATGAACATATGAAAAGTGACATACAGGTGCAGATGATTGCATTTGTGCGTCTTGTTTTAGATGATGTTCACCAAAGCCAATGCTTGGCGCCATTCATGAACCACAAGTATGTTTAAAAAGCACAAACTAGACACAGGATGAAAAAGATGCATAAAATACAAACACACACAGCACACGTGTGTGTGTGTGCTATGTGCAACTTTTCCTCCATGTCTGGTTAGCCACTATTTTAAAACATAGTTTTTCTTTTATATGCACCTTGTTTCACGCACTTTTCTAGATAATGATGCAAAATGAACTAGCCCAAATTAGCACCCTCGTAGAATAACACTGAATTTCTTTTGTTTGCTTTCTTCCCAACATCGAGAAAGAAAAAAAAGGAAATCAAGGACAAACTGCCAGAATAATTTAGTCCTTAAATTCTGCAAGCAAGATACACTAATTACCATCCGAGCCTAGAGCTGTTATGGATAGACCCGGCCACATGCTCAAAGTGACAGGGAGGTACTGGCTTTGTACTTCTAAGAGCAAAGTTGAAGGAACGAGTGGAAGCAAGAAAACAATCACATTGTGCTCAAAGTATTGTAATGTGGCCTGACCAACACTATTGCATTTCCTCGAAGAAGGACCCACGGAGTATGCATTTCCACACTGCACTATTAATGGTATTAGCTACGCTTACTACTAGATATGGCTCCAAAAGGGGACTCCCCTTGGGAATTGTGTACCACAACTGTGCCAGTACTAGGAAAACTGTGGCGCCCTTTCAGTATGTTTTTTACAAATCACTGAAGGTGCTAGCACCTTGCGTTGGGTGGATTACGAATTTAACGGCACAGGGCAGGAAACCTGCAATGAGTCATATTAGAACTGTGCTATGTAGCATAATTTTTTAACAGCAGAGCTGTTTAAGCTCGGAGTAAGGCAGGTGTCATAAACAGAAAACTCAGCGAGTATCAGGGCTGCCAATTTGAGGGAGCAATTTCCCAGATTAAGGTAATTTTTGGGCTTATGACGGAAAAAGGAAAATTTTTCCATTTCGAGGGAAAATTTAGCATGTTCCTACTCATTTCGTTTTCAAAAATAAATCTTGACATTTTCATGGCAACCTTTTGCACTTAAATTGATACTATTTTTTCAAAGATTTTTTTCATACTGTCATAGACTGACTACAATCATTGGTTCTCTGAATGTTCAGATGGCACTCCCATGATCCCACTATGTGGGTAGGCAGGTGATGGTTCGTTGTATTGTGCTGGGAAATGCTCACGATTACCCGTATAAGTCGCTGAACACATAAGTCACTAAACACTCGCATTTAAATTTAACGCTTACTCCCTTCGTCTCGATATTAGATGCTTTAGCTAGCACTGCTGATTCACTGCACGGAAAATACGGTAATACCATCCGTACGGTGAAAAGTGTGACGGCCACTTTCATTGGCACCTCTGATCGACCATTAGACAAGTACAGTGCCGTTGGCTCAGATCAGTCAGCAAGGGTTATCTGACGCATTATTATCCTACATTGACAGTTTGATTGTTGATTGTGCAGCCTCTCCGTGAATGCGAACTATGTTTATTACCGAAGAAGGGGAAGATGAGTATGCGATGCAGAGTGTAAATGTTCAAACTTCTTAACAAGGTGGTGCAAGCTGGCACCCAACACGAAGAGTAATTCAGTACTGCAATCTATTAATTATTACTTCGCTTTTGTCCAAATAAAGCACTGTTAAAATTATACTAAACAAATACTTGTCTGTACAAATAATGCTTAAACAACAGAAGTCCCAGTGACACAAGGAATCTAGAATAATTTTAATTATTTTATGTAAGTGAGGAAAATTTTGGCAGAAAAAGGGAAATTTCAGCTGTTTGGAAGGGAAATTTTGCATTCACGGGTTGGCAGTTGAAGTAGTATGCACATAACCACTGAAGGCGTGTATGTGCCAAGCAGCTCCTAACATAGCATAGTCATACATAGTGTACTATAGCAGGGGGGTGGGAAAGAGAAGTGAAGTTGAGGAGGAAGTAAAGGAGGATGGGAGAGGGTAAAGCATGACATAGCCTTCAACAGTATTTAGTTCACACGCCACAGACTAAGTAATCTATGCAGCTCCTAGCATAGCATAGCCATGCATAGTATAGTATAGTGACAGGGTAGGGAAGTGTGGGTGAGGTGGAAGGACACGAGAAGCGGAGAGGGTAAAGCATGGCATATCCTTGTATAGCATAGTTTATGTGCCACAGACAGTGGGTATGTGCCAATCAGTTTCTAGCATAGCATAGCCATGCATAGTATAGTATAGCAATGGTGTGAGAAAGGGAAGCGAGTGTGACAAGGAATGATGTGAAGGTGAGGAGAAAGAAAATGAGGAGGGGAGAGGGTAAAGCATGGCATAGTCTTGTATAGTACAGTTTAACAAAGGGAATGAGAAGTGAGGACTGATGTAAGGAAAAGGAAGGTGCGAGGGTAAAACATAGCATAGCCATGCACAGTATAGCATAGCAAAGGGTGGGGAAAGAGAAGTGAGGGTGAGGAGGATTGTATGTAAGGGTTAGCAGGACGGGAAAGGAGGTGAGTAGGCAATATGGAAAGAAATAAAGATGAAAGAAAGAAGATGTAGAAATAGATGAAGAAAAACTCAATCTGCTTTTGCCAGATGGTGGCGCTAGCTTGCCAGCTCTGCTGTTTGCTCAGATTTCACAGGCGCAGGACTGGCTTAATTTTTCCTTGAAAGTAAACCTGCCACTGCAAAGAGATATAGCATATCTTATTATTCTGGCTATGCTCAATGCTTTGCTTTAAGTTTCCTTTTAACAGAATTGTCATTAGAGGCAATACCAGGGTGAGATGAGGGGAAGACTGCATTTCTGCAAAGAAGTGGTTGTCAGCACCTTTTGCGGATGCATGCAGCAGGAGATGCAGTACTCATAGATGCTGCAGCAACCATTTGGGCTGGCACGTATCGCAGCAGTAGCGTCGTGTGCTGGAAGCTTCGGCAATGCAACAGCCATTTGATGCCACCTCTGATCTTTGGCAGACGTAACCTACAACGCCAACAACATGTCGTCCTTTTAAAACAGCATTCCAGTTTCCATGTCACTGCTATCAGCTAAACTCTGTGCACGGTAAAGTCTATGCCACAAAGTATTGGCATATTTCACGGTACCAGTGAGATCAACCCTAATTTCAAAACAGTTTACACTGCGCGATGAAGACAGGACGAAAACAGGGACACATACACACACACAAGTGCTTGCATGTGTGTGTTCCTGTTTTCGTACTGTCTTCATCGCGCTGTTTTAAACCTTTTTGAAACCATGAACCGACTAGCCAACAATATGCCTTGCATCAACCTAATACAGGTTCTTTAGGCTCCCCTAGATGTGTCCTTTTGGCCTGAAGAATACAATCTGCACACCTCGTGTATGGGAGAATCTTGTTTCCGCTTACCTTCTGCTTTATCAAACAATAATTTATGATCGAATGAAACCTCTGATTGAACCGGCATCTTGCCATTACCATACCCAAAACAATCATTTTACAAAGCTTCACGCGCGGCTCTGTTTTCGGGCATTGCAAGCTCACATTAACGAGGGTAATTTATTAAAAATGTAACCAAAGCAAAACTCCTCGTCAAAGGAGCGAGAAAAAAAAAAAAAGCTTTTGGAACGTATTAAAGCATACTTCAACGAGAAAACCATCCGCTAAAATATATTGTTTTTCTGCAACTTGAACTTCTTTTCTTGGCAAATGTCGCACCAAGTGAATCACAACGTGCAGCACATTTACGGCACGCGCAAACCGCATTTGACTCGCGTTAAAAGTCAAACGACACCGGCATTTCCTTGTCGCATAAGCGACTCGTGTTCCGGCACCGTGCCAACAGATTGCGTTTAATCAGCTCAGTTCCAGAAAGGAATACTAATAGCGCAACGTACAAATTAGATAATTGCACGTACAAACACGGGCCAGAACATTCGATGCAGGATCCGAAGGTAAAACCGTACTGCTTACATTTAGCCAATGAACGTCAGCAATCGGCTAAAGCGTTCGTTTGATGTTCGGTTGCTTCGCAAGACACTTACGCAGAACTCGACATTTACACTTTCGCACTCTAAATGCGCCGACCCCAAATCGGATCGCGACCGCCAAGCTCCACTTACCTCGATCATCTGCTACGAGGACTTTTCCTTGTACCGAGTTTCTGCAACTAACGGGGGGCACTCGAGTTGCTCTTCTCTTTATCCACATGCCACTTGAAGGAACTCGGCGGCAGAGAAATCTTTCCAAGGGTTTCGTTCGTCTCAACGCTGAGCGAATCCTGAAACCAAAAATTCACACGCGGAAATAAGGCGCAGGCGTAGGCCTCACGACTGCTCGATCCAATCCCCGTGTAAACAAACCGGCGGACATGCGACCAGCAAAGCAGTATCTTTTTTAAAGGCTTCTCCGCGTCAGAGAAGCACCAAGGAGCGGTGCCGCACCAACGGCCGTGAACACGAGAAGGCGGCAGACCGTGACCCACCTCGGTTAACAGCGACGATAAGCAGTACAGAAGCGACACGCAGAAGATGACAGCGAGCACAATCCTCTTCTTCAGGAACCTTACAATGACTTTGGTCACCATTTAATTACGTCTTCGGTGACGGTGGCCACAGCATAACTTTTAACGCAGCTGTTCGCTGCCCGCAACGGCCGCGCATCGCTACGACACGGGTAGCGTCCCCATAGGCGTGCGACCGTACGCCTCAACGGCCCTCCGTGTTTAGAAAGAAACAAGTGGCTTGAAATGGCTTGCATCTATCCTCAGCCTGGCTCAAATGTTACTTTCAGCTGGGCTTGGCTCGTGACAGCTTGGCTAGTTGTAGCCGCAAGCGTGTCAGAACAAGTCGGAACTGAAGCACTCTCGGCTGCGCGGGAATGTGCATCGTCTCCCGCCTCATAGGCGGTGATTAGTGTTTTGTTTGTTGCGAGGTCACTTTACTGCCTCAAAATGTCGATGCTTGAAAAGCTACAGATTCAAGGCATAAGGAGCTTCGGTCCGCAAGAGGCCGACAGGCAAATTATTACCTTTTTTCTCCCCGCTGACGCTGATTCTGGGCAGCAATGGTACGGGGAAGACGACCATCATCGAGTGTCTGCGCAACGCCACTACGGGAGACTTGCCGCCGGGTCAAGGTAGAGTGTTCATTCACGACCCGAAACTCAACAGTGAGATCGAGGTGAACGCCCAGATTAAACTGAAGTTTATTGACGTCACGGGCTGCGCCAACGTGTTGACGCGAAGTTTCCTTTTGCGTCAAAACAAGACGAACACTACGTTCAAGACCGTCGACACCGCGCTTGTGCAGTACGCTAAAGACGGCACGAAGACCACTGCCACGCCGAGGTGCTTCGACGTCGGCGCCACTGTCATCGAACTGTTGGGAGTCCCGCGTGCCATACTGGAGAACGTCATCTTCTGCCACCAAACTGATTCTAACTGGCCGCTCTCCGAAGGGCAAGCGCTCAAGACCAAATTCGACAACATATTCGCGGCCACTCAATACATAAAGGCCCTGGAGCAGATTCGCAAGCAGAAAATCGAGTACACAAACGGAATGAAGATGCTGAAGGAAACCATCAAGTTTCTGCGAGCGAACAAGGAGAAAGCCGACGAATACGAAGACGAAGTCGCAAAGTCCGAGCAGCGGCTTGAAGACTGTGCCAGTACGATACGCGACATTCAGGATAGGCTGGAACCGCTGAGCACTGCTTGGAAGGCACTCGAAGAGAAGCTGGACAAGGAGCGAAACCTTCAGCAAAAGCTCTCCGCCGAAAAAGAGCAGCTTCAGTACACAGAAAACGAGATGAAGCGAATCACATTAAACCTTAAAGATGTCTTCGCCGGTTCTGAGGAGCAGTTGAAGCAGGAGATAGAAAATTTTCAAATTAAGATGCTGGAGGACAAGGCATCTCTAGAGAGGGAGAAGACAGCCCTCCAGGAAGCATGCTCGCTGTTGAGCACAAATAGCGACGAACACAAAAAGCTGCTGCCTGTGTTGGGTCACTTGCAGAGTGAACAACAGGCTGTCCAGGAGACGTCGCAGAAAGTTGAGGCAAAGTTGGAGCGATTAAACAAAAGCCAATGTTTAAATGTCGATTTCATGTCCAGCGATTCTCTCAAGGACAAAGTTACGGCTGTCCTTGCCGGGCTTGAGAGGAAAAAAAATGAAACCCAAAGACGCTTTCAGGACGCAAAGCAGGAAAGTGAGGAGCAGGAGAAGGCTCTGCAGGGGAGAATAGACTCTGCGCGAGAGCTGAAGTCAAAGTGTGAGCAGAAACTAGATTCTGCACGAAAGAATATTGACGAAAACAGCAAGGAGATTATGAGGATTCGCAAGGAACTCCTTGATGCCAAGACTTACAGCTCGCAGGTGAGAGATCTGAACAGCGAGATCGAGAGGTTCAAACAGGAGATCACAGCTCTGGAAGGGGAGGACACGCGGGAAGGCCTGCGAGAGAAGATTGACAGCAGCCAAACACTGAAAGATGAAATTGCTGGTAAGCTAGACAAGCTCAATGCAGACCTCCTTAGTGCCCAGCGTTTCAGTAAAGAGCAGGCGGAGCTCGATAGGATCAGGCAGGACATTGAAGAGAAGTCTGTGGCACTTAAATCGCTTCTGGATGAGAACAAGGAAAAATTTGAAGAGGTTCTCGGCAGTGTGCCCACATCAGACTATGGCAAGCGTGTGAAGGAAATGACGGCACAAATTGAAAGCGATGTCAGCTGCCTTCGGAGCACGATAAGCAAGCTCCATGGGAAAAAGAGCTCTCTGGAAGCACAGCTTAAGATGCATGCCGAGGACTTGAGGAACAAGGAGGGCGAGCTTGAAAAGAGCCGGAAAAAGATCGTTGCAGTCTGCGGTTCTGAAAACTTGGATGAAAGTATAAGTGACCTCAGTCAGTTCATTGAAAAAGTGCGTGAAGAAACTGGCTCACTGAGTGGGAAGCTTGCCCTGTATAAAAGTTACGCTAGGTCCCTGAGAGCAAAACCGTGTTGCCCGCTCTGCAAACGAGATTTTGACAAAAGGGAGTTGGTTAAAAACCTTATTGCTGATTTGGAGAGGAGCATCAACACACTTCCCCATGAGACCAAAAGAAAGTCTGAAGAGATTTCTGAAAAGGAAAACCTCTTCAATGCTATGCAACGGCTTAAGGGTGATGAAACAAAGATGGCGCAGTTGAGGACTCACGACATTCCAAAGCTGAAGCAGAAAATTGAGAAACTGAAAGCTGAGCAGGCATCTCTGGAAGCTCAACTGGCCAAGGAGGAAGAGATTCTAGAAAGCCGCCTGTTTGACTTAGCCATGGCGAGTTCTGTGGCTAACGAAGCCGAACGCATTGATCGCCTGGAACTCGACATAAACTCGCTTCGTCGCAGTCTGGCATCCAAGTCTCCCAGAGTGCAGCAGCATGGCTCTGTTAAGTCCACCGAAAGCATCCTTTCTGAAATACAGGATCTCACGAGCCAAGGCAAAGTGTACGACAAGGACCTGCATGCCTGTCGTTCCAAGCTGGAACAACTCCACAACTTGGACATGTCTCTCAAGGACGCTCAGAGTGCAAAGTTGCGACTCGAGTCAAAGATGAAGGAGGAGTCGATATTGCACGAGCAAAAGACCAAGTTGGAGTCTGATGGCGTGACACTGAAGAGCTCGTTGGAAGCTCTCAGAAAGGAGCTACAAGAGCACCAACATAGACTGGACAAGGCACAGAAGGCCAAAAGCAATGCAGCAGGTGAAACGGAGAGCCTGCTTGACAGACTGCGGTCAGAGGTGAACCAGCGTGCATTGGAAATAGAGGACCTTCGAAAGCACTTCGACAAGATACAGGAGTACAGTGCCAGCGGAAATCCTCAGAGGCTGCTAGACGTGAGGAAGAAGCTGGAGTCGCTCAGGGAACACGGTCGGAAGCTAGAAAGCGAAAAGGAAGAGAAGGCTGCTCATGTGAGGCGCCTCGAGCAAGGTCTGTCACGGCAGGAGCTGAGAGAGCGCGAGCTAAAGGATAACTTGCATGTGAAGGAGCTTCAGAAGAGAAAGCAGCAGCACATCGACAAGATGGAGGAAATCAGGGACGACATGAGGCGCTGCGGGCTGGGTAACCTTGACGCTGAGAAGCAGAAGATTTTAGAGAAGATTGAGAAGCTCAAAAGAGACAAGAGAGCAACAGAGATTCGGGAAGGCGAGCTTAGGGTGAAGATCGATGCTGCGAAGAAGGAGCTCAGCGGGCACTTTAAGGACGCCAGGAAAAAATACACAAAAGCACTGACCGAGATGCACGTGAAGGAGTTCATTAGCAAGGACCTCGACATGTACTACAGAGCTGTCAACTATGCCGTGCTGAAGTACCACGAGCAGAAGATGAAGGACATCAACCGAGTCATCAGGGAGCTCTGGCAGGACACCTACTGCGGCGACGACATCGACTACATCCAGATCAGGACCGACACAGATGACAAAGGCCTCGAGAGCTCTCGCCGTTCATACAACTATCGTGTGGTTATGGTGAAGGGAAAGGTGGAGCAGGACATGCGGTGCCGCTGCAGCGCGGGCCAGAAGGTGCTTGCATCGCTCATCATTCGGCTGGCACTTGCCGAGAACTTCTGCCACAACTGCGGCATCCTTGCTCTGGACGAACCGACCACAAACCTGGACCGGAGCAACATTCACGGTCTAGCATTGTCGCTGGGAAAGATTGTCCAGGCACGTATGAACCAGCGAAACTTCCAGATGATCGTCATCACCCACGACGAAGAGTTTATGCGGCTCCTGAGTGAGCGCAATGGTCATGCCGAGTACTTCTACAAGGTCGACAAGTCCGACGAAGGCTGCTCACGCCTGACGAAGTGCCGGCTCAGTACCATCATGTAGCCTCCACATTTGCCAAGCGTTTGTGTTCCACAAAACTGTGATAATAGTGTTACACGTGAAGAGATGTGTGTTCAAAAAAGCAGGAAAGCTTCTTGTTATAACTGTTATGAAAAGACCATATTATTTTGTAAATTAAAACTGTATTCTGTGCCTTAGTGATTAAATGTTGCTTGTACTTCAGATTGTGAAAATGTTATTTTAGAGATACACCAGCCTGGCATGATACGACATGCGGGCTCTTTCATCGTTAAACGGTACAGTAATTCTGTAGCCAATGGAGAATGAGGCATTAGTCCTTGAATGGTAATAAGTCTTCGCTGAGGAAAGGAACGTCTAGCATCATCACAATGAGGGGTTGGCCCACTTTGGAATACTTGGCTATGAAGGCACACTTAACACAAAATACATTTGAGAAGTGTGGAAATGCAGTAAGGAACCAATGATCAGTTTTGATCAGGGTGCCAGCTTGCACTTAAGGTGTGTGGATATCCATAATTAAAACTGTGCACAGTGTGAAGGACAAAGACTGAGCTTTTGTGTGATCCGTGAGCCAAAATTTTAGGATCTACATCTGTTCCTTTATGCTACAGCATCACTACGTTGTGGCAATGTGGAACTGATAGGCACCTATTGCTCATATTCTTGCAAAGACTATACACAGTGTGTTGTGTGGTGTCATGTTTTCACGTCATTGCCCTTCACGCCGTATGTGGTTTTACCTGTTAGAATACTTCAGTTAAGTGTGCACCACTGTGGTTTAAGGACACGTCAGCATACACTATGAAATTCAAGGCTCTGGATCAGTTTTGTAGCTGCCAACTACAAGCCCTTTTGTTTGGAATTGAACTGTTATAACATATAGCAAGCTCTGATAAGTCACTATTCCAATGAGATAAGCACATAGGTTTTCCATTAACCTCTGCTCCTGCTGCCACCTTCCGACACTGTGGACATTCACAAAGAAAATCTTCGGTGCACCAAGCGAGCTCTCATACCTCCGCATGGTCGTGACCTCCCGAGTGGACTTGCTCATCAAGAGGAGGTATTGCACCGAAGCGTTCGCGCGAGTGCAGCTGTGACGCCTCCATTCCGCACGAAGTGGGGCTACACCGACGCAACTTCAAGCTGCCTATTTTGTCCTGGGCCAGTGCGGGAAGCAGACCTGAACCACCTCCTATGGATATGCCCTGGGCTTCAAGTGGCTCGTCGACGCCATCTGCGGCGTGCGGGACTTCAGCACACCAGGCCGCCTGATTTGCAGAGATGGATATATGGTCCGAACCATAGGTCCCTCCTGGACTTCAAGGAGGAAACGCAGCTACACAGTTTTGTGTAATATGTAATGATGCCGCCGGGCAAACTCATGCAAAAAAAAAAACAAAACAAAAAAAACACTAATGCTTTTTTTACACGATGCCTGTGATTTTGCCCACTTTCCTATTCGGGGTGGAAGTTGCTCGTAGTTCAGTGTAGTCTCTGCTAGGAGCACTCGCAGCCAACATTTCTGGCAATGTTGGGGGGCAACATCATCACAGTCATTGGCATAGCTGGAAGTGTGTGAATACTCAGAAATTTCAAATAATGAGTCAAATAGGGTTCTATTCGATTAGGCATGCAAACTGAGCAAAGCTTCTTGAATTTTTTTGTCTTATTTAAAAGGTGATGTCAAAGTACTGCCTTGAAATCTGAGGTACCTGCTGTATTTCAATATGCAGTTACTGCTTATATGAGCTTACCTCAGTTTACATAATTGTGGCATTTTTTGGGGTGGTGTAAGTTAATCGTAATGTTCCAAATATTGTGGAATTGAACTTTTTAAAATGGTTGCCCTACCATTAAAAAACTACTCGAATAGTATTTAATTTGTATTCATATTCGATTCGTATTCAATTCGGCTCCAAAATTTATTATTCGCAGGCCCCTTGGCACAGTGTCTACAATGGACGGTGCCTTCTGGACAGCAGTAGATCTTGTGATCTTGGAGGTATGGAGTGGCATTGAGTGCTCGCAGCCACCGCTTTGGTGAAGCACAGGAGGAGGAGGAGAGAAAAGGAAAGGGCTGGGAACCAGCTTCTCCGCTCACGTCGCAGGCACATAGTCTAGGAGGCATTGATAGCACATTTCACTTAAGGTGAAATCTTGATAAGAGTTATGCAGGATACGTTTCTATACTGTAAAAAGCAGCTAACCTGCTCTGTACAAGTGCAAATTAAGCCTTTGGAAGGGCTGCGTTTCAGGATGGTTGGAAAGGCACATTAGAATAAAGGAAACAATGCCAAAATTGACAGGACCATAGACAAGTTGGAGAGGACCAACACTGTGGACACTGTGCATGTTCATTAGAAAAACCATTTTCTTTACCTGCAACAAGACAATGAGTGCTTTAGTCCCAGATACAATCGCCCAAATCTTTATCTAGCACAGTGGCAACTTGTGCGTCCGCGCCACATGGTGGAACGAAGTTCCAAAAGATTGTTTTGTGGGCATGTGGTATGTGGGCATGCACTTCCCCTCACCCTTTTTGGAAATTAATTCAGTCATACGGTGAAGATACGCAGAAAAGATTGCCGCTCGGGCATGATAGTTAAAGATTTGGGCAACTGTACACTACTGTAGCCATCAAGAAAAGGGTTGGACACGACATGGCAATGTGGTAAGGCATGTATCACTTCCTGTGTAATCATGTCAAGATATTGCAAAGGAGTGAGCATGCATGGAAACCACATGCCTGCTGCTCTGGCTGAAGCATAAAAACCAAAAATACTAAATGATCCAGAAATAAGGGGAAGACAGCCAGACTTACCACGTCTTTTGTTATTCACATAGAACACACTCCTTTGTTTAAAAGGGCCACTGAGGGCGTGCTTACGCACTTGTTCCGCTTCTTTAAATTAATGCTGTTTCCAGTATCGCCCCTGCAATCTCGTTCCATTATCCTCTCGAGGGCAATTAGAGGCAACATGAATAGAAAGAGTGGCCCAGTGCTGAGAAAATGTCATATGTAGAGGAAACCACCCTTACAGCAATTTCATTTTTTCTATCCTGCGACGTGTTGTTCATCTTATACGTAAAGTGGCCATATCACAGAACAACTTCCTAGTGCACAGATACTGCTTAAGTTGGCGACTGCTTTCAGCATCATCGTGGTGGGTGGCTTCTATCGAATACTTCACTGCATTCTTTTTATACAATGCTTCTGGTTGTTGCTTGTCAATAATTCCCCAAGCTCTAAAATTTTGCTTCCAACACTCTGAACCAAGGCACTTGTAGCACATTCCACAAGAAAAAGGTTCTTATGTACCCCAAACTCTCAACCTGACAGTGGAACTGTACAGAAATCAGTTGAGATCAGCAGATTGCAGAAACATTTCTACTAGAAAAATTATTGGTTAGAATTTTAGCAAAAGTCTTAATACTAGTGTTATTGAGCTTCCTTGGATCGGGGACAGCTGTTCAACTTCGCCTCAGTGAAGAACGTCACACCAGTCTTAGCAGACATCAAGGAGCCATTGTCCGCAAATGCGTGTCAAGTTCGGGACGTAAATACCTGCAATTATTCCGAATGCATGAAAACAATATTTTAAAAACTAGGTGTGGACAATTTGCCCAACATTTCATATAACAAGAGATTCTATTTGCAGTTTATATAGGTGGAGCTTTGAGTATGCAAGTGAACAAAGCATTTCAAGGAATTTTACTGTGCCATTAGCAGAAGTGCTACTACGATGTGTTGATCTTTTAAACCTTTCAGTAAGAATCACTGCTTTTATTTACCATTAACTAAGCAAACTAAACTATTTTGTCTGTTTCATTACCTGTAGAGGAGTGCTACAAAACACCATTTTAGTCTCTCCAAAAAACAAATTTCATATTCAGTTGGAATCCAGGGCAGGAGGCAATAATCAAAGTGACAAGCTTTGTTAGTTTTCACGGTCCATAAGATCTTTATTCTCTTAGCATGTTACAAGAATCATGTCACACAATGTGCAGACAGTGGTTCCACATTAAAAAACAGTAGCACATGTGCGTCGTTACAATGAAACACAGGTTATGTGCGAGCTCGGTTGCGGGCCAGTCTGTCCGTCTATCTACAAAATTGACCGCAATGCAAAGACGACGAGGATGGGCAGAGAGACTCGCGCCGGCCAAAACCGTCCAATGAACGACCAGCGATCTTCCCGACAGGAAAATGCATTTTGCTAAAGTCCAAACGTGTCCTTGCGAGCGACTAGCAAATAAGCCCGGCAAAAGTGGCAGCAGGTTTCAGGGTCACCGGAGTTCGTATTGCAGAGATTGGCACCGACAATTACTGGCTACACCATGTGCGTGTCTGCGTTTGCTGTGATGTTTACCTTCCTGAAGCAAAACGGGCAGCAAGACTAAGTCGAAACAGTCTTGCCTCTTGGATTTGGACAGCAAGCGCACTTGGCACAGCAGCAATAGTGCTCTCAAGTTGAACTCCAGTTGAAGTGCTTGAGGTTCTGCCAAGAATATTACTCCAGGACAAAGGCATCCTCGCATAAGCACTTGCTTTCAGGTTTGTACTTTGGCCCAATCTGTCACACGTGTTGCTCTGTTCGTGTGTTCATCTACCCTCCTCGTGTCTTTCCAAGGCGGTTTGTTCATGAAAAGGATTACACGAAGAGTACCTTGTGTATCTGCTAAAATGTATATAAAAACGACTGTCTTTGTCAAAGGGTAAAGATGTGAGAAAGCGTGATCAGAAAGAATGCCCGCAATGACGTAAAACAAACGGCGTCATATAAAAACCCTAAGTCATAAGTTACAAGTACACACAATATAGACATGTCTCTTTGCCCATTATCATGGTCGTCGAAGTTTTCTGAAAAAGGAAAGAGGAAGAAAATTACTACGGCAGTTTGGTTGTTTGCCAAAAAACGAAAAGATTACTTGTGCACAGTGAACAGGGCAACAATGTCTCATCCACACTTACGTGTGAATGCTTGGCTCTTTGTAGCTCTTGTGCTGCACGTTTCGCCTGGATGGCCGCCCCGATGAGGATCGCGTGGCACCATCTTCGTCTGTTGCTGAAATGGAAGAAGAGGAATGACATTTTCAAATTTTGTGCGAATATTCAAGCGCTTCGAATATTAGAATGAACACTACAGTAATATTCGAATTCGCTTCCACATGAATTTAAAACTTTCAAATTTGCAGGGTTCGAAGCGAATGAATAAACATACTTTACCACCTGAAAGGTGGTTTCACTGCACTGTGGGACAGTTATGCAGCGAAACCATCTAATCAGAAGAAATGAGGACTGCCGAGATACCACCTTAGAAGGTCATTAGTACTAGATACTACCTGCATCCCGATTATCATCTTTTGAAGTTCAAAAGCATGTTATACGAACTTATACGGGCTAAGCAAGGCAAAGTTTAAAACGTAGCATGTATTCACTTATAACGTGTACTCTACTATTGAAATCCGGCTACTCTTCTACTTCGCTTTGAAATTTTTATATACTAGCTACCATTCAACAGACTGCGCTTTGCACCAAAAAGGTCATTTGCACGAGCCTATAAATTATACGTGTTATTCCAAGCTACAATCGAGTGTGAATCGTAAGTCACTGCAGTTGAAGGCCTGCCTACCAATATCCACAGCTTGATACATATCACCATGTGGTTGAAAGGAACTAACAATGCAGCTGTTAAACTGGTAAAGATTAAACTATTCTGTGAACTTGTGTTTAAAACACTGGCAAAGCAATGATAGTGGTGAGCATGGTTGCCAGTTCAACGGAGCAGACGTGTTCACCTTTAATACACAGGCGTTGCGATACATTCCTTCACAGCTGTTAATGCTTGTGTATTTGTACTAGTCCGATTGCACTGATGTACGATTCGGCAAAATATGTGATCACAGTTGAGAAGCTTCTCCTACGTGAAGGCTTAGCTTGTGCCATGTGACAACATGTATCCGTTGTCGTCGGAAAGCCATACCATCATGAGGCGATAAAGTATGCAAGCCAATACAGTATTCTTCTTGGTGCCATCTAATACAGTTCATGTAATTCTATATTTCTTCAACACATTGCAGACCATTCTCTGCCTAATTGTAGTGCTCACAATATACTGCAGCTTAAGAGGGCACATGGGCTCTAAAAAAAGAAAAAATTAGAAAAAGAAAGTTATTGTGCTTGTTCATCGCTAATATCTACAGCTATTCTCTTGCACATAATTAAATTAAGTTGCACAAGATCAGTATTTCATCTACAACAGTTTTATGCAATACATTCAAGCTGCATGCGTTTTTTTAGGTCACTTATTTAGTTGGAGTGATATCGTAACCTAGGACAGCTGGAGCTACAATTAATTTTGAACATTAACACAAAGCCCTACCTATATATCAGCTGCAAAGCTTCAAGGAGAACATAAATTTTCTGCACATACCGTTCAAAAATTTGATTTGCTTTTTTCTTTACACTATTCATGGAATCATCTGTAGAATGACTGGTTGGATTTGAAGACTGTTTGCAGCACTGCACTTATTGTATACCGTAATGTGATATTGGCTAGCCAATATAGTATTAACTTTCAGCTCAGCAGTTTTTTCTCCTGCTGTCTGTGGAAACAAAGGGTGGCAGCTTTGCCTGTCTCCTGAACTAGCTGAGCTACAAGAGAAATCTCTTGTAGCTCAGAGGTTTTAGGAGTCCGCTGTATCAATTCCCAAGATCTACCCCGGACTTCACTCATCACTCTGATCAAATGCAATTCTACTGCCATGCCCAAAGGTATATCCCATGCCACTGTGCATATTCAAGCTTACTATGCATTCCTATACTTTTCCACAGTTTCCTATGCACATGTCTGTATGCTGCGCTAGCTGTGGTCTGTACAATGCATCATGCAACCTTAGTACATGAAAATTGTCATGGAACTGAAGTTTATATAAAAGTGCTGAATTCATCTACATGGGACGAATTACCTTTTGTAAAACAGTGTGAACAAACAAGCACCGAGAAGAGAAAAACACGACAGTATGAAGGCTGTGTTATGCTCTTGTACCTTCTCCAAGTCATCGTTCACGCAGTTTGGAAGAAAGGAATCCACCGCGAAGCTTTGCAGTACTAATAGATTGAATACAACTCTAGCAGGCAGCAGCATTTCTTCCTCAAAGGCAGGCGAATACAAGGCTGCACCAGTTGGTGCGCAGTATAGACCGACACCAGGAGCCGGACTGTCAGCGACTGCTTCTCGGCACATGAGAGGGACTACTTCAGTTGCGGATGCAATCGGCGGTTGCACTTTGAGCATCAGGGTGGAGCCGCTCCCCCCTTCTTAAGTTGTACAAGATTACAAAGCAGTTGCCAACAAGTGGAAAAAGTAGACTTACAGGAACTGGCCCCGACATCCATCGGCTCCACATTGAGCACTCCGTTACTCTTCCGAGGAGGTTCCGTTTCCGCGGGGCTGACCTCCCGTGCTTTGCTTCGCGATTTCTTGCCAGTACGACGGGCCTTCTTCGAGAGACTGTCCGCCTTTTGCGAAACTTCCTTGTCTACAGTGTCACCGGCGTCCACAGCTTCGATTTCATTTTTTTCCGGCAAGTCGCCGTCACGTTCCACAACGTGTGCCTCGGTGTTACCAGTACGAGGCTTCACGTCGCCCAGGCCTTTGTGCTGTAGTGCATCGGTCTTTTCTTCCGACTTGCTAACGAAATACGTCGCACGGTGTGGCGCCTTTTGGGGTTCCTACGAAGAAAAAGTTTTCATTTTCAGAAAAAAAATTGGCACACCGCATACACTCCTCGCTTCCCTTTCTGGGGCAGTCATATCGTAAATAACAATTTTATTTGTTCTTAACCCTTTGCGGTCCGTTGTCGGGCCCTTCCCGACAACGCAACACCCTACGCAGCGGCGCGTAATTGGGCACTGCTGCACAAGCTCTATTGCGGTTGATTCACGGGCGTGTTTTGTCACTAAATTATGCCTCATCTTTAGAATAGCAAGTAAGCCTCTTTTACTAGAGCTTTGAGTTGTTCAGTTTCGGATCAGAATGGACGGAAGGTGGGAAAAAGGTTTCGGACCGCAGAGGGTTAATTAAGACATTGGCAGCATGAAAATCGCAGTCTCGCTCAGTTATGACCATACTTTCATCGACCTTTTGCTACTAAAACGAAGAAACCCCCCCCCTCCCCTGAAAAAAAAAAAATTTTCATTGTAGACATTTTTGGCTTCAATGGAAAACACTGAACATCCTGTCTTATTTATATTCACGGAGGTTTAAATGTGCAGAAGATTTAAACACCGAAAAAGCAGGCCGCTTTGACATCCTATTCAGCATTGACAATGAATATTCAGAGCTGCCAATAACTGCTGCTTTGTGCAGGGACCAGTCAGCAGTGTGCTGATCTTATGGTGTGGTTTAGTGTAATAAAAATGAGCAAGTGCTGTTAGGCCCTGTTTTTCAGGTATGATTATGACGTTAAAGTTGTTTCACCAGTAGTGCATGCCCATAGTTTGTCCCAACGCCATGAAACTCCACATTTAGATACGTATAGTCTGCAGGGGCAGTTGAAGCTCACTAGGCACAATCTTCTTTTGCTGTCCAAACAAATCGTACTAAATGAAGCATGTGATCGTTCAATAATGTGGCAGGAATGTGGTGAAATCAGCAAGTTTCTATATCGTGATGGGGCTGCAGTATACTGCCGAGAGCCATAGACAACACTAAACCAAATAAGAAAGACAAAGGAAAGACAGACGAAGACATCTGCAGACTTTAACTAAAGTCGTGCCTGTAGTACAGGGATATGTTGCGTGCATTAAGTACCTTCGCTTCTCGTCTTGGTGAGTGCACTGCAAGTGACACAGCGAGGGATGGCACAGAGGAAAAAAGTTACATCAGCATTCATCACGACCTTCAGCGTGTGTAACGAAACACCATCGCCCTTTCCCGTTTTGATTCCAAAGTGCACTAGTGGAGCTACCATGTAATGTTAGCAGACTATGGAGCACGGCGCCGGGACGTGGCTGCACCCCATGACAAGAAGCTCATCTGATCCAAATGTCCACTTTTGATTTGTGTTGGCTATTCGCCAATGGCATGCTATCTGCTGTTTTGACGTCAAGCAGCAGGCACCGGCAGCTCCGAAGAGTGCGAGAGCAGGGCTCTGCGTGGAAGAAGGGCACCCAAGAAAATGGCAAGTTCACGTTCCACTTCTAAACTCTCTGTGCCGTGCGCTACTGCAAGGTTTGGCGGAGCTGTTCACAGCAGTGTCTGCTTTCCACAGGATGTCTTTCCAGCCAGCCCGAGGGGCCGTTCAGGGCCCTTTAAGCTGCAAATGTACAGCAGACTCTCGGTAAATGGAAATCTCTTAAGCGGAACTACTGCTTAAATAGAACAACTGCTTCTGATGTTATTGGTTTTGTGCTTGTATTCTGTCCCCCCTATTCATCTCTCAGTAAACAGAACTCCTGTTGAATGGAGCATGTCATTCATACGGAAAGTCATAAGCATTCATTTTTTTCCTTTAACGACACGTGAATGGAACAGGCTGGATCCTAGTGTAACAACAAGCGCGACGCTATCTTCCTTCTTAACAGTGCTTGAAAATCAACTACATGCTGCCCAGTTATGAACTACCTGTATCACCATTATTTATGTATAATTTATTTTTATTTTACTATTTTTTTTACTATTATACTGTACACTCAAACCTCATTATAACGAAGTAGCATCTTACACGAAAATAAGTTTGTTATATCCGAAAATTCATTATAAAGGTATATTCCTAACACTATATCTATTCCAAGACTATTCTTCATTTACTTCGTTATAACCGATACTTCGTTATATCCGGGTTCGTTATATCGAGGTTTAAGTGTACTTATAATTTTTCTACCTACCGAAACTGGAAAGGTATTACTACCCCTTTTGAAACAGTAACCTAGATGCATTAAAAAGTGTCCGAAAATTGTGTACCTTTTACCTCATGTTTATCCTACACACTGTTTACTTTGATTTATTTTCACCATTTTTTACGTCAGTGTATTTCTTACTCCAGTTTTCGTTTTTGTATGCCTCTTCAATCACCTTTTTTTTTTCTGTATTAGGAAGTATTATTATTATTATGTTGCACTGTTACGATTTTTTGTTTTTGCCTTTGTTAACTGCCAATACTTTCTTTATGTGTATTTGAATTATTGCTATTTGTATTGTCATATTGTAACAAGCAAACATGCCCTTCCTGTAATGATCCCTGATGGGATCGACAGTATTATTAAATAAATAAATAAATAAATAAATAAATAAATAAATAAATAAATAAATAAATAAATAAATATTTTCCAGGTCCCTTCACATTCCATTTAATAAGAGTTTACTGTAGATTGAATCGCGTACCTCGGACTCTGCTGTGACAGGTGTCAAGTCCTGCGGGACTTCGCGTGCAGCAGCCATAGTTTCTCTTGCCTTGTTGACAACAAAAGTCACGCGAGAAGACTTCTTGACATCCTGCAACGCAAGATGCGCAAAATATTAAGTTATTATGCCTGTGGAAAAGGACGACCATGCACTGGGAAAGGAGAAAAGCAGAGATTTGTTGGCATGCTCCTAAATGTTACTAGGGTGTACTCCTGTGCTAGGGGCAGGACGGTTATATACTCGAGATATGGGTTGTGCAAATTGTCCTCAAACTACGAACATTGCCAAATTGGCACAACTGAAACGATGCTGGACCAGAATTCTGTATCACAATTGTTCTTGCTGCCTTCGCGGATGTGTAGGACTTCTAGGAAGGCCCTGTACAAGAAAGCACAAAGAGTGCTTGGCATGTCTGCTTGCCTCCAAAAAACTCTGGTAAGCAGTATTTCTTCAACAGAATTTTCTAAACTTGCCAGTTAAAAACAAAACAGGACATTCTCTTGGTGCTTCTGCATAACTCGCGTTGAGCTGGCATATATATACAGAAGAACATCGTTGATACGTTCCAGCTTAATACGATTTCCCGACTCCTACGATCGCAATCGTGAAAATTAAATTTACGTTTTCCCATACGTTTTCCCCGGATCATAGGTTTTCCTGGATCATACGTTTATTTTCCGCATTTTTTTCGGAAACATATCAACGAGGTTCTACTGTATATATTTTTTTGTGAAGAACACTTCAGTCACCTAGACTTCGTTCCAAGTGCCACGTAACAACAGACCTCTTAGTGTAAACGAAATAGTGAACGTCTTCCCGCACTTCACTGGTGCAAATTCACGGCTACTCACACTGGCTCGCGACATGCAGGACTTTCTGGCCGACTGTCTCCGCGGTGCCGCTTCTACGATAGGCGCATCCAAATCAATGGGTGCAGTTATTTCCAGAGAAGCCAAGTCGCCGCCTTGTCGCCGCAGAGTGGAAGTGGGAGACTCCATGAAGGCACGCTCCAACAGGGCTGTTGAAGACAACGATGAGGGGCTCTCCGAAGGGGCTGAAATCTGCCGGGCCGCTACGCCTGGCGTAGCGTGAATTCTGGCGCACAGTTTCTAGAAACGAGGAGAGAGAGAGAGAATGCACAGAGAAAGGCAAACATTGAACGTTGAGCTACAGTCACGTTTGCGACCATAAGAAGACACTACCTCGACCGTAAAGCTAACATTTGTAGGGATAAGCGAATAGTAAATTTGAAGTTTGAAACAAATAGTGATTAGGTTGAATAACCTTGCATTGAATAATATAGATTGCGTATTTTGAAGAAAAATGAGCATTTTTATTATTTAACTAAGCTACGATACAGTGAACTCCCGTTAAGACGAACTCGGTTAAGACGAATTCTCGCTTATGCCGAACAACATGGGAACGTTTGTTTGGTTTCCCATAGACTCAATGCAAAAAAAAATCCGCTTAAGACGAACCGCCGAACAGGTCTCTTCGGTTAAGACGAACTTTCGCAGTGACCGACAATGCTGGCGATTCTGCGCAAGGAACATTGCAGTCTTGGTGGGGCTTCAGGCGAACGGGAGAAAGCAAAAAAAAAAAAAAAAAAAAAGCGCTTCCTGGCGCAAAGACCCGAAGCGAATCGCGACGCGGAGGGAGGGAGCGAGATAAGCGGAAAAGAACGGCAGCGCATAGCAACTCATAAAGCCGGCAGCTCACCCCCAGCATGTGGGTGCGGAAAGTGCCGCCTTTATCAGCAAAGAAAGCAACAAAAAGAGTTGGGGACGCAATGGCTGGGGGGGGACCCAAGCCTTTGCGTCCTTTTGTATTCTCCCACGTTCTTTGGTTCCCCCGCTAGAGCTCAACTGAGAAAAGCAGAACACAAAACTTTCGGCCCCTTACGAGGGTTTCTCATCCGCTGTTTACAGAGGCGAAAACGGGGGGGGGGGGGGGAAGCCAAACAAAAGCGACAACGAGAACAAAAATTTCCTGTGCCTTACAATCGCGTACGAAACCGAAACCACGTTTGCGGACGCTAGCACTCCCGTCAGAGGGGTCAGGTGCATTGTCATCGCCCTCCCACAATGGCGGCCGAGCACATGTTGGGTGCAGGTCGCGTTGTTTCGCATAGGGCCTGTGCGTGTCGTATCTTTTCCCAGTAACGTGCAAATTGTGACGCGCCAATTCCATTATGAAAGCTCACGACAAAGGAAGGTTATTTTGCACACCGAATACAGCTGAGTTGAATCTTTTTCGTGTGCCCGAGGCTTGTGACCGTGAGTAGCGCGAACGATCTTCAGCTGCACGTCGATCAGGAAACGTTACTACGGGCCGAAAACAGGAAAATATGCGGACCTCGAAGAAAAGCTCGCACTTTCTTAAGCAGCTCAGCGTATATTGGCTTTGTTGGCACGTGATCGAGGCTTATACAGAAGTGATATTAGAGTCAGCAAAGCAGGCTCACCGAAAAAAATGAACTGCCAGGAGAATAAATTTTCCATTCTTTGAAGGAAAAGTGTGCCTATCTCTCCCTTTTTTTATGGTTTTCGAATTGTCAACATGGGGCCATGCTACGGACTTGTTGTTAAAATGTGTTAGCAATACGTTCAAGAGCATTATTATGAACCCGCGAAATCGGGTGCTCGTTAGATTCGTGTAAATGCTCTACTGGAAGGCATAGTTTTTATCAAGTTGAGCCAAATAAATGCTTTTTCTGGTTATTTCCACCCAATTTCAAGCCTACTCCATTTAGTGTTGTCAAGAAACATATTTGGATGCACTTGGCATGTTAGCATGTCTTTTTAAGGGGGCACTTCTGATAAGCCGAACTCCTGATAAGACGAACAAATTTCCGTGGTCCCTTCGAGTTCGTATTAACGGGAGTCTACTGTACTTTTAAGAATTAGAACTAGGCTTATGTGAACATGGCTTTTTTAGGTTTTAGTTTTAATTGAACCTGCATCTTTCGAGTCAGCAGCTGTGCACCGTAACCATTGTGCCACCATGATGGCTATGGAGTATTGTGGAAGACAATAGCGTGCACGAAAGTCTCGGAAACTACCAAGTATTTCTAGTTGCGGACAACTAATTCTTAAAGTACCCACCAGGCAAAGTGAATGTTTACATTCCACGAAAGTGACAACACTAAACGCTAAAAAGAATGACAAACACGAGCTATGAAAAAAAAAAAGTCGGAGCTATTGGTCAAGGCCAAATTGAGAAAGGCAACGTTTTCACAAAACGCTGAAGCAGCAACTACTGAGGAGTTTTCAGACGATGCGAGAACATTACTTGGAATTGCGTAATTTAACCAATATAAGGCGACACTAGCCAATGTGCACAGGAAGTAGAGAAAGAATCCTCAATACATGGAAAAAAAAAAGAAAAACTGGGGCCCTATTTTGTAAGCGTTCTAGCATAGAACGGGGAGGAGGATCGAACAAAAGGAGGAGGGGGAGCAAACAGCCAATAGGCGAGCTGGGGAATTCAGGAATGTATACAGTGCATAAATAAATGTATAAATATTATAACTGAACATCAATACTCAGAGGCATTGTTTCTGGAAGCTTGAGGTTGAAGAGCTCGGTGACCTTAACATTCAACTTGTGTTAATGTCTTTACATAGCGCCAGGTGGTGTCGCAGTGGCGCTGGCCCCCACGCTGTTTAAACCAATGCTTCTAGTATTAGCAGTATTAGTGTACTTGTAAAATTCAAACGGCTCGACAATTCGAACCGTTACCCAGTTGTCGAAATAGCACAGCAATCGAGAAGAGGTCCGCACTTTCCCGACAACCAAAGGGCGTTTCTGCTCTCATTTATGGAGCGGCATCCCCAGTTAGCTTTACGCGCTAGCAAGCTCACCCACGAGTACACAGCAGCCGACAGGCGTCAGCTGTGGGGCGGTAGAGAGATGCGCAGGAAACCCACTCCTCCGGCCCCACCGCTTACGTTTCGATCCAATCCAAGTCATCCGCAGAGACTGTTTTGTATCCATACTATCGATAGAACGACGCCCGAGCCCGTTATAAGAACCTCCTCTCCGTTCTATGCACATTTTGTGGCTATTCTCACGTCCTGACCGTCGGAATAGCCTCATAGCCTCGACCAATCGCGCATGTCTTTCCCTCCTCCTTTTGTTCGATCCTCCTCCCCGTTCTATGCTAGAACGCTTACAAAATAGTGCCCCTGGGGAGGGGGGGAAGCATGTAGAGAAGGGTGTTTCAGCTCCACTAACATGAAACCTGGGTAGGGGCAAAGCATGCAGTGTGCGCTGATGTTTCCCACAGAAATTGCTGCTATTGGGCAGTGAGAGACAGAAGAAGAAGCTCCTGACCGAGGTAATTCGCCACATTGTTTTGAGAAAGATTTCTTTGATGAGGCAATAGTGGTGCCAAGCCTGAAACTGGGCATGTAGGGAAGGGTGTTTCCGTAACACTAACGTCGCCGGAAAAGTGCATCGGAATGCAGCTCACCCCGAGGTGCTGCTGCTTCTTTCTCTCATTGCCCATTAGCAGCAATTTTGCCGTTAGCAGTCTTCGTGTAACACACCGCAACATGCTACGAAGTATGCTTTACAGGGGAAAACTTGGCATTTGAAAGCAATTCTGAGAATTTTTTAAACAAATATCTGTTAATGCAATTAAATCCCGATAAGTCGTCGGCTATTTGTCGTGCCAACTGTTGCCGTCTTCATTTTTAGTGGACCGGTGGTGAGTAGTGGGAGGCGCATACCCGTTTATGACAGACCATGATGGCGACAAGACACGCCAACAAGCCGAGACCCTAAGGTGTTTCACCCCTTGAAAAAAAAAAAAAGAGAATACACAGTACTGACCAGACTTCCTAGGCCAAGGCTGCAGAGGAATTTCAGACACCCTTGTCCTCTGACGCGTTTGCAAGGGGCTGCTGTAGAAATCTTCAGAGAACAAGCCATTTGTGTCCTTGCTAGTGACGTCTGGAGTCCTTGGTATCTTTGGCCTGTAGCTGAATGCTGCACAGAACTCAGTCACACTGTGCAGTAAACAGAGAAGACGTGTTTGAGTCATGATGCAATGTTTCGGAAGAGAGAAAGAAATTCAAAAGCACTTCTGAATTCATGCTTGCTTGCATCTGAGCTGAACTATCTATACTCGCCTACGATTCTATAACAATATGCACAATTTTAAGGGCTTGTTTTACGGTCGTATAGATGCTAAGATACAGCTGGAAATCGATATAATGAAGCTTATTTAGCGAAATCTGTGGTGTAAAAAAACTAAAGTGTTTTAATATCCCAATGTTGGCCCTATTGAAAAGCACGCATTTTGCATAATTTAGTGGAACGACTGTGCTGCTGCTATGATTTAACAATCTTGCGAATTGCATACATGCACCCAGTCAATGTTTCACAAATGAAAGATTGGTAAACATTGATCAAGAGAATCTGTAGTTTGCAGGAGACACTTTGCATGGGAACATTGCCAACAGGCAGCAAAAATTGCTGGCAAGAGTAATAAAACACGACACCACTGTGCTGTCATTGTACTGGTGCTAGAATGTGTATGGTGTAGCACAGTTAACACAAACTGCACGCTTTTAACAGGCAACAATCGAAACGCTACACACTCATTCAGCACTGTCTCTGTGTGGGACCAATACCAAGTACATGTGGCTCCAGCAAAATGAAGTTACCATATTTACACGAATGTAAGTCAACTCCAATGTAGGTCGACTCCCCCCCAAAAATCTCTCGGCAAAAAAAAAAAAAAAAAAAAAAGCTCTAGTTTTGGTTTCGATTCTAAGTCGACCCCCCGACATTGGATTGTCAAATTTGAAAAAATGGGTCGACCTATATTCGTGTAAATACGGTACATTATTGTCACCGTGTTGGCCGGACAAAATGCACATTGCGCCCTTGCACGGTAAGGAGTGACAAAGGCATGAGGAGATCTCGCTTTTCAGACACTCCAATGGCATGTGCTTACGTACGCATGGTACAGCAAATGTCCTCGTAAGTTGCGTGTGTAGTAGGCAGTGTACTGTGAACAACAACCCACGACGATTGGCTCCACACAGCAGCAGATGCAGTGTTAAATAGAGCAGTGTCAGTTGTTGCTTGGCAGCGGATTGCTTTACAAGCATGTACATATGCACGTCGGGGAACGCTGGATGAGCCATCAGCTTTTCCACCATGCTCCCTTCATACATAGTTTCAAAACGTTCCTCATCCACTGTACACTATCACATGGTTATGCAAGAAATCTTTTTTTTTCCATGCTCAGAGTTTAATCTCCAATGTTGTGGCAAGCAGTTGCACTTCTTTGCTCTTTCCTTCAGATGCCATGGTATGGTATGCTTACTAATGAGATTCAGGATTATCTTAGAAATTCAAGAGGTTATCTTACTGCTGACACATAGGCCCCTTGACTTGATGATGTTTGCAACATATACATAGTTTCAGCAAAAAGCTTCGTTATTAAACTTCATAATACCGAGGTTTGACTGTATAGCCATTTCGATTTGCTCTAACTTCAGGCCATAACTCATTTCAAAGAAATACAAACAGTTGCTCAGTCTACAAATACAGCCAGACAAATATTTAGAGCCCAATTTTCTTTTTGACCCTAGGTTCAGATCTTTCATTCCACGGAACCATCGTACGTTGGAAACCTAAAGAGTTCGGCCACAGTTTAACCACGGACAGATAAATATTTTCTAGTAAACGAGTGCCGTTTAACTTGGGAGACACAGATCGTTCCAGCTACGAATACACAGAGCAGAATGTCTATTCATTGTGTTCGTACAGAACAAAGACTAAATTGCTTCAACAGATTTAAATAAAATTTGTAGCATTTTCTCGGTTCTGTGGGATGATTTTTTGATGGTTTGAAACCCTCAATGCCATGACACACACAGAAGTAACTCCCGTTCCTAGTAATTCCTATCCTGTTTAGCTTTAAGCATGCATGTCAGGATGAAAAAGAGAAATAGCACTCTCAACCTGCAACAAATTTCTTGTAACTTATAATGGAGCTGAGTGAGTTGGTAAGTATTCAAGACTGGGTGTGCAAATACGGACACAAAAGTGGGAAGTCAAGACACCACAAAGCGTTTGTGGTGTCTTGACCTTTTCTCTTGTGTCAGTTGCATGGCCTGTAACTTCACTTACCCATGACGGACTCTAAAAATTTTTGCAGCAAGAGATTCACAAGTGTGGTCATTCAACAATTACTTAAACTGCTGGAGGGCCCCCCTTGAAGAAGGCATTATCATTCATTCTGCTTGAGGGTCTTTTCTGGTTTATGAAGTGTACACTCATGGCTAAAGTGACCAATTTGGTAGTGCGAAAATATCATGTATTAATACATACAGCTTAACTTAGTTTTTCTCTAACATGAAGATGCGCAACCAACTGGCCCAGACCTTGGCACTTGAGATTACACTGCAAGGTGCAACATACCTGGGCCCTTGGAACCTTGTCTGGAGGTGGCAAAACTACGGACTCTGCACAGACCACGGTCTTCTCCTGTCCAGTGACCTTCTCTCAAAAGGATCGATGCTTCCTCGTCGACCACTGTCCGAGGGGCAATTGAAGGCAAAAGAAAAGGGAGGAAAGTTATGAAGTGAACAACAAATCAAAAGAAAAACAAACAAGCTCGCAGTGGTGATCCAGCCAGTTTATGACTCAGAGCAATTATTGGAGCAGGAAAAAGCCTGTTTTGGAGCAGATTTGGAGCAGTAGAAAATGTGTTTTGGAGCAGGTTTGGAGCAGCGAAAACGGGATTTTGGATCACTTGGAGCAAAAGATGTCAAAATTTTCAGTGAATATTTTTATTAGTGTGCATACTAGAAATGGCACTGCAATGTAAACAGGGAGACAAGGCCAACATACAGAGAGCAGCCGTTAATCAAGTTCTCAGCACGAAAGAGTGTCACATTCTGGCTTCACTGCAAAGCACAAAGGTGTGTGCTGAAGTGAAGTACTACTGACGAGGCAAGCATGGCACATACAGTTTTTGCGAATGACAGGTGTCCTAAGGTCCGTCCAAAAAGAAAACAGACGCGCTCTACAGACACGCTCTACAAGGGCATTTGGGCTTAGTTTTACGATAGGCATACCGAAGAACGTTGCGCAATGCAATAAAGAGGTGCGAGCTTTTTTTGCGAAATATCAAACTTTACACTGCTCAATCTTTATTTGCGCAATGACGCCGTTAAAAGCACGCAGTGCTGATAGCTGTTGTCGCTCGGCCGCAGTGGCTAGATAACGGTGTGCAGAGTGACTCACGAACGAAAAAGATAACTTTCCTAAATGTTATCGCAAGTTCCCCTAACAAATAAGAGAGAACGGCATGCGAAACTTTCAAGAGAGACAGACACGGCGGCGCAGAGACTTTGGTTAGCCTGAATGTAATGACGAAAAGCGCATCACTCGAATAGAGTGAGGGCATCGGCAGCATTATGGAAAGGCTCTAGCTGTGCTTTGTTGCGCCCAAGAATAGTTTTGGGCCATAAACGGGTCGATGCCGTGTAAACAGGTGGGACTAGTGAACTTGGGCGCAGTTGGACCACCACTGAACTTGTAGACAGCAGCCAAGAGTGGCTGATACCGATCTGAACACAACTTCCGTGACTGAGAATCGAAACTGTCACATCATGCCCGCACCACAATGCCATAGCCGCATTTGAAACACCTTCACTATGCTAGTACAGTCCAAATGGCTCGCAAGCATTTCTGTACATAGCACACTTGCAAAAGTGGGTGCATATGGGCACTGAAAAGAAGGGCCAGCACAGTTCTTCGGCAGCAATGACTAATTCAAAAAGTGTTGCAAGGCCCCTAAACCACCCAGGATCGAAATGTTGTGGTGTCACAGTTGTGCAGGAGTCTACCACAAACGCGTAGTCGTGGGAATTTTTCGAAATGGTGGCATAATTGCGCGTGACGTACCTTTTCCCCCAGTGCCATCCCTCCCTGCTTAGCTTCCAGCTCGTCTTGACACCTGGCCGGGTTGCTCCTCCTCACCGTGAGAGGAGAAGAACAGCAAGTGCGTGTACCAGCTAGCAGACGAACATGCATTGTAGATGACGGACGACGACATGTTGGTGACATCATGATGAAAGTTGAGGGGATGAGGAATGCTGAAAGGCATGGAGAGAAGGAATTGTTTCTTCAAATTTGTGGGGAACCCGCGACTTGTAGCACTGCCGCATTTGGCACTTGTTGATCATGACGGCATTCTGAACACTATGCGGGTGTTTCAAACCTTGAAAGAAATTATTGGAGCTGGCTTTAGGGGCCCTTCAAGCCACCATGGCAGTTCACAGAAAAAGAGAGGCCTAGCCCCTTGATAGCTTGAAGAGAGGGCGATTGGAAACCAAGGAACTGGGGAAGGCTGAGGGGAGTACCAGTTGGAGAGGAGCCGGGAACAAAGACGGGCAGCCCACCTTTAAATGTTGGCACTGCTGAGTCGGAATCCTGGTCAATGTCGGGAGCAACAGGTGTGGTGGCCAGGAGGCTGCTGCGCCTGCCCGCTGACGATCTCGTGTTGCGGCTTTTCCTTCGAATGGTGACTGCACATGGTTGTGAAATATTATGAATTAGTTTGGACACGTAACAAGTCTGAAGATTTCAACAAAAATCTCTGGAAAGTGTGGCGATTCGCCAAAGTTGCCAAAGAAAATTTTGATCTAGGTCGCACATTCAAAAAAAAATAAAGAAGCATGAACAAATTTTGTAATGTGCGAAATGTACACATTTGTACATTACAAGAATGCAATGAAAATAATTTGACCATCTGTGAAAGCTTCTTTTTTTTTTCACAAAAATTCAACACTCAAAGGGTTAAAGCTTGCATATATTTTATATAAATTTATAACTAGCGTAAAATCTTAACGTTTATGAGGATTTCGTGTTACTTGAAAGGTTAGTGGCATATTTAAGCGGATACAGACAGCAGAATTGCAATTTTTTTTTGTTGCTTAGTTACAGTGCCAAGACTTATACACAAGCTGCTTTCTTGAACTATGTTGCTCTTAACAATTTTAACAAGCTAGAGCTTCCTCCTAAAAAAAAAAAAAGGAAAAAAAAGTAAATAAAAGAAAAAGGTTTGCACCTGCTGTACAGGTAACAAATGTAGCCCTGCAGTAATGTGATGCCAAAAGTGCAGATCGTGGTGTCTACCAGCCGCCATAACATCCACCTCGGAACCCAGTAGCACCAAATGTTACCACAAGCTTGAAGCAACTTTCTGAATGTTGCGGCAACGTTGTGTCAACATTTGGTACTACTAGGGCAAGTGAATACACGTGGTGCTCTAGTAATGACCTCAAAGGGATACTAAACAAGAAAAACATAAGGGAGTGGTATTAATAAACTGCTATAGACATTATAACATATTTGCTGCCATCTGTCAGAGGTTTGACAAAAGTACCATTCGGTGCCATAACGTTGGAGGCTTGTGTACCGAATTGTACTGCGGTTGCTGCTATAAATTCTTGCTTGTACCTGCTTCGATAGTAATCAATCGTGGCATAAAATTGCTGGACGAATATGTAAAGACCTGTACACGTCCCGGTACTTCCTAGTCACTGTGTTGACAGTTCTGGCATGTAACGAACTGCCTCACAATGAGCACGACCGTACAAGTTTTTCACAGAGTCAAGTGCAGGCCTGTCATCATTGAGAATGAAGCTCTGCGCTAGGCAATAAATTTTGTCCGTTTTTAGACAAAAGAAAGTGCTCTTCACCCCTTTCAAAGCATATTTCATAAGGGGTCAGCCTTGCATCTTTACGTATTGTGCATCTATAATTGTAAATTAAACATTGTCCTTGTTTTTATCTTTTGAAATACGTATAAATCTTTTGCTGCTGCAGTCACCGACGTAAGTTATGTATAGAATTATTGAACAATTAAGATGTAAAAAATGTATGCATCTCATGCGTCTGAAACATGACCAGGAAAGTGTTAGTTGCTCCAAGAAGTAGGTGCCGATTAGCGGGTATTTTATGCAATATCCTTGCAACATGTATGCGTAAATAACACGATCTGCCAATAATATCTGCATTCACATTGTCGTTTGGGAGGCCTACTGGAGCCTTACGATTTCAACCCATTGCAGCCAGACAGTTTACGTCGCTGACTGAACACTTGCAAAACCACTTTGGCGTGCAACCAATGAATGCACACCTGCACACGAATGTAACCCATTTCCCGGAACAGCACTTTTTCAGTTTCATAAGAAAAGTGCCGCACGCTTGAAGCATCTGTTAACATTTTGTAGCACACAGGGGTGAATACAAGATTTTTTCGAAAGGGGAGCAGCTTTTAGGAGGTATGTCCTCTTCTTGGAGCATACATTAAAAAAAATATAGGGGGTGAGGGTGGGTGGTCAGGACATATGGGCGGCCCCTCTAAATTTGGCATTGATAGGACATGAAATGCTTGAAAAATACGTGTAGTGAACCAATACGTGCACAAAGCATCCCACCAAACGATACCTTGCTAAACTTCTCAATTGAAAACAAACTACAAACGAGTCGGTCCATTCGCCGAGAATCGATGACGTGCACATAACTACCTGTGTAACGCGTAATTGGTTATCGCAGTGCAATGAAAGTTATGATGCCAACAGCAGTGCAGGCACGCACGAGTAGCCGCGATAAAGCTTTGAAGCTCATACATGAAGAACAGAACGTTGGGCTTCACAATTTCACACGAAGCCGGTTTGTCTGTGCCTGCAAGCACACGGCGCAAAAACTGACTCATTCCGGCGTAACACGAAAGTGTTCTCTGCGCCAATGTTTTTACATACCACATCTATTAAGATCGATAAACGTAAGCAAGGCGTTAATCGTAAGCAGTAGCCAGAGCAATGAATGATCTGCTGCTTCTTGTCAGCTGCGAGGAAATATACAATGTGGCGGTTAGTTTCCCGCAAACATTTTTTTCAGGCATATCAATTTCTTCAATCTAGCAACACGGCACGTGAAAAAATGTGTTGGCACTGCCGTTCCCCAACAGCCGCCGCATGTCGATACGCAAGCTCCGTGTGTGCACATGCGGAGCGTGCTTAGCCTTCAACATGGCAGAATTGCACACGGTGGCCGCTAGATGGCAGCACATTTTGCATAAGGTCTATTCTTCAGTGCCGAAAACTTCAGTGTTGCCAAGATAAGAGCCTGCGCAAGCCAGAAAAGGTGAGAGAGTGGCGCCGATGTTGCCTTGAAGTCCCCATATCAGCTTGTGATAGCAATGCAATTTTTTCAAGTGCCAGTTGACCACAGTTGATTTTTCTGATCAGTAAGTACAAACCACATTATAATTTACTCATTACAAACTACATTATGAGCCAAAGACTGAACATGGTGAGAGTTCCGGAAATTTTTTCACATGGTGGAAAGTTGACCAAATTCGAGAAAAGAATAGAAATTGATGTTGCAGCTGTAAAAAAATGCCCCCCAACATTGAACCTCTCTTGACTATCAGCCTAATACCCCATAAACAAAATTTTCAAATATTGCTCCAAGCCAATTCTTCAGATTCTTTTTAAGTCTTTTCAAATAATTTGTAAATGTAACACACCTTGGCAGCAGTCTTCTGCGCAGACAACAAAGCATCATACTTCTAAAAGACAGAAAAGAAACGACAAAGAAACACGCACATGCTACATAGCAAGAAAAGTGCACTTGAACAGAACGCTACCTTTCGAGCACGGGTTGACCTCGGAATCCTCCTCAATCATGGCAGAGTCGAGCGGGTGTTCCGACTTTTCAATCATGCTTTCACTTTCTTCGGGAATCACCGTGACGTTCCCAAATTCGTCGTAACCCTGTCTGCCTGGTGGATGCAGGGATTGCCTCCTGTGCAGAAGTCACCAATGCCAATTGCAATCAGTACTCTTGAATGTCTGGGCAAGTATACTATATAAAAAAAAAAAATTAAAAAAAATTGACAGTTTTTTAAAGCGTCGTCACACCCAGCAATGTCAAGCGGTACACCCGAGTTTATTGGCATGGTGATCAATTAGTTCACGGCAACGTGTAGGCATGATGCAACACCAGAGGTATATGGTGCTACCAGGTGCCTTGCAACGCTGCCACGACAAACAGCAGTGCCAGTGGTGTTAGAGCAGGTGTGGCGCACAAGACTGATAAGGGAAAAAAAAAAAAGAAAGGAGAAGAAGAGAGCGAGAGAGACACTTGGCATTCATCACTTTAATGGGCCACGACACGGTTGACCTACAGACGTCAGTTTCTTTGAACAACAGAGCATTGGGCAAGTTGGTATTGCATTGTGAATGGCATTTGCACAAAAACACAGGATCACAAAGGGGAGAAACCACGAGACAAGCGCAGACCAACAACTGACAGTTTATTGTCAGAAATACCCACCTATTATATAGAAAATGCGAAGACACGTGGTTAAGATTATAGGTTGGCGGTTAGATATTCAAATTCCAAGTTTTGCAAGTTCACCGATGGCCTTGCCCCACACACGTCACCGGACTTGACATCCGATATTTGTGTGGCCAACAGCGGATCTCTCAAGGCTGCGTTTGTTGCGTTGATGCGCATTCAGTGTTTTCATTTATGCCGAGAGTTGCGAAAGCTTCGCGACATTAAAATGACATCGCGGAAGAAGAACCAGAAACGGGGGCACGCCGCTGCCGAGTTCCAGCCAACCAACGGCCGCCGAAATGGACAATTCATTAGATGGACATGTTGAGAATAGCTCCCTTAGATTAATTCTTTTGAAATGCAGCACAATATCCATCAAGCCACGAAACGAGTCTGAGCATTACAGAGAGTGAACAGGTACGCAAACAACTGCTTAATGGCCTGAACAGCTCGACACGTGAAGCAAGAAACACTCACCGATCCTGAGAATACGACAAGTCCACGTCGGAGATGCCTGTGAGAGAGATGTCCTGCCCGGGTGTCATTATGTCCTGTAAAAGCTTGATGCCTCGCGAGTGGTTGCTTGGCCATGGTGTGCATGAACTGCAGGTTTGTTTCGAGCCACATCTTGATCTGCATTTCAGAGACGACACTTTAGTACTTCGCAACATGCGGATGCCACACGAGAGACATGAAACAACGACAGCTTAAAGACAGCATATTTTCTGCACTTAAAGAGACTGCTTAAAGGGGCCCTGCAACAATTTTCCAAGTAGCCATGGAATGGATTCACTAAAGGAGCTTATTGCCTCACGACCACCGCCTCAAAAATTTTTGGAACTGGCCAGTATGAGTGGAGTTACAAAGATTTGTCGCACGCTGCAATTGCTTTCTCTTCTCTGCACCTCACAAAAGCACTGGAAGTTACGAAGGGAGGGATGGCACGGGGGAAGAAAATAGCGTCACGCGCGCCTCGTGATCTTGAGCGCTTTTTCTCTTTTTTTTTTCCTTCGAATACGCAAATTTTCATTGCGATCGCGCGCGCACGCGTGGACAAGTCGCGGCCTCTGTAATAACTACCGAGCGCGCCATGCTCAAATCAGCCAATGGCTGATACAATGGCGGTGACGAGTGATTTTTGAGTATGCAGCGTCATTTGCGAGAGAAGAGAAAACAATTTTTAGCTGACTGAGAATTTATTGTGAATTCCACGTCGCGTGCGCTATAATATTTGGCTCGTGTTTTCGAGAGCCTGGACTACCGATCAGCAGCGTTTTGAGCATGCTCAAAAAGTGTTGCAGGGCCCCTTTAAGCGAAATGGTAAGCCAACTTGGACCAAAATTTATCCGGCAATGCTATTCCAATTTTTTTAGAACCATTATATCAATATAAAATAAAGATAGACATACAGTTCTCAAATTTCGCGGTTAACTCTCACAAGTGAATGTTGGCTATGGAGTCACAGATTTCAAAATTACTTCATTCTTATTTTGGCCCCATTGGCTCAATAAAATTTCCTTAATTTGTCATGCTCAGTGTCTGACTCCTTCAAACCCCTTTGCCAGTTAGCACAAGCGAAGTCATCAAAGTAAGCTTCAGTATCTGAATGATTAGCACCTGAAGAGCTGTACGATGATCGAAAATGCTTTTTTGTGAGACGCTGCACGAGCAAAGCACACATCGCCTTCACTAGACAACATTTTCTGAACACAAGTTGCGATAAAATGTGAAATGGCAGTTAAAAGAAATCGCCAATCAAGTGCTGCCATCTGTGAAGGGAGACATGCAGTAGCTTGGAAACGTGTGAGACTCGTTCAAAATGCTCATGGGGACATATCTCAATGGGGACGAGCTGCACTCGTACAATGGGCACGGTTTGGCAAGGACGCAGCTGTGCTCATCGAAAACGGTTACAAGGCTCTTTCAAAGCAGTCTGGAAGCCCTCCCAATTAGTAATGAAGGCTCTTGTGAACCAAAGACGGTTCTTGCATTGCACGCAGTGGGGAATTCAGAATTTCATGTCAAAGTCTTCAGTGAGTTGCTTGCCTTTTTCTCAAGAAACTAAACGTAAGGAGGGAGCAAATGGGCACCAGAGGTCGTGGCCAATGTTATGCTTCATGTCCCAGAGTTCTCTCTCAAAAGATGTGTACTACATAGTGTAGATACCGTGGCGTCCGTTAGGTACCACCACTCTGCATGTCTGAATCAGATGTAGGGAACCAATACAAAAAATGAGAAAAACAAGAGAGCGAGAAAATGCTCAAGGCAGTACTAGAGAGGCAACCTTTCGGTGGATTACGACTCCCTTGCCATACCCCCCCTCCCTCCCCCCACCACTATGTTGATGCATACAGGCTTCAGCACAAGCAACTTATTACACGGCAGCACTGTACCGTAGCTAACAATTTCGCACCAAGTACAGCTGAAAAAAAATAAACAGAAAAAAAGATTCTGGAAATGTGTACTTCAACAGCAGCTGAAAAAGATGTGTGGAAAGCACCGTTCAAATAAATGCAGCGATGCTAACTTAGGATGGCCACTTGAACAACATTCAGTGGTGCCTGCAGTTGTGTGTCCACTCTGTGTCCGGGCAAATTTTGTTCCGAAGTGAGCCGGCCATGTTTGCGCTGCTGAAGTGGCCAAGTCGAGACACAATGTGATGGGGCTATTTTGTGTGCAGGACCCCTCGGATCAGATGATGGAACAGTTCTATAGCCAGTGCAGTAAATCAGCGCTACGTCTCACCTGAGGCAATGCAAGGTTGTCGATTTTTTGCTGTCTGCTTTGTGCACTCTCCAAGTCACTTATTTTAGTCCTGGCTTCCACAAGAGCTTTGGCAAGGATCTTGTTCTTCTGAAGTATGGCTCGAAATTTTTTTCTGTACTTGGCTGCACATAGAATGACAAAAATGTTAAGAGCTGTAGAATCTCACGTGCAAGCTACAAACTCTACAAAGACAGCATAAAGTAAAATTTGAAGACCACTATTGCTTGTCTAACACATACTGCTTACCCGTAAATTACAACTAACAGCCCTGCCACCAACAGCTGATTAACATCACATGCGTTGAGCATGAAATTGTATGTTTCACTCCCAGCTGTGACGGCTACATTTTGATCGAAGTAAAAGCCTGCATTAAGTTGCATTTAGGATGGCTCTGGGAGTACTTCAGGACACTTAAATTAATGCATCGTTACAGCATCGCTTACGACTGTGGTGTTGCATGGATCAACCGTATTCATGGGTCACACTGAAAGCTATTTAGCATTTTGAAAACATCATGTAGAGGAGCAAGGTTGTTTCACGGCCAAAAAAAAAAAGAGACAGCCACGACATTTTCGCAAACAATGCCCTTGTACATGACATCTGCTATCAATATTCTCTGTGCAGGTCTTTGGGACTCTCAAATCTATGCATGCTTCGAATGTGGCAAACTGGTTCTGCACAGGAACGCAAGATGGAGGGAGCTTAGGTTAAAGGGTGGGGAAAAAAAAATGCAATTTATTCATTTGTAGCCTGAAGCCACAAAGAAAATCCACACGAATTTCAAAGCAAGAGCCTCTTAGTTCGTGAAAAATTTTGCAATAATAAAAAATCCCAGGCCACAACAAAATTCTGTAAGTTAGGTAGCTGTCTGCGAAGTCCACGTGAGTTTTGTTTTGTTTTATATGTGAATGCATTTCAATACTCTCAACTTGTATAATGTTAGCTGCAGACAGTTGTCACAGCGACAGGCAAATTGTACCTTGTACTAGCCATAACACAAACTGAGAACCGTTAGGATGTGCATTTAAACAGGATGCATGACAGCACAATTAAGTTAAAATTAACTGGAAATTCACTTGTTTTCTAGATGGCCCAGGCAGAATTGTCCGAATAGTGGAGCGATCGATGGATGTACAAAGGACAGCAGGTTCAATATAATGGCACGAGAGAGAGCTCACCACGCATATCCGACTGGTTCATGAAGGAACTGTGGTTGCTCTTGTTTGACAGTCCCCACTTTATGTTGTATTTCGCCTGAAAAGTAATGGTAGAATGGTGCAAGGTACTGCCACAGCAGAAGACAATGCAGAACCGAAAAGTAGATGTACAGGTTGGTCCACTGTTAGAGGGAACACGCGCGCGTGGCTTACGCTCAGCAGCGCCATGCACACAAGCGGTGAAAACCAAGCGCATGCGCAAAACAGTGCAGAGGTGGCACATGCCTTTCATTCGTCTGAAATGCCCTTTTGCCCAAACGTGGCCACGTTGTCGTGGCCCTGCCAAGCAAGTGCACGTGAAAAGGCGTGCGAAAAGATTGCGTGAATTCCTTCTTAGGGAACACCTACACTCAAGGATAAGGTTTTCGGGTTCAGGGCGATTGCACGGCAGAACCATGACAGCGGCCGCACGCGAGCTCTGGAAGGGGCGTTTCAGTAGCAGCGACGCGGGTCATGTACCACCACTGCGTCGGTTTGCGCATGCGTTTGGTTTCCTGCCGCTTGCGCAGCATGAACGCTGCGCGCAGCGTGAGCCACGCACTCGCGTGTTCCCTCTAACAGTGGACCGACCTGTACATACAGTACAGTTCACTCTCAGAAACAACACTTAGTTGGCATACAAAGTAACACATCCTGAACCTGTGATAGACAGGACCATTGGAGAGGCTTTTTATGAAGAAAATCCGCTGCAATGAGACACCAAGTACTTGACCAGGATGGCACTTATACTGTCTTCCTTGTTGTCGGAGGCCTTTTTTGTGCTGCATCATCTAGATTACCACACCAACTTGCAACTTTCAGTTGATCCACCGAATACTAATTTGACTTTCCATTGAACTGTACTTACAAACATTGTAGATGAGAGGGACAAAACAGGTGTTGAAAACACACTTTCAGTTATGACTGAATATGATTGGCATGCTACATCAAAATCGCAACTGGCTCCATTCTAGCATCTTGTGCAAATAAGCTAATGGCGATCCGGGCTTTATTGCCCGGATCGCCATATCAAAAGTGCACTTTGCCACACCCATTCAAGTTCACGAGAAGCAACATGTCATGGCTTTGTTGTGTGGATTGAGGTTTCCCCACGTTATTCATGCTTGTTCATACGAGAAGGCACCACCACCCTACAGTGGCTTTCTTTTTCAGCCTTAGTAGCGGACACTAATGGGATTGACTCCTCTGGTTAGCAGACACTCAATGTTTTTTTGCTTCTGGTTAACGGTGTTTCACATAAAATAAAGTTCAAGTATAACATGAGAGGCTTTAACTTTGGTGGGACGACTAAAATAGCACCTGATAATTTGGCACGGAAATAGTGCCGACTTAACGAGAATACTGAGTGGCCTGGAAACGTAACGCAAGGGAGTACAATTGGAAGAACATAGCCACCTTGCCACCCCCCCCCCCCCCCCCCAATAAAAAAATCATCAAAGAAAAGCTGCCCTCGCTTTTATCACCTAGTTGCGGTGTATTTACTGCAATCTCGGCGTTCCATTTCGTAAAAGCACCAGCGAAACACGCTAGCGTTATCTAGCACTTTCATTCCGACAGCTCGTGAGAAGTAGCAACTCTTAAAATTACCTCAGTCATGTCCAGACTCCGTAACGTGGGTATAAGCCACACACATCATCGACAAAATAGAAATCATACCGAACATCAACGACAGCAACAACGTTGCTCGTATTATAGACGTCAGACTCTGCCCAGGCGGCGCTGCGCAGCGCCGCCACCAGCGCTCTCATCGCCGCCCTGGCCATAACTGGGTAGTGCAAAGAGAGCCGTCCACAAGCGAATGTCCATAGGCCACTATAGAACCCCCATCTCTCGTTGGTGTTGAGGCGCGGTTTCCAGAAAATCAAGGACCTGGAAAGCTTCTTCCGTCAATCCACCCTCGCTTCAGAGAAGTAGGAAGCTCATGAAAGCGAATTGCGTGTACAATGCAAAAGATGTTTCAGTTATTTCCGGCGTACTGCAATTCCGCAAGCGCAAGCGAGCATCGCATGACATCGAGTTCGAGGCACTCCGACGTGCGTTCTGCAACGCCTAAATGCGTTAAATTTGGGTATATACATAATGTCAAAGCGATGAACTACGTACACGAGAAATGTGTCTTATGATAAGTGGTTTATCAGGCACGAATGGTCCCGGCGATTTTCGCCTTTGCAGTTGCATTCTCCATCCATCTCTCGCTTCCTGTGCGTTGAACTGTTTTATTACGCATCCTCGAATGCACTGTTGACGGTTGTATTTCGTTTGTAACTACTGCAAATGGGGATACGTGCGTGTCCACTTTCTCGGTGTACAACGAAAGGCAAAACCGTGGCCTCCGAGATAGCTCCGCGGCAATCGCGGAGACCACGGGTAAGAAAAACCTGACGATGGTCACGACAAAATTTTGCGATTTACTTGTATGACGCACGTGTTCGCATTTGCTAGCTAAAGGCGGAACTTTGAACCTTGAATGCGTACATGCGCGATGCTGTGTTAAGATTATGGGTGGTCGCGGAGTGCGCGATGTTTATCGCGCGCTTCATCAGTCTGCATTTAACTGCTGCACGGCGCGCACCGCGGTCTGAGGCTCTGCTGAGCTTCAAATTCAAGGTTACGACGGTTCTACGTCAAGGCTACTCAAAACACTAACATGAGACCCACATTATCACACTTTCTCATGCGACCGGCTGTAGAGAACGCGAGTAATTCGCTCACCCACCACGTTCGCAATTCGGCCCGTATCCAAAGCTCTCGCCGTTTTGCTTCGTGCAACAGCTACAGAAATCGGTAAAACAAGTCCTTTACGTCCGTGGCAATTCACAGCGCAACAGTAACTTCGACTGATCGAAGCCTGTCTTCGTAGCGCGGAGCTGTTGCGTCTGCTCTTGTTTTCGCCGTCGTTCTGGCACGCACTTCATGGCGGTTCGGTTGCGCGTCCGACTGGCGGAGATAAATTCGTAGCTCTTTTTCTGAGTGTTCAATGCTCCAACACACCAAATATTTAGGTTAATTGTTGTTTCCAACTCGCTAGTTGCACTCGGTTGCACAGCAAACTGTGCAAGAGAGCCGGACTCTGCACTACCCAAAACTGCTCCGACAGGTGGCGCTACGTGTCTGCAAAACTCCAGAGTCTGACGTCTATAGGCCGTTCTTGTTTGAGCACGAAACATTCATATTCAAACTTTTTTTAGCGCGCACAAAAGACAACGACAAGAAACAGACACACGAGCGCTATTGCAGTAAGACTGATAACTTGCCCAGTTATCAGTCTTACTGCAGTGAGACATTCACTTTTGCTAAAGCTTTATCGATACTGAAGCTCTCGCAATCACGAACTGTTCACTTCCAATTGCTTCCACACATCGTTTTAGGAGTCAAGGGTGCAATGGTGCCAGCAAAGTGCGCCTCACAATATACGTTTTTTAATTGTTGTTGGCAGTAACACACGTTGAAGCGCCAGCATGAGGTCCTGACTAGAGTCGTTCAAAAAGAGGGCGGGCCCCAGTCTACAAGTCACTTTCCAAGTTGGCCGGTCACAAAAGAAACAGGAGAAAAGGACGCATGCGTAAAACACGGGACGAAAAAGTGTTGCATGTGTTTGGCCTGTACACTTTCTACATGCCAATAATTTTCCCCGGTCGGTCTGATTCGGCAGTAATGTTCGAACTGTTGGAATAGAGCCTGCGAAACGAAAAGGAACACATGAAAGAGAATGCACCAACGGCTTATCGTACCAGCTGCTTGATTGACGACATTGGCAGGCCTCGGGGAAGTTAGACCTTGGTTAGACTCAGTCGGTATGCTTTGCCAAGCGGAGCAGCTGATGTTCTTACCGGCCTAGTAGACTGCAAAAGCGACCAGCGTGGACAACAACGAGTTAGAAAGCACACACACAACGTCAACCATTAGCGGGCGCATTCAAAGTCGCGGAAAGCGGAAACGTAACGGAAGTAGAAGCACGATGACGATGGCACTAGTTTTTCTGATTGCGCTATTATTTGGCATGCGCGAGTAAAAACATTGCCTCCGAGACTAGTTCTTGCTACACTGAGAAAACTTGCAAAATATTACTCGTGTACAAACTAACGAGCATAAAAAAAGCGAGCTAGAAACTTCGAACGTTATGATTTTGTGTATTAGAAGCTTAAAGCAACTCTTGCCGTAAGGCAGAGACTACTGCGCCGCTTGGTGCACGAAAGTCCACCGACGCAGGCCCGCGCAAATTTTAACCCGCGCTTTTTTGAAAGCGCGCCTGCTGTTGCGGCAAAAGTGGCAAAAGTAATTTGTTGTTTATACTGGTGTAGCTGCGACGGAGTTGTGCCGTGTCCCGAGTCCATATGGAGCGAACCTTGTCTACGGCTCATGAGCAAGACATTCTCAGAAGGCACCCCGAGTGTCTAGGAGTGTCTAACCAGTCCAGGAAACACCTGGACTGGTTAGACAAGCTGCGCTGCTGGCGAAGTCAGCCCCATACATTGATTTAATAGGGAGGGGGGGGGGGGGGGCAATGTCAGCTCCATACATTGACTTAATAAGGAGGGGGCGCGCTGCGACGAACCTTCGCCCCACCTGAAGGGGAACCCTGCGCGCGCGCCTATGACAGTTCCCGTTGCAGTTCTGAAATGGTTACCCGAATGTGGTGTCTCGAATGTGCCTTCTTTTGTCCTCGTCTTTAGCTTGCGCTACCATCAATTATTGGTAGGGATGCCACGACATTTCAAAGAGAGCTGATTGAAGTGCATCGAATGCAAACACATGATCGAATGATTGGTACGTGAAGTTATCGCGAAAAGAGGCGGCTTTTTTAGATAGATGTAATGAGAAGGTATACAATGCGCTGCGTTTTTATCTGCATGACTTTTTATGGCTCGTGGGTGTTTTTCTTATTGGATCATACACAGCGCTTTCATCTCTACTGCATCATGTAGGGTGCATGCTTGTGCGTCATAGTCTTCCTTTCGAGCCGCTTCTTAAAATGTTGTTAGACCCAGAGTGTTCAATACGGTAGCTAAGCGGGCTTGTTGGTACGTACACATAGTTATTCTAAAACAGCGCACAAACGGGACAAGAACGAGCCACACGACACAAGCGCTTGTGTCGTGTGGTTCGTTCTTGTCCCGTTTGTGCGCTGTTTTAGAATAACCCAGAGTGTGTGCTGGTCAAATTTTCTCCTCTAGTGTACGCGTCCTTCAAGGCTGGGTTCGTCGTTCCTACAAGCTATTTACCCACTTGGCTCTGCACCAGACTCTCGTAAAACAAGCGCAACTAAGAAACACACACAAAAGGAAAATAAAAAGCTGCGCTGCCCATTTGTGAAAAAAGATATACATATCCCTCCTTCCCGCGTCCCAGACCACCACAGCGCATGCGCGTCCCCTCCCCCTCTCTCCTACGCTCGCCCCCCTTTCTCTCCTCTAGGAATCCTTTACTCTACGGAGCGGCGCCAGCTGGGGGCGCCACGGTAGTTCTGCGGTATGAAAATGACGGAGCGCGCGCGCCTCATTCTCTCTCCTGTGCAGCGCCCCGATGAGCGCCCGGGCCGCTGCCGCGAAACGAGAGCGGCGACGTTTCTCCCACTCAAGCTACCCATCTCCCCGCTGCTTCGCATCCACACACGGTTCCCTTTAGCGGGAGATGGGGAAGTTCTTTTAAAGACGATAGTCTTTCTTGCGATACTTGAACGCAAAAATTTTGGTCTTTCTGTTTGACTGTCGGTAACCCGATCGACCCGATTCAGCTGCTCGGCCAAAGTTTAAGCACTTTCTGAACGCCCAGCCATCTTGAACTGGTGTTTCCCTTCATACTTGTGAACATATTCGATCAAAAAGCAAACACTACGCATACCTGAGGCGCAACATTAATATGTTAGTGTCAGGTCGTGTGTTCTTTTATTAGAAAATACATAGGTACGCAATTCTAAAGAACCCTAGTGTTTTATCAATGCCAGCCAGAGATGCAGCCAATTCAACGTAGAGTAGGCGCTGTCTTAGGCAAGGCAAAACATAGTAGTACGGCCGGCGCAAGACTATCGTCTTTCGACGACATTTGCAGCGAAGCTCGTAGATACGCGGCCAATTTTTTTTTTTTTTTTCCATTTCGTGCGATAGCGGTTAGGGACACCGGTGGCGGCGGACAACTACGGCACCCTTGTTGTGATCTCACAAGAGCTTTTGCTGTAAAAGTTGCACCACAGTCACCGTCCCTCCGCATGCTTCGCATGACATCGATTCCCATGGTACGTGGGATCTGCCGAATTTTTTCTTACCGATGCAACAAAGAGTACGCCGCGTTTTAACATGTTTATTCATTACGCTTTCTTGCGGCGGCTTGATGACACGCAATTTGTGACAGTCAATGGCCTTGTCTTGACCTGTGCCTTGGTTGCTCTTGTCCATGGTACCACTGGGCACCATGGCACCTTTTGGCCGAGAAAGCAAGATCATGGCTGCGTGATCTTCAGCAGCCTTTGGTACAAACCAGAATGATCGTACACTTGCGAATTTTCACTAATGGGCGCCACCATGTGTGAGCCGTCCAGATACATGTTGTCTCGCAGAACCTTGCCAAACCAAAGCGCCCTGCCCAGGAACTGGTCGCACAATGTCGATGACAGGGACGCGGGCAAGACACTTCGCCTTTGCCGCACAGCCTCAATTTCGCCGCAGACGGCGACTCTGATTGTCTCGTGCCTGATTACCGACGCATTCCAAGTGGTATAGGAAAGTTCGTCACCACCAATCTGCACTGGCTTAGTTGTCATCAGCGACTTGATGGTGGTCAGCACTGTCTTCACAGTGTGTTGCTGAGGCTTCCATGCGGAGCCTTGCCCGCTCGCCAACAGCTTCAGCGTCACTCTCCCGTCGGCGAGGAGTTGCGGGTGGAACGATACACGGCCCGCATCGGTGGTGAGCAGAGCCACCCGGGGCGGCTCACTCGGGTAGTTTCCGGGGAGTCGCATGGCGACATGAAATGCGCCACCCTCGTAAGGTGTTCCGGCAGGCCCCAATACAAGTCCGTGGACTTTGGTGACGTCGTGTTCCTCGAAGTGTGTGAATACGTCGGGGTCCCTCGGCTGAGTCAGCATTTCTTGTCGATCGGCGAGTGCCCTAGCTATGCATCGGGCTGATGGCGTCTGAACCACCGGCGGCAATCTGTTCCATATAGCGGCGGCAGGGGAAGCTCCAGTTGCGGCCTCCATCCCCTGCGTGAGATTGTGATGGGAACTTGTTTACTAATGGTACGCACTCATTATGAAATGTATGCCACGAATAAGGTATGCGCAAGAGCAGGGTTCACACTTGTTTCTATGAAAAAGAAAGTGGTTCCATTCCAGAATATTCAGGTGATAATTTTGTTTCTTTCTTTCATAATGCGTTTTACCTGCCGAGATTGGCTTAACTATATTGTTCCGTATGAATCGCACCAGCCCTCTCAGTAGTGCTAGTGGCTTCATTATATTTTTCCGTATGCCTCGCATTAGCCCGGTCAGTAGTGCCAGTGGGACTACTTAGAAAAAAAACTTTTTCTGTGTTAAAAAATGCATGATCATTACGAATATATCAAGGTACTTAAAAAACGGTTTGCAAAAAACAAAAAAGTAAAAACAGCCAATGTGCAAGGTAAAACTGCTAAGTGTGCAAAGCGCACTCAGGAAAACACAGCTGCCCTGGGTGAGAATCGCAGAGGAAGCATTAACAGAAGGAAAGATGTCATTTTGTTGTTATTGTTGCCCCCCCCCCCCCCCAAATTGGAAATGCTGAAATGTCAGCAAACTGACTAATTACTGGCACACTTCTGTACCTGCCACGTGCAAAAGCTTCCTCATCATCAGCATAATAGGAGCGTGTTCTCAATAGACAGCTATAGTTCAGCGGGCTTAGCGGCTTGCATCAATGCTTGGCACCACAAGTGCGAAGCTGTCTTAATTTATTCCTCATTATGCGTGATAGCTGTTACCGACAACAGCGGCGACGGCGAACAAGTACGCTGCCTTGTAGTTATGACCTCATAACAGCTTTCGCTGTAATACAGCAATCGGGGAAGATGCGGTTGCTCTTTGTCGAACGATCGAAGACCTTCCGTCACCGACGACGACGCTGCAGCTTTCATCTCGACGTAACAAATTATGACGATCTGTTAAGTAGTGATGACGTAGGGTAAGGAGGGGCAAAATGAGACGCGGGGCAAAACGCGACATTTTGACTTTGCTGACCTCTACAGCTAATACAAAAAGTAATTTTCTTTCTCTATTTGAGCGAGAGGTGCTAGTAGTTGTCCACCTTTTTTATGTGTAAAAGTTGATGATTGCTCACAGCGTTTGCGCGGGAAAAATTACGCGGCTGGTGTCAGTGTGTTCGTGACCCGTCAAAAAGGGGCGAAATTCTGCTCGGCCAAATATTCGGATCCGTGCATGAGGCTACTCCGGCGTCAGTACAACAGCCTAAGTCATACTACTAACTACAAACCACCAAAAGTTTAGTTCATTTGGTGCCCAAGGTCAAATCGGAATTTTTTTTGAATTCGGGCATGGGAGAGGGGCAAAACGCGACAAAAAGGCATCGAATTGCTTTAGAGAGTGTCTTATGAAGTGAACAATTTACTTAAACTCATTATATACTACATTTCTTTGTTTAGGGGGGTTCGGACGTACAAGAGAATATGATATAGAGCTTCCTGGGAAGAAAACCACATGAAAAAGCACCGATTGCTTTTCAGGACAGGACTCATTGCATTCGCGCTGAATCGAGGTTGTTCGGCGTTCTCAAGGATGCTCTCAAGAGACGCATGAAAAAAATTGGATAAATCTCAAAGTCAAGCCATTCAGAAACACGTCTTGGGATCGAGTTTTAATGACATTTCTCCTATACCAAAATTAAACAAAAAATACAAGAGCTTTTTAATTCATCGCCCCACAAAGCCCGGCTGACGAAGTTGACATGAAACGCCCGTGCAGTTATGCATCAGAACGGCAGAATGAGGCAAAGAAGATGCGTCAGAACATATCTAGCCTCAATTGTTCAATAATCCAATTAACTGCAAGCGCTCAACAAAAGACAACATTAGCACAAAGAAAGACTGGCGGCGTTCGATCTGCAAGGAGTTTTGGAGCAACACAGCGCTAGGTTCTGTCTGGATTCAATGCGTGGAGTGCAAAGACTGGGGCCATAAAGATTGCGAGGGGGGGCCACGGAGTGAATTTCAGGTGCTACTACTGCAAAAATTGAATGAATGAAATATTTTCACACTGTCTCATTTTGCCCCACGCAGCGTCTCGTATTGCCCCGCAGGTTGGGGCAAAATGGGACATCTGGTACACTTTTTATTTCTTTTTAAAATAAACATTTGAACAGTGGCAACGTAGTCATATTTATGTAGCACATACCTTGTACCCACAGGAAAGTTTTTGCATTGACGTTTAACGGTAACGAGTGAAATACAAAAAAAATATTCACTATTTTCACATTTTTGTCGCATTTTGCCCCACCTTACCCTAATATGGTGACGTTTTCACGTGACTTTTTTCATCACTCGTGTTGATACCGCTGCTAATGGTCAGTCTTCACGTTTAATGACGCTTCTGAGGCTTTCGCCAAACCAAGTCATCCAACCTATCAGCAAGAACAGTTCGGGGGGAGCTGCACCGACGACACAAACAGTGCTTACCGTCACGAAAAAATCGACCAAGCAACTATTGCTACACGCCGCATTGTACCCGAAGAATATATCCGTCCACAACGCCAGAGCCCGTGCCGAGTTTCTAAACACGATCACAAGGCTATAAAGCTACTAGTTGACAAAATGTTGCATGATGAAATCATACAGCCATCCGAAGTTTCGAGGGAATCGCCCATTGTATTGGTGAAGAAGAACGGATTTCTGCAATTCTGATCCTCATCACCGTCTGAACAAATTCACTAAGGACGTGTTGCCCTGCACCCCGTATAGACTATTTTCTTTAAGGCATCTGGGCGCCGCCATCTTGGGCTGTTAAGCCGATGCTTTCTCGTTTTTGTATATCGCGACGTAGATTAATAAGGCCATGAAACATCGCCCGCACCAACCCAACAGTTTTCATATGTTTGCGTCTACCCTAACACTCTTCGTTTAGTTGTTAAAGGGGCCCTCTAACGCTTCAAAACATCAGTGCTGACCGCATCAACCCGTAGTGGCGCTCGCCAGAACTATTGCGGGCAGAAATGACGACGGATGGCGCAGGCCTGTGATTAGATAAATGTAATGTTAGATGTAATCGCGGCAATGCATCAAAATAAGGAATATTATTGCGTTTCTTTTTTCTTTAGCGTACTTCTTCACTGAACGTGGAATAGACTAATGGCATCTTCGCCTGGCGGCACCGGTGGCGTTTTCTGAGCACTCGTGCGGCGCCGTACGTTCGCCTGGGCACCACGCGTGCGGTGCCGCACGTTCGGCTGGGCCGGCCACGACACGAGTGCACGCCACCGCGTCACCGTGGAGATTGACGGTGGAGCGTGGTGCAATCCCATCGTACAGTGCGCGTTGGCAGACGACGCAGCCGACGCAGCGACGTACCGTCAGTGCAGGCGTAATGTACAGCTGGCGCTGCCGGAGAACACGGTCAGACAGGAGGGAAAACGTGCGTAAGCAGTACATCGTCAGGCCGTGCTCGCACGCGGCAACTTTTACAGCCGTATTTCACTGGACAGTGGAGGCGACGCAAAAGTTACCGTAACCCTAGTCGAGTTGGTGCAAGACTGCTGCAGCACAACCGCCTGGAGAACAGACGCGCACCCACTGGACACGTAGCGTCTCGCAAGCGTCTCTGATTGTTTGGTTTTCCGTCGTTTCGCTCTGATTGCCAGTAATAACAGGACGCTGGAGATTGTCGTCTGCTGAACGGCGTCTCTCGCAGACGGCGCTGCTGTCGCGGATTCGAGTTTTGTGGTTCCCACGTTCGTCTGGCGCGTAGCGGGGCGCGAAACTCGGGCGGTGTTTGACGTAACATTCCCTTCCACCGCCATGGTGACAGTGCGGCTCAGCCGAAGATGCCATAAGCCCCGTATTCAGAAACGCTCCTTGACTTGAACTTGACTTGCCACCGCCTCAAGGCAGCGCTTTTAAAACGCGTTTGTGTCGCCTTGGCACCGCCTAAAGACAGCGCGTTCGAAACGCGTTTGTGCTGCATTGAAGGCGGTGGCAAATCAAGTTCAAGTCAAGGAACGTTTCTGAATACGGTTAACTTCAACTTGAAAACTGCAGCGCCGCGAAAGAATGCGCAGAACGCCATGGTACTGGAGGAAACGCGCCGGGAACGCTCCAGGCGCCGTTGTTTGAAGAAACAATGTAAAAGAGCGTTGACAGAGACGCCGTCGCAACAAGATAGATCACTAAAACTGCAAAACATTATAGAAGCGTTCGCGAGCTGCCTTGTTTCGCACGTGCGGCTCACTCTTCAAGCACCACATTTTTTTGTTACCTTCGCAACGGCGTCTCAATGCGTTGGGCACGGTTGGAAATAACGGGCGGTATGGCATGCAAGCTTCCGGTACGTAAAAGCTTTCAGTTTATTTCATTGGCGAGCCAGACGACGTCACAGGGCGAGGGAAACATGGTCCGGTGACCCCGCCAGAAATCGAGTTGAGGGCAGGCGTCCATTTTGTTGTATTTTGAATTTTCTAGGCTGAATAACTTGAGACTACGTGCGCCTATCACTGCCGTTTTTGCTGCACTAATCTCTTCAGCCTTCAGTATACACGACCCGCTAGTAAAACAATGAGGTCTTGAAAAGTGTTGGAGGGCCCCTTTAAAGATACAAAACACAAAGGTTAACAGCCCAATATGGCAGCACTGAGACCCATCCGTAAAATAGTCTATAGACGACACGTCCGACCTGTTCTGGAACTCAAAATATTTGTCGTCTATGGATTTGAAGGCGAACTATTTCAACTTGAAGTCGACGACAGGGATCAAAAGAAAACCATATATCCATCCCGCCAGACGGCATCTTTCGAGTTTTTAACACTGTATCTATTTAAGGTCGCGGTTAATCCTTGCGGAGTTAATCCTTGCTTGAATCCCGATTAGTTATGAAAACCAATGCGATCAGCTCTATAGGTGTGATGCCGCGTGAAGCCGTTATGCAGAGAAAACGGCCGTCATGGCTGGCTTGGACACACAGTCACAAAGCGCGAAACGCAAGGCGCACTGCGCCAGTCAAGCTGCGATTTTCGTTCTCGTTGCAGCGTTGATTACAGGCGCTGCATGGGCGCGGCCTTTACACATACCTAATGCGCCGATGTACCCTTGTACATCGGGGCATTAGATATGTGTCAAGGCTGCTAAGCTGTCTGGGCTTTACCAACAGCATAGCGAAAGCATCGCGGATTCCACGTCCCACATCTGAAAGCAGCTTTCCCTTTGAGTAATCTGGGACGGACCACAAGCGTCTGCAGCAATGGCGTTCAAATAACAACGCTATTGCGAGGACGGTGCTACGAAAACGGTTAGTCACGAGCCGTTACTACAGTGGTCGGGTAGCAATGCGGCCACCTGATTATACATAAGCGCGTTCTCCGCTAGTTCTCGCGTAGCAGACGTGCCCTACAAGCATGCAGATAAGCGCATTCAATGCGGACTACCCCCTTTCTTCTTTCGATAAGCAAAGGTCCCACGACAACCTTGTACACTGGTGCTCCAAAAGGCACGCAACCTTGACACTCGAATGGAAGGAACCACACGGCCGGCTCGCTATCTCTCAAAGCAGACCGCGTCGTGCGCGTTCGCGTACTGCGGCAATCAGCAGCAGTAGCGTCCCTCACCTCTACTGGCGTATGGCAGCGCAGCTCGCTGGAGGAAGTGTCACGGCGTCAGTGCGGACCGATTTGACTTGCGGTCTTCTTACTTGTAATCCATGTCGGAGCCAGGAAGCGCTGCAGCACCGATCCGATGGGTCAATCTTGCTGACAGGCGTGCTTGAGTTCCGCCGCCGGCACCGGGAGCCTCAGCTTCGTTCTTTGCCCGATTCTTCCGCACGCAGTGGCTCGAGCAGCTCGAGCGCACGCGACGCTCCTCAGTTTTCTTCTCCGACGCTTGGAATCCAGGTGGCGCCTCTGCAACTTTTCCTAGTGGCACTAGAGGTGTGCGCCGAGACGTCGGCGCGCCGCCGCCGACAGTTTTCGCTGCGCCGCCGCCGCCGACGCCAACTGATCGGCGCGCCGCCGCCGCCGCCGCCGCCGACGTGTTCCCTCGGCGCGATCGGCGCGCCATTTAAGTACGATAATTTTTTTTTTCAGTAAACCTACCTTTATTTGACGCCGTCCGCCATCAGTAAATACTCGGCCTTTTCTTAATTATGCCCACTTGGCAAACGCATCGCAATTGATTCGCCTGCTGCTTCAAGTTAAATAACTGGACCAGAAAATTTTTTTGGGTGCTCTTAATAATGTGGAAAGGTAGTGTTGGATTCAAAATAAATGTGAATTTTAAGCTACTTTCGAGCTCACCGTAGTTAAGCGAATCCAAGTCTGTGACAAGCGGCAACGGTGGTGTTTGGCGAGGACTGTTGACATACTCGGGCTGACGAGTCTGCTACCTAGCTCTCACACAATATATGTCTTATATATGAGGCGGGCTTTGAATAGTAATAAAATGTGTGGAGAGTTGGTGTTGGAATGACAATATACAGTGGCGTATCCAGGGGGTGGCACACCGGGCACGTGCCCCCCCCCCGAAATTTTTTTTCGCCATGACATACAGAGCGAAAAATGACCATTTCCATGAGGTGCCCTCCCCGAAATCAAGGAGGTGCCCCCCCCCCCGAAAAAAATTTCTGGCTACGCCCCTGACAATATATATGTCTGTGAAAGCGAGCCAAGTAACAACGGCAGTTCAAAGGGGAAGGGCGGGGGCTTGGAGTGGAGAGAGCAAGAGCTAGCTATTTGGGGTATATCTCTTTAGAAAGAATCAGTTTAAAAACTGGAACACATGGCCCTTAATGAATAAAGAAAAGGAAAAGGACAATAGATGAAATGCTTTATCAAACAGAAACGATCCCCAATCTATAGGTTGGCAGGTTCAGCAAGGTCGACAATTGGACGAGATGGTGATCACAATAAAGTTCGTGTGAAGTAACGCACAGAACATGAATGCGGACGTAACCCTAAAGTGTGGGTGTATAATGTCTTGTGTTTCCTCCACTTTGACCTGCACTCAATGCGTTACTCCACGCCAGACTATCAAACCGAGTAATGCGCCTTTCCTTCGCCTGTTCTACCTCGGACTCAATTCGACTAATTACCGTACACGCCGATTTGTCACAATCGTGTTTGAAACAGGACACCACTAACGTAGGTTGCTGGGCGAGTCGGTTCATAATATTCAGAAGAGGAAACCAGCGAAAGACACGAAGACAGTGAACAACCAGACAGTACAAGCGCCGGACTTCGAACTAAATGATTATTACAGAATTAAGCCCCCATACACATTTTAACCAGCAGCGCATGCATAAATATAGGCTATCTGGCCCGTTTCACAGTTGCACACTTAACACTACAAAGCCATGGTTAATGTCAAGGTGGTACAAACAGCACATTTCCATGAAACACCGAAATGACGACGCCACGTGGACCCGCTATGTATAGCACCGCGAATTCTTAATCTGTAAGGAAAACTGAGGGCTCACTCACACATGCCACTTTGCCCTGCCTTGTTTTATTTTGAGGGCATCAAAAGCTCCACGTTCAATCTTATTTTTTTTCCTTTGCCAATGACACTCACTGATGTGAAATCAGGGGCGCAGAGGTAATTAAGTTTCCACCAGTGCCCGTAGGGAGTAGATTGCAGTGTTCGCGCAGCCTGTCATTGAATCATCGGCCCGTCTGACCGCTGTATACACGGTCCCATGACAAGCGAATTTCGAAACTTACGTGTATCTGCGCTGCAAATGTTGCGGCTGCGCCCCTGATTTCAAATCAGTGAGTGTCACTGGCAAAGGAAGAAATAAGAGTAAACGTGAAACTTGTGAAGCCTTTGAAATATATATATATATATATATATTACGTAGATTCTGAAGAGTCTGGCTTCGGTTGCCGTAGAACAAAATAGGAAAAATATATATACGCTTCTAAAAAACTGTTTATTGGTGACGTTTCGATCGGAGACCGATCTTCATCATGAGATCGGAGACCGATCATCGGAGACGGGCACTGGTGGAAACTTAATTACCTCTGCGCCCCTGATTTCACATCAGTGAGTGTCATTGGCAAAGGAAAAAAAATAAGATTAAACGTGGAGCTTTTGATGCCCTCAAAATAAAACAAGGCAGGGCAAAGTGGCATGTGTGAGTGATCCCTCAGTTTTCCTTACAGATTAAGAATTCGCGGTGCTATACATAGCGGGTCCACGTGTCGTCGTCATTTCGGTGTTTCATGGAAATGTGCTGTTTGTACCACCTTGACATTAACCATGGCTTTGTAGTGTTAAGTGTGCAACTGTGAAACGGGCCAGATAGCCTATATTTATGCATGCGCTGCTGGTTAAAATGTGTATGGGGGGCTTAATTCTGTAATAATCATTTAGTTCGAAGTCCGGCGCTTGTACTGTCTGGTTGTTCTCCTTCACTGTCTTCGTGTCTTTCGCTGGTTTCCTCTTCTGAATATTATGAACCGACTCGCCCAGCAACCTACGTTAGTGGTGTCCTGTTTCAAACACGATTGTGACAAATCGGCGTGTACGCTAATTAGTCGAATTGAGTCCGAGGTAGAACAGGCGAAGGAAAGGCGCATTACTCGGTTTGATAGTCTGGCGTGGAGTATCGCATTGAGTGGTCTCCGATCGAAACGTCACCAATAAACAGTTTTTTAGAAGCGTATACATATTTTTCCTATTATATATATATATATATATATATATATATATATATATATATATATATATATATATATATATATATATATATATATATATATATATATATATATATATATATAAAGGCAAAGTGTCATGTGTGAGTGATCCCTCAGTTTTCCTCACAGATAAAGAATTTGCGGTTCTAGATAACGGTGCACGTGGCGTTAATACCTTGGTGTTTCGTGCAAATAGGCTGTTTGTGCCACCTTGACACGTTTCTTGGCTTTGTACTGTGAATTGTGCAACGTGACAAAGCTCTGATAGCCTATTTACGCATGCGCTGCTGGTTCCTGTGTGTGGGGTTTCTTTAATAAACATTTAGTTGTAAGTCCAACGCTTGTCCTGGTTGGTTCCTACGCTGTCTCGGTGTTTTTCGTTGGTTTCTTCTTAAGCAGATCGCTAAAGATAATCACAATTATCGTCATGCGGGCGTAACCACCCCCTCCCATCCTTCCTCGCGATATTTTCACGTCATGCACACACACGAAAGGTCTTCATCAACGCGCGACGTGAACGAAAGATGTGTTGCACCTATCGCCCACGAGACCGATCAACCTCCTTTCAGCATGTTGTACAGGATATTAAGGAAGATCATTTAAATTTCGAATAAGATAAGCGCCACACTTCACTTCAATGTACCTATAAGAAGCTGCAGTTAGGAGTGTTTTACCATAGATCACCTGCATACGATTGATCGAGTAATTGAGAAAACTGCCGAATAAAAAAAAAATCTATATGACATACATGCATTCGACTCTGTAGAGATATATCAGCGGTTCTAGAGGCGTTCCTCCGACACGAAGTACACGTGTGCGTCAGTGGCGGAGCCAGAAATTTTTTCGGGGGGGCGGGGGGGGGTTGAACCATACTGTATGTATGTTCGTGCGCGTGCATATATACGCAAGCAAAATTGAAAAATTCCGGGGGGGGGGGGGGGGGGTTGAACGCGTTAATTCAGCAGGAGAGGAAACATTTTTTTATAATCACGGTGCTGGTTGGAGTCACGGCGTCAGAGAAATCACCGTGGATAGGGCTTTTGTTGACGACGCCCATTGTTCAGGCTACAATGCACCACACTATGGGCAAAGCAAATGGTGGTGGTGGTTGTGGTTCGAAGAAGGAAAAGGCGCGTAATTTCTGCAGCCCGGTCGGGAGCACGGCGCAGCGCCTAAAAGCAAATGACACTGCTGGAACTTTAGGTGCGGGTAGAGTGCCTCAATTTCCTCCTCGCCCGATTTCCTCCTCGGGCGAGGAGGACATCGAGGCACTCTAGGTGCGGGCGTAGAACGGACGTCACTGCCTCGATTGGCAGTCATTTTTGGGGGGTCACGCATATTTACATCATGTGCAGGGACTGAATTAGGTGGCACCTGGGGAGACTTGGTGTTAAGGCTCCCCAGGTGCCTTTACAACAAGTTAAAAAAGAAACATGGTATGTCAGGTGCCCGTGAAAGTGAGGACACTAGGCGAGTGCAAGTTGCCACGTTTTGAGCAATGTCAGGCTGTCACGATTTTGTGCAAGCATTGAATACCAGAAATCAAGGAGCATTTGCAGTACTCGCCATGTCAATAGATTCCTCGAATGAATCACAAACGTCATGTATCGCATGCCGTTTCCTTGTGGTAGAGTGCATAGGACGGGGCGCTGAAAGAACATGAAACGTCCGCCGCATCAGGGGGAGGAGACATGCCTGCTCATTGCAGTGCGAGATTGGTCATCCGTTTTTAATTAAACAATGATATTAATTAATTACATTTTAATTTATGATATATCATTTAATGATACATTTTAATTATTTCAATAATTATCATAATTTAATTATATAATTAACGATACCCAACCACGAAATACGAGGGAACTGATTGAAGCATATCAAGCGAAAAAAAAAAAAAACATGGTCATGATCGTGTACCTTCCATATCGTTATAACGAAAAGAGGTTTAACCTACTTTAGAGAAATGTAATTAAGGTATACTGGCTCTTGCCTGTTTAGTGTGAACAAGTAACCCGTATGGGTACCGAAACGTCTGTTTTTTCACCTTGACTTGGTCAGTGACCGCATCTACATCCTCATCATGATACCTGACCAGACGAACTTTCGTCGAACTCTTGACTACATAGTGGCAGCTTGTGTGTTCGTGAAATTTTCTCGCGTTGCGTACGCATTCTTCAAGGCTGGGTTCAGTCGTTCTTTCAAACTATGTGCCAACAGCTTACCGCCATGAATCTTGTAAAACATATACAACCACGGTAAAAAAAAAAAAAAAAGCTGTGCTGCACATTTATGGAACAAATAAACACACACTCAACATTGCCACGTGCCGCGGTGGCACGGTCTCTGATGCTGACCCGATAGACGCGTGTTCGATCCCGGCCGCGGTGCTCGCATTTTGACTGACGCTAAATGATGTCTGCACGTCAAAGAGCCGTGCACGCAACTTCCGGAGTAGTCCACTGCGGCGTGTTTCATGTTCATATAGTGGTCACGGTACGTGAAACCTCAGAAATGATTAACACACTGTACATGAATTGAGGTAAGTGCCCTCTCACCCATTCTTTTTTTTATTTTCTATGTGCACGCCGAAAAACAAAATTTTTAAGAAACGTTTGCAAGTTCTCCGACTTCTAGTACATATCTATGCTGTTCTCTCAGCCCTTAGTGTTAAAAGCCCTGAATTTCAGCTAATTAAGCAAAGAAGATGTAAAATAGCTTTTTGAAACTTGTAGTTTCGGTTTCCACGCCGCCGGCGCCGACGAAAAGTGGCCGTGCGCCGCCGCCGATGATATACCCGGCGTGCGCCGACGACGCCGCCGCCGCCGACTCAGATCGACCCCCCACGCCGCCGCCGGTCGAAACCGCCACGGCGCACACCTCTAAGTGGCACCGACGCTACCGCCGCGCCGCTGTTGCTGCATGAGGTTGTGTGCGTTTCACCGCGTCGTGATTCTGGTGTGGCGCATTAATAGACAGTTTTCGTTGAGCGTCCGCTACAGCTATGCGGACGCAGCCTGCCATTGGGAATATTGCTTGCAGGCTGCGTCCGCAGAGCTGCTGCGGATGGCCAACTAAAAGTGTCCCCCCCCCCCCCCCGTATTCAGAAACGCTCCTTCACTTGAACTTGACTTGCCACCGCCTAAAGGCAGCGCGTTTGAAATGCGTTTCTGCTGCCTTGGCACTGCTGCCTTGGCAACGCGTTTGTGCTGCATTGAAGGCGGTGGCACGGCCGCTGGTGGTGGCAAGTCCAGTCAAGGAGCGTTTCTGAATACGGGGGGTTATACGCGTTTAATATAGAGAACGCGAAATGCAGTTCGCTTCGATTAGCTTCAAAAGCACCTTCACGGGAGGACACACGCGAGATGATAGACGTCACGCTCCCCTCGCACGAATTCCTTCGCAGGTGCGCGCTGACGTCACTCTCTCCCTCACCCGCAGCATGCTCGCGGCAGCGCCCGCAGCTGCCGGCTGCTCCGCCCGCTCGCAACACCTCTGACCCGCCTCCCGTGTCTTTGCGTTTCAAACAAACGTTTACTCGAGTAAACGCTACACCGAGTTTCGCTTCAAACCGTTCTTCCAGCACCTGCGTCGACGCCCGTTTCAACCGGGTCAACGCCGTGCGCACCGCTGCTGCTTCGCATCCCATCAGGGTCTCCTTCGAGGAGATGGTCCAATTTTCATTGCAGTTTCTTGGGGAACCATGCAAAAAATTGAAGGACACTGTAAATCCTAATGTGTGTTCGGCGAACGCCTGTGCCCTTTGAGACGGGGTCGAACAGAATGGAACGTGATGCACGCGTCTCCCTCCTTGCATGATTAGACACGCTGGGCACAGCGATGCTACGCAAGCAAAGCACGAGCGCTGTAGAGTCCGACGCGAGGCGCCACCGACGCTGCCGGCGTCCGTTAGCTCGCCCCTGCGGCCACCTGGTACCGTGCCAGGGCACAGACGGAAGGAGGGACGGACGGACGTGAGCAAGAGACATTAGACAGTTTTAGTTGGGCGTGCGCAGCAGCACTGCGGACGCGCGCTGTTAGCCATTCGCAATGGCACCCTACGTGCACAGAGCTGCTGCGGACGCCCAACTAAATCTGTCTATTAAAGGCTTTCGCCTTAATAAACATGCGTCGAAACACTATGCAAGACTGTGCTATGCTTTATCCTCTCTCCTCCGCTTTTTCTCCTCCTCACCGTCACTTCCCTTTCCCACTACTTGCTATATTGCACCACTATACATGAATAAGCTATGCTTTACCGTCTCCCCCTCACCCTCACTTCTATCTCCCATCCCCTTGCTATACCCTGCTACACAAGCCTATGGGATGGTATGCTGGAGTGATGTGAAGGTGAGGAAGAGGGTAAAATCTCTATCGTAGAAAAAAAAAAAAGAACACCCTATATGCTCTAAGTTAGCTCTGGCGATGCCCCTCGTTACTGGGCAGTGAACAAGCCAACCCTACCAACTGGTGCTCCGCCATCAGAAGCCCCAACAAGGGGGGATCAGCTTTGGGCCGTCCAGAGAGCCCACGATGCGGCGGCCAGGCTTATCCTGCCCGTCCCAACGTGCGAGAAGCCCACTGCGCGCTAGTCGAGTCTCTCAGGACTCTAAATAAAGTTCCATCATCCATCCATCCAACACCCTATATATCGGCCTTCATGGTGGCATGCAGAGTGCTTTTTTTTTTTTTTTTTTTTTTTTTGCACAATGCGGATTTTTAAATAACAATCGTGTGACAGTAAGGCTTCTACCAACTCGACTTCGAGGCGGAAATACTTTACCGCAGTTGAAATGACACTGTAGCAACTAATAAAAAATCGTTAATTAACTTTTTATTTATTGACTTCAGGGCAGCTGTTTATATTAGAAAGTTTTAGCGCATGATAATAAATGGCATACACATTTTTTAGATATCGCATACGTTGCACGTAATTCGAGATGTTCATCAAATTTCAAGGGCGATGTCGAAACTGTTCGCGCCTGGTGCGCACGAAGCGCGAAACCCCTGTTACGTCAGACCGGAAATACCCCAGATAAGGAAGTGACGAATTCGAACGAAGGCCCATGGCGGCCGTATCTTTTCGCGAAAAGCGGCAAGTCATCTGACTTGCGCCAGCGGATCGCCTTGCCTTTGCATGTAGTGTTTGGGTGCTCATATATTTCCTTCTAACTGTGCGCAAGAAAACCTCAATATCAACCTTTTCTTTGTCTATGAAACATAAAACTCGGGGGGCAGCCACTGTGGCGCTTCTTCTTGCAGACTGACGAAATGGTTTTTCGCGCCTGTTAATAGTTTACGAAAGACACAGATAAGCACCTCACATCGCACGCAAGCAACAAGCTGTCTACTCGTGTCTTTCAGAATGCTTGCCGATTCTCCAGAGCAGATTCTGCTTCAGCGCGCGCCTTGATTCGAATTTCGTCACTTCCTTGGCACGGGTAGTTCCGGTCTGACGTAGCAGGGTGGTCGCGTTTCCTGCGCGCCGAGCGCGATCAGTTTCGATATAACCCTTCAAATTCGATTATTAATACAGCGAATTACGTGCAACTTTCTCGATTTATAGGAAAAGGGTTTGACATGAGTTCGCACGCACTAGAGCTTTCTCAAATAAACCACTGCCATCAAGGCAGTAATTAAAAAAGGGTAATTAATTGAGTTCTTGGTAATTATTCGCGTCAATGTCACTTTAGTCGCGGCAAAGTATTTCCGCCTCGTCTTAGAGTTCGTGTGCGAAAGCGACAGGAGTCTGTCTGTCCCTAGGACGTTTATAAAAAAAAGTCTGTATTGTCTAAAAGAAAAAAAGCACCCCGTATATCGCCATCCATAGCGATATAGGTACTTCTAATAAACTGTCTGAGCACCGGATGCGCATATGATGATGATGATATGGGGTGTTCAGTGGCGCAAGGGCCGTTGTTGGCCAAAGAGCGCCAAGACGATAGTTAGAGTGGCCAATGGTGATGTATGTTGGCTGTATGAGGGCCTAAAATCTTGTGCACAAAAGGTGCTTAAAACATATAGAAATAGTAAAATCATGACGGTGAGGTGAAAGTTCAGTGATTGAAAACGGTGCCGTTGATGAGAATGTGTTATAGTCTGATACCATACGAGAGCACTACGGCCTCGCAGAACCCTTGCAAGCAAGGGTGCGCAGGATAGTGCATTCGGAAGATAGTTTCGCAGCAGCATCCTCTGTAAGAGGATGTGCTACGAATCCCCTGTGGAAATGACTTTTAATGTGGCAGCGTTTCAAAAAGTTCAAAATAGCTGGTTGATTAACCTGTGGTTCATGACCTAAAAACATTGCTGGATGAAGTGGGATATTCTGACGGTATGTTTCAAAAAAGTGCTTTTTCCGTTCCAGTTCTAACCGGATGCGTGTAGGTGTTGCACTTGTCTGGACGGGGAGGCAAAATAAGCAGACACGCTGTAGGGGGGAGAGGGGTGAGTCAAAGTGAAGCGAATATGAATCTGCCATTCTTGTGCACACAGTTTGGAAGATTATCTGTCTAAATTAAGGTCCTTTCCAACATTATACAAGATGCCATGAACAGCCGCAGATTAGGGCTGCTAAGGTATGCGCCCCCTCCGTCCTGCCCCCCAACGTAACTGCCGACTCTGTTGAACGCCGTTCATGACCGGCTGAAAATTCAAAATTATTTATAACTTTCATTCTTTTTGAGGTTCATCATTGAAACGTCACCTCTTTCGCTTGGGATTAAGGCCACGGGCATGCGATCCTTGCCTCTGCGAAAAAAAAAATCTTTACAGGCAAACGCATACAGTGCACGTGCAGAAACACTTCAGGGTCACTACCGCTCTTTAGGAAGGGAAATCGAAATAAACGCTTTCTTGCAACTTAGTGAACAGAAAGCAATAAATAGCCCTTCATATGACGTGCGCGATACTTGACAAAGGCCGTTATTCGTGAACCAACCTTTGCTTATCTTTTGTTTTTCTTATCGGTGCTGTGCCCTCACCGCTTATTAAAGGAGTACTGACACGAATTTTAAATATTTTCGGGTTGTTGCTCTAAATAAACTTTCTTTCCCATCTCCCGCTAAAGGGAACCATGTGTGGAGGCGAAGCAGCGGGGAGATGGTTAGCTTGAGCGGGAGAAACGTCGCCGCTCTCGTTTCGCGGCAGCGGACCCGGGCGCTCATCGCGGCACTGCACAGGAGAGAGAACAGGCGCGCGCTCCGTCATTTTCATACCGAGGAACTACCGTGGCGTCCCCAGCGGAGTATACAGCTGTCGCACCACCTGTCGTGCTCGCCGCTCCGTAGAGGATTCCTTCCGTATGAGAGGAGAGAGAGGGGGGGAGGGGACGCGCATGCGCTGTGGGGGGTGTGGGACGCGGAAGTCGCTCCGTAGAGTTGAGGATTCCAGAGGAGAGTAAAGGGGTTGAGCAATGCAGGAGAGGAGAGGGGGGAGAGGACGCGCATGCGCTGCGGGGATGTGAGACGCGGGCGCCGCTCCGTAGAGTAGAGGATTCCTAGAGTAGAGAAAGGGGGGTGAGCGTAGAAGAGGAGAGATAGGGGCAGGGGACGCGCATCCGCTGTCGGGTTGTGGGACGCGGGGGGGCCGCTCCGTAGAGTAGAGGATTCCTAGAGGAGAGAAAGAGGGTGAGCTTAGGACATGAGAGAGAGAGGGAGGGGGACGCGCATGCGCTGTGGGGGTGTAGGATGCGGGACGCGGGCGCCACTGCGTAGAGTATTCCTAGAGGAGAGAAAGGGGATGAGCATAGGAGAGAAGAGAGAGAGGGGGAGGGGGACGCGCATGCAAACACATGCAAACCCCAAACACATGCAAGCAAGATCAAAGAATGGAGTCAACCTGGGCGACACACACCACCTGCCTAGCCATTACAAGCAGCCTCTGTGCTCTCGGCCATGACTCTAGTGACTGCAGTGGTGGTTGACGGCCTTATTGTACTACAGTGTTCTGCTTGACATAGATGGCCACACCGCCCTCGGGACACTCTGCTTCCTCGGTGCACACGATGGGTACTAGAGGTGGTCTGGAACGCGCTTATTCATCATAGTCATCAGCGTCATCGTCATCGTTATCACGTGTAGTGGGTACATTCCACTCATTCGGTGGCTACGACGGACGGCGCCGGACTAGCCTATGCCCTAAGGAGCCTCGCCCCTCCCCTAAAACGCGGGTGTCGAGAACACTAAAAAGACTGTCGTGGTGCTTAGGAATGCATTGAATATATTTTTAATATCACTACCTTAAGACAGCAATTTCGCTTTCGGTATAGAAGAGGGTGGCTTCGCAGTGACGTACCAAGAGAGGTCTGACGTCATGGTAAGACTGCAACTCGTGAGATGCTAGCAACAGCTGCCTGTTAGCTGTCAGTCGCGCGTGGTTCACATAAACAACGATGAGTGAATTGTCGCCCAGGGACTCTGACAGTGATTTCTGCGATTTAGGCTGCATGCACGACGCAAATTTCGCAAATCCAGTGAACTGTGTTGACTTGTCGTGATAATATCCATTGCGGTGGGGCTGGCTTGCAGATGCTGGGCGACGAACTTTAAAATTAAGGTAAAATATTTTGTACGTGTTGTCTGGCTCCGGTGTGTGGAGAGCGATGACAGTGCACACCATGGAAACGAAAGATGTCCATTTTGGGGTGCCTCAAAATCGTGTAAGTACTCCTTTAAGGTTACCAATATGATAACGAAGCCAAAAGATAACTATATGGTTGGCATGGGAATACTGGCTGAATTTGTTAAAGGACCCCTGCGGGACTTAAGACAACACGACGTTCGAACGAGCGACCAAGAGCTGGCCAAGACGCACTGGGGCAGCCGTCAGATTAATAGCACCCATAGATATAGCACATCCAAGACGGGACAAGGCGAATGGCACATAAATACACATATACTGCGCTGTGTATGTGTGTTTATGTGTTATTCGCTTTGTCCCGTCTTGGATGCGCTATCCTTTTGGATCCTGTGAATAACTAACAAGCCAGCCGTGCAACAACAGGTTAGGGCTTTTGCTTTGAAACCGATAAGTAACACGATTAGAAGTGAAGAAGAAGAAAACCAGAGACACCGAAAAATAAACTTGCCAACTGCTCCCTGGCAAGTCCAGCAACGAAACTCCGTGTCCTCCCAAGAAAAGGAGCCAAGAAATAATCCGTGTAACTTCTTTTTCCTCACACCCTGTTTGACTCTCCTTTTTAAGCTTTCCAACAACACCCTCCCATCATAACAACCGGCTTCTTGGGCAGTCCGCGGTAGTGGGTAAGCGCCAAGGGTTAAGGAGTGCGCAAGCAAGCAAGCAAGCAAGCAAGCAAGCAAGCAAGCAAGCAAGAAGGAGCTTTTCCTTGGCCGCTATGAGGCCAGCAGAACGCGATGCTTCGCAGGAAACTGCCCGAACGGAATGGAGCAGCGCTTACTCTGGTGCCGGAGTCACGGCTGGCACCGCGAGTCTCGCAACCACCGATGCGTACGTGGCCACCGCCGCGCAAAGCCTTCACAGTGCTCAAAACTCTGCGCAGATGACTGCGGGCGGGCACTCGGGCCGACTGTGCGACTCTGCCTCCACCCAAGTGAACAGCAAAGGGAGGGACCACACCACCGGCCAAGCCGTAGCACCCTCGCCGTCCTCTACTGGCTACCACTCGCCGCTTTCTCGCCACCTGGCGACCCCCGCCGGGCCGCTCAACAAACCCGCACCTGGCACCGCCAAACCCGCCAAGAAGCTCGCCGGAAGTTTCGCCGACGTCGTCACGTTCAAGTGTGCTGTCCCGGTCACCACTGCTAGTCCTTTGCTTCGTGGTGGCCACAGTTATCGCGCTCTGGACCGTGTATCTAAGTTCGGGAATGATTACACGACAAGGCCGCAGGGTGGCCGAGCCGCCGTTCTGCTGTCCGGAAGAGGCCAGCCACCTGGCGAAGTACGTGCACGAGAGCACGCAGCCCTGCGCCGACTTCGCGAGTTACGTATGCGCGAAGGGCTTTCGAGGGGGGCACCGACGCAGACCGGCCGTTCAACGTGCACGAGGCCGTCGAGCGAGACTTTATCCTCGGCACTACTCTGCATAAAGACGAGTACGCCAGGTTCTTGAGCTCGATGTTCCGTTCTTGTCTCCTGACGCTGCGGTACCCGCGGTCACTCGCAGTGGAGCTTGCCGCGGGCCTCGCGGAAACCACTGGACTCAAGCCGGACATGACGGCGGGAGAGGTACTGAACTATTTCCTCCACGTGAGCCTTAAGTTCCACACGGAGTCGCTGCTCGTTGTTGAAAAACCTGGCAGAGATCTGCCGTCCTTGCGACTCATGCCGTACGACATACGGCTAAACAAAAGCCAGCTGGAGCTTTTCGGCATCGCACTTGACGCGGTCGTCGACAGGTTCAACGCCGAGTTTAACACTAGCGTCTCGAGTGCCGACGTCATCGCGTTGGACAGCAAGCTCCGCCTCGAATACTCTCCGGAATCGGCGTTCGAGAAGTTTCGTATCGACCAAATCGGGGAATTGATTCCATCCTACACAAGCCAACGATGGGTCAAGGACCTGGCAAGCTTCGGCTGGTCCGACGTGGCCAACGTTATAGAATTGTACGTTCGCGATCACGTTCAAGTTACTGCCATCTTCAACACCCTCCTGGACAAGGAGAACGGACCAGCGGTGTTTGGGTACCTGCTAGCTTACACGGTGGCCTGCGCTTACTCCGGATTCGACACCAGGTGGGAGTTACAGCTGCCTTCCTCCGTATCATCCGCCTGTCTGCGCAACAGCTTAGAGAAGTTCCACAACACGTGGCAGCTGACTTATGCCCGAATGTTTGCGAGCCCCGAAAGAACAGCTCTAGTGAACGCGACCTTCCGATTCGTCCTCGAAGCCGTCATCGCCGACGTGCAAAACAGCAGTCTGAGTGCTCTCGAAAAATTGCAAGCCGTAAACGTACTATCGGGCGTGACCATTGTGCCGCCGCCGAGGGAGGTAGTCATTCCCGGAGCTTCCAACGCACTGCTTCCGACGTCCGAAGATTTCGGACTTGCCTACTACTCCGGCCTGGAGCACGAGTTCTCGTTGACCAAGGGGCTGACCCTACTCGGAATGCCTCACGGAATAGATCAGCACCGCCCCGCGACAATGTTTGATCTCCGCGTTTTCCCGTCTGCCGTGTTCTACCCTTACATGGACTTTGACAATCCCACTTCCAGCGCGGCGGTCAGCAACATGCCCGTGATGGGCATGTCATTCGCGCAACTTCTCTGGGCGGCCGTGGTTAAATCGTTACGCGGAAGCAGCGGGAGCTCGAGAGCGTTCAGCGAACTTCACGAATGCGCTTCTTTCCGCAACGACGACAAAGGGGCCGAGGACAACAGTAACACCAGTGTTAGTACTGGCACTGACGACTCGGGCAGCGGTGGGCAACGCCCTTTCGACATCGTCCCTTTGCTGGCCTTGAAGTCTGTGCTGCGGACGATGGGCGTGTCGAAGGCAGGTTGGCACGAACGTCGCCTCTCCTGGAGTGACTGGAACCTGTCGCACGCGCAGTTCTTTTACGACCGCTACGTTTTCTTCACGTGTTTCTTTGGCGAGAAACGAGAGCCCCGGCTTATCATGGAGGACGTCAACGCAGTCCTTGCGTACGTCCGGGACTTCGCCAAGGCATTTGCGTGCTCCGGTAGCTCGGCGATGATGAAGAAACGACCTTGTTTTGTGTAATGCAATTCGTACTGGTCTTAATAAATGAAGCTGATTGTACCCGTACATTTGTTATGGAACGACCCGTAGGTCCCGCTTTCTAAAATGTTGATGAATGCATGGTAATGATCACTTACCGAGTGCGCCGAGTGCTCCAGAAGGTGCAGGGGCGTAGCCAGAAAATTTTTTCGGGGGGGGGGGGGGGCACCGCCTTGATTTCGGTGGGGGGCACCTCCTTGAAATGGCCATTTTTCGCTCTCCATGCCATGGCGAAAAAAAAAATTTCGGGGGGGGGGGGGGGAGGGCAGTTGCCCGATGTGCCACCCCCTGGCTACGCCACTGAGAAGGTGCCCGGTTAGTTATTGCGATCAAAGATGACGATAACTTTAAAGCGCAGCTCAGAGGGTATATATGGCTTTGGCGCAATAAACTTGCCAAACCAGTGTATACTCAATACAACGGCCTCATGCTTTGAGCATTTTAACGCGATAGCGTTAAAGAGCTCGTTTCGCAGAAATTCCGGCGTCGGCGTTGGCGTCGGTGTCGGCGTCGTTGGTTGTGAGCGAAAAATCATCATCTTGTCCGTGACCGAAAAATCATCTTGTCCGTGACCGAAAAATCGAGAAAGATGCAAATAAAATAAATAATAAAAATTTTCGGGTCCGAGTGAGGATCGAACCCGGGTCGTCTGCGTGGCAAGCAGGTGTTCTACCACACAGCCATGCCTCTGCTTGGATATTCTGTGAAAATAACTTCCTCTGCTTGGAAATGCAGTGAAAATAACTTGCATGCTTCGCAAACGCAAGCGTTCTTTATATAGGCGTCGCAATATAACATGTAATATCCCAGGAATATTGCGTGGTACAAGCGTAAATTGCCATCGGGCGTCAGAATATGTGACTATCATAACGATTCCATAGTTTAAAGCCAGCCACCCATTACAAACGGCACACACCTTACTGCGCGTATTCCATTAACACCACGTAGTGGGTGCATAGCAAGTTCGAAAACATTTCCCACATTTGCCGCGCATAATTTCTCCTGGTTTAAACCATACTACCCATTACATAGTATGCACTAAGTGATTGAAGTACGCAGTAGGGACGGGATATCGCTATCGCGTTCAACTCTTAAAGGCGAAGCTTAAGGGGTCCCCCAAATTTTTCGAGTGTTTATGAGATCGATCATAGAAACATTTAATACCGTGTATGTGTGTGTGTTTACAGGAGGTTTTCAGGAACCTAGATTGGGAAGAGTTAGGGATAAGAGTTAATTTAGAGTATCTTAGTAACCTGCAATTCGCTGATGACATTGCATTGATGAGTAACTCAGGGGAAAAATTACAACTCATGATTACTGAACTGGACACGGAAAGCAGAAAAGTAGGTCTGAAAATTAATATGCATAAAACTAAAGTAATGTGCGAGTAGGTCTGAAAATTAATATGCATAAAACTAAAGTAATGTGCAACAGTTTCGGCAGAGAACAGCGCTTTGCGTTAGTTGGTTGGTTGGTTGATCCTCGGCTACCTGGCGCAACCCACCGCGGGCGGTACGTTACTTTAGAGATAAAAATGTTTTACAATCCGAATATATTTAGGAATGGATGGTTTAAAAAGAAATTCACTGGTACAATCCAGATTTTGGCGAGACTCTGGAAATTGTAAAGGAATACGTCTACTCAGGACAGGTAGTAACCACGAAGCCGAACCATGAGAGTGAAATAACTGGAAGAATAAGGATGGGGTGGAGCACATTCGGCAAGCATTCTCAAGGTAGTCTACCCCTATCCCTCAAGAGGAAGGTATATAACAGCTGCATCTTACCGGTACTTACCTACGGAGCGGAAACCTGGAAGCTTACAAAGAGGGTTCAACTTAAATTGAGGACGACGCAACGAGCGATGGAAAGGAAAATTATAGGTGTAACCTTAAGAGACAGGAAGAGAGCAGAGTGGGTCAGGGAACAAACGGGGGTTAAGGATATCCTAGTTGAAATCAAGAAGAAGAAATGGACATGCACGTAGCGCGTAGGCAGGATGACCGGTGGTCATTGAGGGTAACTGACTGGATTCCAAGAGAAGGCAAAAGCGTGAGGGGGAGACAGAAAATTAAGTGGGGAGATGAGATTAAGAAGTTTGCAGGTATAACGTGGCAGGAGAAAGCACGGGACCGGGTTGAGGCGCGGAACATGGAAGAGGCTTTTGCCATGCAGTGGGCGTATAGTCAGGCTGCTGCTGCTGATGATGATGATGTGTGTGTGTGTCGTGTAAACTCGCTTATATGCTATGTTCCCTAATAAGTGGGATGCATTTATGTATGGAGCAAGAGAGCATCGACGGTATCGAGAAAGATCGTAGTGGCAAAGACGGCATTTCTGTGCCATACACAACTTGTAGTTTTGTTTTAAAATCAAACGCCTTTTAAGGCCATGCCTATATTTGCAAGTGCCTGTGCCCTCTTAATAGAGGAGGGCCGCTTAAGAATTGTCATCAGAAAAGGGCGGCGCGTTGCCTTTGCCAAAGACCAATTTTATATCGCCGGTGGTGCCGATGGTACGGCGGCTGGCACCGCCTTGACCAGTCGGCGTGACAATTCTCCGATCAGCTGGCTGAAAATGAGAGAGTCCACGTTCTGCCCAACCAGGCTCAGGAAGAAGACGTCGCCAGCCGAAAGCGTGGACACGACGGCCGCGATGCACTTGCTGTCCGGATACCGCCAGGCGAGCAGGCGACGTCGCAGGGGCGCGCTGAGTAGAAGCAGGAACCGGTAGACCACCGTCAGAGAGCCGGCGCACAGGAGAAACCCGTACCAGAACCAGAGGAATGCGAACAGCTTCTCGTTGACGATGTTGAGCGGGAGAACGCAGATGGCTTCTCGATTCTCAATCGTTCCCGACTGGCCGTACTTAAGGAAGGTGCACATGGCGATCCGCGGGAAGGCTATGACGGCGGGACTCACGAACTCGCGTCCTTCGCCGCGGTGCCAGCGGACCAGGTCCCAGCCGTAGGTGAGGAATCCTCCACCTAGAACGTAGTCGGTGAGGAACGTCTGGGCCACGACGTTCAAGAGGCTGAGCAACTCGCAGAGGAAGTACTTGACCAGGTAGCAGCGGTTGCGATTCATGTTGACGACCAGGAAGTCGACCATCTGCGATCTCAGCTCGGCCCTGTCCTGCGTCACCGCGGAGCGAATGTCGAGCGCCGCCACTATGGCGGGAACCTTGCCGCCTTCCCAGGCCTTCCAGAGCCAGCTCGGTGCGTAGAAGCACAGCGCCTGCGCGAACATGAGGAAGCAGGTCCACTGGTAGTAGGTGTGGTACTTGCGCTCGCCTCGACCGTGGCCCACGCCCGGGTACACGATGGTGCCGTTGTACGAGGCGTTGAACAGTTCGCACAGGCTGTAGGTGGACTCGACCCAGCAGAAGGAGTCCACGACACCCTTGGGCAGCGTCGGGCAGTGGCAGTCGATCGGAGTGCCTACGTACTCCTTGGCGGTGAGCAGGATGCTGAAGGACATGAGAAGCCCCACCGTGGCTCCGGTGTGCAGGCGGAACACATTGCCGTCGATGTGCACCTTGCGCAGCTTGAAGAGCTTGCTCAAGCTTCCCAAAAGGTGAAACATGGTGCTGGCTTTTCTCGTGGGTATGTGACGACGGGGTTCACGCGAGCTACGACGTCTTGTGAGCTGTTTGGCGGGACGATTTTTGCCGAGATGACGGGCGGACTATGCGTTTTCCAAACGCAGTGTCACGAATCCCCGCGCGAGCCAGTGGGTGTGGTTGCACGGCGCGTGGTGGTTGCTCGCTCCTGGTAGCATGGCACAAACCCACTGCAGGGCGCTCATCAGCAAACCAGCAGTTTGTTTGTTTGTTTGTTTGTCGCCTACGAAAAGATGGCTCGTACCCACAAGGGGGGATTGGCTCACCATCTATTATAAAGGGGAAAAATAAAGGCTGTGCAACGTAAAAGAAAAAACGAAGAGGATAAAATGCAAGGTAAATGAAAAGTCAGATAGGTAAAAGGATTATAAAAAAATCCATAGATAAAGATAGGAAAAAAAGAAGAAAAATTTTTTTCCATCGGTCGGCAACACTAGCAGCGTTAACCTTCCGGTTGCTTGTATGAATGTATGTAGCGCATTAAGTACAGCACTGCGGCTTGCACCAAACTGGCCGGCTGCAAACGATAACTGGTTGGAGGTAGTACGTGTTAACCCCAGTTTACCAGTCGGGATTTCCAGAAATATTCGGTGGAGTGAGGCGAAACGGCGGCATGAGAGTAGAAAGTGATCTATTGTTTCTGGTTTATTGCAAATTGCACAGAGGTTAGTTAATGAGAAGCCAGATTTGTGAAGGTAATAATTTAGCCGGGGTAACTCTACAGCGAAAGCTAGTGAGGGTCACCTCGCATTGACGTGAAAGGCATTTTGTGGTGTTCCATGAGAACTGCAAGTGCTGGAACTCATCAGATTGTATGAGAGCTGTTTAACTGTTTTTTTAAAAAAATAACAGGCGTTTGAATCTTTCTCCTGTAATGAAAGAAAAATGTGGAACTATATGTAGAACCGGTCCATTTAAAAACGCCGTAGCGAGCGAGTCAGCTGCTTCATTTAGCATGCCCGGGGACCAACAAGAACCGAACTTCTGATAGGCTACGTGGTACAAGAGTAAAAAATATCCCGAGAAGATGCGATTGCTTGGCAGACGTTAAATGCGCACAAACGAATAACGCATCACTGATAATAATAACTTTTGATTGCTGAGAATTTAGTTTTCTAACAGCCAAAGTGATGGCCAGAAATTCTGCCAGAAATATTGGGGTGAAATCAGGCGGTTGCAGCGCAAAAGACCAATTAAGCTGATGGGAAAAGATGCCCACTCCGGCCCTTTCTGAAGATTTTTCGTTGCGTCCGTAGAAATAACCAAGTGAGCAGGAAACTGACCGAGATGATCCTGAAGAAGGCCTGTGGACACGCTATGCTCGGAACTGCGCGTCCGTGTCGCGTGAGAAGTCACGTCGAACTGCAATGTAATATTGCGTGGAAAGAGCGTATGTCACACCCGGTGGCATATGTGTATTTCGTAACGAGTGTGTGGTTTGAAGATGACCACCCATTAAGAAGGGCTCAGCCAGAAATAATGATAATAATAATAATAATAATAATAATAATAATAATAATAATAATAATAATAATAATAATAATAATAATTATAATAATAATAATAATAATAATAATAATAATAATAATAATAATAATAATAATAATAATAATAATAATGCCCGCATCTAAATTCATTATAGGTGCTATATTAATCAGAAAAATGATGCGAGAAGAATGTTCTGTACCATCCGTAACGGCCACATTATAATTTCAGTACCTGGAAGAGTAAAATGTGTCACACTATAGCAATTGACCACAAATCATTATCTCATTTTTCTAAGATACTCCATTTCACGCAAAATTAAATCAAGAGCCGTCTTACGAATCCTCAGATTAGAGTTAAATGCACTAAATGTACTTTCTTTGGGCGCTTTGTTCCTTAGATACAGTGATGGGAAGGTTGGTCGATGCCTTGCTGGAGTTTAATTAACGGTTCAAAGGGATTCAGGCTATAGAATCGATCTTCACTCCTGAATTCCTGGTTTTCCAAATTGCTTTCTCTGCAGGTTCAAATTATCCACCTCATTTTTTACATCCCTCTTTTCTGTTTATCAATTCTTATTATTTAAAGCTTTTCATCACTTTTTATCATTTTAAGAGACATAATCTAGCATAAATTAAGACTTATTTTTTTTTGAAAATTGCACGGTTCTTGGCCAATCCCCGACTGCGGGTGTGTGCCACGGATACAAGGCTTTACTCTACGCCAGCCTACTTGTCAGAAGTATGAGCTGCAGCATAACGTGAAGCACAACACTACACCGAGTGGAGAGAGCGACAAAAAAATAAAAATACAGACTACAGGTTGCAGTAAGCGATGACAATACAGGGTGGCAGCTTAGATCACAAATTACTCCTAGAAATAATTTAAGTTGAATTACAGATTACAGCTGGCCGAAAGAAATTACTGCTACGTTTCATCATTGAAGCACTAACTCAAGTACTCTTTATTTACACCACGTATACAGTGAAACCACATAATTCCCGGGGTTTAACGTCCCAAAACCACGATATGATTATGAGAGACGCCGTAGTGGAGGGCTCCGGAAATTTAGACCACCTGAGGTTCTGTAACGTGCACCTAAATCTAAGTATACGGGCCTCAAGCATTTTCACCTCCATCGAAAATGCGGCCGCCGCGGCCAGGATTCGATTCCCGCGACTTTCGGGTCAGCAGTCGAGCACCATAACCAATAGACCACCGTGGCGGGTCCAGTGAAATCGCAGATATCGTTGTTGCATCCAAGCATGCCTACAATACTGAAAAGTCGCCCCACTGGCGCAGACGAGGACATGGCTGTGTGGAACATTACGTACAGTTTCTTCATTTCCGGGTATGCTGAATTTCTTGTCGCTGTTCCGATGACACGTTCCTCTAACCTGCCGCGATGCTTGCTTAACCTTGCTTGACAAATGATAGCTGAGCGGCGGGGGGCGCCTGGGACCAAAGAGCCTCGTTTTCAAGGGGGACGTCGTTGAGCGTTTCAAGCCTCTCCATCCCGTTGCTGAGCTGTCCGGCAATCAGCAAAGCGTCTAACCGTCGTCGACCCCTCCTGTTGGAGTCTCTAGGGCCGTGGCCTTCAAGCAATATTATTCAAGACTTCGAGTTCGGATGCTACGGGGCTTGTTCTGTGTGCCTGCCTCGTTCCCAAGCTTGAGCCTTGAGAAGTGGCGCTCCGATTGACTCGTCTTCATTTTTCTTTCCTTTTTGGGCCGAGCGATGGGAGACCTTGTTATCCAGCCCCGCACTACCGACTTAGTTCGCACTGACGGACAGGGGCCGGTAGCTGCTGGGAACATATGGGTCCAGTAACTAGGGGACCACCCCGTCTGGTGCTTGCGTGCACCACCAATATAGTTTGGGCTCAATAAAAGTTGATTCATCATCCTTTTTGGGTCTATATTTTATGCATTGAGGGAAGCGGGCACGTCGTATGTTGACTAAACGTAATCGGCAAAGTAATGAGCAGTTTTCGTGAAGTTACTCGTTACTTACATTACATTACTCATTACAGCACATTAATTTAATCACTGCAAATTCCTTACTTACTAAGTATGCAGGGCGGTCCGTCGTGGTGGTGCAGTGGTTACGGTGCCCGGCTGCCGACTCGCAAGACACTGGTTCGATACCAGCCGCGGCGGTCACATTTCGATGGGGGGCGACATGCTAAAGCAGTGTTTCTCAAATGGGGTCCCTTCGAACTTTTGGTATGCCTCACCACCTTGACCTGAAGTGAGGGCCGGGCAGGCAGATGGGGTCGAGTGTCATTTAGTGCTGTGTATATGCCATGGTAAAAAAAATTTCGGGGGGAGGGGGGCACGTACCCGGTGCGCCCCCCCCCCCCCCCTGGCTACGCCAGTGGCCTCACCGCGTAACACAATTGCACTGCGGCGGAGCTAACTTATATGCCCCCTTCTCAATGAAACGGCTGTAAAGCTTTTGTTGCAGTTTTCTATGACATATGCACGCGAGCTTGCATATTTGAAGAGCAAACATAGCCTAGAAACAGGCTGAATGTTGCTGCAGACCGCACGACTTATTGACAAGCTGTTGAGATCGAATAGGTCTAACCCTTTAGTTTGGCCAGGGAGAAATAAAAGGCACCTATTTCACGCTGCATGTTGTGTTAATTTATGCCCCCCCCCCCCCCCTTTTTTTTTTTTCTTGCTGCAAGGGGTCTCTCACCACTTCCACCGGTCCACAAGGGGTCACCGAAACATATATGGCTGAACTACAGTGCTAGAGGTTTATGCACCATGTGATGCCAGTGCCCATTTAGAACCCCTGGTGGTCGAAATTATCCGGATCCCTCCACTACGGCGTGTCTGATAAGCATGCCATGGTTTTGGCACCTGAAGCCCCACAAGTTAATTACCGGTTGGGGACGTGCAATCTAGAGCACATGCTCTGGCCGTGCTCCTCGTTACGTTGGGGATAAGGACCTCAGAGAACGAAAATAGAGCTGGGCCCACAAGAGCTCGGAGTATCAACATCAACTTTGGGCTGTCCAGAGAGCCTGCGATGCGGTGCTTATAGCTATAGCTCTAACTGTCCCCACGTGGGAGCGCCTCGCGGTGTCGCCGCAAGGGGTGGCACTTCTCAGGATCCTTTAAATAAAGTTCTTCGTACCGTACCGTACTGGTTGACCGGCCCGTGCGCTCGTAAATGCAATTCATGGTGTACAAGTTAAAACGTTAAAGAACACATACTACTAAACGTGAACAATCACTGAAGAGATGTGAATTATGTACAGACAACAATGTTACCCGGTCAAAACAGCGCATGTTTTGGACATATATATACTGCCGTTAATCTATAAGAGTCCGTCTGAATTCCAGCGCGCAGTAATCGAGTAATCGACCAAAAGAACGCTGCGCCGGGCGAATAAGTACAACTCATTTTCTGTCACACGACACATATCAGGTACGACGCGTCCAACCACCACGGGAGGAGCCTGACAACAAAACTCAGTGCGCGTGGTGACAGATCATAAAAGCATAACAATCGCATTAACTTCGAACGTTTACGCTTTACAGGTAACGCTAATGAGTGCGTGACGTCACAATATTGGCGCCTTGACGTTCGGTGGCGTTTTGTAGCGCGAAGATGGCGTGCTCTCTGGCCGGTGGGTCTCCTTGGAAGAGGATGAGGCCGATGGTGTTCATCGATATGAATATGACAATAACGGCGGTGCACTTGAGGAACACGCCGTAGGCAACCTTCGCGGTCGAGAGAGAGAGAGAAAAGCGCGGCTATTAATGAGCGAAGCCCGCAGTGCGCTAATCGCGTTATGGCGATCGTTGGACAGCAAAATATCTCAACTATTGACACCCAACAAGGCTTATTTCGAAACCTGCCCGTGTGACCTTGCACACGCCAAGAAAGCAAGGTGAATTAGCATTTAAAGAAAAAGAAAGGAAAATGAAGAAGGCGAGGAAGAAAGACAGGACACGCGCTATTTTTAATAACAATATGCCCCCCCCCCCCCCCCCCCCTATTTTTTAAACAACGGGCAGAGATGATGCCATAGCCACCGTCATAGGCGTGCGCACGAGGGGAGCAGGGAGGGGGGCAGCCCCCCCCCCTCCCCCCCTAGTCTCCTAAGAGCGGGGGGGCGCAAAGTCAGCCCCATACATTGACATAATAGGGAGGGGGGGGCGCTGCGACGAACCTTCGCCCCCCCTTGAAGAGGAACTCTGCGCACGCCTATGGCCACCGTTAGTTTCTCAGTGGCCATGAAAGGGACCATGTCGTCGTGGTTTAGGTTGCTTTAATTGTTACGGGGTGCTGAACTTCGACTGCAGCGTGCATGATGCAAATAAAAGATCATGCACTCGATTCAGTTAAGTGACGGAGAAAGCTATGGGAAGTCGGTGAAGACGTGTTGTTGGATGAGTTGGTTCATAATGCTGAAAGAACATAAGCGAAAAATTCAGACAAAGTCCGTGTCGGCTTCTCGTCCTAGGCTTGTTGCGGAATTTTATTATTCGTCACTACTAAGGAGAGGGTAGGTAGGTGCTATATAGGCGGTGCAGGTTCATGATTATTCTTGTATGTCAGTAGCGTAGCCAGAAATTTTTTTCGGGGGGGGGGGGGGGGTGCAACCATACTTTATGTATGTTTGTGCGTGCGTCTGTATGTGTGCGTGCATATATACGCAAGCAAAACTGAAAAATTTCGGGGGGGTTTGAACCCCCCCCCCAACCCCCCCCCCCCCTTGGCTACGCCACTGTTGTATGTCTTGTCTTCCCTGTCGAGTGTGTTTGTGCGACACAAAAGAAGATCACAAAAGAAAGTCTAGAGGTACGTTTTTCGTTTGCTACAGCTACCTAAGGCGAACAATAAATAATCCAAAAAATAAACGAGCGGCATGACAGTCAACGAAAAGTCATTTAAAGATTTTTTTACCGTTGAACACTCCTTAGACGATGCTTCGCAACTTTATGCCCGCGCATATACAATCTCTGGTAGGGTCTGGTGAGGGGATTCTGTCGTATCTGTAGGTCACCGACATATTGACCACTGTTACGTCACTACATCGCCTGCCCACTGCCACTCACTAAAAAGAGAACCTGCTTGTGTGTTTGCGTCGAGTGACCGTGGTCTAAACAACCTACTGCGTCTTGTTTCGGACCAAAACTGCAAGATCGACTTTTCGTAAGAAGCTCAGTGTTACTTTCCGGCGGATGGATTTCCAGAGTCCTCCACTACGGCGTCCCTCACAATCATGTCCTGCTTTTGGGACGTTACAGCCTGACAATCGTTATATTACTTTCTGGTGGATGACCGCTTACTTCCTTTATAGTAACTTCTTCCACTTAGCAAATTCCTGATGAATTCAGTGTCTTGTCCTGCGACCTGCTAGAACGGGCTTCGAGCGTTGTAACACACTATAGGGCATTAATCTCGGGAGGCCATGTCTATCCAGTTCTGTTTCCTTCCAACTGCGCGTTATTTCTGTCCCTTCCAGTATCATCTCCAGGCTTTCCGAGAATGTAGGAATACACAGGATCGGTGCTAACTTTTCATTCCAACCGGAATTTTTCCTTACGCGCGAAAATTTCTTTTGCCGTCTTGAAAAAACTGCCTAAATTGCGCTCACTCACATAAGTGAATAGCTTTCCCTTCGCACTCTGCACCACGCATATCGGTAAAAATACACGAATAGTCAGCAGTTTTTAGGTCTGACGCCATCCGGTCGGCGGAGTTGTTGTCAGCGCAACTATACATGTCAGAAAACCGTTGCACTCACCATATGCGAGCTCTTGGTTTGATGATGATATTCGCGCATGATGAGCAGAGGCAGTGACACGGGCAGTATCACGTTGATGGAGGCCGCCAGGCTCACCGGTATCACGTAAAAGGACACGGGCGTCTCCGTCACCACCGCCTGCGAGTTGTCATGGCCACAGATGCACCTTTTGAGACCAAACCCGAGTCTGTCTGCGTGTGTCGATAGAGACCTCCTATTTTCGTTCTGCGAAAATCACACTGCGTAATATAGACTTCTGTACATCGGTACAGTCGCGTATCACCTGACATTTTGGAATGTGGCAGCTCCATAGATCCCGAAAATTACCAAAAATGTCTTCGCGTATCGAGAAGCGCTACTTGCATATAGCAACCAGTTATACCAGAGAAGGTGAATCTGTGCAATGATATGTGAGCCGGAAATTCTTGAAACGATTTATTTGTTAGATCTGCGCGCCCATCAATGATGTACAAAACGTTCCGCCTACGACGAGAACCCGGCATCCCGCGAATGTTAAGAGGTTACAGACAACCGAAAGCATTCTATCTACGAAGCCGAGATCGCTGTCATCTACAGCCTAATAGTATAATTACATAGCGGGCATCGTGCTCGTAGGTCCACAGAATAATTATGTACTAAAATGCGGAACCGCTTAAGGGGTGCAAATAACCAATCAAGTGCACGTCATGCCAATTGCTTTTAAGTAAGTGTGAGCGAATAGTGAATTTTAGAACTGAATCGAATACGAATCAAATAGCGACGACATCGAATCGAATACGAACATAAATCGAACACTATTCGAATAGTTTTCGAAACCACCCAATAGTTTCACAACATTCTATTTAGAAGAAATATTCACGACCTTTAACAAAGGAGCATTAACATTACTTTCATCTGATAGAAAAAAAAGTTACACTTGTGCAAACTGAGGCAAGCTCGTATACAGCAGCAACTGGAGCGTTAGAAATGTTTTGTAACTGCAAGTTGAAATACAAGATGGATTACGGTATTCAAAGTGGCACTTTATCAACAGCTTTTAAATAATACTGATATGCAAATATTAAACACTATTCATGAGTCAATTTGATAATGAATGCCATGATGAGGATAATGGATGGATGGATGGCTCTATCGCTTCGGTGACACTAGAGTTTTAAGCAAGAACGGCTTCATCCTATAATTAATATAGCGTAAATAGCTGTGTAAAACCTTGTGCTGCATGCATCTTGGTAATTCGATGTATAAAACAAGAAGCGTTGCTTCTCTCTTTTCCTAGATATCGTTCCTTTGAGGTTTTTTCATGGGTGCTCGAAAATTCGAATTGAAATTATTCGAAAATTATTCGAAAAATATTCGGCATTTGGAATATGCGCTATTCGATTCGAGTACCGAATCGAATAGAACGCTATTCGATTCGTCATTCGAAATTTTCGAATATTCGCACATCCCTACTTTTAAGACATATTGCGAACGGTTGGAGTAGGATAGCAGTTCAGGGGAATATGGAAGCTTGAAGATACGAAATATCCGTTGAAAATGGAGCGTCGCTTGAGCCAACGTTTCGACAAGCAGAATTGTCTTTGTCAAGGCAGCAACCTTGACATTCCTTTCCAAACCTGACTTGACAAACCTTGACCACCTTGCTACCTTGACGAAGACAAGTCTGCTTGTCAAAACGTTGTCTTCAGCGACAACTCCCTCTTCCAAAGACTTTTCATGAATGGTTGGGGTAGGAATTCTTTCGACCAGCCGTCGGATGCAATTGGCTGGTTTTGACGCGTACAGCTTTTGTTTTCTGCTTGATGGCGCGTCAAGGTCCTGCTTGCTTTTTGAGAGTGGAAGGCCTTGCGTGATGGTGCAGCCACTCACCACTCTAACCACGGTGGCCGCCATGGATCTGGCGAGCGACTCGCCCACAATCAGTTCGGAGAGCAGGGCAGCCAGACTGACCAGAATGAACTGGCTGGCCTTGGTGGACCGCTGCGTCCAGAAATGGTCGTCCAGCTTGGACAGACCCACCTCCACGAGTCGGTACTCCTGCGGCACAAAAAAAAAATGATGCAGCTAGAGAAAGACAGAAAAAAAAAGTGCGTCCTTGTAGAAGAAGAAAGAATCATTAAAATCCCTATTATCATCATCGCATCACTGCCGCCACCACCATACCACAACCACGTTTCCTGCTACTGTGAGGAAGAAGATCGGCTCATACAGAAGCGCATCTCCATCAGCTGGCTCGCACATAAAGTTCGCTCTCTGGCTACGCCCTGCCTGCTGTTGCTACAATCGTCGCGGTCGCTGCATATATTAATAAACCCCCGTAACAATTGGTGGAGGTGCGGGGTGAACAAAATCTGGAACTTAGCAACCGCAAACTCAAGCCCACCTCTGCAATGCCTAAGAGGTACCAACCCAACCACAACAACCCGCTGTCCCGGTGACTACAGTGGTCTGCCCTGGCCCATTGCCTCAACGCGACCCACCAATCTTCAGCGGTACAGAAGAGCAAGATGTGGAAAACTGGCTCGCTGAATACGATACGGTGAACACGATAGGAATCTATGATACGGTGTATAGTGTACTCGCATTTGGCCGCCAGCAGGCTATCACAGCTCGTGGGATGGTGCTCTTGCTCAATCGGACCAAAGCGTGCATAGAAGGAATAACAAGCTTCGTATAGACTAGAACCAGGCGCGTAGTCAGTGGGCGGAGGGGGGTGCTTAACCACTTTATGCATGTTTATTCCTGCGTTTGTATGTGTGCATATATATATATATATATATATATATATATATACACACACGCGAAACTGAAAAATATCGGCGGGAGTGAGGTTTGCAACAGCCCCCCCACCCACTGGCGACGACAATGGCTGCTTTCGTCCTTTGTTGGGGGCAGATATCTTTGGCAAACGCTTTGAGTCAGATGGAATAAACAATCACGACAGCGTCCGGCCTGTCCTTATGGCAAGCTTGTCACCAGTGTTAGCTCGCCATCGGCTGAGACGCAATCAAACCCGCATCTTTTGTGCTGGAAGCACCGAGAGGTGACAACCGGAGTCAAGATTATACCGTATACGCTTGCCCTAAGCGTGTGGTTCATCGGAGAGTGATTCTGGCCCGTACCTCGACGGTCTTGGTGAGCGCCATGATAGAGCCCAGCATCAGGATAATGTTCCAGGGCATGCGCGAGCACAGTCTGCGCCAGCACAGCAAGCGTAACGACCAGCATCGGCGCCACGTCGAGCCGGGAGCCGTGCTGAGCACCAGCAGGGTGTGAGACCCAGGAACGGCCCTTCACCGTATCTGCGAGCGCGGGAGAGTGCGTGGTGTGCCCTGTTACAAAAGCTACCCTATGCAGCGCATAATGGGGCGGCAGGAAGTTAAGGGGGCAGATGACAATATGCAGTAATAACGTGGCCGCAGCTAGCACAGGACAGAGTTGATTGGCGAAACATGGGACAAGCCTTCACCTTGCCGTTGGCGTAGTCAAGCTGATGATTATGATGTTTACAATGCAGCCTATTGCAGGCTGACACTAAGTTCTATACTGTTTTAAACTACGCAGAAGCGTCGCAGGTGCGTCTGTGCAAAGAAAGAATACATCGAAATACATCGTAATGCGCCAGCCCACAAAAACTTGAAATTTAAGACCATCACTGACATGACTTATAGCATTTATTATTATTGTGGTTGTTTTACTCTTGCTGCTTCGTCAGTTTTGAGTACTCTTGATTGGAACATTGGTGCTCAGTTTGGAAAATTTTGATAGTTTTAAGCGACGCGTTCCGCGATAACTTCTTGCCTATCTGAGCTTGTGCGGAGAAACCAGACGCTCAGATGCGATAGACTTCATCGCCTAACGAAAGTTGGTCACGCAGGAAAACAGGAAACTGTCAGGATTAGCGTCTTTCTTTTTATTGCAAGAGTTGACACGTTGCCACAAAAGCTGGCACATTTGTATAATAGAAAACCTATCCACCCCGCATGGCGGATCTGTGGATGGCGGATCTGTGGGATGCATGCTCTCTTGAAGCGCTGATTTTCGTATTTCCTGCCGTCCTCGCTGTCACGCTCTTCGGTAACTTCCGGGTTCTAGTGGCTCGAGCACCGAGTGACACTTTTTTTTTCTCTTACAAGAACTTCCGATCGAACACCTACTTCCGGTTTGAAGAACATTGAGAAAAATCTTCTAAACCATAACAATGTTAGGAAACCGATGGTTCTGGTTCAAGTTAAGAGTTATGTTAGATACATACGATATCGGAGGGTAAGCTTACTTAAAGGAGTACTGACACGATTTTGGAACATCGCAAAAGGGACATATTTCGTTTCCTTGGTATGCAGTGTCAAAGCTCTCCACACACCGGAGTCAGACAACACGTATAAAATATTTTATTTTAATTTTAAAGTTTTCATCACTGAGCATTTGCCAAGCCAGCTCCACTGCCATGGACATTATCACGACGAGTCAAGACAGTGCCTGAGTTTGCGAGCTCTGCCTCCTGCATGCAGCCTAAATCGCAGAAATCACTGTCCGGATCACTGGACTACAATTAACTCGTCGTTGTTCACGTGCACCAGGAGCAGATGACAGATTTTCCGTTAGTACGTCGCCAGCTGCTGTCTTCCCGTGACGTCACACTGCTCTGACACGTCACTGAGAAGCCGCCCCCTCGATACCGAAACCGAAATAGCTGTTTTATGGTAGCGGTATTAAAAATATATCCAATGTATTCCCAAGCACTACGATACTCTTTATAGGTTTCTCGACACCAGTATTTTTATTTACAGCAACAACATGAAAATTTTTAAAATTTGTGTCAGTACTTCTGTAAAGGAGTACTGACACGAATTTTATATAGTATCGGGTTGTTGCTCTAAATAAGAACATAGGTGCCGAGAATCCTAAAAAGAGTATTGTGGTGCCTGGGAATGCATCGTATATATTTTTAATGCCGTTACCTTAAACACTTTCGGTATCGGTATCGAGGGGGGCGGCTTCTCAGTGACGTGCCATCGCAACGTGATGTCACGGAGATACAGCGATTCGCGACGTACTAGCGGCAGATCCGTCATCTGCTCGTAGTGCACGTAAACAACGATGAGTGAATAACCTCCAGCGACCCCGATTTCTGCAACTTAGGCTGCAATGCAGGACGCAGAGTTCGCAAACTCAGTGGAACTGTGTTGACTCGTAGGGATAATGTCCATTGCGATGGGGCTGGTCTCAATTACCACGAGCTCCTTTCTACTTTGCCTCTGAGATCCGCTCCGGCAGCGTGACGACAAAGAATGTTAACTGGAGGAATACACCAGGGCAAACTAGCGCCTTAAAGGAATACTGACACGATTTTAAAACACCCCAAAAGGGACATCTTTCGTTTCCACGGTGTGCACTGTCATCGCTCTCCACACACCGGAGCCAGACAACGCGTACAAAATATTTTACTGTGATTTTAAAGTTCGTCGCCCAGCATCTGCAAGCCAGCCCCACCGCAATCGACATCATCACGACAAGTCAACTCAGTTCACTGGGTTTGCGAAATTTGCGTCCTGCATACAGCCTAAATCGCAGAAATCACTGTCAGAGTCTCTGGACGACAATTTACTCATCGTTGTTTACGTGAACCACAACACGTGCGACTGACAGCAAACAGGCAGCTGTTGCTAGTATGTCGCGAGCTGCAGTCTTCCCGTGACGTCAGACCTCTGTTGACACGTCACTGCGAAGCCACCCTCCCGATACCGAAACCGAAATTGCTGTTTTAAGGTGGCGGCATTAAAAATATATTCAATGCATTATTAAGCACCACGACGCCCTTTTTTAGGGTTCTCGACACCCGTGTTTTTATTTAGAGCAACAATCCGAAAATATTTAAAATTCGTGTAAGCGGGTACCACTTGCAGGCACCTAAATCAATATCAGGGTTACCTACAAAATTTTCTAGTCTAAATTAAAGTGAGATTGCAGAGCGGCCACTAACCCTTCAGGATGCCGGGTGGCGTAAGCGCTGGAGGCAACCGGGATCCCGACAAGCCAGTAGAACAGAAGAGCCTCTCGCATGCTGCACGGTTGGACCGCATTCAGTTTGCGTTGTCCATGCAGGTGCGAACAGAAAACCACAAACTTGGACTCACGTGTGCTTCTTCATGTCGCGTTGTCGGGCGCGGGCACATCTGGCTACGTCTTCGTGTGTTTGCTCGTCAGTTTCATCGTCGCTGCAAAGCACGAAAAGCAGAAAGATGGTTGCCGATCGTCAGGGTAACGTCGGAAAGAAGCGCGAGGTCCAATCCTATTTCTGTTTAATTGGCAGAAAGTGGTTTAGATAAAAAAAAATAATAATCATACCTCCCTCCCCCTGCCCAACCCCCTTTCATCGTTTTGAGGCCATTGTGACGTTAAAAAATGCAGTTCATACTAGGTGTGTGCGCGAATATCCGAAAGTGCCAATATTCGATTCGAATAGCTCAATATTCGAATCGACTTACAAGGCACTTTTACTATTTGAAATATTCGAACAACACAAACGTTCATAGCAATTATTGAAATCAGCACGAAAATTTACCTACCGTTGCTAAATTTCGCGAAAGTTGATGCACAAACGGACTAGTTAGTTTAGGTTCCCTAGGTTTTTAAAATTTGATGTTGGAACACCCCTAATTCTTATGCATTTGCTAAATTTCGCATACCTTCCTAAGTGTATTTTTAACTTTGGAACGCAGCAGTAGGCTCTCGGCTGGCTAGTTAGGCAGTGTCGAGAGAACACTGCCGGTGTTCGTGACCTCAAAAGGAGCTGCAGGGCAGCGAACGACGTCGGCAGACGCGAAATTAACCGTGCAGAGGGACGCGCTCACCAGCTGACGAGTCTGGCGCAGTACAAGAAGGTCCCGGAAAGGATGCAGCAGATCATGGCCACGGGCAACGACACGGCGAACCACCTCAACCAATTCACCGGGCACTCTTCATCGCGGCTGCGTGGACGGACGTGGAAGCGCAATTGCTATATAAATATAGACGCGTCGATAAGTTAAGCTATATATATATGTCACTGCAGTGAACGTGACCCGCTTGCTGTGCTCGTGCCCGCAGTTACAGCAAGCGCGCCTTACTGTCACTTCAGGGCAAACGGTCATCATCCGGGTCTCCCTTGTGACTTACAAAGATAGGTACGTGGACCGTTCGGCCGATTCCTGCTACAGTCGGTTACAAACTAAGAAAAATAGTAAGCTCCGCCCACAGCCGTCGCTGTCCTATTGATAATTTGCATAGATGCGCCATCCAATTGGTCTCGCTCAATTACGTTGCGTCAACCACCTCTCACGGATTTCAGGCAGATCACATTCCCATACAGACCATGCTCGTGCCGCTGGTTTTCGGTCGAAATTTCAGCAAATTTCACAAAAGATTCTCGTATCGCCGCTGAGCCAACTGTAACATTTAAAGAAGGGACGATGAACGTTTAATTATTAATATGCGTAGTATTTACATTAGCAACGAAAAAGTGCTCATGGTTAGAACAGAAAGCACCTATCACGACTCTCTTGCACAAAGAACCACTGTGACGAACAACAGCAATAATGAGGGCGAGCGTCACAGCCATTCATTACTGGCCACCACTACACATTCGTGTCTTCCAAAACACAAGTACAGTCGAACCTCCTATAATGAACAGTGATACAGCGAATCACCGGTTATAGCGAACTAAATACGAACTTTGGTTGGTCACGCTTCACTTCAGTGGCCTTCACTCTTTTTGTAACGAAACCGAAAACGAGAGAGCAGCCGCGATATCGATTCAAACGAAGAAATGTCTGGTTTGCGTGAGGCTCAACACTCGAAAGGCAGCATAAAGATAATATAACTATTGAAAGACAGTTAACCGCGTAAGAAAGCGCGGTTGTGACGTAGGAAAGTTGGTCATAAATATCGTTAAAGAGTTGCGGAAATTTTGGTCATAAGCAGTGCGGACGCCGTGGACATGGCCCGGAGACAGACTTCTCCGCAGTGTCCATGCTTTATCGTGAATGGACACCGCGGATAACATACTGCGCAGTGCATGCGTTTTTGTAATTAAAGTTTTCGTGCGAGCCAGATTGCCCACTTGTTAGAACTGATTTTTATCTCTATTACGACGAACATCGGATGTAACGAACTGATTTATGGTCGAGATGCTACTTCGGTGTAACGAAGTTCAAATGTATACAGAACCTTTCACCACTTAACGAAAAAGAAACAAAGAATAAAAGAAGAATAAAATGTGTCGTGTTAATATTGTTTTAAACGATTGCTACATATGATTATTACCATCCGAGGGTGACGAGCACGGTCCCCCGGGTGGGCACTGTGCTGAAGCTGGCGATGTTCCCGAAGATGGCCGCGTATGCAGCGCCGGCGATGAACGCTGGACGGGCGGCCGATATCAGACTGCGGTATAATGGCCAAGCGAATCAGTGTTTGCCGACGACTGTTTAGCGAGCAAGAACTTACGCTCGCACGCGTAGAGACGACGTTAGCTGCTCTTGGCCGGTGAGGTCTGAAATTATACACAATTATATACGCTATTTTTTTAAAGGTATCGGTAAAGCTGTTGCAGAGGCTATAGTTGGTGGTGATATTACAGCTGAACACGTTAGAAACCACGAATAAAACAAAACAAAACAAACCGCTTTATAAACATGCACATGTTAAGTGAGCTGCGTGGTTTTAAACTGTTGCTTGTTGCTCGATGCTTTTTTAACTTGCACGCATAATGCTCGTATAAACCGGTTGTCAGTTGTCGCACCACCATATCTTTCTTCGCATGTTGTCTCCCAATATATCGAGAAATCATTGGAGCACTAATGTCATCAGTGCGCGGTTCCTATACAGTAATCGGTGAGGAAGTCCCCGATATTCCTATGAGCAATTAGTTCATAAAAAGTCACAGTTTCACCGCAAGGGTGAAGCAATGAATGCGATAGCAAAAAATTGTAATGTTATACGAAGTGAGGCTGGCAGCTAACTCTTTTTGGATCCGATCTCACGCAACTCTAGAAAACGCTTGTTTAAGAGAATTCTCTTCGCGTTGAGAGCGCAGCACGTAGAAGGGTACACCGGCCCCCCGCTTCCGGCCGCCGAGAAGGGGAGATAACGCGCGCGCCCGCGCCCGCGCTCGTAAAATCGAACGTCGCCCCCCCCCCCCCCCCCCCCCGCCCGCTGTCGGCCGCCGAGAAGGGGAGATAACGCGCGCGCCCCCCACTCGTAAAATCGAAGGTCGCTCGAGGGACCCCCCCCCCCCCCCCCCCCTCACGTCTTTTCACGCTCACGAACCACGGGCGGGGCCGATTATATATATACATATACATATACGGCAAATGACGCCGACGCCGACGGCGAAAACCAGCTGCAAGTGTCCATATAATTGCTATCGCAATAATAATGGACCAAGTATTGACAGCAGGTGACTTCTCGCTCTCTAATAAGATGAGGAGCAGCAAGCACAAAATTTAGTTCTTACGCACTAAAGCATGCAGTCGGCAAAAGATCAGGTGGCAACCCATTGACTTTTTTGGACATACAACGACTGCAATCCGGTCGCCTACGGTAAACGGTGCTAACGCACAAAATGAAAAAAAAAATTCACGAATTAAACATCCATTCGCAGGCAATAAGGGCACGTGTCACTATGTTCTGATGCGCAATGTCCCTGTCACCGAAACCGATGCATTTACGGACGGTGACCAAGGTTGCCCGATTCCCCCTCTAAAAACCACCTACACCCTGTACGGCGCGTCAAAATTATCACGATCTGTCTTGCGTGCGATTCTGTTTTTGTAAAACAAACCGCTAGTTACTTTTTTGTCAACAGTGCTATGCCGTGGTGACTACGCGCAGGCCGTTCGTGACTTGGTGTGTTACAGGGGGCACTGCCAATTTCCGCCAAGGCAATACGGCGGAATTTTGAGCCAGTCAAAGAGGGCGTAAACAGCCCTCAGGGCTAATACGAGCAGACGAGACAGCGATTTCGACAAGATGGCGGTACTTGACAATGTCCAGAGTAACCAAATTCCGGATTTCCCGACACATATCGTCAAAGAATGGAAAAGCACGCAAAAGAGACGACGTTTACCGTTGTGGAGCACATGTGCAGCCCACAAAGCGCGTAAATTTTAACGTTTAGGGCTGTAAACGAAGGTGCAAGAAAGCGAAGGAGAAACGCAGCTTAGTAAGACATTTGTCTGGTCAAGTTGGTGCATACTTCATGCGGAACAAAAGAGCGCTGAAGAAACTGGGATAACTAGAGACACAGAGGACAGGCGCTCAACCTTGCACTGAGGTTTATTGAAACAACATTAAGATTTATAACTGCAGCCAGCAAGGGTGAGTCCATGGGCGATACAGCCACCTCGTAAACAAGTGTCGAGACCTCACCATGAATACACCATCATGGCCACGCACCAATGAATATTGACAAGTATTGAAGATTGGGCGAGTTGGTTCGTCGTATTTGAACTGGTCTAGCGCATTATGGTAAAGAAGAAACGGCCGAGCAGATCGACACAAGAGGACAGAGCGCCAGAGGACTAGCGCTCTGCCACACAAGAGGACAGAACGCAAGAGGACTAGCGCTCTGCCACACAAGAGGACAGAGCGCAAGAGGACTAGCGCTCTGTCCTCTTGTGTCGATCTGCTCGGTCGTTTCTTCTTTACCATAATGCGCTAGACCAGTTGAAATGAAGAGTGAGCTGCCTGGCACCCAAAGACGATAGGAAACGTCCGAGATTATAGCATCAGCTGATTCTTGCATTAAACCTGCTTAGAGTGGCACATGCACATAGGCGTGCGCAGGGTCTCTCGATTGGGGAGGAGCATGTTTCACAGCAGCTCCCCTCCACCCCCTCCCTCGCCCTTCCGTTTGTCGAGTCCGAAAGAAAACGGGCTCCGTAGTGGATTCAATAATGAAAATGAAGCGAGGACGTGCATATTACAAGGGTTTGCCATTGGTCCCCGGAATTCGGAGTAGAAATGGGAAGTACACAGTCTATTGAATGCAGCGTCAGAGGTCCTTGGTCGCCATTGTCGTAGCCACTACCCTGCGCAATAAGTAAAGGGGTATTCACACGGAGGATAAATCCTCGGGGGAGAAGCGAGGATTGCGGATCATGTGACAAAGACGTCCCGGATTAGCGAGTAGGCGCGACCTCCCCGCGCCTCCTCGGAGGAGACGGGGACCTTTTCCCCGACAGGTCAAACTATCCCCCCCCGCGGTGGGGGGATACAGCGGGGTTCCGCGCAGGTGTTTGGCCACATTGTTGCACTTGCTCCGGCAGATAGCGGCAGCGCAGGCGGTTTTGTCGTCCAGCAGTTGTTGAAATTGGTGGTACAAGCCACCAGAGTAGTTTGGTAACACTGGTCTCCCCCTCCGTTGGCCTCGTCCGTGTGAGCGGGGGACATTTGTGAGGAATTCTCCTCATGAGTTGACGTCACTAGGCTCCGCCTTTCTCCCCCTAGGATTTGTCCCCCCGTGTGAATACCCTTTTAATTAAGTGACGCTAAAGCTTGGACCCAGTGAAGGTATAGAGCAGAATCGGCGCTCATGTTTCGGTGACTGAGGGTGGGGGGGGGGGGGGGGGTGCTGTCTGCGTTTCTCGTGCGCACGCCTATGCACATGCGCAAGCTCACTAAAGCCGAAACATCGACGACTCAAATGGAAACAAGCGTCACCGAGCCCAAACGAACCATCAAAGAAGAGAGCCAAGTAAGCTGTCCTCTGCGTCTCGTGATTGCGTCCCAGTTTCCTTAGTGCTCCTCTGTTCTTCATGTAAAAAAAAATAAAAAATAAATAAACGTTGTGGTCGATATAAGGAAGCGATGTTCCTTGCCTGTCGTGGGCAGTGGACACTGCAACATGGCATTCAAGTCGTCGTAGTCGGAAGGCGACAGCAGCCTCCCGCACGGAACACTGCCGCTGCGGCTCGCTATGCTCGACTGAAGGGAAAGATTACGTTTCTTGAGAACCCCGCGCACTTCCACCGCTTTCGCCTCCGGTTCCTGTTCCGCCCTGGCCTCGGACTTTGGCTCCGGCTTCGTGTCAAGCTTCACGGCTACGGACTTCGGTGGTGGCACCGGCTCGACTTCGGGCTGACCCTTTGGCCCGGGCAGTGTTTTCACCTTGGACTTCGCCATTTGTAGTGTACTGGGGCGTACTCCATTTTTAGCATCGGAAGGCTTCCGAGATTCGTGCTCCGGCTGTCGCGTGTTGCGGTGCGGTACAGTGTGATGTTTTTGTCGTGCCTGGAAGAGACGTCGCAAAACTTCAACTTTTGTTGAAAAGGGCACACAGCTCGCGGTTTAAAGGAACACTAAGGAGAAAACCGATTTTTTTTTTTCGTATCACACGTGTTACTGCGCTATAGTCGTGCTATACAGAGCCCTCGTTGTGACACAGATTTGCACGTGAGTGTCCATGAAGCTACATTTACTAGCAGATAAACTTGAACCCCACCAAGCAAGCACGGAATATAATCTTCAACATACTCCGTTAATATTGCCACAGGCGCTCCTTTCTTTCCATGTTTCATGTTACCGGCGCATTACGCGCGTAACGACTGCCTTGCGCAGACCGCGCGCCCACATGTCTGCGAACATTCTAGATTATCATAAGGATCTTCTGATAGGTTTGAGCGCGCAAACGCGAACAGCTGAGTCTGTTCTGGAACTAACGCGGTTACCAGTGATAAGGTGCGAATGTTCGATGCAGCTTGTATAAATGCGGACGCGCCTTAGGGACAGATCAGATTATCGGCGGTCGACGCTCTGTTCGCCGCTAAAAGTTTAGTACAGAGTATTATTGTAGTTTGTTATTCACCGCGTGTTTACAGGAGGTATTCAGGGCCCTAGATTGGGAAGAGTTAGGGATAAGAGTTAATGGAGAGTATCTTAGTAACCTGCGATTCGCTGATGACATTGCATTGTTGAGTAACTCAGGGGATGAATTACAGCTCATGATTACTGAACTGGACACGGAAAGCAGAAGAGTAGGTCTGAAAATTAATATGCATAAAACTAAAGTAATGTGGAACAATCTCGGCAGAGAACAGCGCTTTGCGATAGGTGGCGAGACAATGGAAGTTGTAAAGGAATACGTCTACTCAGGACAGGTAGTAACCGCGGAGCCGAACCATGAGAGTGAAATAACTAGAAGAATAAGGATGGGATGGAGCACATTCGGCAAGCATTCTCAAATAATGAATGGTAGTCTACCACTATCCCTCAAGAAGGAAGGTATATAACAGCTGCATCTTACCTGTACTTACCTACGGGGCAGAAACCTGGAGACTTACAAAGAGGGTTCAACTTAAATTGAGGACGACGCAGCGAGCTATGGAAAGGAAAATGATAGGTGTAACCTTAAGAGACAGGAAGAGAGCAGAATGGGTCAGGGACAAGAAGAAGAAATGGACATGCATGGGCTGGGCACGTAGCACGTCGGCAGGATAACCGCGGGTCATTAGGGGTAACTGACTGGATTCCAAGAGAAGGCAAACGCGTGAGGGGGAGACAGAAGATTAGGTGGGCAGATGAAATTAAGAAGTTTGCAGGTATAACGTGGCAGCAGAAAGCACAGGACCGCGATGATTAGCGGAACATGGGAGAGGCCTTTGCCCTGCAGTGGGCGTAGTCAGGCTGATAATGATGATGATTATTGTAGTTTGACTTTACGTTTCTGGGACACAGGTTCGCCCAAATAAAAATTTTCGTCTTAAACCCGCCTTCTGCTGCCTTCTTCAACGTCACGACCACGTGACCATATGACCACAGTGCTAAACGAACTGAAGTAAAGCGCACCTTAACCCTTTTGTTCTAGACACCGGTTGCTGCACTAGTGAACCGACTGGCCCGACAATACCTTCTCACCAGGTTTGAAATATTCGAAAACTGACCCTCCGCGATGTCATAACGGGTGAATGACCTCACTCGGGCACGTGTGCTTTCATTTTCAATTTAGTTGATAAAGTGCAAATTTTTGAGTCCAGTAATAATAATATCTGGGGTTAACGTCCCAAAACCTCGATATGATTATGAGGGACGCCGTAGTGGAGGGCTCCGGAAATTTCGACCATCTGGTGTTCTTGAACGTGCACTGACATCGCACAGTACACGGGCCTCTACCATTTCACCTCCATCGAAATGCGACCGCCGCGGCCGGGATCGAACCCGCGACCTTCGGGTCAGCAGTCGAGCACCCTAACCGCTACACCACCGCGGCGGACAGAGTCCAGTAATATTCCTGTTCTTGTGCCGCGGTTTGTATAATTTTGAAGTACACAGCGTACCTCCTCGTTGTCCGCGGCCGCCTTCTCCGGTGAGGCGAGTTCGTGGCCTCGCGTACGCTTGGCGGCGGCATTTTTCCGTCGTGTTCTCCTGGGCGACGGCGACCGTTCTCCGCGCCCCTTGACGCCCTTGGGCGTCGACGTCCCGGTCACTGGTGCGACCGCGTCGGCGATATTGAGCTGACGCGAAGCCGCCGCCGCCGTAGCGGTGCACGCTACTTCAGGGGCGAAGTCCTCCGCCACAGCTTCTGGGGAAGTTACCAAATTGCACAGCGGCGCCCGGAGCGGAGTAGTAGGCGGAGAAGACGTGGAAGGCATTGGTGCTTGAAGCGGCGAGGATGGGCCGTTGGGGTTGTCGCTGGGGCCTTCCTGCGAGGGCGTGATATGCAGTGGTTGTGTGCGTACGATTTCATGAGGCAAGCTTTCTGGTTTACCGATGGCGCGAGTTAACGACCCAGGAAGGTCGTCAAATGAACTTTGAAAATGATTGACGCCCTTTTATTTCGCACGAATGTTGCATACAGTTACGTTAGTACGGAAAATGGCCCCCCGGGCAACACCACCTAGAACTAAAGAAGGCCTGTACAGGGCTCCGTGACCTCATCACAGTGAGATCATCCTAAAAGCTGGCTTCACCTGATATGTCCGTGTCTTTCCTGTCCCTGTCTACGTATCGCGCTCGTACTTGAAAAACATTCACCTGATACTTCCAAGGTTTTTCACTCCAAAATGCAATTTTACCCAAATAATCTTTCTTTTTTTTTCCCTTGCGACTTGCCACATCCGAAAGCCAAGCCAAGTCGCGCCGGTCTTCGCAGGTGCATGTGCTGCGTCGGCGCTGTGACAAAGCCCGCCGATCCGCCCGCATATCTCACTTTGGTGACGTGGCGCCGTGGAGAGGAGGGCTTGCACTGGCCTTCTCTTAGTTCTAGGTGGTGTTGCCCCGGGTCACACTCTACTGAGTGGTCAAAGGGGAGAGCAGCATGGAGGGGGGGGGGGGGGGAGTGCAATAAAAAATGCCCCCCACCTCCCCGAAGGGAATCGTGAGGAAATGCGAATGCATTTCTTGCGCCGAGAGATTTCGCCTTCACCGACTTCTGCCATCGCCTTGAGAGGCGCCCAGCCAGCGAACGGTCGAGAGTGAGGCGCGAGCGGACGGGAGAGTGGGGCGCAGGGAGGAGAGAGAGCGAACGGCGAGAGAAGGAGCGGCGAAGCACTGCACCTACCCTCTCCTACACTCTCTCGCACTACATGCTCCGGTTGCTAGGGGCGAGGATAAGCGCGCGCGCCCGCAGCTGTTGCTATGGGAGAGGGAGTGAGAGCGGAGAGATAACTCCCTCTCCGCGGACGCCGCCGCCTGACATAGCTCGACTAAGAAATGCATTCGCATTAAAAAAAAAACACACATGATCTGCAGAAGGGTGTCCTGAAGGGCCAGTTGGTGCATGATGCTGCGAGTGAACAGCGCGAAAACGGGACTGAATTGGAGAAACAGACAACACAAGCGCTGACGAACAGCTGTGCGCAAGTTTATTGCGACGGAAAATATATACCAAAAATAAGCGCTAAATAAGAAAAAAAATAAAGAAAGAAACAAAAAAAAACGTGAACTGTCACAGGTCACAATGAAGAAATGCACGTCCGCCACGAGGCACGATATCACGATTTAACGTGACAAAAACATTATCTCTTTCTCTAGGAGAGCTTCAGTCCCGTTTTCGCGCTGTTTACTCGCAGTAGCAGTCGCATGATCTCTTATGCACTCACCTAAGACGACTGAAAGGCGAAAGCCATGTTTTTTCCCCTTCCCAGTCGATGTATTGTTTCTGCCTCGCCACCCTCCGAAAGATTTCTGCACCTAACATGGTGTGCATTGCCTCCAGAATTGGAGGCGCCTTACCTGGTTTTGCACTGCCTCTGTGATCGGTACAACGTTGACTAAGCTGTGATGTCATGTGATGACGTCATCATGACGTACCGTCATGGTGACGTCACGATGACATAACAAATTTCGTCGATCTGTGACGTCATTCATGATGACGTCATATGTTGGCGTTATCACGTGATTTTTTGCATCACTCGTGCTGACGCCGCCGACGCGGGACGCCGGTCAATTTTCGCGTTTGATGAGCCACGTAAGGCTTTGCGCCTTACAAATTCGATGTGTGTTTGGGCAACGTTCATTGAAGCATATGCTACATGTAATGAACAAAATCGATCCGCTAATTAGGGTTTCTAAAGGTGTGTAAACCGGTGAGCAGGGGGTATGGGGGGCGCTCTTTTAAGACCCTCCGTGGGTGAGTTCGGGTGGGAGGTGGTGAGCGTCCCCTGCGTGCCCGTAACCCCTCTGATGTCTGGCCTCTGCAATTCGTTGTTGTCAATTCAGGGTTGCCGTTAGGCGCTACTTTGCGCCAAATTGGCTACTTTTGGACCCCGTTGGCGACGAAAATTTCCAGTTGGCGCCATGGCTTTTTTTTTAAACCTGTGGTTTTACTTATTCAAAATGGTTTTATTTATTCATCAATAGTAGAGACTCTGTTGATAATACCGCTTCTGTTCTATTTGGCTAGAAATTGGGCGATAATATCAAATGACACGGCTACTTTGGCTACTTTTGGCGTGAGTTCTGGCGCCGTTTTCACGTCCACCCAACGGCAACCCTGGTTGTCATCTACTGTGCCCAAGTACCTGGACGAGATCGTCACTGGTGAATGTTGGCGATCGTGGCGACGATGGCGTTGATTGCGGTCCCGCAGTTGATTCCTGTCCCGCGGTGGCAGCGACCGGCGACGGCGATGTCTGCGGTCGCGGGCTCACCGCGGGCGTCGGTGGCGACACGGCGGGACTGCGCTTGAGGATGGACGACGGAGGCTTCGAGTCCTGGCTCAAGGACCGGATGCGCCGCACGGGGAAGGTGAAGCGGCCAGTCTCGGTCGTGCGGCGTCGCACGCTCGATGGCGCCGAAGGAAGTCTTGCGAGCAGTTTTCTGCGCGAGTACGACTTGCATCTGGCACTCACGTTTCACACACAATGCCCTTGAAGGGACACTAACGACAAAAGCGATTTTCCCCATGTTAGCAGAACACTACTTCAGAATTCCGAAGTCACAACTCTTGCCGCGACAAGACGCTTGGTAAGCGAGAAGACGCGCAAAAATAAAATGCGGGTAGCCACGCCACGTTGAAATTCCCGCACAAAATGCCGTGACGCATACAACGCATTCTAACGGCGTCCACAATGGTCTGCGTTTATGCATGTGTGAATAGACGTAAGCCGTGAACGTAAGCGTAAGACGTAAGCCGTAAACGTAAGCCGATATAAGGCTGTTAGTAATGCGGAAGATCGGTAGATAGGACCATCGTTTGGCAATAAAACGTGGAGCTCACTCAGATTCACTCAAGAAATACATTTTGCGCTTTGGGCTCACTCCAGACTCAGAATCGCTAATATTTTCCTCAACCGGACTCACTAACACTCAGACTCACTAAAATTTTCCTAAAGAGGACTCACTCGGACTAAAGCTCACTAAAATATTACTCACCCAAACGCACTCAGACTCACGGCTCCATTTTAGTCTGAGTGAGTCGACTCATGAGTGGGTTTGCCGACCTATGAATGAGATACATTTGCCTTCGATGTAACGGGATATTTCGGAGATAAACATTCCTAAACTGCTTTTTGAAGTGCCACAGCTTCGAGAAATGAACGCATCCGAAGCGTTGCAAAGCCTCTGTTTCAAGCCGGTATCCAGCGCTAGGGTCACGAAGTAATGGCATGCCATCCCGAAAAAAATTAGGCGTGCTGCACTGGCCTTGAGAGACAGCGACTTTCGTCGGCAGAGGCCGACAACACTGCCTCCGCGGTTCTGCCGTCAGCGGCGTCGCTCTTTTTACCACACGGGCCATTCTGTGCTTGAGGGGAAATCATCGCCGCCCTTCCAATGTCTCCGACCGGTGGCGCGCCTTTGCTTGTCTTTGGACAAAAGAAGAGAACCTTCATTCCCCCTTTGGAGACACACCTCAGCTCATTTCCGACAAAAAAGAAATGTTACGAGATACCCGTGTCCTGCATAGTATCGCGATACAATCGATACATCATGAAAGTATTTCTCTACTGAGATACGAATACATTTTTCAAATGTGTCTCGATACATAAATACAGCCACTCAAAAGTATCTCTGAAATACTATAGCGATACTCTTGTTTCGCGATAATGCCCAGGCCTATTGGATGCACCCTTCATTAATTGGCACCATTTACAGTATTGTGCGCCCATTTCGGATAAAGGATGTGCTTACCACATTTGACAAAGTTCCACTGTTATGAGTAGACATGTAAGGTAATTGTACACTATTGCTATCTGAGCTTTTTCTCTCCCGCTGTAATATGATATGTTTCACGATCAAGGTTATCTGTGTTATATTTAGATGCACAGATTTATGCCGCAAAGGTATTATGGCTAACATCCGCCACCCTAAAATGCTATATATAAATGTTTCTATGTACGACAAAGGTCTTCAAATATAGATGCGATAAGAGGTGCCGTAATTTAATTTTATTTGTTTTATTCTAACCAACTGGTAGCGCACCGAAATATATAACTTACGTGGGGTTTGAAAGTAATAGCTATGAAAGTTCATTTCTACTAGCATTCTAGTGGTCGGTTTACTGTTTCACGCAGTTCTTGAGTGGCATGCTCCGCGAGACCCTGGAAGCGACCGTCATGGTCCGATGTCGAAGCTTCGGCGAGTTGGGTAATTAAAACGGCCGCGCTAACTACGAGAGGCCAGACGTATACTGTGTATGCGTTGTTTTAAAGGAGAAAGCCTTGGATGCGTAATGAAAAACGGAAAGTGACTGTCGGCGGCGTAGGCGTCAACGCCAAGTCGTGAAAAAAGTCATACGGCGTCATCAAGGAGTAACTGATCGCCAAATTTGTGACGTCACAAGGACGTCACATCATAATAATGTGACGTCACACGATGACCTCATCACACGACATAGTCACTTGGTCAAACGTGCGCCGGTCTCGAAGGCAGCTGTGCCAAACCACGCGAGGTGCCAGAAAGCTGCGATGGCTCCGATCCTGGAAGGCAGCGCGAGACAATGGGGCCCACCAAGACTTCAGTGACGTATTTCCGTCACGGAAATGACGTTGAAAAAATGTACACGATCATATGTCAAAGAAAAAAAGTTCCGTCAACGGTCATCGAACGTATGACCTCTCCGTCCGCAACAACAGAAGCCGAGCACGCTATCTATTGCGCCACGGCCACAGACTCTGACTGCTTTACGAACGCGCCTTTTATATCTACCACTTTCATCACAGTGCTTTCTAGTGGTGGTGGAAGGTGAATACAACGGAATAAGAAGATGAACGAGCAAAAGAAGAAGGCTTTCGCCTTCGAGTCGTCTTAGGCGAATGCAGAAAGGGTCCGTGTGACTCTTTCGTCTGGACTCCCGTACTTTGCGCTGTTTTGCTTCCCCACTTATTGGACGAAATCAGCGATTCAACCTGACCCCTTTAAATGTAACAGTGTTAGCCGCCTGACAAGGTAAGAACGTTCTATTCGCGTACGGTCACCCTCACTTCTGGTCTCGACGCCGCGACCGTTGCTTGAACCGGCGAGGGAGACGGCGGGTGCATCCGGTACTGCTTGACCAAGGAGCCGCTGGCGGACACCTCGCTGGCGCCGGTCATCTCGCTGACCATGGACACGCTCCTCGCCTTCCTGCGCATGGCGCTGGCCATGCGGCCCCAGCGAGGGCGCCTGCCGTCGTCGAAGGAGCTGAGCGACGTGCTGCCCGACAGAATGCGAACGACGCTGCTGCGCTGCTCCGCGGTGCCCAGGATCTCGTTGCGCACGGTGGTGACGAAGCGGTCGATGAAGACGGTGCTGAAGACCACGATCAGGTTGCTGGGCAACAGCAGGCTGAGCGCGAACACCAGGATGTGCGTGTACAGGAAGAGCGGCTGCATGCGGAGGGCGTAGCGTCGAAGCGCGTGAAGACTCAGCCTGAAGAACACGGTCGTCTCGTCGCACAAGAAGGCGATGGCGAACAGCAAGCTGGCCGTCAGCACGCAGGGCTGCATAGGTTAAAAAAGAAGTCTTTCTTTTACGTGCCAAAACCCCAATATAATCACGAGGCGCGTAGTTTCGTAAAGGAAGAATGAAAATAAATTATCCCACCGAAAACGTTCAATAATTTCCCGCGTAATCGAATCACGCTAAACTTTCTTTTTTTTTTTTTTTTTTTTTTTTTTTTTTTTTTTTTTTGCGTTTTGCTCGACATTATAGAACGGCCGCCGCAGCCGGAATTGAACTTGCGGCCCCGCTCGTCAGCGCAGTGGTGTAGCATGACTTAGCACTGTGGGTGCGCAGAGGGAACTGTGTTGGCGGGTACGGAGAGGTAACGTATCACCGCCTGCTAATTTTAGCTTGCTTTGACAGTGCGCGCCGCTTTATGACTGTTCTTCTAGACAGTCATTAGCGAGAGAGCGCTGGTGTAGTACCTTCGTTATCATGACAGCACATAGCCATTTTAACACATTAGTCATTGCATTGCACGAAACGTTCTTTTTTTTATTTCGTGTTCGTGCTTCCTTAATTCTAGTGTTGTCGCATCTATTTTTTTCCTTTTCATAAAGAGTGATGCATTTCTTTCTCTGCCTGTCGTTCTCTCTATGAATTGCCTCACATTCGACCAACTCAGAAATCCAAGGGCTGTTTACTGCGAACTGCGACTGTCCTTGATTGTCTGGATGATAGATATATTAACACGAAAGTGTTTTATGCCGGGGTCCACCACGGCACCTCTGACGTATTTCCGTCACGGATATGACGTTGTAAAATATTCTGCTCATTCTGCTCGCCATTGCGGTCATAGCGACATACACGATGAGACACTGGGGTATACTGTATACGTAATTGGGTCTTGGAATATAGGTTCGGGATATACGTCAGAGGGATATATAAAGATCGGAGGTTCGTCATAGGATACATGCCAACGAGAAGCAAAACGTTGAACAAATCAGCCTTTGTAGTTAGGTGTCATGTGTGAAACTTCCTGTGACAGGCCTACACCATCATGTCCATTTTGCCATGTATCCCCTAACTTTCATACGACTGTGTTTAACAAGACAGCAGCAACGCCAGCGTGAACAAGACGCATATCTTGCCTATAGATGATGCACGAAATACGTATGGTGGCTTGAGAAAAAACTGCACGGAACTCACTTATTCCTCACAAAATATCTCTTCACAAAATATCACCGAAAGCATTCGATGATAGAATGCTTTCTGTTCGCAACGTCAGTTCTGCGACTCCGCAAAAGCGGATGTAGTGAAAGAAGTTGTAGATTAACCGTTGCAATCAGCCAATGCTGGTAATGCGTCATACGCTGGCGTCTATTTTTCAGTATTCCTCGAACGTGTGAGCACTTACACCCATGTATTCCGGGGCCAGCCATTCTGCGCTTTTAATGTCGCCAAGTGGCAGGATCACGATGGGCAGCATGGCGGCAACTGCCGGCGGAAGCAGGCGGCCCGTCAGACCAAGAACTGTCAGCAGGATGCAGTAGATGCCGGTGGCTTCCTGCATCGACAAAAATGTTCAGGACACGTATTCAAGAAAAGCTCCTACGATAAAACTGTTCGTAAGAGAGAAGCATGACCAGTCTCATTGATATGCACGCGCTCAGCCATTGACAAATAACACAAACGCAAGGCTTTGCGAATTTGGTACCAGGGGCCGAGATCATAACTCTGGTTTTCTAAAGTGCCCTTTACAAAAAATGAGTATTTATTTTAGCAATAGTACGTCAAACAATACGATTGGCTAAAATTTCATCTTAGGAGCCACTGTAGCATAAACGCTTTTAGTTAATAAGGCTGAAAGGCTCGTATTAATAAAAACAGCTTTCATTAGAAGACAAAAAAAATCTAAATGCCGGCCGTATTACCAGCCAAGGCCGCCAGCCAGTGGCAGCCGGTGGTCTGTGAAGAGGATGCATATACACCGCATGTACACCAGATGCATAGGAGGAACTGCCATGTTGTGGTATAGAGTGCTACTGCTTGAAAGCAAGTTCTACAAGTGGGCTGATGCCTATTACACTTTTGTCTTGGCTTTAAACGGTGTTGTACAGGTCAGACATGTTAGTGACAACATACGCCGAGGATACTTTGTGGGATGCGAGGCTGACGAACGAGTTTATTTGTTTATTGGTATACCCAAAGTCCCATTAATGCATTACATAAGTATAGACAAAATAAATGAACAAACCTTGTCACCGAAAATGAAAGGCAGCAGGTAAACGGGCAGAAGGAATTCGAAACACTCCTGGAAGCTGCGTTCCTTGCGCTGAATATCTACGTCTTGCGTGATTGAGGTCCTTTTCACCCCTTCGCCTGCGAAGAATAGGTGACCAGCAGCTATTGTAAACGGTCATCATACCATATATCGCGAGCACTACCGCCACCACTAGTATTGGACGGTCTCTACTAGACGCTGCTGCGGGAGCCATATGATAGACGGATAAAAAAAGTCAGTTTCGCCGCAAGGGCGAAGCAATGAATGCGATAGCAACAAATTGGCATTTCACGTGAAGAACGGCAAGCAGATCGAAACTTGGAGCGCACTGCTCAAGCGCAAAGGACGCACGAAACATACGCACAGGTATACACAGGACGAGCGCGAACTAACAAGTGCGTCACAGTTGTTACTTCACTGTGTTTGAACAGCACGCTTCTTTCGGAAACGGGGCCTCTGCAGCGAGCGAAGTGACCTTTGTGCGCTCTGTAACCTAAACGTATGAGGAAAACGTTTCGGCTACCGTAGCCGAAACGTCAGTTTTAATGTTCTAAACCTTTTCATTTGGTCGGCGCTCATTCTTTTCGTTTCCTCATACTTCTTCCCGACGAGACGATGTTTCGCAAACCATCGATTTCATTAACCTAAACGTAGTCTTTCCGACGAAAGCACCAACGTAAAACTGCCCCCATCCCCCCACCCCAAGATAAGCGCGCGCGTGCCCGGGCAAAGGCGACTACGCCCTGCAGGCCAAAGTGCAAGGGGAGCCAACGCATCGCAACGATCGGGGCGCCGAGCGCGCACCTTGCGCCATCTCAGCTTTCGTGGCTTCGTATATATATATATATATACATATATATATATATATATATATATATATATATATATATATATATATATATATATATATATATATATATATATATATATATATATATATATATATATATATATATATATATATATATAGACGGCGAAAAGCAGCCGAGTGTGTCCATATAATTGCTATCGCAACAAAAAAAAAGAAGAAAAAGAGGTGCGGCCTGTTGGGTGCTCCAAAAGCGGCGGGCGCCGCTTAGTTGGGCCGGTTGCCGCTATGGCGCCACAAGACGGGTCCAAAGTTGTTTAATGGAAACACATCTGTCCTTGTGTTGCGGGTTTCCTTGAGGAGCCTCGAAATATTGGAAAATATTAACGATCAGGTGATCAACACTACTCGGTCTGCAATAATTTCTTCGGAAACAGATATCATATTTCATCATTTGGAGTTATAACACCGTTGAGTGCCGTACAAAAATCATTTGGACTTTCAACACCATTCATTGCCGCACGAAAATTCGTGGTCGCCGACGTTGACATTCGTTCTTCTCGTTCAAAGACAGCTCGGCATGCTGATACATGGCTGGATACATCGTCTCGAGCACGCCACAACCATGGTTTTAACGCGGTTACGTTGAAAAGCTCGTTTCGCAGAAATTCCGGCGTCGGCATCGGTGTCGTTGGTTGTGAGCGAAAAATCATCTTGTCCGCGACCGAAAAATCAAGGAATATGCGAATAAAATAAATAATAAAAAACTTCGGTTCCGAGTGGGAATCGAACCCAGGACGTCTCCGTGGCAAGCAGGTGTTCTACCAGAGCAACGCTATCGCTCAAAACTGGTTCGAAAAAAAAAGAAGAAAAAAAAAAACACAATATGAATGTCATGTTCTGCAAGGAGTCTCCTTAACACATGTAATACTACGTGCGAGAAGCATAGAATCGCGCCAGGCGTCAAAACATGTCAATTGCTCAACGAGTGTGTGTTTTAAAGGCCCACTCATTACAAAGCGCTCAGACATATGTTCGCGAGTTGCCTTACGGACGCTTAGTGGGGCCTTCGCTGATTCGCAAAAGGAACAATTATGACGTAGTGGGCACTACACCACTGTACATGCAGTTGACATTCTAGGATAGTTTGAACCGGCTATTGTTACGCGCACAGTCGTTCGTTTCCTTACGGCACGATTGAGGCATGCACCGAGAACCGAAGCTAAGCTAGCACTTGAGAAGGCGATGCGCATGGGGACCGATTACGCTATCGCGTTCTACTCTTGAAGGCGAAGCTCAAGCGCCCTTCAAGTCTTTGTGTTTCTTTTTTGTTCTAAAGGCGCGTGGTTGTACGTCTACTAGCGCTAACGTGGACAAAACTGTCAAAACAGCGTTCCCGCTTGTATCCGTGTGTTTGAGGACGACGCAACTGGGCGCACCCTTTTCTTTTTATCGAGCAGCCACGGATAGACGCTATTGCTCTGTAGCCCTCTTCTCTGCAGATTTATACCATTCCGTAAAGTACGCTCCCGAACGAGCTCAGAAACGTACAGAATCGCAGCAGCTCTGCACAGTTACGTACATGACTATGTAGAGACTATCCCCGCCTACCTTCCTTGACAGGTCATACGAGAAGTATTATAAGTTATGCTCTTACACGCGCGTTGAACAGCAGCGTAGCTGACCCCACATTAGCATGATCACGCACCTGGAATAGATCGCTCGCTGCTCGCCGGCATCGTTTGCGCTGCTGCGCCGGTCGAGATCACGGTTGGAATTGGAATGACTGCGACCGGTACGGCTATAAGAGTACAGCGTCGGTTGTTCCCGCACGAGAAGTCGGAACCTCTGACAGGGCGGTTATTCCAAGTGCGGCCTTTGAAGAACACGAGACAGCTGCACGGTGATGATGACGATGATGATGATACTTCTACCATGGCTCATACCCACTCAGGGGGGATTGGCCAAGAATTGACTATCTGGATGGCGGCGGTTAGATTATTCTTCGTCTTCACGTGGTCGCGACTGCCGATTAGTTATTAACGCGAAAGCGTTAAAGAGCTTGTTTCGCAGAAATTCCGGCGTCGTCGTTGGCGTCGGCGTCGGTGTCGGCGTCGTTGGTTGTGAGCGAAAAATCATCTTGTCCGTGACCGAAAAATCGAGAAAGATGCAAATAAAATAAATAATAAAAATTTCCGGATCCGAATGAGAATCGAACCCAGGTCGTCTGCGTGGCATGCAGGTGTTCTTCCACACAGCCACGCTTTCTAGAAGCTATCTAGAAGCATCTGAAATGCTAATAAACAGTAATTCAAAAGCTAAATGCAGCTACAAATAAGGTGAAACTTATTCATTTTTGTTAGGGAACCGTGGAAGGGCATAGCCAAAGGAAAGGTAAAGCGAAAAAAATAAGAAATTCGGAGGCATACAATAGAATCAGTCCCCACTGGACAGGGTGGGTTGGAGATCATTGGGAGAGAGTCCTGCAATGAACATAAGACAGCCTGATGATGATAATGATGATGGTGACGATGAAGATGTCAAAATTTGTAGCTATGCTGTGCAAAACAACGCCTAGTTATTAGGGTATACGCACGTTAACAAGCCTCATGTTCGATGTCTCTCTCTCTCATGTTCGATCGATGCGAATCCGGAAATTCGGAGCCACAAAAGTCATTCATCGGAGGTCCAAATGACAATACGATAGCTGCATGACTTAAAAGTTGGCAACAGATGTCAAGGAACACAAACACGACCTTAATTTTTACCCTAAATACATTTTTTTTGGGGGGGGGGGGGGGGGGTCGCCCATGGCGTGACATCGAATGGAGTCATCAAAGAAACTTTAGAGACATTTTTGATACTGTGGACACAACAAAGAGATCAGAGCTTTCGCTACATAAAAAATTCGGCAGATTCCACGTACCTTGGGAATCGATGTTATGCGAAGCATGCGGAGGGAAGGTGACTGTGTTGTAATGTTTTATTGAGCGAAACATTACGAAATTACGCTAAAGATATGTACAAATGTTCTACGCACAGACATATGTTCCACAGTCGCATATGTTTTGCATAAAAAGTTGTTTACAGTTGCGTAACGATGCCAACAGCAACATGGGCAGTAGCAACACCAGAAGCGGTAAACTGATATGTAGCGCTTGTGCTCGCCAGGATGGTAGCCCTGGACACTGCAACATATATCAACTTCAGTGGATGGCGCTTTACTATAACTGACGTTAAGCCGGCGTGACAGCTGTATCATCGGAGTACATATGTAATGTTTATGAAATTGGATAGCCAGCACTGCAACGACAATTGACGTTTCACGAACATTAGGGTCTATTCGAAAAGCAGTTCCGAGACCTGGCGTGGCTCTGTGGTAGAATGCTTGATTGCCACGCAGAATGCTTGGCTTCGATTCCTGTTGGGACCCTGACATTTATTATTTGCATTCGTCCGGTCAACGCTGCTGATGACGTCAGCTTTTTAACGCTCTGGCGTTAAAAGTACCAATGTTTGTCTCGCCGTTCCTGGGTAGTCTAAACTGTCAATCACCTGTGGCACATACCCGCATACCTGTGGCACTAACCCGCCCCGTGGTATGTGCCACAGGGTTTGCCCGAAAGAGTTTGACGACGTACGCGACGGGATTGTCATTATTCATGTCACGACCAGCGAGTCATATTCGTCAAACCATCTTATTCTCACATACTAATTTTGGTCTACCCCAAGTTAAAGGGGTAATCACGAGATCACCCAGACGTAGGCGGCTAGATAGATAGATTGATAGATACGCAGATAGAAACGCTAAAAGTGCCTGCAGTACACAAATAAATGCTTCGCATTTAAAAAACTGATGAAATGTCCACCGATGATGTAAATTTCCGGAGCACTCCACTACAGAGTGCCTCATGATCATATCGCGTTCTTGGCACGTAAAGCCCTACATATTACTATTAAGGTGTGAAAAACAAAGCGCCCATATCGCATCCGCCGGTGTACGTGAACCAAGCGCACACAACCATATTCTATATGTGTACGCCTATAGGCTGCAAATGAAGAAACGCGTCCGCCGACGATTCAAAATGGACTAAAAGTTTGCTCAGCCATGTACGTGCGTGCATCCCCGCTTTTTTCCCCTCACTTCTTCGTTGCCGCTATTTAGAGAAAAAGAAAAAGTCGTTCGGTAATTCCCGCGAATATTTGCCGTGATGCGCACTCTCTTTTCGACACGCAACGCCGATCGAAGTTGTTCGGCTGAACCAACACTCGGCACCGTGCTCCTCTTCTTTGTGGTTTGATAATTTTTTTGCGTTTTTTCGTTGCTAGAAGTGTTTCCCGTATAGGCCCAGCCGGTGACGGCATCTTTCGTGCTCGCATTGCTTACCTAAGGTACGTGCTTCGCGCTTCTTGTATGTACGGTATAATACGCTGTAACGAAATCCTGTCACGTGTAGAGCTCACCTGCATATCACGGCTTAAGGGCTGCGGTATATAAATGTCATAATTGTCATTTTTTTTCCTTTTTAATCGACAGTACAAACACACCCCCCATCGCGGACGCAGTGCGAACGCTCGTTCTTTTCACACCTTTTCGCCGCGAAGCGTACTGTTTATTCACGCAAACAGCTGTGGTGCCCAAAACTTTTAGGTGCGATGTCACGAAACGACGGATGACCACGCCAGCGCAGTGGACGCGCCCGCCGAGCTAACGGTTCACTTTATAAAGAGGGACGAGTCCACGGCAAGAATTCTATCGTTGGCTTGCCGTGTTCCTTGCCGGTTCCCCGCGGTGTTCCTACACATACCGTTTTCCCCTGAGTCCCAAGCTGATTCTTAACATGAATAACTCGATTTTCCTTCTTGCGGCCTCCTGCCTACTCCTGGTGGTCTCCAGGAACGTCGCAGTCTGCGAGGAAGAGATACCAGCGGAAGGTTTGAACGAGTTAATCTCGGAATGACGAATATAGTATCCGGATTTTGACTTCCTGTAATGCCACGGAACACTTATTTGTCATCAACTACTTCTTGCGCAAATTTCATGGGCGAAGAACGAAACAGACGGGCGCAACGGACATGTCTGTTTCGTCCTTCGTCGAGGAAATTTGCGCAAGAAGTAGTTGATCATGGAGTACCAACTAGCTCGAACCCACACCTCGTTAAACTTATTCGTCATTTAAGCGAATGTCTCTTGTACACTTCGTATTTCGTGCATTGCTGGCCTTAGTATGGTCGTATATATAACTACCGCATGTTTCGTCGACGACTACCTCTCGTTATCCAGAAAGAACTTTAGAATAAGGATTAAAGAAGAAACAGTTCTCGCTCCCCATGCTTCGAAAGAGTGGCGGACACACCGAGTGTTTGAAAAACAACTTCGGAAAATTATAAACCGTGGACATAGTCAGAGCGTAATAAGCTTTCTTTTTAAATGGTTGCACTAGGCACACAGCGTTGGTTATTAATGTCTTGCGCGGGTTCAGAACCAAATCTTCAGCAGGGCAAAGAAATCCATGGAACGTTTATAGACCGTCTAGAGAACAATGAAGTTATGCATATCGATGAGACTTGCCGGCACGAAGTGCATTCAGGTTTTGTATGCGATGAAAGGCAATCTCATGGAACGACAAGGTAAGGGTCACACATTCCAGTAAGACGTTGCACTTTACATTGTGACCGAGTCCGATCGTTACAGACCACAAGGAAAAGCGCTCACGCGACACCGATGTAAATGTATTGTTTACATATCGGTACAAGGTTCGTAGCCAAGACAGCTTTCGCGGTACCCGCGTATGTTTGCGTAGAGTGGTATTTTAACAGTGCATCTTTAACTGAATCCTGTGCGTGTTCTCTTGTGACAGGCGTCGAAAAAGTGAAGAAGTACTTCCCGTGCATGGAAGGATCTGGACGATCAAGTGAAGTTCAAGCGCGTGCAACAGGTAAATTAGATCAAAGAAAGTAACAGCGCAAAAGGAACAAGGACGACGAAGAAACGAAGACCACGGGACATTTCTTCGTCGTCCTTGTTCCTTTTGCGCTGTTACTTTCTTTGATCTAATATGAACCAACTAGCCCTTATCAAGTTGATACTAAGGTAAAATTAAGTGCGATTGCCGCCATAAGCATCGTGTGCAACTTGACAGGGACGTGAAATGCCTTGCTTACCTGCCGCAGGTTATTTAAAAGACCAGTGTAAACGGTAGGATTGTTCATTTCTGCATGCATTTACTTTCGCTTCTACACTGGTATCACATTTTCAAGCGACGCTTCTCACGGCTCACAGATTTCGGTGGCGGCATTGTACGCGAAAAACGTGGCGCTAGAAATGCGGCCTTCGAAGGTGTGCCTGTCACATGCGCATTTGTGTGCGCCGTTTTCCAATAACTGCTGCTCTCGAGATAGTGGGCTCGTCGGCGATCAGCCGTTCCTGATATGGCAATCCGATCTTTTATCGAGACGACTTGCAATTTCATGTTGCCACATCGCATTGTTGCCTGGATACGAACGCATAATCTTCGTTCTTGCGCTGCTAAAGTCGTGGACGAAGGTACAATGCCGGCGTGGAGGAAGGAAATAGTTAGTAGGGAGCATTGCACAATGCGGTCGGAAAGAAAGATTAGTAGGTCAAGCAAGCACACACCAAGCTTCGGTTGGCCCCATTTTCCAGATAAGGCAAGGCCCTTTAAACTTTTTTAAATATTTAGTGGGAGCGATGAAAGTGTTAATTCCTGCATGGCTTCACTTTCGCTTCTACACCGGCATAACGTTTTTGTGTCTACAGCCTTTTTGACAAGATGCACGAAGTGACGACATCCAAGACAATTGGCTAAGAACACCCTTAATAATGCGTCCGTGACTGAAGAAAAAAAGAAGAGAAATGGCTTCATGAAAAGAAAAAATTGTGATGCGCAAGAATGCAGTAAAGTGTTGCAAAAGAAGTTCGCGCGTTTTTCTCGGAGAGAAAGCTTCGCAGTGAAAATATAAAATTTGCCCTGGTCCAGAGATCGGTGACCAATGGGCCTTGGGACGGTCGCAGTACCTTTTAAACTAGCGAGAACGCAATGGTGCACGCTGCGACCGCCACAGCGAAAGCGCTATGGTGGCAAAATTGGTCGGAGAACTTTGATACATGCCGTCAAAAATAAAATTTTGGAAAACTGAAAAAATTTACAAGTAGCAGAAACAAATAAAAAAAGGTATGCGTGACAAGTTCGGAACTTTCCAATAAAAAATAACGTGATAATTCACCGTATAAACGAAACACGCAAAACTGATCGATTTCGCACTTCTGCTACTAATTTCCGAAAAAAAAAAACAACTTGCAAACTCTCAATATCAAAATCATTCAACTTACGGCTGTGAATAACCGTGTCACATTTATTTGCCTTGATGCAGGTGCAGCTTACTGACCTGAAACATATCTTCTTGGTGTAAATAATAATTGTGGGGGGTTTTACGTCCCCAAACCACGATATGATTATTAGAGACGCCATAGTGGACGTCTCCGGGAACTTCAACTACCCGGTGTTCTTTAACGTTGCGCTTGAATGTAAACGCACGGGCTTCCAGAATATTGCCTCCATCGAAATGCGGCCATTGAAGCCGGCATTCGATTCCCCGACCTTCGGGTTAATTTTGACCTCTTGGGGTTCTTTGAAGCGAACCAGAATCCAAGTACGGGGCAGTTTCTTTATTTAGCTTTCACTGAAATGAGGATGCGGAGTCCGGGAATCAAACCAGCGTCCTTAAGCTCAGGAGTCCAACACCCTAGCCGTTACCACGGCCGCTTACGAATGCCAAGAAACATTATTTAAATTTCAGAGAATTACACATATCTTCATGAGAAAACCAGGGGAGCTTTTCTCGATTTGTTTAGAACAACTTCTTGCTGAGCGAGTTGGAGCATGTCTGTGGTGACAATCGTTGCGCATCCAATCGGACGAACACAAGAAGACAAATGAAGTAGACGGAAAAAGTGTGAACTATCAACTGTCCTTATTTGGTCGCTGCGTATACATGCATTTTTCACACGTCCCAAAGAAATAAAAAGAAGTGGGGGGGGGGAGGAGGAGGCTATACATGTCTAGATTACCTAAGGTCAACAAAACTGCGCAGAAACTTGCTTTCTGCGCTGTACGGAGCAACAGAGGCGTCACTCACGCAGTCGTCACCCATTCCCTTAACATGAAAAGCTTCTAACAGCTCACGCCCTACTCTCTCCTTGTTTCTGCCTAGCATTTTTACGTTTTCGGATGCAGGCTCGCTGTATCCATCTAGATTCTAGAGGACTGTCTCGATGTGTCGATCTAGTTGACTGTCCATTTCGTACGTCGCTGACTGGCGAGAATTCGGCAAGCAGCGCGCCCTCTGTTACCGGTTTTTCTTCCGCAAAGTCGTTTTGACGTCACGGAGCTTTCACAGCTCTCGACACAAATCAGAGGGACGGAATGCGCTTCCCCGAAACGAACGTTGCTCCCAGAGATCTGCTTTTGGCCGCGCGCCTCTCGGAGGCCGTGCATGAACTTTGATCGTGTGATCGCGTAAGCCCTCGAATTAGGTTTAATGCGACCACGTGCCTAACGCATCTCTGAAGGTCGGTACGCATTCACTGCGTCGTTATCAAGCATCCGGCACACGTTCACATGCAAGGATAGGCTTGTCAAGTTTGCTTTAAGTGTTCTATTACTGCACTTTTCGCGCACTTCCTTCTTACGCTGGGATTAGGTTTAGTGGGTTCGTTGCGTCGACGTGTTCAAGAGCGCGATGACATCAAGGCTTACCGCTTTCTGAAGTAACTGAATGCGCACTGTCGAAATGGACACGCCTGTTAGGTAGACACGTCGAGAATAGCTCCCCAGAGATGATACTGGGCTAAATCTTACTCTTAAGAATTCATTCATTCATTCATTCATTCATTCATTCATTCATTCATTCATTCATTCATTCATTCGTTTTTCAATGTCAACAGGAGCAGCTGGAAACCCGAGTAAAGGTAAATCTGTAACTTACGACAAGGAAACAATGTAACGAAGAATGGAATGTTAACAGAGATCAACGCGAAATTTTGTAAAAATATGTGAAAACAAAGCAGATATCAAAAGTCAAGGTGGGAGACAAGGATGGCAACGTCATCCCGCAAGATATTTTGTTTAAAAAAAACTATCAGAAAAGTGTAATTTTATCGCTTTATCTTTGCCCAGGCAGTTGGTAAATGCAAGGATGTCACCGGGGCGGCCGAGACGGTACGTATTTCAGTTTCACGGTTTCCTTCCTATTGTAAATGTATTCCATATTATGTACGGAATCGCCATGTATATACACGTTAATCTATATCATCAAATTAGAAATAATCCACCTGCCAGAATTTCAGATGAAGTTGTAAATGCAATGACGAAGCATAGTACGCACCCCCTGCTTAGCATAGGCCCAAGAAGAGGTGCAATTACGGACACTGTCGCATTGCAATGACGACGCATAGTTTCGCAACCCATGCTCAGCACAACTCTCCTACAGCTCTCATAGCAACTCAGCTCTCATAGTATACAGCTCTCACAGCAACGGTCAACTGAATACGCCATGTCGTGTGTAATGAGGCGCAAGAGCGGGAACAGCCACATAGTCATAAAAGTACTTTTGTGGTACATATATCTTACCTATTTGAACTTGTGCTCTGCTACTTGTGTACATATGAACTTATTTTACTTATTTGAACTTTCATGTGTTGTTCGATTGTACTGCCTGTGCGCATCTTACGTTCGACTGTATAATATTTTGTGCCCTTATTGTTATTTTTTTAAGAACGTATTTTCTCTTCTAAGCGAGTGGTAGGTGGTGCCAACCGTAATGGCACCAACTTTTCTTATTCATCATTTCAATAATAAAAAATCTCTTTGGTCGAGCTTGCCAAACATAAGCACTGATGCGCTGAAGCGCTGAGACAATACAAGACTGTCACATGTGACGTTTATGCTCAGTTTATGCGGCTGTCCCGAACGTGGCGGCGGCCGATAATTCAGCTGCTGCGCTCTTGAGGGTACGAAACGAGCTGCTGCCGGTGACGGCATCTTGTCAAGGCCAGTCTACAGCCAGAGCACTGCGCTTCATGTGTCGCTGCTGACGACGAGCAGTCGCGCTCAATGCGAGTTACAACATGCTGCTCGTGGTAAAAGCGGCGGCAGAACTGCACGGTGGCACCGACATAGAAAACAATCGGTGACGTAGACACTGCTCCGACTACTGCTATTTGCAAAACCAATTTTCACGTTTTCCGTTCTTACTGTGTAGACTTGGGGCCCCTTCAATCGTGGCCGCCGTGTTGCAACTCATATTGATCGCCACTGTACATAGCCATCCTATTGGCTAGTGGACTAGAACTCTTGAAAACGCACAGGCTGATGAATGCGCTATTATAAATCATCCAACCAGACACATGAGTTTTTATAGAAATACAAAACCACTACTCATGGCCGTCAGATGACTGTATTTGCTGACGTGTACTTTGTGTTTTGTTCAACAGAAAAAATGCTACCTTTCGAACTTGGTAAGTGTTTCACCCTACTTTTGAGTGAGGCCTCGCAATAAGTTTAGCGGTTCGATAATGTCATTATTCCTTCCCGTATAAAAATAATCGGTTCTAAGCTTATTTGCTCCGTATATATACTAGTTCATGTAATGTATAAGAAAACTTGCACCCGTCATTGACCGATCCCGCACCGATACGGAAAGACAGCCATGTGCCATTAGCGGAACTTTCGCGATCTGGAAATAAAGCCCCTACTGCTAGCGGCTCCAAAAATTTCATGTGTAGTTCATGTTTGAAAAAAAAAAAAAAAAAAAAAAAAAAAAAAAAAAAAAAAAAAAAAAACGGGAAAAAAGCCACAACGCACAGACACGAAGGAGACAGGATAACAACGGAAGTTTTAATCAAAAGCGTAGAAAGATATACACACGCATTACAAAAAACCAAGATTAAACAAGATGTTTCTTTCGCGCTTTTTTTTAAACATGAATTTTTTAAAACATGAACTCGCCCAACTGTTCCTGCTAATTCATGTGTAGTATTCAACTCTTATAAGTGCCAGGACCTTTCGTAGTGAAGCAGCTTTCGTAGTGAAGCATCTCTCGAGCATAGGCGTCCTCAGGGTTCTCTATAAGGGGGAGGGGTAGAGTGGGGTAGGTAGGTTTGCCCCCCCCTGCCCGCCCCCCCCACTCCTACCGACCCCCTCCCTCACAAAGCATTTTTGCATTTTTACTGTTGTTCTATGCGCCTTACAGTCAGACAGAACGTTAGAAGTCTGCGGCATTTCCTCTTCAAAGGCGGATGTACACAAGCCAGCACCTATGGACGCGCACTCCAGACTGACGTCATTGAGCCGGACGGCAGGCGACCCCCGCCTTCGGAGGAACATTGGCCGTCTTCATGAGCGGGACTATTTCTTTAGTTGCGGAGGCGATCGGCTTCTGCGTTTCGATCATGTGGGTGGGGCTTCTCCGGACTTCTTAAGTTGTATCCGACTATAGACTATTTTCCAGTAAGACATCTGGGCGCCGCCATCTTCGGCTGTTAAGCCGTTGTTTGCTTGTTTTTGTACATCGCGACGTGAATTAATAAGGCCATGAAACATCGTATGCACCAACCCAACCAGTTTTCATGCGTATGCGTCTACCGCAACACTGTTAACAGCCCAATATGAAGGCACTCAAACCCATCCGTAAAATAGTCTGGATCTTTTGCTCCGAACGGGGCTCCGTGCCTGTCGTTCAAAAGAGACAATATCCTGCAGTTAACGAGAAATACTTCGGCAGCTGCTCTGTCTTTGCAGGCTGCCCGACCGCACTAGTGTCTGCCAAAGCGGCACTCGTGATGCCTACTGGTGGATTAAGCCCTCCTGGTCCTTTAGAGTGGTTTGAACGTGGGCCTGACAGGATGATGTCACAGTTGGGATCGTGCAGAAGGATTTATGTCGTTCAGAACTTTAGGGAAGTGTAGCATATCATAAAAGACACTCGTGGACGACGATAGAATCAGTCGTATATACAATAAGAAAAGCAAAAAAATTGCGTTTGCGATGACTTTATAATGCGCTCTAAGTGTCTTATGCTCTCGTTTTTATCTTTTCCATTGCAGGGGCTCAACGACAAAGAGGCGGTAATGTATTGGAGGTTCCTTCTATTAAACATTACTCTTAGTGTGGACTGCAATTATAAAGCGATCTTTTGTTTGAAAGTTCAGAAAACTCTTGGTTTAGCATATCAGAAAATCTGGGAGCGCGGAATAAAATCATTACCTCCCTTGTGCTCCGGTTGCTAGGGTGTAGCATTGTTGCTACTATGTTCACGCGTGCGTAGTATGTTTATAGATTGCCTACCATTATTATTATTGTCGCCATCGATAACCAGTTCCTATTGTTTTCCCAATTCTCGCTGAATAATAATATTGTGGTATATTCAGCACTTGGTATACAAAACCAGCTGGTTCGCATTTGCATTCGTTGCAGGAGTGTGCGCTCAAGATCCACGCGCAGAGTTAAGCGACAAGACCTCTACGTCACCATGAACGCAGTGCCACGCCCTGGAATCTCTGAGTAAAAACTTAAACCCACTGTCACGAGCTTTCCATGTCATTACTTGGATGCGGCACTTGTAGCACCATCATCCTCGATCATATTCATTATCATCGTCATTCCTACCGCCACCGTGCCGCGCCTCTCGCGCGGCTCGGGCCGAGAGCTCGAGGCTCGAGCTAGAGGAGAATGCGCTCACGGTCCTGGCCGGAATGGACGCCGCTGTGTGCGGCCTCTCCTCTCTTATGCTGATATCCTGCAATACATTAGGCTGAGTAGACGCACTCTACCCCCACCTGCTCCTAAATTAGACAAGGCAACGCAGGTCGCGTGGCGACGATTACAGTCATTAGCCTTTCCGAATCTTTATGTTTTGTCCAAGATAGATCCCTCGGTGTACACTCCGAAATGCAAATTCTGTCCCGAGACGGCCACTTTATTTCACATGGTCTGGGAGTGCCAAAACGAATCCCAGTATATATCGGCCAACCATAATCCTACAATAGTCGAGTGGGAGGCGCCCTGTCCAGCTCTGACCCAGTGCAACAACAAGCCCTGGTCGACCGAGCCCGGACGGCGGCAAGAGCCAATGGTCTTCCGGACTAGGAGGCCCACCCACTAGTCGACCGCCTTCACGTCTCTCTCTGTCGCTCGCTAGAGCACTCATTCGATATAGGCCAAAGTATCAAGGGCATCTTTTTTATAATAAAACTACATTTGTGCTTACCAAACCGAGTTAGAAGCTTGTCGAAACGACGCGCTTAGCTGCGGCCAGATCGTGTATCCGACACCAGGCGGCGGCGTCCATGGGACATCTACCACCGCACATATCTCTGACTTCGTGTGTGGTAAGATTGCACTGGGCCTTGCTAACACGCCGTGATGCGGATTTATGGAGGCGATAAGCATGACGTTAGAATTACGCGTCAACTGCGTGAAGTATGTGCGACTATAGATAGACACATTGAACGAAGAGAGGTGGTGCCTGTAGAGACATACCTCCTCCTTATATCCACACTTCGAACACTATGTGCATGATCTGTCCCGGAAACCTGCTTCCATGGCTTGTGGCTGTTTTCCGAGCAATGCTAAGATATATTGCGTGACTGTCCGGGAAAGCGTCCCACTATGCTGGCAGGCCTGGCCAAGCTGACGCCCGCTTATACAGGCCTACGAGAATGTAAAAATGTCATGGTGCACCCTTTCCCCGACTGCATACAAGCCATGAATGCGTACATGATCACGCAGCTCTGCTTGACAGGCAACTTAAAGTAAAACGCGAGTACTCGGACCATGGTTCTAAGTTCGTCCCCTCTTTCTCCCAAGCAGCGGTAAAGCGCCGTGCGTACGCTGTAGGTTGTCAGCTGCCTTGTAAGCGTATGATGTTGTTGAGAAATGAATGCCTGTTGGCCGACAGGATGATCAACTACATTGGTTGCGGGAATACTGATGGGCCTCTCAAATTCGTCTCTGCGCAATGACCATGGTAGATATTTTACAAGTGAAAGGCCATTCGCGCGTGTAATGCATACCAGCAGAGCCACCCAAACGTTTTGGATAGCAAACAGCGGTGAAATGACTGACCCTGACAATTATTCCTACAGGTTATATATCGCGTCGTGCAAGAGAAATTGACATGTGGCACGCAAGTTATTATATAGTCTCCTTTAGGAGCCAGAATTGCACGTAAGTCCGCCATCTTGCTTGGAAGACAAACAAAAGTTTTGAGGGAAAGCCACACGTCCCGTTCGCAGGAGGCAAGCTCATGTCGACATAAACGATCGCGGTCGACCACACCGGCTACTACCCGCTTCTCCAGGCACGACAGATGATCCCAATTGCTTAAAAGCTTGTATATGTGAGCAGCGATAGTTGTTCTATTTTTTCTAAAGGAACAAAATTTTGCGTTGTGTGTCCCAACACGTCTCTCGTGCACAGAGTACATTATAGCACACTATACCTCTAGCACTGCGCCTTTCGTTGCATAAAGCCCAATGGCGACATCGTTCGGAGAAGATGCAAGCCAGAAGCCCTAAATGATTTCAAAAACAAATAAACAAAAAAAAATGGTGTCTCTCACCCTATTTCATTCTTTTTTTTTTCTGCAAGAGCAGGAGCAACAACAACACCAGCAGAAAAAGAAGACAAGCTAATTTTGAAAGCAGTGCTCTGAATTCTCGTGATCAAATGAAGCGCTCTAATTATTGAATGAAGCGCTAAAGTCTGATGGCGACGGTATGGATACCGACGGATAGGAAACGCTGCAGGGGACGGAAGAGGTGTTATGGGTGATAAAATAAGGAAGTTCGCAGCAATAAAAATTAAAACTGGACACTTAATAGGCCTCAGGCCCTCACTCTCAGACTATTGCAGACAGAGACGTACCCTAATCTGAGATTCCTACACGCCATTTATCCCAAGGTGTTCCACAATGACGCTTGCCCCACATGCGGGTTTGTATCCACGCTTCCACACATGCTCTGGGAATGCAAGGTAACGTACACTGACCCCGATACTACTTCGGCCAGGTGGGAGGTGGCCCTCCGCAGCTCCCTCTTGGCCGACCAACTCTGGGCCTGTCCAGCAAACCCGCGGAGCGGCCGACAGGCCTGGCCTGGCGGTCCCTACGGGGAGTCGCCCGCTGCGCGCTAACGTGTGTTTTGCCGGACAATAAAGTTTCGCACCCACCCACCCACGAAGGTAAGAAGGAGAAAATTAGTGAACTCGCCATCAAGCTTAATTTGCAGGGGCTTACAAAGAACGATGTTGACAGGCTACACTGTGTTGCCTGTCGTTCAGACAGGATTCCTGCCGTGTACATCAGGTTTTGGAAACAGTCCAGAAATGTACAGTGTCTTACCAAGCGTAGTACCCTGAAGCAATACAATAGGAACGCCAAAATTTTAGAGAACTTGAATGCGAAAAACAAGTAGCTATTGCGGCTCGCAAATGCAGGGGCTGCGGGGACACACCACCGGTTTCTCTATAGACGAAGGAAGGGAAGACATTTGCTTGAAAAGAACCAAGTACTCCAGCAATTTACACTACCAATGAGAGCAACGTAGACAAAATTGCCCAGAACTGAGAGTGGTTTTCAAGCATGCAAAGCTTTTAGGTCCTGTTGTCGGCGGCCTTCAAGTGACATAGAGCCAAATGCCAGCGCCATCGTCAACGAGACATCTGGGAAATCGTCCAAAAAGTTTAAGAAAATGTGATCCTTTTTTGGCAGTCACCCCTTCGAACCGCATTGCATCACATATTTTGGCGACGGTCCAAACACGACTATCCATGTTCTGTGAGCAGCCCTAAGTAATCTCAAGTGGGTCCCTATTTTATTTTTTATATATGTACAAACATGGTTTTCGATTAATTTTACTGTCGTTTATAAACGCGAACTGTTTTTCCGCCGCGCGCTTTGTTTTTCGCGCAACGCGTGCCGAACGCCGCGCGCCTTTCTTTCTTTTTTTTTGGTTTTATTTTGAGTCGGCGCCGGGTGGGGAGAGCGTCTGGTGCTACCTTCGACAAAGCGCCCGTACTGCGCTAGAATGATGGTTGTCATTTCACAATCCACGGTAAAGATGGCGATAGCGAAGACGACCATTATAACCAGTTGTGCACAGAGCTTATTTCTTTTATTTCACCTCGAATTTCTGGTGTGCTAGAACCAAACCGCTCGGCGCTCGGAGCGCGCGACGTTTCATTGTCTTTTTGCGCCGGCGCAGCATCTACGTGGCAGGGAGCTTCGCCCGGCGACGGCGAGGTGCGGGCCTAAGGAGCTTCACTCCTAAAAATCTTCGAAGGCATGCTGGTAGTCAAGATTGCTCGTGGGAAAACCATGGCGAAAACCCTTGACAAAGGAAACTCATAAGGGGGGCCTATCGCAAGTAATCGTTGTGTACGCCTGATTTTGTCGCATCAATAAACGTTCTAGGATACTAGAAGTGGAAAACGTGGGTGATGCACTGGAACGACGGCATTGTCATAGGAGGTTTATTAACGATAGCTAGAAGTGCAGGCGAAGAGGAATATGGATTGCGTCACGAGTGACGATGACGATTATAGTGTCTATTCTTTATGTTCAAGGTATATCAGACCCTGTTCAGAGAGCTTTGCGTCCGCTGGGTGTGCAAACCGTTTTTAATACTTTGGGACATGTGTTCGCAAAATCCAAAGACCGCACGCCTGCGGACGATCAGGGCGGGGTCATCTACAAGTACGATGCGGGGATTGCGACGCTACTTATGTTGTGTCGTCGCTAGCGGCTCCACGAAGCAGCAGACCTGGCACGAAGAACGGGCACGCGGAACCGACGCGGCCGGCGGGATCTATTGTTATTAATTAATTGTTACGTTAAGTTGGAGTAAACCTTTTACAATCAGTTCCATAGGGGCTTTAAATAAAATTGAAGGACATTTTGTACATTCCAAAGTGCGTACGGCGAAAGCGTGTGGCCATTCGACTGACTATACCATGTCTTTTTTCCTTTACACTCTCAGTGGGATAACACACAAACCAGAATGTGTGCGTGTTTTCTTGTTTAATTTTTTACCGCGAGTCGCACCGAGACGCGAGACTAATCTTCCTCCGTTCGCATGCGTTCGTATTTTCTCGCGCTTTGCGCATCGTGCAAACGCCATCCGCGTTCCAGCGCTTAAATTGACGGACCCTTTGTAAATTCCAAAGTGTGTTCCGCGAACGTCTGTGTCCACTGAGACGGCGTCGGTCAGAATGATTCCTAAACGCTGGGCACAGCGACGCTACGCAAGCAAAGCGTGAGCGCTGTAGAGTCCGACGCGACCGGCGTCCGTTTGCGCACCCCGGCGGCCACCTGGCTCCGTACCAGGGCTCGGACGGCACGGACAGACGGGCGGACGGACACGGACGGACGGAAGGACGGGCGGACGGATGGATGGACGGACGCCGGACGGACGTGAGCATGAGACATTAAAGGCTTTCGCCTTAAAAGCTACGAAACTTTCTGCGAGAAGTCTTGAAGAAGCAGACGTGCACCTTGGGTGTTGTGATGCAAATTCTTCTTTTGGTTCGTAACGGCCGCTGAGCCACTGAGAGTCTTATTGACAAAGCAGTTGGTTTAACAAACCAACACACGAAACATTTAAACAAGAATTAAAGTGAAAACTATATATGTACACAAAATTATACTTAGTAAGAAGTTCACTGAACACGGTAAACCACTCCTAATTACAACCAAAATGTAAGTTCAATGATCTAAACTAGATAGTCTAGCTCTAACGCGGCTGAGCCGGCCGAGCGGAGAAGAACCCGAGTTCAGTCTGACCAAAACACGGATGCTTGACTGGTCGAGTTGACGTGGGCTGGCTGGCGACGACGATAGAGCGGCGGCTGGTGGGCGAGACGTTGAGATGCCAGGGGCAGACGGGGACACAGACGGACGGACGGACGGATGGACGTGAGCATGAGACATTAAAGGCTTTCGCCTTAATAGCAGATGTTCCGTGTACGAATACAACCGATGAGCGAAGCTCCTTAGAAATAATGGGGCGCAAACGACTATGCGCCTGATGTCGCTGCTGGCTTTCATGAAGGCGGTAGGGTGGGGAGCGGGTGGGGAGAGCGTCTGCTGCGCTCGGTGGCGGGAACGACTGAGCGAGTGAGTGTGCGACGGGCGCAGCGCAGGGAGAGGGAGACAGGTGGGAGAGGGGTGCGAGCGGTGATGCGGCGGGGAGCTTTGACGGCGGCGACGGAACGCCGCGCGCGGCGTTTCATTGACTATGCATGTTCTGTGAGCAGCCCTAACTAATCTCAAGTGGGGGAATTTCACTGTCGTTTATTGACGCGAAGTGTTTTTTTGCGCCGCGCGCCTTGTTTGCGCCGCACGCGCGGAGAGCGTCTGCTGCGCTCGGTGGCGGGAACGCGCGTTCGCCGGTTTGAGGGGAGAGGGCAGAGACGAAGAAAGAGGGAGACAGGTGGGAGAGGGGTGCGAGCGCTGATGCGGCGGAGAGCTTCGACGGCGGTGACGGCGCCGTCGAAGCTCCCCGCCTCTAGTCCTTTTAGGGAAAAGTTACGCAATACGTGTAGGGAGAGTAATTTTCGCAGTATCGTAAGGAACTTCGTCATACTGCACGTAATGATTGCTAAAGGCGAACAATTTAGACTTTAATCTCAGCAATTATGGCTTTTACATTTCCACCACAAGGCTCTCGCATTTATTCAATTAAGAAAAAAACGTCGCAGTTGTTTTCCCACACGCGTGGCTACTTTTGGCTATTTTTACTGCCCCTGGCTCAAGTTGGCTACTTTTTGGCTAGTTTTTCTAATTTCATGGCTATTTTTCCCTTTTAGACGTGGCAACCCTGAACGGGACACTAAGCAAACAAAGACTGAAACTTGGATTTATACAAAGAAGAAATATATATATAAAAAAGAAAACACGACGTCAAGGGAATTACAAGAGGGAAAGTTCAACCGAAATCAAATGTCGTCCAGAAACGAGATCTCACAATCTAAATGTGATGCAGAGGGTGAACTTACACAACTATCAGTGTTCTTCTTTATAATGAAGGCTTCAGCAACCTCCCCAGTTTTCGTGTCAGGATTAGTGTAAAGAACACTAATCATGACTTGGGCTGCTGGTGTCTTAGGCAGGTGTCTGGGGAAGGTGTTAGGCAGATGTCTGGGGAATGTAACTTAGGCAAGTGTTTGGGGAAGCAATGAACAAATATCGACATTTTGAAAAAAATTATCGCAGCACCGGAAATATTCCCATGCTAAGCAAAAAGCCGTAGGCCATGGCACAGGCTGTCCTCGTTCTACAGATACAACGTTATGTCATCAGCAAAATCTGTTACTTTTTCAGTACCACTACCAGGTAGCGGGAAACCTCGAATGCATGGATCTTTAAGGTAGCGAGCGCAGGAAGCGTTCGAGGCTGAGCACAAGAAGTACTGTGAACAGATGTCACCCGTGGCGAACACCGCGGCTAACAGGAAATGAGGCCCTTTCATAACCACCAAGAAACAACGTGCTGTGTATATCTCTGTATACCTTTCTGAGAAACTCAACGAAGTTTTTCGCGAGAAGCCAAACGATGCTATCACGCTAAAAAAATTGAAAGGACACTTTGTACATTCCAAAGTGTGTTCGGCGAAAGCGTGGGGCCATTCCACTGATTATGCCATGTATTTTTTCTTTTACACTCTCAGTGGGATAAGACAAACCGAATGGGTGCGTGTTTTCTTCTTTAATTTTTTACCGCGAATCGCAGTGAGACGCGAGACTCATCTTCCTCCGGCCGCACGCGTTAGTATTTTCTCGCGCATCGTGCAAACGCCATCCGCGTTCCAGCTCTTAAATTGATGGACTCTTTGTAAATTGGAAAGTGTATTCTGTGAACGCCTGGGTCCATTGAGACGGCGTCCGTCAGAATGATTGCAAACTCTGGGCACAGCGACGCTACGCAAGCAAAGCGCGAGCGCTATAGAGTCCGACGTGACCGGCGTTCCGTCTGCGCACCCGGCAGCCACCTGGCTCCGTGCCAGAGCTCGGATGGACGGACGGACGGACATGGACGGACGGACGGACGGACGGACGGACGGACGGACGGACGGGCGGATGAACAGACAGACAGACGGATGGACAGACGGACGGACGGACGCCGGACGGAGGTCGGACGGACACCGGACGGACACCGGACGGACGTGAGCATGAGACATTAAAGGCTTTCGTCTTAAAGATTACACCATCTCCCGCTAAAGGGAACGATGTGTAGATGCGAAGCAGCGGGCGCTAACGCTTACACTGGCGGCGGCGTTGACGCTGGCGCTCATCGCAGCGTTGCACAGGAGAGAAACCTGGGGGGGGGGGGCAAAGCACGCAGTGATGGACCGGTTTTTCCTACTGGAACATCCCAATCGCTGCCAGTGGGCAATGAGAGACAGAAGACTGGGACTGGACACAGAGACCCGCAGTCCACTTTTAGTTAACGCGCACGCTGCGGATTTTTTATCGTTCCACAACGCACAGGCGAAATCTCCCACCGGCACCACCTTGCAGGTCAAGATCCATTGCCATATATACGGGGTGGCAAGTGAACGGTTGTGCAGCGCAGGCAGTCGGTTTTTTCAACCAAGAAACTCGCTAGCAGACGCTGCCTGCGTCGGCGTCGCGAGGCGAGAGAGGGGGAGCGTAGGAGAGGGGGATGACGCGCATGCGCAGTGGGGGGTGTGGACGCCGCGGGCAAAGATGCCTAGAGGAGAGAGGGGGGAGCGTAGGAGGGGAGAGAGGGAGGGGACGCGCATGCGCAGTGAGGATGTGGCCTCCGCGGGGAGGGATGCCTAGAGGAGAGAGAGGTGGAGTGGAGGTTTTTTATTTTTATTTTTTTAATGGGTTGGCGCATGCGCAGTGGGGGGTGTGGACGGACGTACACCGGACGGACGGACGGACAGACAGACAGACAGACAGACGGACGGACGGACGGATGGACACCGGACGGATGGACGGACGGACGGACGGACGGACACCGGACGGACGGACAGACGGACGGACACCGGACGGACGGACGGACGGACGGACACCGGACGCCGGACGGACACCGGACGCCGGACGGACACTGGACGGACGGACACCGGACGGACACCGGACGGACGTGAGCATGAGACATTAAAGGCTTTCGCCTTAATATGCAGCCATGTTCGCAGACATATGCAGACATCGAATGCCTTTTCTTGATCAAGTGAAACCAAGAGCCCACGTGCTGATCTCGCCAGCGTGTGCGCAATTATACCGCGTGCAACAAAGCAGAGACTACGAATTTCTCTGCCATGAAAAGAGCCCACCTGATGGTGTCCTTTTAAGCAAGACATCAGGCTTCTCAAACGCCGAGTGAGAACTGCTGCAAACGTTTTGTAATCGACGTTGAGAAGCGCGATTGGTTTTCATTCCTCTGGGCGAACTGAAGATGGGTCGTGCTAAGGTATTAACAGAATACGACCGCCGTGAAAGCTATCTGGGAAATCAAAGTTCTTGAAGCAGCGGCAAATAACGGAGGTGAAAGTGGGACCAATCTCATCAAGAAGGTTGAACAAAACTCGAACGGGCAACCCGTTTATTTGCCGCTGCTTCGATAATATTGATTTCCCGGATAGCTTTCACGATGCACCGGTGGAACCTGAGGCAGCCCACTAAGCATTGAGAATGTCTCGGCGGAACCATAGATGCGTTGACATAGATGTACGAGCCATGCTTTCAGAATGAGTTATGAAGCGTGCTCGAGCACGAGCAGGTGGCGACGCAACGGGAAGGCTCTCGCGGCCGGAGTATACCCAAGGGACTCTTAAAAGGAAAGGAAAGTTTATTGAATCAGTATACACAAACACTAAAGACACTTATACACTAAAACCGCCAAAAGTTCATGGCATCAGTAATACTTATTCAAACGCTAGACGCTATTTCACACAGACGTCAACATCGCGCTCCATTCACCTCTTGTTGGAACCGCCAAAAGTTCATGGTATCAGTAATACTTATTCAAACGCTAGACGCTATTTTACACAGACGTCAACATCGCGCTCCATTCACCTCTTGTTAGAGCCAATTACGTAAGGCCCCACGAAACTTAAGTCATCCTGAAAGGCCTTCGTGCACGATCTGGCTTCGTTGCAGAGTTCGGCTGCCTACCCAAATAGCTTTACATGCAACTTACACAATAAAGAGTCAATAAAAGAAAAGAAACGAAGTTTCCATTTTATCCTTTAACTAAACGACCGCAAGATAACAGAAAGCTTGGAATGGTGCCGTAAAAATGTCCGCTACGAATTCATCACCAGCAAGGGGAGGCTTCAGTAAAAACTAGCAGTTGTTCCGTGTACGAATTAGAGGTGTGCACGGGCTCCGGGTAGCCCGAAAGCCCGAGCTCGGCCCGGCTCGCGGGCCGGGTTCGGGTATGCGGAGGTCTTCCCATCTCGGGCCCGGGCCGGGCTCGGGCTACTCATCTCGGGCTTCGGGTGGGCCGGTCCAGGTGCAAAGCCCGCATCAAACCAAATATATAGACGTTGTGCCGGAATTGTTTTCTTTAACGATGGACCCACTGATCACCTTTGTGATTATTTATCCATGCAATCATCCTTCTGACCTGCATCAGAGATACTAAATTTCTGGAAGAACAAGGAGTCTAGATATTCTAAGCTTGCTATGCTTGCGAAAAAATATATTCGCGATTCCGGCTACCAGTGCGAGCAGCGGACGGAACTTCAGTTCGACGGGATATGTTATGCAGGAGCGCCGCACTTCACTGATGTCCGAATCGCTGCACAGCTTGTTATTTTTACACAATTTGTAATCTTTGTATACAAACTAACATGTGTCGTTTGCATATGTTTAACTTTGATATGTTGAATAAAATGTCACATGATAAAAAAAGTGATATCTTGTCTCCGCAGCAAACTTTCATGGTGTCGGGCCGGACCGGGCCCGGGTTTGTATTTTTGTACGTCGGGCCGGGCCGGACGGGCTCGAAGCCCTTTAAGGTCGGGCTCGGGCGGGCCTTCCACGCAGTGAGCGGGCCCGGGCCGGGCTCGGGCTTGAAAATTAGGCCCGTGCACAGCTCTAGTACGAATACAACCGATGAGCGACGCGGCGACGCTCCTTAGCACTGGGACGCAAACGACTATGTATCTACGTTATTAAAGACGATAGTCTTTCTTGGGATACCTCAACGGAGAAATTTTGATCTGTCTGTTTAGAATAAGTTTATTTCATCGAAGTACGAGACACTTGAAAACGGTGTCTATATAACAAGGACAGTAACTAACACCCACAAACGACTAAGCACAACATGAAACGAAATTTTTGTCTGTCTGTCTGTTTCTCCGTTTGTCGGCACGTCGCACGATTCAGCTAGCTGGCCCAAGTTTAACCCCCTGCCTTACGACCTCCAATCTTGACCGAGAAGCATGTGTTCATACGGGTGAGCGTGGGCAATTAAAAATCAAATATTACGCATACCTGAGGCACGACATCAATACCTTAGTACTATTCACAGTGTTCCTTTAAAACAAAATCTATAGATATTTAATTATAAAGATCCTAGTGTTTATTACGCGGCGCTGAGAATGCGCCGCTGTGTACAAAACAAGTCTCCGCCCAGTGATTTAACGACGCTGTGGTGCTGCCACCTGGCAGCAGCATAGTTCAACACAAGCCGATGTTCCCCAGTAGCGCTGTAGATGGCGTCCTCTTCTGTTTTATCAATGCCAGCCAGATGCGGCTGATTCATCGTAGAAGAGCGCTGTCTCAGGCAAGGCAAAACATATATGGCCGCTTGATGAAATACGACCCACTCTGCAAGACATGATCAGAGAACGCAGAGAAAAGACCGACGACCAAATTTCAGCGGATAAACGCCGGCGTCCGTCTAAGCGTGCCCGGAAAACGTCCGAAAAACGAGCCCAGCGGCTAGCCCAGCTATTAAATTGTGGTACTCATGCCGCTCATGCAGTGCAGTCGGCACAAGACTATCGTCTTTCGACGACATTTGCAGCGAAGCACGCAGATACGCGGCCAATTTTTTAGATGTGAAGCATCTTACGGCGAAGTTCAATCCGGTGGTGGTGTGTGGCGTGACCACCCTGACTGCGCATGCGCAAACCCTCTCCACGCACCTCCTCTCCTACGTTCCCCCCCCTCTCTCTCCTATGGCATCCCTCCCAGCGGCGTCCGCACCCCCCACTGCGCATGCGCGTCCCCTCCCCCTCTCTCTCCTCTAGGCATCCCTCTCCGTGGCGACCCCACCCCCCACTGCGCATGCACGTCTCACCCCCCTCTCTCTCCTCCTACGCTCCCCCCCCTCTCTCGCCTCGCAGCGCCGACGCAGGCAGCGTCTGCTAGCGAGTTTCTTGATTGAAAAAACCGACTGCTCGCGCTGCAGAACCGTTCAACGCCGACGCAGGCAGCGTCTGCTAGCGAGTTTCTTGATTGAAAAAAATTGACGGCAGATCCACGAGGTGAATGATGATGAGATTGGGCGAAGCTCCTGGAAGTAATCATCGCTTAAACCGTGAAATTTCTTCCGTTAATTCGCCCGATAAAATTGACGTGAAACGTTTGATTAAATGTTTTATCAAACTTTTATTGCTGGTTTCCGTTGTCCTTTCATTATGACCGCTTTGTGGTCGGTGAAATGTAAGCTAAGTGGTTCTTGCATACGAGCACACACCGACGGCAACGAGCATCGTCAACTACAAACCTGTATCGCGATATGGTTTTGATTATAAAACCATTGCTTTAGAAAACACCTGGCGTCTTTCGTTAAGCAGCTGGCGTCTTTTCGTTTTGCTTTAGAAACATCTGGCGTCTTTTCGTTTTGCTTTTAGAAAACATCTGGCGTCTTTCGTTGGTTTATTTCATCAATCAACGGCGTTTTGAGCAAAATTTTTATTGTTTAATCACGCACAGGAGAAATCTCACCAGACACTACCTTGGAGGTAAACAATGGCTGCTACTGGGAATGAGAGACAGCAGAAGTCGGCTTTTAACACTTCTACTTCTACTAACGTTTCCTACTGGAACATGCCAATGGCTGCTAATGGGGAATGAGAGACAGAAGAATTCGGCTTTTAGTTAACGCGCACGCTGCGAATTTTTTATTGTTCGACAACGCACAGGAGAAATCTCCCACCGGCACCACCTTGGAGGTCAAAGCGTAAGACTGGTTACGCACTACGACGAGGGACGAACGGGTGCCGCTTTAAGGAGCTTCGCCCCTAAAAACCGACTGCTCGCGCTGCACAACCGTTCACTGGCCACCCCATATATATAGGCACTGGATCTTGACCTGCAAGGTTGTGCCGGCGGGAGATTTCTCTTGTGCGTTGTAGAACGATAAAAATTCGCAGCGTGCGCGTTAACTAAAAGCGGACTGCGGGTCTCTGTGTCCAATCGGAGTATTCTGTCTCTCATTGCCCATTAGCAGCGATTGGCATGCTCCAGTGGGAAACACCGGTCCATCACTGCGTGATTGCGCCTCCCCAGATTTCTCTCCTGCGCAACGCCGCGATGAGCGTCAGCGTCAACGCCGCCGCCAGTGTAAGCGTTAGCGCCCGCTGCTTCGCATCTACACATGGTTCCCTTTAGCGGGAGATGGTGTAATTTTTTTTATTGAGCGAAATGTTACGAAATGACGTCAAAGAAATGTACAAATGTTGTACGCACCGACATATTTTGAAAAGTCGCATATCTTTCATATAACCAGTTGCTTCACAGTTGCGTAACGATGCCAACAGAATCGTGGGTATTACCAACACCAGAAGCGGTGCGCTGATATGTAGCACTTGTGCTTGCGAGGATGGTAGCCCTAGATAGTGCTTCTTGGACCAACTACAGTGGATTGCGTTTAAGTATACAATTGACCTTAACCCGACATGACGCCTGCCTCATAGGAGTACATATGAAATGTTTATTTATAAAATTAGATACCCAGTGCTGCAACAACAGTTGACGTTTCGCCAACATCACGCCTTCATAGGGTCTTTTTCCAAAGCAGTTTGGAGACCTGGCGTGGCTCTGTGGTAGAATACTTGACTGCCACGCAGAATGCTTGGGTTCGATTCCTGCTGGGACCCTGTTATTTATTATTTGCATTCATCGAGTCAACGCCGCCGATGCCAGTTTTAGGGGCGAAGCTCCTTATGCCGTGGGTCGTGCGTCCCCTGTAGTTTGTAGTACGTAGTAGCCACCTCGATTTTCAAGGTCCTGTGTGATGACGATAACGCTGCCATCACGGCACACCACATGGAATGTACCCACTATGCGTCATAAAGATGACGCTGATGACGACGACGATCGCGATGCCATACAACACATGGCATCGCGATATGGTCTCACATGCATATCGTTTGACCACATGCAACCAACCACCATCCGAGGAACCTGCATCGATCTCGTCTTTGCAAACTTTCGACTACGACCCATCCAGGAACCGCTCTCCCTCAATTTCACCGACCATAAAGCCATTATAATGTCACGTCTTTGATGATGTACTGGGCGAATTTCACGGAACATTCGCGGTTTACCGATGAACCTCCTGAGCTTCGCCCACTCGTCATCATTCACTCCAGGGATATGCTGTGATTTTTTCTTAACACTCTCGCATTTAAATTGCTAATGTCTGTCCTCGCCGTTCCTGGGTAGATATAAATTGTCAAACACCTGTGGCGCATACCCGCATACCGCGGCCAGTGGTATACGGGTATGTGCCACACGTGTCTGCAGGAAAGGGTTTGACGACGTAGGCGGCAGGATTTTCCCGTTATTCATGTAATGCCCAGCCAGACATATTCGTCAATACCTCTTACCCTCCCATACAAATTTTGGTTTACCCCAAGTTAAGGAGGCCATCACGAGAGCACCAAGTAGCCGCGCCGAGAGATGATAACTGGGGTCGAGATTATGTGTGCTAGACCTAAACGAAGGTGTGAGAGTAAAAATAATCTGGTTCGTAGACAATTTTACATAAGACACATGGGCACTGCCACCTTAGGCTGTTAAACAAATGTTCTATTATTTTTGTCTGCCGTGACGCGAAATTAACAAGGCCATGAAAACGTCAACTGCACCAACCCAACCATTTTCATGCTTAATCGTCTACCGTTGCACTGTTCGCTTAGCTGCTAAATATACAAAACGGCAAAAATTAAGAGCGCAATAATGCTGCAGCGAAAATCATTCGTCAAAATAATTCTATAGAATCGATCCGAAAAGATGAAAGCAAACAGATGAAAACTGGAAACACATTGCGAGAAACAAAATTTGTATAAGTAAAGGTAAACTGCCTCAGACAAACAGGCCGACATTTCGATAAGTGGCCTTATAGTATCTTAGTCAAAGGCGGCCTTTTCATCATTGATACATTAGTTTTAAAGGGTTAGTATGCGACGTCGCATCGCGCCGCTGTCAGTGACTGTCTTTTTTGCAAAAGAAAAAAAAATCTTGAAATGATATGACCTGCCATTCCGCGTCTGTGGCCGTAGTAGTTGTGGGAGAACCGGGTAAAAAAAAAGTGAAATAGGGTTGGTGTTGAATGAGCCTGAATATGACGAACTCCGATAAAGCAACTCAATGCCTATATCGAATACGCGAAGCTTGCTCGCGTGCGTCACCAAATACGTACCTTGGTCGTGTAGAATAACTGTGTCCTGAGTCTGTCCTGCTTGGGCCAACTGATTGGCTTTCAGAATTTTGCAAAAAAATAGGTAGTTTTACCGCTCTTTACTTTCAGTAAACGTTGTAGTATATCACAATTAAGTTCATACTACACTCAGCTACGCAACTAAAGAACTTATGTGTTTAGAAATCTGATATTTTAAGCTTCCGTTTGATACTGCTGCGTCACTGCGATCACATTCAGCAAAACAACACCTAGAACATCCACTAAAGCCTTTAACAAGGGTAATGTCTTATGCAACCAAAAACTAAAATTGTGTGTACGATTTACTTGCGTCAGCACCGCTCATTTTGCCTTACAGTCCTATTTTAAACTAAACCATTCGTGACTTCGAGGATGTCAACAGCTTGTTGCGTCAGAGTCTACGTTCATGCCAATGAACGTTTCGGTATAGTTTCGGCTACGAAGAGGACGCGTGGTCGAACGACGAGCACGCCATTTGGTCTTCAAATTGTTAATTCGGTTACGACGAGAATTACGCTCAACCGACATTGCACTGATCACGCGAACTCGCGACTCGAGAAGCTGTCGCTTCAGGCGTCTTCTTCGTAATGTCGGTTCAGGCGTGCACTCCGCGTGCTGAGTGGCTACGAGCGTGACATGTGCTTGGAGGGGCGGGAAAGTGTTGGGGGCCCGTTGCCCCTTTTAAAAGGCTGAACCTTGCTGTAACGGCACGCGGTGTACGGAACGGGCCATCTTAGATTAACGGGGAGCATACACATCGTCATGAAGGTCTCCGTTATCACTACCGCCGTCTTCCTTCTCGCATGCGTCACGTGCAACTACGGCCAATTCGACATGGAGAAAGGTACCGTGTGCACCGCATACATCATGGTTTATGCTGTTGTTGTTGTCGTTGTTGTTGTCGTCGTTGTTGTTGCTGTCGTTATCGTTTGCTCAGGGACGTACCAAACCACCATTCGAAGCTGTCGAATATTCCTTAACGAATTGAAAATCTGGGGTTTTACGTGGCAAATCCACCATGTGATCATGATGGACACTATAACGGGGGGACCCCAGATCAACTTTGACTGCCTCGGATTCAGACGTGCACCTAAATTCAAGCACACGGGTGTTTTCGAACTTGGCGCCATCGACATGCGGCCACCCGCGCAGGGCTTAGAATCGAACACGCGTCTTTGAGCTAGGCACCGCGGGATTTCACCTGCTATCTTCCACGGTGGAGTGCTATCGAATTATCGTTTGTACCTGAATACATCCAGTGTAGCACTTTTTCAAACGGCGACGCCGTTTAAGCTGTCGGTAGATTGAGCTACGCGGTAAAAAACTATCATCATCATCACGTACCGGTACGCACTCTCATCACTCTCTTTATAGAGAAGCTGTTTTACCTATTGGCATAGGCGTGCGCAGGGTTACCGTTCAGGGGCGGCGAAGGTTCGTCGCAGCGCCCCCCCTTCCCTATTAAGTCCATGTATGGGGCAGACTTTGCGCTCCTCCCCCCCCTCTTAGGTTCTTAGGTGACTAGGAGGGGGGGGGGGCTCTGCCCCCTTCGTGCGCTGGCCTATACCTATTGGTAACTTGTGCTCCAGTCGTGCAAAACTCCTCAGGCAGGCATGCGCCAGAGGAACTGGGCAAGGCCTCCTACCGTGTATAGCATGTGCGAGTGTCAAACGAAAACGAGCACGTGAGAAAAAGGAAAAGAATCTTTAAGAAAGAGAGAAGGAGAGAGAGAGAGAGGGAACAGGAAAGAGATAGAGAGAAAGGAAGCGATAGAAGAAAGGAGGAAGTGGAAATGGAAAGAGATAAAGGGAATAAAGACATAACAAGATAAAAAGACAGAAAAACATAGAGAGAGAAAGGAAGCCAGAAATATATATATATATAGAGAGAGAGAAACAAAGCGATACAAAGAAAGAGGAATAAAAAATAGGGAGATAGAAAAGCAAAAACAGACAGAGAAAAAACAGACAGCAAGAAATAAAGAGAAAGAGAGAAATAAAGAGAAAAATAAGAAAGCGAAAGAAGCAGAGAGAGGGACAAAGAAATAAAAAAGACAGAAAAAGACATGGAAAGAGAGATAAATATATAGAAAGAAACAGACGAGAAAACGAGACAGAAAAAAAACAGAGAACAAGGCAGAAAGAGAAAGAAAGAGAGAACTAGAGAGAAACAAACAAACAGAGAGAAAGAAGCGGAGAGAAAGATAAAGAAAAATAAGAAAGAGAAATAAAAATAGAAAGAGTGAGAAATAGAAAAAAACTTGATAGAGAGAAAGAAATAGATACAAGAAAGAGGTATAAGAAACAGAGATACAGAAGAAAGCTTTATTGGCGCAAAGAATTTCTTTTTCTCTCACGGTACCCGTGCTCTCGCCCATCAGAGTTATTGCATCCCACGCCGGACATATTGGCGCACGTGTTCTGGGAGCGAAGCAGAAGGGGAAGAAGAGGACGAGAGTGCGTGCCGATTCCTGATGATGACTGTTATCTGTCGACGACTAACGGCACAATGAAAAATACTTAACATTTCCGCCGTAAAACTCGCGCCATCCCTTCATTTATTTCTACAGTGCATAACTATAAATTTTGGGAGCTCTCCGCCTATATTATCCGTCGGCTGAAACATGTACCACAAAGTAATCATCGAAAACTAAGTCGCGAATTTCAGTTGTTTACTGTATTGTGTATCTCGATATTTCGTGCTGGAGATATCAGCTGCTTTGAGCAGCCGAGCTGAATGATTGCAATAATGCTGTCACCTGCGATTTTCCAATATTTTGTACTGTCTTAAAAAAAAAACACAAAACAAACAAACAAAAAGAAGAAAAAAAAAACACATTCTCTTTGTTAAAGGGTTTGGCCTGATGAAGAAAGCCATGTCTTGCTTCGGCAACATAGATTTGAGCAAAATAATGCAAATGAGGGGTGGCAACACGGACATAGGGAAGCTTATGAAGGTGAGTATGTGGCCTTTATTATAACCTATAACAATTGACGTGTTATCACAATTTTAAATGTATTGATGAGAGGTCCCAAACGTTTTGTAACCTTGGCACCTGTACTGTTGCATTAACAGTTCGAATTACACTCAAACCTCGATATAACGAACCGGATATAACGAAATATCGGTTATAACGAAGTAAATAAAGAATACTCTTGCAACAGGTATATTGTTAGGAATATACCATTTACAACGAATTTTCGGATATAACGAACTTATTTTCGTGTAAGATGGCAACTTCGTTATAAAGAGGTTTGAGTATTCAGTATGTGAGTGAAAGTACGTGCTTTTCTTCTTTTTCTTTACCAGGGGTTCAAGACTTGTAAATCGCAACCTATGGATCAAATTGTAAGTACAGTGTTTGTTGTGGTCACTGTTACGGACGGACTTGGTTTTCTTTGTCTTTCTCTGCGGTAGGAAGGACGTATAACCAATAAAAGAAAACAAAGCTAGGCGAGAACACCGCGATCTCTATTTTGCTACGAGTTTGACGTCACGACAGCGGTGCGCTTGTGAGTCATTGACGACGCTGCACACTCGCGTTCGTCCGATTCACGTATCTAAGACTTCGCATCTTTTCGCAAATTTGTGCATTCGTGCACGCTGTGCCAAGCGTGCTCTGAACACACCTCCATTGAGTTTTAGGAGCCTTGAAAGTGGGTAAAGTCAGGCTATGTCGCCGTACAGGAATGCGGGACTGATGGTTGTAACTGTAGCTCAATTTTCCACAAAAGCACAGTCGTTAACTAATATTAGGCCACAATTACACTCATACTGGTCTTATGACATGCCAATTTTTGAAACGTCTGGAGCATGGAAGCCCCGTCACGCTCCTGCTCCTCTTCTTTTTCCATCGTGGAAAAGGGGAGAGGAAAACTTAGGGAAGATCCCTAAAATGGAACATAATAAAAGAATCGCCTTCTTTAAGAGTGTATAAAAACAAATCTGCAAATATACTTAATTGCGTTGCACATTGTTGTGTTGTCAGTGCCAACGTCTGCAGGTTGAATAATATGTTATATTGTTCCTTATGCTACTTCCTTCACTTATGTTATTTACTCTGCTGACGTTACTCGTGTTGGTTATGTTGTTTATGTTACTCGATCATGTGTTTACTGTTGTTTTTTAGTTACGTTGCTTCGCCGAGCACTGATTGTACAGGGGTCAGGGCCTCAGTCAGGCGTATGCTAGCGCCTTTAGTCCAGATCCTTTCGGTTTTATGTAAGAAAACTAACCAATGTGTGAACAAAAAAATTTCGCTCGGCCTCATTTCTCACTCGGGGAAGGAAGGGACAGCCCACGTGGGGCAGGTCTCCGCTACTTTCTGGGCCCAGTACAGGATCCAGTCCTGGACATCCGGCACCGCGGTGTGCACACGAAACCCTCCAGCTGCTCCCTATTGTTCATATCGAGAGATTTTGGCAGAGGACGCTGAAAACATCTGCGCAGGATGTGGCCTATGTTGGCTTCCCTGAGAGCCGAAATTGCAGGGCGGGGAGGAATAGACGGCCGGAGAAAGGGCATTTCTGATTAACTAGGATTGCGATAATCGTTCATTTTGGCAGTGAGCATTGTGATAGTGCCTGTGGTTATAGGTAGGGTATCTTGGGATGTGCCCGTCTGAGGCTCCGCTCACCAAAAGGGTGACGTCATCGGTGTAGAACTCGCGGTTTTGAACGATGCGTTAGGAAGGCACCATGGTGCGCAGCCAGAAATTTTTTTCGGGTGGTGATGGGAGGAGGGAAAGGCGGAGGTGGCCCGATTACCCGTTAGGTATGTACGTGGGTGTTGGTATGTGTGCTTGTGTGTATGCATACGAAATCTAAAAAATTTTTTGGGAGAGAGTTTGAAGCCCCCACATCTGGCTATGCCACTGGACAGCACCGTCTTCGATATCGATCTACTCCTTTCAGACTGCGCTACGTTCGAGATCATTTCAAGCTTTGAGGTCAGGAGGTGATAGCACCAAAGCGGGTGCAGCCCGCCTATACTGCTCTCGCATAAGAAAATACGAATGACCCTAAATCTATCGGAATCGGAGATACCAAATGGCTTTTATGGCCTTTCCTGCTAACCGATGCTCGTTTGACATTGCACTTTCAGCTGCATTGAATGTTATTAAAAGATTCCTTTCAAGATGATACATAGACGCATGCGCTTCACCTCCTTAAGTTTTTTAGCTTTTCATTTTTTTTCTGTTCACACGTGTATTTGTGTGTATGTGTGCTAAGAAACTTCTATACGCAGTCATTAAAACTTTGAGAAAAAAGTAGAGACAGTAGATTCCGTGGGTGCTTAGGGAAATAACATCCACCGTTATCTTTAGTCTGCAGCGTGCAACGACTTCGGTGAGTATATATAGGTACAGACGCCGTGAGGGGGGGGGGGGGGGGGGCAATCGACCTAGTTCAAGTAGAAAGACGTTTCGTTGAACGACAGAGGTTGGCGAATGTGCCTACAAATCAGAAAGAAATCATATGTCACGTAATTTCATTGCAAAATCTTCAACGGGATGGGACCCACTCGGCGAATTTTTAATTTTCAAATTTGTCGGTGACCGCTAAAAAATACGACAGATAATTCACTGCACGCTCCATATAATCAATATCGGGTATGTTACCACTATCTCCATAGAAGTACGGTCTAATTGATGACACGTGCGTTATCACTTGTCACTGCTTAACCTCGTCAAAGATCCTCATGCACGCTTCATATCTTCTTTTCTCTGCTCTCTGAACAAGGTGGAGTGCTTGGGACGCGAAGCGGTGAGTGCACATGCTAATTAAAGCCATGATAATTAGTATATTAGCTATTACCAGTCACGTTCAGTCCCACATTTTGCAGTGAATTTAGCGTCCAAGAGCATAGCTTTTTGTACAATAATTGCCACATTGAATTGAAGTGCTAAGGCGAGGCTGCTGCACGCATAGCTATCATGGCAGTAGTATTTAAGTTTAAACATGAAATACTTGTTAGGATTTAGGTGAGGTTGGGGATCAGGACGGAGGTACAGAATTTAAATCAGGTTAGAACTGTCAGTAAGGATTTGCCTACACTTTGACCTGCTGTATTTTCAAGGCTTTGTGACTTTGCAAATGGGGCATGTACATCGAAAAAAAAATACTGCGTTATCATAGTAAATGCAATTTGCGATAACTGTAGGCCTCTGCGCCTTAACTTGTTGCCTAACGCACTTATAAAAGAAATATTACTTCGCAATTTCGATCAATAAAAGGGCATGCTCACAGTTAAGGTCACATTGTGGTAGCTCTAGCTGCGATCCTGTCTGAACGAACTGCAGTATAGCGCCCAAGATGTAAAGAGTGATAAACAAAATCAATATTGGAGATGGGTGAAAGAGGCAAGGTAGAAAAGGGTGGCACCAATGTGCGCCAGTACAATGTAACGCTTGTACCACTCACAGTAGACCTATCAATAGGCAATAGACTGTAGTGATTGCTAGCGGACAGTAACGTGGTGGCACGCGCTGTCTTTTATTGACGGGTGTTCAGCGTAAATTGACGGGGCGATAAATTTCTCAGTTGAACGTCAGCTGCTGTGGCCTGTCAGTTTTTTTTTATGCCACGTTTGAATTACGCTGTACCACTGCTGCGGTAAACGCACCGATATATATCCCTCCAGTAAACGTTGAAATGGATTCGGTTGAGGTAGGCTGTGCTAAATACCCACCAGGTCGCAGCGGGCCCAACTGCGCTTGACATGCGTTAGTGTGAACTATACGCTTTTGGTATACCTAATTAGGACTGCAAATCGGGCGCTTTCGATGTGGTTCACGGTGAACATTGCTACGCCGCCTTATGCACTAATAGATTCGCACATTTAAACTTGTTACTTTTTATTTTTGCAGGGGCTTAATTCGACATTAATTGTAAGTAATCCGACGTGTTTCTTCAATATATCTACGGAAATTGGCCGTAATGGCAAATTTCCGGAAATGTGCATTACGGAAATGCGCCGCATAGCCAGCATGTCTATTAGAACAGCGATTGTGGATATATACATTTTCTAAATGCATGAGTATTGAAAGACAAACTAAACTGACGTACGAAAGAACATAACTAAAACAAGATTGAAATTTATACAAGTGTAAAGGAAAATAAAGTCGTGCAGCCGTGAACTTCCCGAATTCCTGAAAACGCAAAAAAAATGAAACCTTTTGTTTTCATAATACCCTACCCCTCGCCCGTGAAGGAGCGTAATGAACAGCTGAAAAGATGTTCACACGGCTGTGTGTGGTCATTTACGGAACATGCTTCTGCATCGTATAAATATTATTAAAAAATTTTAAGACGAGTAAGCACACTCATAAGTAATAGATTTGCAAGTAACTGTTTTTCCCCCCTTTGTAACCAGTTTCTGGACATTCTGTTTCAATAAAATCGCTGTATTATCGCCAGTTTAACCAGTGTAATTGTTGCAATTTGTAATTCTACCCATACCTTGCATATTGCAGCTACTAAATTTCATGTATATCTTGTAGCTTATTGAATTAGATTTATGATTTCACTGTAGAACTTTGTACGCGTGGTAACCTTACTATATTCATTCTTGTGAGACCGGCTGTAGCGTAAAATACTGTTATCAATGTACAGACACATTTCATGTATATCTTGTAGCTTATTGAATTAGATTTATGATTTCACTGTAGAACTTTGTACGCGTGGTAACCTTACTATATTCATTCTTGTGAGACCGTCTGTAGCGTAAAATACTGTTATCAATGTACAGACACATTTCATGTATATCTTGTAGCTTATTGAATTAGATTTATGATTTCACTGTAGAACTTTGTACGCGTGGTAACCTTACTATATTCATTCTTGTGAGACCGGCTGTAGCGTAAAATACTGTTATCAATGTACAGACACATTTCATGTATATCTTGTAGCTTATTGAATTAGATTTATGATTTCACTGTAGAACTTTGTACGCGTGGTAACCTTACTATATTCATTCTTGTGAGACCGGCTGTAGCGTAAAATACTGTTATCAATGTACAGACACATTTCATGTATATCTTGTAGCTTATTGAATTAGATTTATGATTTCACTGTAGAACTTTGTACGCGTGGTAACCTTACTATATTCATTCTTGTGAGACCGGCTGTAGCGTAAAATACTGTTATCAATGTACAGACACATTTCATGTATATCTTGTAGCTTATTGAATTAGATTTATGATTTCACTGTAGAACTTTGTACGCGTGGTAACCTTACTATATTCATTCTTGTGAGACCGGCTGTAGCGTAAAATACTGTTATCAATGTACAGACACATTTCATGTATATCTTGTAGCTTATTGAATTAGATTTATGATTTCACTGTAGAACTTTGTACGCGTGGTAACCTTACTATATTCATTCTTGTGAGACCGGCTGTAGCGTAAAATACTGTTATCAATGTACAGACACATTTCATGTATATCTTGTAGCTTATTGAATTAGATTTATGATTTCACTGTAGAACTTTGTACGCGTGGTAACCTTACTATATTCATTCTTGTGAGACCGGCTGTAGCGTAAAATACTGTTATCAATGTACAGACACATTTCATGTATATCTTGTAGCTTATTGAATTAGATTTATGATTTCACTGTAGAACTTTGTACGCGTGGTAACCTTACTATATTCATTCTTGTGAGACCGGCTGTAGCGTAAAATACTGTTATCAATGTACAGACACATTTCATGTATATCTTGTAGCTTATTGAATTAGATTTATGATTTCACTGTAGAACTTTGTACGCGTGGTAACCTTACTATATTCATTCTTGTGAGACCGGCTGTAGCGTAAAATACTGTTATCAATGTACAGACACATTTCATGTATATCTTGTAGCTTATTGAATTAGATTTATGATTTCACTGTAGAACTTTGTACGCGTGGTAACCTTACTATATTCATTCTTGTGAGACCGGCTGTAGCGTAAAATACTGTTATCAATGTACAGACACATTTCATGTATATCTTGTAGCTTATTGAATTAGATTTATGATTTCACTGTAGAACTTTGTACGCGTGGTAACCTTAATATATTCATTCTTGCGAGACCGGCTGTAGCGTAAAATACTGTTATCAATGTACAGACACATTTCATGTATATCTTGTAGCTTATTGAATTAGATTTATGATTTCACTGTAGAACTTTGTACGCGTGGTAACCTTAATATATTCATTCTTGCGAGACCGGCTGTAGCGTAAAATACTGTTATCAATGTACAGACACATTTCATGTATATCTTGTAGCTTATTGAATTAGATTTATGATTTCACTGTAGAACTTTGTACGCGTGGTAACCTTACTATATTCATTCTTGTGAGACCGGCTGTAGCGTAAAATACTGTTATCAATGTACAGACACATTTCATGTATATCTTGTAGCTTATTGAATTAGATTTATGATTTCACTGTAGAACTTTGTACGCGTGGTAACCTTACTATATTCATTCTTGTGAGACCGGCTGTAGCGTAAAATACTGTTATCAATGTACAGACACATTTCATGTATATCTTGTAGCTTATTGAATTAGATTTATGATTTCACTGTAGAACTTTGTACGCGTGGTAACCTTACTATATTCATTCTTGTGAGACCGGCTGTAGCGTAAAATACTGTTATCAATGTACAGACACATTTCATGTATATCTTGTAGCTTATTGAATTAGATTTATGATTTCACTGTAGAACTTTGTACGCGTGGTAACCTTACTATATTCATTCTTGTGAGACCGGCTGTAGCGTAAAATACTGTTATCAATGTACAGACACATACACACTCAAACGAATAGCGAGTAAGTTGAGCCATAGTAGTAGTACAGTATAAGAATCATTTGTATGATTCTAATTTGTTTTTTTTGTCGTTCCATTCCTCCCAGAGTTGCCTGAATGGAGTGATGAAAAGTGCCACAATGCGGTAGCATCTGTCACAGGAGTCGTGTGACTTCAAGCGGACGACGGGTATTGAACTTACAGCCGCGAATAAATATGTCCCTGTCCAATAAATATCGAGAGTTATATTTTATTAGGAGAAGGCAGGGAGGTCGGCCTTAACTACCACGCTCTGGCCTGCTACTTTCCATAGGGGAGATAAAGGAAATGAAAAAAAAAATCCGGCAGATACACACGCACTGTGGGGATTGATGTAAAGCTAAAAAGAATTGAGGCATTGCTTACATCGCACCGTTAGCATTTGAGACAAATGAAGTCATTTACGTATTGACATGACATTCACTATCGCTTGTTTGTCATGCACGCACGCATGTGTATTCTGGTATATACCATGCTAATGGAAGGCATATTCTGATGTATACCACGCCGGTCCTGCCATTTATGTTTGTCATACTCATGCTATGCCAACTTTGGTATATATCAAGTTAACCAAATGGCCGCGATATATATAATACCCCTGTCACGCGGGAACCCGCAAACTCCGTTTAACTACCTCGTCATTACGTCAAGGAAGATGCGGGTCGTACCACACGGTCTCCCTTGCGCCAAGGAAGTCTAAAGGAGCGTTTCGCAAAGGGAGTTCGGCGATCTCCGTTAATGGCGGAGCGGAAACTCTCGTCCCCAGGAATCTGCAGTTACGGAATGAACTGCAAACACAAAACCACCGCAGTACAAACAATAATGAAGTTTATCGACATTAAAAGTTCTTTCACTGCATAATTCATTCATTTCGTGCGTTTAACGAAAAAAAAAAAGCCAGGCCTGCGTGGAACGCGCAGCGCAGTCACAGCGAAAGTTGGAAGAGCCTTTCTAGAGCCTTTTTTAAACACTCTTGATGCAACTACTACACGTACACTTGCGTGGTACCCACTACGCAATAAATCATCATAATTTTTGTGAAGTATACGCAAGCATCCACTACGCCATGGGTCGGCAACCTGCAGCCCGCGGGGCGGTACTATACAACCCCCGGCACGACCTCAGAACGCCCCCCCCCCCCCCCTTATCCCCTTGTCACTTCCTATCTGGAGGCCGACATGGCATTCTTTACCTCAGGTGGGGTTTTCACTTGTAAGCGATGTTTGTAAACTGCAACCTTGTGACATGCGTGCAGAAAATAGCCATGATTACTGCTCCATAGTTGTACAGTAAATTCGCCGAATTTATTCTCTATGGCTTTAAATGCCTCCGAGTGTGTCTCCGAGTCCGTGCGCGCCATTGTGTTTACGTCTATGCATCTCGTGCCGTACTTATTGCGGTTCTTTTTAATCTAATTGAACATTACTATTCTCGTTTCGCGAGCGTATCTGCCCTTCGCGAGAGGGCAAAGCTGAAGACACTTGCTCATCGTAGAATAGTCTCTCGTTTAAAATTCAACTATCATCTGTACCATGGTCACTTCAAAATACCACCCAATCGTTGCATAACCGACCCGCCCATGCGCTTTGATCATATTCATCATAATAAGACAGTTAGACAACCATTCAGTCACCTCAACGTTCATCAGTACTGAATATTTCCGCATGCTCTTTCATTATGGAACAAGTTACCGGAAGAAGTGGTTAATGTTGACACAACACAGTCGTTCGCCCATCTCGTCAACGACCTTGCGCTTGATTTTTAAAACACTGCAATATATCATTAATGTTCCTCATTAGGGCTGTGAATTTTTCTGCATTTGCACCTTGTATCGCAACTATTGCTACATATCATGTTCCTCACTGACGTTGAAAATTCTTGTAATTTTGTATTTTGTATTGCGTTTTTTATATATGCTTTCTATTCTGTTTCCGATTTTGTCACTGACATTTGTGTATCCACTCCTGCTTGGGCCCGAACAGGGCCTGCAGTATTTGTAAATAAAATAAATTACCAAAAGTCATAGTCAGTGACCCGGGTTCGTTCTTCTTCGTCGACCCCGGCAGTGGCGCCGGTAGTAAATGCGAACTATTGTGAAACGCATCCACATAAAGGGCTTCGCGGACTGATCTCGAGACCTATGCGCATCCGATATTGGAAAAGACAACGTGGTCTAGGCGGTAGCGCAACTTCAAAGAAATAGATGACAACTTGCTGTGCGTTTGACAATGAGGGCACGTAGAGAAAACGCGTACTAAAACAAACGTGCAAGTGTTGCCAGCACTCGCGACATCATCACTGTCAACAGGCTTGCAGGTACACGTTTCTTTGATAAAGACCAAAACATCTTTTTTTTTAGTTAGATTTGAATAAATTATAGTTTTTATAACCACACGCATAACCGAGAATGTTTTCAGCGGGATTACAAGCGAAATATTGCATGCACACGTGGACGAAGCAAGATTACAACAAGTACAAGTACGCTTGCGTGGTATCCACTACGCCACAAATCATAATTTTTTCCGAAGTAGGGAATTAAGCACCCGCTAGGCCATTATTCGTTATTCTGCAGAGAAGCGAGGTACCCGCAACGCATCTGTACGGCATTGCATATGCGTTGCGGTAGGCATCTGTAATGCCCCCCCCCCCTCCCCTCCAAAAAAAAAAGATTGCTGGCTACGGGCCTGTGGGCTGCATACGAAAATTGAATTCTATGCATACATGTCGTGCCGGCACTTTACCGACACGCACTATAGAGTAGTCTGCGCATGGAGAGACTGACATGGGCTACGAGTTGTCACTGCCTTTATTGAACATGGTTTTATGTGCGCATGTTTGAACGAGACAGGGCAAAATAAGAAAAATAAATCTTTTGTACATCACAGGTCGAAGGTGCATATCCTCTTTCTAATAATAAGTGCTATTGTTTTTTTTTGTCGTTGAGGCAATGGCTCAAAATAGTTTTCTTTAAGCATCATGCCATTGTCGAATTCAGACATCTCGGAAAACTGAGGAGGAGCGAAACATGTAGGGAAGGGGGCCTCAGCTCATCTAACGTGAAACCTGGGGAGGGGCAAAGCATGCAGTGTTTTAAGGGGCGAAGCTCCTTAGGGTGTGGGTCTGTCCCTCCTCTGTAGTATGTAGTAGTAGTAGTAGTAGTAGTAGTAGTAGTAGTACGTAGCCACTTATAGTGGGATGTATCCACTCCACGTGATAAAGATGACGATGACGCCTGATGACCATGAAGAATAAGCGCGTTCCAGTATAGCGGAATGTACCCACTACACGTGATAACGATGACGATGACGCTGATGATCATGAAGTATAAGCGCATTCTCTTTCTGCCATGGATGAAAACGATCGTGAACGCGCTCTCGCCCTCGAAAGGCAAAACGGCAACGCCGACAACAAACGTTCCCCTGAGCTTAACGTCATATATGAGGACCCCCCGCGTTTGTGTGTCAGGTCTTTGTATGATGATCGAGTGGGCAAAATTTACGGGGATTGACGGTTTACCAGATTACCTCCGGAGCTTCGCCCACTCATCATCATTCACTTCTGTGGATATGGCGTGATTTTTTTCCCTTGTTCTTTTTCTTCTTCCCTGCATGCCCGGTTACAATTCCCTACGGCATGTAAGGGTGTTTCAGCCCCACTAACGTCGTCGGCTGATTGTTGGGCTAACTGTTGCCTTCTTCATTTTTAGTGGAACGGTGGCGAGTAGTGGGAGTCAGCCTATTTTTGTGGCGCATACCCATTTTTATCATGGACCGTGACTACACGACACACCGTGACGACATTAGACGCCGACTCTAAGGTGCCTCGCCACGTCGTGATCACGTCATGATTGCGTCACAAATTTTGTCGACCTTGTGTCGTCATGATGCCATGATAGGATGACATCATCACGTGAAGGTAACTTTATGATGAACCGCGACTACGTGACACACCGTGACGACAAAAGACGCCGACAAGCCGAAACCCTAAGGTGCTTCGCACATAAAACAGAGCGGGCGAACACCATCCCGTTTCCTGCATGCCGTGCTTCGTCCCATTGTACGCACCGAAAAAAAAAATCAAGTTTCCGTAACGCATTCTGTGTGCACACTTGTACCCGCCTACTCGATTGCCTGAAAACGTAATACATTATGCACGTGATGTCTTTAAAAAAGCTATCGAACTACACAAAAGGAAACCGTTACGAAAGAGTTGGCGGATAGGGATACGAAACTCGCGCAGGCATTTTTGAGTGCTGCCACCGTTACGATTATTTATTCGCACGCAAGAAAGCATTAACGCTACGATCACGGGCAAGTAAAGCGAATACAAGGTGCGCCAAAGTATTTCAGAAAACGAAGAAAAAGCTTTACTTAATCGTCGCCGCGACATCTTCGGCATCTGCATGCGGTCTCCTGTTCCGCACAGCTAGGCATGTTCTCCTCGTAGCGCCGGCTGCCCCAAACGGCACTATCTCGTACCGGCGCAGCTGCGGAGACGCGTCGTTAAAATGTTAACATTGTTCGTAAAAAAATAATCAAATAGCGTAAAACGTTCGTCGCAGCAGATCATCTCCTCGGGTGGTTCCTCGTCAAGGGGACACCCTGGTGCCACATGTGGACGGCCACCAAGGCTGCGGCGAGCGTAGAACCAGCCGCTGCGGCAACCGGCCCGGCAGCCTTGCCACGGGCTTTTGCGGGAGTCGCCAAGACCAACGGTTGACCCGTCGTCGCGGTCGTCGTAGTCTTGTCGGCGCCCGGCTTATCACCCTGCAGCATGCAGAGCCCCGTGGTGGCGTCGCACATCGTGTCCTCGGGACAGAGACTACAGGGCTCCCCGGCCTGGTACAGCGGCTGGCCGATCTCGCCGCTCTGAGGCCCGTAGTTGCAGACGTAGATGAACACCTTGCTCTCGGGCTTGAAGGCCGGCACCTCGTTGCTCGAGTAGTTGCAGCCGATGGCGTAGGTACGCGCCCAGGCCATCTGATTGAAGGCTTCCGCACCGAACACGGCACTGTGGGCCTCCGCTTCGTCTACCGAGAACAGGGTGTTCTGCATGAACCAGTCTCGCACCACGTGTTCCCAGTTGACGGAGAGCGTGTCCTCCTTACTGCGCTGGTTCAGCACGTTCTGGCCCACCAGAGGGAAGTCGGCCGTCCACCGCTGCTCGTTGGTGTCGGTGAACAACACTCCCTCCTGGCCGATGCAGCGGCGCGCCCGTGCATCGGCCACCGCTGCCAGGTCGTCGTCCCAGCGCAGCTGGAGCATGTTGGCGGCCGACGGGAAGTTTGCCAGCTGGCCCAGCGCGAGATGGCTGCGGTAGTGGTTGTGCACCCACAGGATGGTCACGAACGAAGCCGGCGTATCGCTGTACAGCGTGGTGCAGCTCTGGTAAGGCGGCATGCACATGGTGTGCGTGGCGTTGTACGGTGACGGGCAGGGCTTGTCGGTTCGCACGGCGACGATCAGCGTGCAACCAGAAGCACAGAAGCGCCGATGCAGTGCGTTCCATCGCCGAGGACTCTCAGCGCGCGCTCTTAGCTTGCGCAGGCGCGAGAATTCGCAGAGCGAGCAGATTGATTGTGGCGACGATAGGGATGTCAAGATGTACAATTCACAAATTGTTCTTGATGTCCGCTGGACATGGCACATACCCAACGCAGGGAATTGGCCGAGTTGTCGGTGAATTTTCCTAATATCTCCTGTTGTGTAAAATTTCTAATCGATATAGTTAATTGTTAATTTACTGTTAATTAAGTTAATACCAGGCGACGATAGGCTACCCACTCTACTGCACTCGTTTTTGCCATTTTGAGTGACTGGCTCAACGTCACTTCTACAGGGTGCTTTTTTTTAGACAATACAGATTTTTTTTAAAATGAAAATGCTACGATAGTGAGGCCCCTGTTGTTCTCGCAAACAAATTCTACGCCGAGGCCAAAAAATTTGCCACAGATAAAGTTGCATTCAAATGAGTAATTAACCAAAATCATTTAATTAACTTTCAGGTACCGACCATCTGCCAACGTTCAAACAATCGATTGTCTTTCCAGCTTCACCTTTTGTTACCCTCTCTTCCGATTGCCCCTTTGTGTCATCACTGAGTCGGGACATGCGGCCAAGAAAGCTAGTTCTAAAGTGGACCACAATTGCTTTTCAAAATACTAAGAGCGGTTGGTAATATTCAAGAGAAAACGCGACCTATCCAGTCATTATCCCTCGCAAGCGTCCCGCTGCATCAAGTCATGTCCGCGCGATTAGGTCGACCTCACGCCTCTTCTAGTCCAAACGCTCTTTCCAAATGCTCGGATTATGCCTTTAAAGCTGGCATGCGCACGCACGCACTGGAAATCAACCGCACTAAGCGATGAAAGACCCCTCAACGCAGAAGGCGGATATCCCGTCGAATGCGCTCAATGCCACGGCATCAGAGGCAGAGCGGCGCCCTGCCAGGAATGACGACGAGCGTCATACCTCCAGCAATAGGCAGCTGACGTGGCAGGTCGTCCACCGGAACGCCCACTTTTAATTTCAGCGTAAAAGACCCGGACTTTCCACTTGTCCTTGCCGATTTTCGTTACCTTTCCAAACGTCGCCAAGGCCACTCGCACGTATCCTACCGGCACGCCATGAAGCAGCCAGTACTGTTCAGTCGGGCACCATGATTCCAGCGGTCGATGACCATTCAGCGACGGTCTTTAACGTTGACGCATTCACCGCTGATATCTTTATCTAGCCTTCCTACTCCTTAAACGTCACTGCTCAGAAATATCATTGAGAACTAACCGACAATGATGCCAAGGAAAGTAAAGGGGATGTTAATAGAAGTAATTGTAATGTAAATGTGAAGAAAGAAAAGTGGTCGAAAAGATAACTTGCCACCGGCAGGGACCGAACCTGCGACCTTCGAATAACGCGTCCGATGCTCTACCACTGAGCTACGGTGGCGCTCATCCCTCCGTCCACTTTATAGGGTATATATGTGCATTTAAACGTGGGAGCGTCAGTCAGCGCCGCCTGTTGTCCATTACGGCGAGTGTGGAACACTCTTCTTGCCTGTTGGCGTCACGTAGCACGTGATCTTATTACGAGCTGGCAGCTGACTATTAATCCCTCACATATCACCTGACGGCATCAAGTCTGCCAGAACGAGACCCTCGCTATGAACGAAGGAAAGAAGTGTAAATTTAAGCCCTCGTTTCCTTTGTTAAACACAATATTATTGAGAACTAACAGACAATGATGCCAAGGAAAAGTATAGGGGATGTTAATAGAAGTAATTGTAATGTAAATGTGAAGAAAGAAAAGTGGACGAAAAGATAACTTGCCAATGGCAGGGACCGAACCTGCGCAGGTTCGGTCCCTGCACTCCATCTGTCTTTTAACTCCCTTTATTTTCTTTACTAAACAATCCGGGTATAGCGCTGTCTGCATCGAATATATATTCAAGTTTTCTCTGCAGCTCTTTTCCTTCTTGCTTTTCTTTGTATCTTATGAAACTTGAACTCTCAATCGCGAACATTTTATATTCATATGTAAATTGCTCCGGGACACTTGTAAAACTTGTTTCCATTACGAAGTGCGTCCTCAACTTTCTTCTCACCACTGTCACAAACAGCTCGTCTTCAAAGAGCTTTTCATATAAGTTCCATAAATACCGGTTAAACCTCGTAGTATATTTTTTTCTTGCCAATTTCAACCATTGCAAGAGTAATTCGCGAAGATAACGTTTTTTGACGGCATAGATTGTGCACATAGGTACAATACACCCAGATATATACATTCTGTTCAGTCTGGCGTGACTTTGTTGCTAGTAATGTGTAAATTGCACACAATTACCACGGAATACATAACCTACGTCTACTAAGCCATATCCTTCAGTCATTGTAGCAAGCTGTAATTCTTTTGTCGTGAACTGGAGCATTTTTCACACCTATCATCGGGCATGCACACGCCAATTGAAATTGCGGAGAAAGACGACAACTCGATCGCATTTTAGGAAAATGGCTAAGTTATATATAAAAAAACATATTTCAAAAGCTATTTCAGGCGCTAACACGCAAAAAAATTCGCCATTTTTTTTCCAGAAAAACAAATCACCCATTCTCGTCATGACGATCTCTTCAATAATCTCGATAGACTGTATTTAAAATTAACATATATCCTCCAGACCTGCCCATGGCATGACACACACATACATTATCGTTGGTTTTGTAATTATTCACCTTGCGATCAGTTTTGGGCCTCGCTGTCAATGATTCTTGCAACGCTAGAATATCAATGCCATTTTCAATCAGTACTCCTTTTGCCTGCGCTTGCCTTTTTTTGCACCATTAAACTACGAATATTTTAAGTGCCTACTTTCAGGACAACTGAAAGTCCGAGAGCAGGGGGTGAAACCTCACGCCATGTGAATGTTCTATATGGTTAGGAAGCAGACTTACGACTAACGGACTCTGCACATCAGGTGGTCTCGTCTTTACAGGCGAAAACCAGGCGTATCCTCTGGCAGCAGACATTTCGAGCGTTCGGTGCCTTCCCAGGCTCAGTCACGAAGTCTGCAGTTAGCAGCCCCACTAAGGTGGGTCTTATAGCGGTGCCGTCAAATTGTCTAGTAGCACCTCGGGTTTGACCCAAGGGTCACCTTGCAGCACCTTGGGGTTTGAATTTCAATGAAAGTCGCCTGAAGAACAGCGTTTTCGGGAGTGGTTCTTCTGCACAGGCATCGTCCGGTGTGCCACCTTCCTCGGTTCCTACACGCGGTCTCTGAACGACCGCCTTTTGGCCGCATTCCGTGTTGGTGCTTAACTTATGTCCGTCTTATCAGGTGTCGGTGGTGTTCACGGAGGTAGTTGTCTTGTCGTTATCCTTGTCACCTTATGCTATTTCCTTCATGTCAGGCAGCTTCCTCGTCTTCACGAGGCAGCTTCCTCGTCTTCACAATACACGTTTTTTTTTTTGCAGAAGGTTACGTCTGTTGCCTTGCTTCAGGTTTCAGTGAATCCCGGCCCCCCTTACACGGTAGACTCTGCGTCAGCCTGATCCATGAGGTGCTCGTCCATTGTCTCCTTTCTTCCAGACCATGTCACGTTGGCGTAGGTAAGGACGCAGTGGGTCTCGTCGTGGCTAAAGCGACGACAGGGCCCGCGGCGTGGTACTCGGCACTCGCATCATGAGTGTCTGGTGCCGCGGCGCCGAAGGAAGAGCGGTGGTCTGCAAGGAATGAGCACGAGGGCGTGGACGTCGCCGACGCGAAGCTGAGGCGTTAGTCTTCAACAGTATATCCTGCCTTAGAGCGGGGGGGGACACCAGGCGCGTGTGAGACCTTTTTTCGGCACAGCCTTGCACACGGTATTTCTCCCGAGAAAGTTCGCATGCGGTACCGTAAGGCGCCAGGGTGGATCTTACGTCTTTGTCCGGTTGAGTGTGCAAAAGCCAGTACAGCTACATCCTGACATCATGATTGCAGGTATCCATCCCAACACACCTGTGATCCTTAACGCTGAAGCCTGTGGTCGAGAATAAATTAATTTTAGGCGTTTTCGTCCTTGAAGGTAATTGCCCATACGAGATTCATTTGATAGGCTCCAAGAGCCACCAGTTCAGGCATTAACTGCAGACAGGCAAAAGCATCGCGGAAAAGCTTGACTCGACATGGCCTCGCCTTCACGCCAGCGTGCAAAAAGAGAGTGGTGGCTACGGTCAAACGTGTCGTAACTGGGGCAAAATAACGGGTAATCCTGTGTCATCGGCATATCGCTGAACCTGACGCCGCGACACCGCTGGGCCGCTGAACCCGCCCCTTTCGAGGAGCAATACATTTCGCGTACGTTCACTACGGTATACATCTCGCGGCTGTCTGGAAAGACGACGGTGGCTGCTTTCATGATCACCGTCATGGATACTGTCAATGGCAGCGCACGTGAGGTGCCGCATAAAAGGAAAACAGAGTGGGATATGGACGTGAGAGTGAAACAAATTAAATGGTGGTCGTTCGAATGAGCTTCAGATTGTAGGCGCCTGTGCGAGAACAGCTAATATGAACCGGTTATCGGCCAGCGCTGCCTTCGCGTGATACAGTGCTCTTTGTAAGGATGTAAATAAGAGTAAAAAAAATATGCCGTGGCCAGGATTCGAACCTGGGGTTATTGCGGCCACAACGCAAGGTACTAACCACTATACGAACACGGCTTGTGTGTGTTTGCCTGACTTTTGAAATACTCGCTACTGTTTGCAAGAATGTGGGTGTTGTGTATGTTAAGGTAATTCCAATGTGACGAATTATGTTGTGCGCAGGTCACAATAATTACCGGTGTTGATTCCATGCATTAAAGAAAAAAAATTCCCCATCTCCCGTTAAAGGGAATCCATGTATGGATGCGAAGCAGCGGGGATAGAATTAGCTTGAGCGGGAGGAACGTCGCCGCTCTCATTTCACGGCAGCGGTCCGGGCGCTCATCACGGCGCTGCACAGGAGAGAGAATGAGGCGCGCGCGCTCCGTCATTTTCATACCGCGGAACTACCGTGGCACCCCAGCGGAGTATGCAGCTGTTACACCACCTGTCGTGCGCGCCGCTCCGTACAGGATTCCTAGAGGAAAGGGCGGGGGGGGACCGTAGGAGAGGAGAGAGAGGGGGGAGGGGACGTGCATGCGCTGTGAGGGTGTGGGACGCGGGAGCCGCTCCACAGAGTAGATGATTCCTAGAGGAGAGAAAGGGAAGAGCGTAGGAGAGGATAGGGGAGGGGACGCGCATGCGCTGTGGGACGCAGGGGCCGCTCCGTAGAGTAGAGGATTCCTAGAGGAGAGAAAGGGGGTGAGCGTAGGAGAGAGAGGGGGGGGGGGGGGACGCGCATGCGCTGTGTGACGCAGGAAGGAGGGACGGACTAAGCCCCCTCCAAACACATGCAAGCAAGATCAAGGAATGGGGTCAACTTGGGCGACAGATACCACCTGCCTAGCCATTGCTAAGCAGCCTCTCTGTGCTCTCGGCCATGACTCAAGGAATGGGGTCAACCTAGGCGACAGACACCACCTGCCTAGCCATTACTAAGCAGCCTCTCTGTGCTCTCGGCCATGACTCTGATGATTGTAGTAGGGTTGACGGCCTTCATATTACTACAGTGTTCTGGTTCGCATAATGGGTGCTTCGCTACTTCAAGAAAGTGGCCGGACGCGGAACGGGGGGACGCGGGACGCGGGAGGGACGGACAGAGCCCCGAGCATAAGATGCTTCGCATCTAAAAACGGCTGTCTGGCAGGACGACAGTGGGTGCTTTCATGATGACCGTCATCGATACTGTCAATGGCAGCGTACGTGAGGTGCCGCATAAAAGCAAAACGGAGTCGGATAAGGACGTGAGAGTGAAACAAATTAAATGGTGGTCGTTTGAATGAGCTGCAGATTGTAGGCGCCTCATCTAGGACAGCTAATATGAACCGGTTATCGCCTTCGCGTGATACGGTGCGCTCTGTAAGGATATAAATAAAGGAAAGTAAAAAAAAATACATGCCGAGACCAGGATTCGAACCTGGGTTATTGCGGCCACAACGCAAGGTACTAACCACTATACGATCACGGCTGTCTGGGAAGACGGCAGAGGCTGCTTTCTTGATGACCGTCACAGATACTGTCAATGGCAGCGCACGTGAGGTGCCGCATAATAGGAAAACAGAGTAGGATAAGGACGTGAGAGTGAAACAAATTAAATGGTGGTCGTTTGAATGAGCTGCAGATTGTAGGCGCCTCATCTAGGACAGCTAATATGAACCTGGTTATCGGCATCGCTCCTTCGCGTGTTACGGTGCTCTTTGTAAGGATATAAATAAAGGAAAGTAAAAAAAAATTATGCCGTGACCAGGATTCGAACCTGGGTTATTGCGGCCACAACGCAAGGTACTAACCACTATACGATCACGGCTGTCTGGGAAGACGGCAGAGGCTGCTTTCTTGATGACCGTCACAGATACTGTCAATGGCAGCGCACGTGAGGTGCCGCATAATAGGAAAACAGAGTAGGATAAGGACGTGAGAGTGAAACAAATTAAATGGTGGTCGTTTGAATGAGCTGCAGATTGTAGGCGCCTCATCTAGGACAGCTAATATGAACTGGTTATCGGCATCGCTCCTTCGCGTGTTACGGTGCTCTTTGTAAGGATATAAATAAAGGAAAGTAAAAAAAAATTATGCCGTGACCAGGATTCGAACCTGGGTTATTGCGGCCACAACGCAAGGTACTAACCACTATACGATCACGGCTGTCTGGGAAGACGGCAGAGGCTGCTTTCTTGATGACCGTCACAGATACTGTCAATGGCAGCGCACGTGAGGTGCCGCATAATAGGAAAACAGAGTAGGATAAGGACGTGAGAGTGAAACAAATTAAATGGTGGTCGTTTGAATGAGCTGCAGATTGTAGGCGCCTCATCTAGGACAGCTAATATGAACTGGTTATCGGCATCGCTCCTTCGCGTGTTACGGTGCTCTTTGTAAGGATATAAATAAAGGAAAGTAAAAAAAAATTATGCCGTGACCAGGATTCGAACCTGGGTTATTGCGGCCACAACGCAAGGTACTAACCACTATACGATCACGGTCTGTCTGGGAAGACGGCAGAGGCTGCTTTCTTGATGACCGTCACAGATACTGTCAATGGCAGCGCACGTGAGGTGCCGCATAATAGGAAAACAGAGTAGGATAAGGACGTGAGAGTGAAACAAATTAAATGGTGGTCGTTTGAATGAGCTGCAGATTGTAGGCGCCTCATCTAGGACAGCTAATATGAACCTGGTTATCGGCATCGCTCCTTCGCGTGTTACGGTGCTCTTTGTAAGGATATAAATAAAGGAAAGTAAAAAAAATTATGCCGTGACCAGGATTCGAACCTGGGTTATTGCGGCCACAACGCAAGGTACTAACCACTATACGATCACGGTCTGTCTGGGAAGACGGCAGAGGCTGCTTTCTTGATGACCGTCACAGATACTGTCAATGGCAGCGCACGTGAGGTGCCGCATAATAGGAAAACAGAGTAGGATAAGGACGTGAGAGTGAAACAAATTAAATGGTGGTCGTTTGAATGAGCTGCAGATTGTAGGCGCCTCATCTAGGACAGCTAATATGAACTGGTTATCGGCATCGCTCCTTCGCGTGATACGGTGCGCTATGTAAGGATATAAATAAAGGAAAGTAAAAAAAATATATGCCGTGACCAGGATTCGAACCTGGGTTATTGCGGCCACAACGCAAGGTACTAACCACTATACGATCACGGCTGTCTGGGAAGACGGCAGAGGCTGCTTTCTTGATGACCGTCACAGATACTGTCAATGGCAGCGCACGTGAGGTGCCGCGTAATAGGAAAACAGAGTAGGATAAGGACGTGAGAGTGAAACAAATTAAATGGTGGTCGTTTGAATGAGCTGCAGATTGTAGGCGCCTCATCTAGGACAGCTAATATGAACTGGTTATCGGCATCGCTCCTTCGCGTGTTACGGTGCTCTTTGTAAGGATATAAATAAAGGAAAGTAAAAAAAATTATGCCGTGACCAGGATTCGAACCTGGGTTATTGCGGCCACAACGCAAGGTACTAACCACTATACGATCACGTCTGTCTGGGAAGACGGCAGAGGCTGCTTTCTTGATGACCGTCACAGATACTGTCAATGGCAGCGCACGTGAGGTGCCGCATAATAGGAAAACAGAGTAGGATAAGGACGTGAGAGTGAAACAAATTAAATGGTGGTCGTTTGAATGAGCTGCAGATTGTAGGCGCCTCATCTAGGACAGCTAATATGAACTGGTTATCGGCATCGCTGCTTCGCGTGTTACGGTGCTCTTTGTAAGGATATAAATAAAGGAAAGTAAAAAAAAATTATGCCGTGACCAGGATTCGAACCTGGGTTATTGCGGCCACAACGCAAGGTACTAACCACTATACGATCACGTCTGTCTGGGAAGACGGCAGAGGCTGCTTTCTTGATGACCGTCACAGATACTGTCAATGGCAGCGCACGTGAGGTGCCGCATAATAGGAAAACAGAGTAGGATAAGGACGTGAGAGTGAAACAAATTAAATGGTGGTCGTTTGAATGAGCTGCAGATTGTAGGCGCCTCATCTAGGACAGCTAATATGAACTGGTTATCGGCATCGCTCCTTCGCGTGATACGGTGCGCTATGTAAGGATATAAATAAAGGAAAGTAAAAAAAATATATGCCGTGACCAGGATTCGAACCTGGGTTATTGCGGCCACAACGCAAGGTACTAACCACTATACGATCACGGCTGTCTGGGAAGACGGCAGAGGCTGCTTTCTTGATGACCGTCACAGATACTGTCAATGGCAGCGCACGTGAGGTGCCGCATAATAGGAAAACAGAGTAGGATAAGGACGTGAGAGTGAAACAAATTAAATGGTGGTCGTTTGAATGAGCTGCAGATTGTAGGCGCCTCATCTAGGACAGCTAATATGAACTGGTTATCGGCATCGCTCCTTCGCGTGATACGGTGCGCTCTGTAAGGATATAAATAAAGGAAAGTAAAAAAAAATACATGCCGAGACCAGGATTCGAACCTGGGTTATTGCGGCCACAACGCAAGGTACTAACCACTATACGATCACGTCTGTCTGGGAAGACGGCAGAGGCTGCTTTCTTGATGACCGTCACAGATACTGTCAATGGCAGCGCACGTGAGGTGCCGCATAATAGGAAAACAGAGTAGGATAAGGACGTGAGAGTGAAACAAATTAAATGGTGGTCGTTTGAATGAGCTGCAGATTGTAGGCGCCTCATCTAGGACAGCTAATATGAACTGGTTATCGGCATCGCTCCTTCGCGTGTTACGGTGCTCTTTGTAAGGATATAAATAAAGGAAAGTAAAAAAAAATTATGCCGTGACCAGGATTCGAACCTGGGTTATTGCGGCCACAACGCAAGGTACTAACCACTATACGATCACGTCTGTCTGGGAAGACGGCAGAGGCTGCTTTCTTGATGACCGTCACAGATACTGTCAATGGCAGCGCACGTGAGGTGCCGCATAATAGGAAAACAGAGTAGGATAAGGACGTGAGAGTGAAACAAATTAAATGGTGGTCGTTTGAATGAGCTGCAGATTGTAGGCGCCTCATCTAGGACAGCTAATATGAACTGGTTATCGGCATCGCTCCTTCGCGTGTTACGGTGCTCTTTGTAAGGATATAAATAAAGGAAAGTAAAAAAAAATTATGCCGTGACCAGGATTCGAACCTGGGTTATTGCGGCCACAACGCAAGGTACTAACCACCATACGATCACGTCTGTCTGGGAAGACGGCAGAGGCTGCTTTCTTGATGACCGTCACAGATACTGTCAATGGCAGCGCACGTGAGGTGCCGCATAATAGGAAAACAGAGTAGGATAAGGACGTGAGAGTGAAACAAATTAAATGGTGGTCGTTTGAATGAGCTGCAGATTGTAGGCGCCTCATCTAGGACAGCTAATATGAACTGGTTATCGGCATCGCTCCTTCGCGTGTTACGGTGCTCTTTGTAAGGATATAAATAAAGGAAAGAAAAAAAATTATGCCGTGACCAGGATTCGAACCTGGGTTATTGCGGCCACAACGCAAGGTACTAACCACTATACGATCACGTCTGTCTGGGAAGACGGCAGAGGCTGCTTTCTTGATGACCGTCACAGATACTGTCAATGGCAGCGCACGTGAGGTGCCGCATAATAGGAAAACAGAGTAGGATAAGGACGTGAGAGTGAAACAAATTAAATGGTGGTCGTTTGAATGAGCTGCAGATTGTAGGCGCCTCATCTAGGACAGCTAATATGAACTGGTTATCGGCATCGCTCCTTCGCGTGTTACGGTGCTCTTTGTAAGGATATAAATAAAGGAAAGTAAAAAAAAATTATGCCGTGACCAGGATTCGAACCTGGGTTATTGCGGCCACAACGCAAGGTACTAACCACTATACGATCACGTCTGTCTGGGAAGAAAGCAGAGGCTACTTTCTTGATGACCGTCACAGATACTGTCAATGGCAGCGCACGTGAGGTGCCGCATAATAGGAAAACAGAGTAGGATAAGGACGTGAGAGTGAAACAAATTAAATGGTGGTCGTTTGAATGAGCTGCAGATTGTAGGCGCCTCATCTAGGACAGCTAATATGAACTGGTTATCGGCATCGCTCCTTCGCGTGTTACGGTGCTCTTTGTAAGGATATAAATAAAGGAAAGTAAAAAAAATTATGCCGTGACCAGGATTCGAACCTGGGTTATTGCGGCCACAACGCAAGGTACTAACCACTATACGATCACGGCTGTCTGGGAAGACGGCAGAGGCTGCTTTCTTGATGACCGTCACAGATACTGTCAATGGCAGCGCACGTGAGGTGCCGCATAATAGGAAAACAGAGTAGGATAAGGACGTGAGAGTGAAACAAATTAAATGGTGGTCGTTTGAATGAGCTGCAGATTGTAGGCGCCTCATCTAGGACAGCTAATATGAACTGGTTATCGGCATCGCTCCTTCGCGTGTTACGGTGCGCTCTGTAAGGATATAAATAAAGGAAAGAAAAAAAATATATGCCGTGACCAGGATTCGAACCTGGGTTATTGCGGCCACAACGCAAGGTACTAACCACTATACGATCACGGCTGTCTGGGAAGACGGCAGAGGCTGCTTTCTTGATGACCGTCACAGATACTGTCAATGGCAGCGCACGTGAGGTGCCGCATAATAGGAAAACAGAGTAGGATAAGGACGTGAGAGTGAAACAAATTAAATGGTGGTCGTTTGAATGAGCTGCAGATTGTAGGCGCCTCATCTAGGACAGCTAATATGAACTGGTTATCGGCATCGCTCCTTCGCGTGTTACGGTGCGCTCTGTAAGGATATAAATAAAGGAAACAAAAAAAATTATGCCGTGACCAGGATTCGAACCTGGGTTATTGCGGCCACAACGCAAGGTACTAACCACTATACGATCACGGCTGTCTGGGAAGACGGCAGAGGCTGCTTTCTTGATGACCGTCACAGATACTGTCAATGGCAGCGCACGTGAGGTGCCGCATAATAGGAAAACAGAGTAGGATAAGGACGTGAGAGTGAAACAAATTAAATGGTGGTCGTTTGAATGAGCTGCAGATTGTAGGCGCCTCATCTAGGACAGCTAATATGAACTGGTTATCGGCATCGCTCCTTCGCGTGTTACGGTGCTCTTTGTAAGGATATAAATAAAGGAAAGTAAAAAAAATTATGCCGTGACCAGGATTCGAACCTGGGTTATTGCGGCCACAACGCAAGGTACTAACCACTATACGATCACGGCTGTCTGGGAAGACGGCAGAGGCTGCTTTCTTGATGACCGTCACAGATACTGTCAATGGCAGCGCACGTGAGGTGCCGCGTAATAGGAAAACAGAGTAGGATAAGGACGTGAGAGTGAAACAAATTAAATGGTGGTCGTTTGAATGAGCTGCAGATTGTAGGCGCCTCATCTAGGACAGCTAATATGAACTGGTTATCGGCATCGCTCCTTCGCGTGATACGGTGCGCTATGTAAGGATATAAATAAAGGAAAGTAAAAAAAAATTATGCCGTGACCAGGATTCGAACCTGGGTTATTGCGGCCACAACGCAAGGTACTAACCACTATACGATCACGGCTGTCTGGGAAGACGGCAGAGGCTGCTTTCTTGATGACCGTCACAGATACTGTCAATGGCAGCGCACGTGAGGTGCCGCGTAATAGGAAAACAGAGTAGGATAAGGACGTGAGAGTGAAACAAATTAAATGGTGGTCGTTTGAATGAGCTGCAGATTGTAGGCGCCTCATCTAGGACAGCTAATATGAACTGGTTATCGGCATCGCTCCTTCGCGTGTTACGGTGCGCTCTGTAAGGATATAAATAAAGGAAAGTAAAAAAAATATATGCCGTGACCAGGATTCGAACCTGGGTTATTGCGGCCACAACGCAAGGTACTAACCACTATACGATCACGGCTGTCTGGGAAGACGGCAGAGGCTGCTTTCTTGATGACCGTCACAGATACTGTCAATGGCAGCGCACGTGAGGTGCCGCGTAATAGGAAAACAGAGTAGGATAAGGACGTGAGAGTGAAACAAATTAAATGGTGGTCGTTTGAATGAGCTGCAGATTGTAGGCGCCTCATCTAGGACAGCTAATATGAACTGGTTATCGGCATCGCTCCTTCGCGTGTTACGGTGCGCTCTGTAAGGATATAAATAAAGGAAAGTAAAAAAAATTATGCCGTGACCAGGATTCGAACCTGGGTTATTGCGGCCACAACGCAAGGTACTAACCACTATACGATCACGGCTGTCTGGGAAGACGGCAGAGGCTGCTTTCTTGATGACCGTCACAGATACTGTCAATGGCAGCGCACGTGAGGTGCCGCGTAATAGGAAAACAGAGTAGGGATAAGGACGTGAGAGTGAAACAAATTAAATGGTGGTCGTTTGAATGAGCTGCAGATTGTAGGCGCCTCATCTAGGACAGCTAATATGAACTGGTTATCGGCATCGCTCCTTCGCGTGATACGGTGCGCTCTGTAAGGATATAAATAAAGGAAAGTAAAAAAAATTATGCCGTGACCAGGATTCGAACCTGGGTTATTGCGGCCACAACGCAAGGTACTAACCACTATACGATCACGGCTGTCTGGGAAGACGGCAGAGGCTGCTTTCTTGATGACCGTCACAGATACTGTCAATGGCAGCGCACGTGAGGTGCCGCGTAATAGGAAAACAGAGTGGGATAAGGACGTGAGAGTGAAACAAATTAAATGGTGGTCGTTTGAATGAGCTGCAGATTGTAGGCGCCTCATCTAGGACAGCTAATATGAACTGGTTATCGGCATCGCTCCTTCGCGTGTTACGGTGCGCTCTGTAAGGATATAAATAAAGGAAAGTAAAAAAAAATTATGCCGTGACCAGGATTCGAACCTGGGTTATTGCGGCCACAACGCAAGGTACTAACCACTATACGATCACGGCTGTCTGGGAAGACGGCAGAGGCTGCTTTCTTGATGACCGTCACAGATACTGTCAATGGCAGCGCACGTGAGGTGCCGCATAATAGGAAAACAGAGTAGGATAAGGACGTGAGAGTGAAACAAATTAAATGGTGGTCGTTTGAATGAGCTGCAGATTGTAGGCGCCTCATCTAGGACAGCTAATATGAACTGGTTATCGGCATCGCTCCTTCGCGTGATACGGTGCTCTCTGTAAGGATATAAATAAAGGAAAGTAAAAAAAATATATGCCGTGACCAGGATTCGAACCTGGGTTATTGCGGCCACAACGCAAGGTACTAACCACTATACGATCACGGCTGTCTGGGAAGACGGCAGAGGCTGCTTTCTTGATGACCATCACAGATACTGTCAATGGCAGCGCACGTGAGGTGCCGCGTAATAGGAAAACAGAGTAGGATAAGGACGTGAGAGTGAAACAAATTAAATGGTGGTCGTTTGAATGAGCTGCAGATTGTAGGCGCCTCATCTAGGACAGCTAATATGAACTGGTTATCGGCATCGCTCCTTCGCGTGTTACGGTGCGCTCTGTAAGGATATAAATAAAGGAAAGAAAAAAAAATATATGCCGTGACCAGGATTCGAACCTGGGTTATTGCGGCCACAACGCAAGGTACTAACCACTATACGATCACGTCTGTCTGGGAAGACGGCAGAGGCTGCTTTCTTGATGACCGTCACAGATACTGTCAATGGCAGCGCACGTGAGGTGCCGCGTAATAGGAAAACAGAGTAGGATAAGGACGTGAGAGTGAAACAAATTAAATGGTGGTCGTTTGAATGAGCTGCAGATTGTAGGCGCCTCATCTAGGACAGCTAATATGAACTGGTTATCGGCATCGCTCCTTCGCGTGTTACGGTGCTCTTTGTAAGGATATAAATAAAGGAAAGTAAAAAAAAATTATGCCGTGACCAGGATTCGAACCTGGGTTATTGCGGCCACAACGCAAGGTACTAACCACTATACGATCACGGTTGTCTGGAATTTTTTTTTCTTTATTGCCTACTTCGACAACACACCAATAAAACACATACATATATAAACACAATATAGTCACACTAAAATGACATGGTCACCTTAAAATTGTTTGAAGTTTACAAGATCATCTAAGATAGCCACCCAATCAGGGGGGCTCGGCTTGTGCCCGATATACTTCTCTAACATGTGCAATACTTGCAATGAAATTTTCCCGTACCGTGGAAACTTTGACATCGACATGGCGTACTGCCATTCTTGTTTTCCACAGACTATGGAGGCTCAGGAGTATGAACATGTCGTAGGGTGTTCCATCATGTGTATCAGTGGGCAGAAACCGTATACCTATGGGTGTAATTGGTAGATCTTTTTTAAGAGTTCGTTGTAGAATGTCCCAGTGGAAGACGGCGTCCCAGCAATCTATGAAAGCGTGGTCAATCGTCTCCGGCTTTTTACACAGCAAGCAGTCAACAGTCCATGGTACGTCAATACCTTTCTGGTCTAACCACGTTTTAACTGGTAGGGTATTAGCATGTAACTTAAAGAAGAAGGATTTAACTGTAGATGGAACGGGCATCCTTTTAACACGCTTCAACACGTCATTTCCTGGACCTCCTATGTTAACAGCTCTGTATATTGGTACTGGTAACATTACATCAAGTAAGTCTTTATACAATTTCTTCCCGGTAATTGTAGACAAATAGTCCAAAGAAAACCGCGCACGTAATACACGAAACGACATAACCACTTCACGCATGTATCCAGTCACACTTTTCCCACTGTACTCGCAGCAAGTAATCACAAATTCTGGCAGAGCACTTCCCAGCCGTACCTGTATGAGTGTGCGTAAGAAATCATCCCTTTGGTCTCGTAAAAAAAGAAAACGTGACACAAGCTGCCTGATATACAGGTGAGCAAGCCCCAGTCCACCACTGCGAACTGACCGAAACAAATTAGTACGACTCACTCGTTCAAAACTTGATCCCCATATAAATACAGCAAAAACCCTATGTATCTTTTGCACACACACCCTCGTCATGAACATAATTTGCAAAACATACCATACTTTGGCAACTAAAAATAAATTACAAGCACTCGCGCGGCCGAACATTGACAGGCCTCGGCCAATCCATCCACCTGTTTTTTTCCTTCATTTTATTAGTTTCCTCTAGCCAATAATCTGTGCTATTTTTATAGTGCTGCAGTGGCACTCCCAGGTACTTCACGGGTGTCGTCATCCACCGTGCCGAAGAGAAGTGTTCTGGCGTTACGTCCCAGTTGCCATGCCATATACCGACGCTTTTATCCCAGTTTATCTCTGATCCTGACTGCTTACAGTATGCTTTTGCGACTCGGACAACTTCCTGGACGCTTTCTCGATCATCACAGAATACAGCTATGTCGTCCGCGTAGGCTAACACCTTAACTTTGGTCATTTGCAGCCTGAACCCTCTAATATTTTCGTTATTGATAACAGCCAAGCAAAAGGGCTCAAGGTATAATGCAAAGAGTAGAGGGCTTAGTGGACACCCTTGCCGGACGCTTGACTGAACAGGGATTCTTTCACTCAGGGTTTTATTAATTATAACCTGTATCGTACAGTCCTGATATGCCATTTTAACACCTTGCTTAATAACATCCCCAACGTTAACATGATTAAGTATTAAAAACAGCACTTCATGGGACACTCTATCGAATGCCTTCGCTAAATCTAATTGCAACATGGCGACTCGGCTATCGAAAGCGTCACAACATTCAAAGACGCTACGTGCTACATGAGTGTTTGTGCAGATGGTACGCCCTTTAATGCCACATGTTTGATGTGGCCCAACTAAGTCTTTAATCACAGTTTGTAATCTCTTCCCAAGAGTCTTCATTAACACTTTGTAATCAAAATTGGTGAGACTTATTGGCCTATACGAGCTTACTGACAGTAACTTTTCTCGATCCTCTGTTTTTGGAATTAAAACCATGTGGGCAGTTCGGAAAGACGGCGGCAGTTGCTTTTTTGTTGTATGCCTCCTCGAATACATGGTATAATATCACGGACACTTCAGGCGCAAAAGCCTTATAGAATTCAGCTCCCAAGCCATCCGGTCCTGGTGCCTTTCCTACGGCCATATCTGCTATCGCGAGTTCTATTTCTCGCCTGCTTATCTTCTCTTCTAGTCTCTCTTTTTCCTCTTTATCTAGCTGTGGCATGGCCTTCAAAAAGTTTGTTTCAAAACCCATATCCACTGTTCTCTTGTCACCAAATATTTCGCGGTAATATTCTTGAAACGCGAGTTTTATCATTTTACACTCTGAAGTTATCTGTCCGCCGTACCTTATTTGTTGAATTTCATTCTTCATAGCGTATCGCTTTTCGTCAGCTAAAGCGCGTTTATTTGGCCTCTCATCGACCCAAAACCTTTCGGCTCGGGCACGAACCACAGCTGCCTTATATTTTTCATTGTCGATAGCTTCCAGTTCTTTCTTTACTTTGCTAATATCTCCGATAAACATTCCTGGTTCCGTGCTCTCCATTTCAAGCAACATTTCAAGTTGTCGTTGTAGCTCCTTTTCCTTCATTTTTTCATTGTGGCTTCTAACGCTTCCCCTTTCCATCGCGATCATCTTAACCTTTATCTTTAGGTCCTCCCACGCTTCCGCATAGTTGGCTGGCTCGCTATCTAGCATTTTTTCGATTTCATCTTGTACTCTCTTAACGAAGGCCTCATCTTCGAGTAGCTTGCTATTGAATTTCCAGAGGTACCAGTTGAATTTACGCTTTTTTGGTCGGGAGCCAATTTCAACGTACACCATACTGTGATCACTGAAGGAGACTGGCTGCACACCGTAGTTATTGCACATTGTTACCAAATCAAGTGAAACATACACTATCTAGTCTCGCGTGACTGTCTCTTTGGAAATGCGTGTATACCGGTTTTGATACTCCCATTAAAAGGCGGCCGACATCTTCCATGTTATGTTCCTGAACCAGGGTGTTCAGCAAAAGAGCGCTCTTATCACGCACTACGGCTCGCTTAGCACGATCCTCAGCATAACAGACGCAGTTAAAATCTCCCAATAATATGACGTATCTATCACAAATTAGATACTGTTCAAGCTCTGCGAAAAAAAACAAATCGTTCCTGCATATCATTCGACACATACACGCAAATCACTCTCCACAGATAACCGCTAAAGGAAAAATCATACACGATGAGCCGGCCAGTTTCATTAACCTTGAGTGACTGTTCTGTAACATTCAAACTTTTCCGCACCAAAAGTAGACAGCCGCCAGACGTTCCAACGACATGGCATACGCAGACGTCGTAGTATGTTCTAAATGGGGCAACCATGCGATCAGTCTGTTCTTCGCTTTCAACCTTTGTTTCTTGTATTGCTACAAGATCCAGTTCCTTATCAGCACACAGGCGTTTAACTTGGCATTGCTTTCGCCTTGCGGCAAGACCGCGAACGTTAACGGTGGCAACACGCAGTCCTCTAACCAAATCCACTACCATAATGATTTCAAACAGACTAATCGCACGGTTCAACAAACCGCTCGCGCGGAAAAGCAACCCAAGAATTCAAATTTCGCGTAAAATAAGGCAAATATACAAAACTGCGCTTTACAATTGTTATTTGGATGCGTACCTCAGATACGAAGCACAGCAGCCTGCTCGCCTTCATATCCATTGTGTGTGGTTCAGCGCCCATACGCCATGAAAGGCCTGGGCTGACGTCCTATTTGAGCTCCGTGCCTGCCGGTTTTCTATCCGGCGGAATGGTCGGTTTGGGACGGAAGGTCGGCCGTCGCATGATCACCGCCTTTGGCGGTGGCTCCTCGCTTGCAGGGTCTCCTTTTTGGTCGTCACCAGCTGCTTGGTCACGCGTCCGTTTTGTTACACTCCCGCTTGAGGAGGTTACATCCATTTCATCAACGTGGGGTCCTTCGCTGTCTAGCGCCACGGTGTTCGATGCCTTTTGCGAGTCGCTGCCTTCCTTTGCTTTGCCCTGTCTATCGTCCACTTTGCTTTCTTTTCTTGGTTCACTGGTCTCTGTCGATTTCCTCGAGGCAGGTTCCTCAGGGGGCGTTTGCTCAGGGGGCGTGGTCTGTGCTTTCGCCTTCGGCGTGCCACCAGGACAGACTTCCTCGACGTCGGCTTCGTCCATAAGGTGCTCCGCCACTTCCTCCTTTGCTGCAGGGCCTGCCACGTTCGCATATGTCCTAACGCATTGCGACTCGTCGTGTCCATAACGTCGGCAGAGTGCACAGCGTGGAACGCGACATTCACGGCGTATATGCCCTGTATTCCTGCACCGAAGGCAGAGCGCAGCTCTGCCTGGCGCGACAACCAATGCCTGCTCGCCGGCGACGCGTAGCAAGTGCGGCACGTCGTCCACGGTTAGGCCTTTCCTCAGCACAAGGCTGACAAGCCGTGTCGAAGAACCCTTGTCTTGAAGGCCATTAACACGCCAACGCTCTCGCGTAATCTCCTTAACAGTGCCGTAGGGTGCCAAGGCCTCGCACACATCCTCGTCTAGTAGGTTGTGAAGCAGCCAATGCACTTTTAAGCGTATAGCTTGGTTTCCAGGATCAATGACAAGGCAGCGGTGCTCCTTCACCTTGACTTCTTTTGCCCGCAACATTTCTTTCACAGCGTCGGCATTCTTGAATGTGACGGCCCATACGTGGCTCATCTGATACGCCCCTAGCGCAACCACTTCAGAAAGCAACTTCAAATTCGCCAGCATGTCCCTGAAGTGTTCCACACGGTACGGCCTTGCACTCACGTCGGCATGTAAAAACAAAGTGTTCAAAACAACTCGCCCAGTGGGTAGCTGTGGCAAAAGCACCTGATAATCCGTTGAATCCTTGACAGTTGTCCAGGTACCGCGGCCCTGTTGGGCCGCTGAAGCCGCTCCGTTGATAACGGAGCACATTTCACACACGTCCGTTCACTACGGTGGCCGGAAGTGGAATGACGGCTGTCTGGAAAGACTGCAGTGGCTGCTTTCATGATGACCGTCATAGATACTGTCAATGGCAGCGCACGTGAGGTGCCGCATAATAGGAAAACAGAGTGGGATAAGGACGTGAGAGTGAAACAAATTAAATGGTGGTCGCTTGAATGAGCTTCAGTTTGTAGGCGCCTGTGCGAAAACGGCTAATATGAACCGGTTATCGCCAGCGCTGCTTCGCGTGATACACTGCTCTTTTTAAGGATATAAATAAGCGAAAGTAAAAAAAAATATGCCGTGACCAGGATTCGAACCTGGGTTATTGCGGCCACAACGCAAGGTACTAACCACTATACGATCACGGCTGTCTGGAATTTTTTTTCTTTATTGCCGGAATTGAACATGTGTAACAAAGAAATGGACGAACAAATTCCATTTACAATACAAACATTGCTTGCCTAAAAAAGGCAAAAGAATGAGAAAAAAAGAACATAAAGGTCAAATTGAGAAAAATGAGGACACACTAAAACTCCTTCATTTGTATAAGGAGCTCTACACGATCTAACCATGCAGAAAAGTTGAAACAATAGACCATATATTTCTTGACTGCTGGGACGCCGTGTTTTTATGGGACGTACTGCAGCGAACCATCAAAAAAGATTTCCCCTTAGACCCCATTGGTATTCGGTATCTTTCGGTTGAAAGTGATGACGGACCACCATTCGATTTAATAATGTTGATTACACTACACAGCATATGGAAGTGCAGAATGGCTATACGACACGCTGACATAGACGCGCGTCCGGCGCGTCAATATCTCAAAAGAAAGTTTAACCCGTTTTGTTGAAGAACAAAAACACGGCTGTCTGGAAAGACTGCAGTGGCTGCTTTCATGATGACCGTCATAGATACTGACAATGGCAGCGCACGTGAGGTGCCGCATAATAGGAAAACAGAGTGGGATAAGGACGTGAGAGTGAAACAAATTAAATGGTGGTCGCTTGAATGAGCTTCAGTTTGTAGGCGCCTGTGCGAAAACGGCTAATATGAACCGGTTATCGCCAGCGCTGCTTCGCGTGATACACTGCTCTTTTTAAGGATATAAATAAGCGAAAGTAAAAAAAATATGCCGTGAGCAGGATTCGAACCTGGGTTATTGCGGCCACAACGCAAGGTACTAACCACTATACGATCACGGCTGTCTGGAAAGACTGCAGTGGCTGCTTTCATGATGACCGTCATAGATACTGTCAATGGCAGCGCACGTGAGGTGCCGCATAATAGGAAAACAGAGTGGGATAAGGACGTGAGAGTGAAACAAATTAAATGGTGGTGGCTTGAATGAGCTGCCGATTGTAGGCGCCTGTGCGAAAACGGCTAATATGAACCGGTTATCGCCAGCGCTGCTTCGCGTGATACACTGCTCTTTTTAAGGATATAAATAAGCGAAAGTAAAAAAAAAATATGCCGTGACCAGGATTCGAACCTGGGTTATTGCGGCCACAACGCAAGGTACTAACCACTATACGATCACGGCTGTCTGGAAAGACTGCAGTGGCTGCTTTCATGATGACCGTCATAGATACTGTCAATGGCAGCGCACGTGAGGTGCCGCATAATAGGAAAACAGAGTGGGATAAGGACGTGAGAGTGAAACAAATTAAATGGTGGTGGCTTGAATGAGCTGCCGATTGTAGGCGCCTGTGCGAAAACGGCTAATATGAACCGGTTATCGCCAGCGCTGCTTCGCGTGATACACTGCTCTTTTTAAGGATATAAATAAGCGAAAGTAAAAAAAAATATGCCGTGACCAGGATTCGAACCTGGGTTATTGCGGCCACAACGCAAGGTACTAACCACTATACGATCACGGCTGTCTGGATAGACTGCAGTGGCTGCTTTCATGATGACCGTCATAGATACTGTCAATGGCAGCGCACGTGAGGTGCCGCATAATAGGAAAACAGAGTGGGATAAGGACGTGAGAGTGAAACAAATTAAATGGTGGTGGCTTGAATGAGCTTCAGATTGTAGGCGCCTGTGCGAAAACGGCTAATATGAACCGGTTATCGCCAGCGCTGCTTCGCGTGATACACTGCTCTTTTTAAGGATATAAATAAGCGAAAGTAAAAAAAAATATGCCGTGAGCAGGATTCGAACCTGGGTTATTGCGGCCACAACGCAAGGTACTAACCACTATACGATCACGGCTGTCTGGAAAGACTGCAGTGGCTGCTTTCATGATGACCGTCATAGATACTGTCAATGGCAGCGCACGTGAGGTGCCGCATAATAGGAAAACAGAGTGGGATAAGGACGTGAGAGTGAAACAAATTAAATGGTGGTGGCTTGAATGAGCTGCCGATTGTAGGCGCCTGTGCGAAAACGGCTAATATGAACCGGTTATCGCCAGCGCTGCTTCGCGTGATACACTGCTCTTTTTAAGGATATAAATAAGGGAAAGTAAAAAAAAATATGCCGTGACCAGGATTCGAACCTGGGTTATTGCGGCCACAACGCAAGGTACTAACCACTATACGATCACGGCTGTCTGAAATTTTTTTTTCTTTATTGCCTACTTCGACAACACACCAATAAAACACATACATATATAAACACAATATAGTCACACTAAAATGACATGGTCACCTTAAAATTGTTTGAAGTTTACAAGATCATCTAAGATAGCCACCCAATCAGGGGGCTCGGCTTGTGCCCGATATACTTCTCTAACATGTGCAATACTTGCAATGAAATTTTCCCGTACCGTGGAAACTTTGACATCGACATGGCGTACTGCCATTCTTGTTTTCCACAGACTATGGAGGCTCAGGAGTATGAACATGTCGTAGGGTGTTCCATCATGTGTATCAGTGGGCAGAAACCGTATACCTATGGGTGTAATTGGTAGATCTTTTTTAAGAGTTCGTTGTAGAATGTCCCAGTGGAAGACGGCGTCCCAGCAATCTATGAAAGCGTGGTCAATCGTCTCCGGCTTTTTACACAGCAAGCAGTCAACAGTCCATGGTACGTCAATACCTTTCTGGTCTAACCATGTTTTAACTGGTAGGGTATTAGTATGTAACTTAAAGAAGAAGGATTTAACTGTAGATGGAACGGGCATCCTTTTAACACGCTTCAACACGTCATTTCCTGGACCTCCTATGTTAACAGCTCTGTATATTGGTACTGGTAACATTACATCAAGTAAGTCTTTATACAATTTCTTCCCGGTAATTGTAGACAAATAGTCCAAAGAAAACCGCGCACGTAATACACGAAACGACATAACCACTTCACGCATGTATCCAGTCACACTTTTCCCACTGTACTCGCAGCAAGTAATCACAAATTCTGGCAGAGCACTTCCCAGCCGTACCTATATGAGTGTGCGTAAGAAATCATCCCTTTGGTCTCGTAAAAAAAGAAAACGTGACACAAGCTGCCTGATATACAGGTGAGCAAGCCCCAGTCCACCACTGCGAACTGACCGAAACAAATTAGTACGACTCACTCGTTCAAAACTTGATCCCCATATAAATACAGCAAAAACCCTATGTATCTTTTGCACACACACCCTCGTCATGAACATAATTTGCAAAACATACCATACTTTGGCAACTAAAAATAAATTACAAGCACTCGCGCGGCCGAACATTGACAGGCCTCGGCCAATCCATCCACCTGTTTTTTCCTTCATTTTATTAGTTTCCTCTAGCCAATAATCTGTGCTATTTTTATAGTGCTGCAGTGGCACTCCCAGGTACTTCACGGGTGTCGTCATCCACCGTGCCGAAGAGAAGTGTTCTGGCGTTACGTCCCAGTTGCCATGCCATATACCGACGCTTTTATCCCAGTTTATCTCTGATCCTGACTGCTTACAGTATGCTTTTGCGACTCGGACAACTTCCTGGACGCTTTCTCGATCATCACAGAATACAGCTATGTCGTCCGCGTAGGCTAACACCTTAACTTCGGTCATTTGCAGCCTGAACCCTCTAATATTTTCGTTATTGATAACAGCCAAGCAAAAGGGCTCAAGGTATAATGCAAAGAGTAGAGGGCTTAGTGGACACCCTTGCCGGACGCTTGACTGAACAGGGATTCTTTCACTCAGGGTTTTATTAATTATAACCTGTATCGTACAGTCCTGATATGCCATTTTAACACCTTGCTTAATAACATCCCCAACGTTAACATGATTAAGTATTAAAAACAGCACTTCATGGGACACTCTATCGAATGCCTTCGCTAAATCTAATTGCAACATGGCGACTCGGCTATCGAAAGCGTCACAACATTCAAAGACGCTACGTGCTACATGAGTGTTTGTGCAGATGGTACGCCCTTTAATGCCACATGTTTGATGTGGCCCAACTAAGTCTTTAATCACAGTTTGTAATCTCTTCCCAAGAGTCTTCATTAACACTTTGTAATCAAAATTGGTGAGACTTATTGGCCTATACGAGCTTACTGACAGTAACTTTTCTCGATCCTCTGTTTTTGGAATTAAAACCATGTGGGCAGTTCGGAAAGACGGCGGCAGTTGCTTTTTGTTGTATGCCTCCTCGAATACATGACATAATATCACGGACACTTCAGGCGCGAAAGCCTTATAGAATTCAGCTCCCAAGCCATCCGGTCCTGGTGCCTTTCCTACGGCCATATCTGCTATCGCGAGTTCTATTTCTCGCCTGCTTATCTTCCTCTTCTAGTCTCTCTTTTTCCTCTTTATCTAGCTGTGGCATGGCCTTCAAAAAGTTTGTTTCAAAACCCATATCCACTGTTCTCTTGTCACCAAATATTTCGCGGTAATATTCTTGAAACGCGAGTTTTATCATTTTACACTCTGAAGTTATCTGTCCGCCGTACCTTATTTGTTGAATTTCATTCTTCATAGCGTATCGCTTTTCGTCAGCTAAAGCGCGTTTATTTGGCCTCTCATCGACCCAAAACCTTTCGGCTCGGGCACGAACCACAGCTGCCTTATATTTTTCATTGTCGATAGCTTCCAGTTCTTTCTTTACTTTGCTAATATCTCCGATAAACATTCCTGGTTCCGTGCTCTCCATTTCAAGCAACATTTCAAGTTGTCGTTGTAGCTCCTTTTCCTTCATTTTTTCATTGTGGCTTCTAACGCTTCCCCTTTCCATCGCGATCATCTTAACCTTTATCTTTAGGTCCTCCCACGCTTCCGCATAGTTGGCTGGCTCGCTATCTAGCATTTTTTCAATTTCATCTTGTACTCTCTTAACGAAGGCCTCATCTTCGAGTAGCTTGCTATTGAATTTCCAGAGGTACCAGTTGAATTTACGCTTTTTTGGTCGGGAGCCAATTTCAACGTACACCATACTGTGATCACTGAAGGAGACTGGCTGCACACCGTAGTTATTGCACATTGTTACCAAATCAAGTGAAACATACACTCTATCTAGTCTCGCGTGACTGTCTCTTTGGAAATGCGTGTATACCGGTTTTGATACTCCCATTAAAAGGCGGCCAACATCTTCCATGTTATGTTCCTGAACCAGGGTGTTCAGCAAAAGAGCGCTCTTATCACGCACTACGGCTCGCTTAGCACGATCCTCAGCATAACAGACGCAGTTAAAATCTCCCAATAATATGACGTATCTATCACAAATTAGATACTGTTCAAGCTCTGCGAAAAAAACACATCGTTCCTGCATATCATTCGACACATACACGCAAATCACTCTCCACAGATAACCGCTAAAGGAAAAATCATACACGATGAGCCGGCCAGTTTCATTAACCTTGAGTGACTGTTCTGTAACATTCAAACTTTTCCGCACCAAAAGTAGACAGCCGCCAGACGTTCCAACGGACATGGCATACGCAGACGTTGTAGTATGTTCTAAATAGGGGCAACCATGCGATCAGTCTGTTCTTCGCTTTCAACCTTTGTTTCTTGTATTGCTACAAGATCCAGTTCCTTATCAGCACACAGGCGTTTAACTTGGCATTGCTTTCGCCTTGCGGCAAGACCGCGAACGTTAACGGTGGCAACACGCAGTCCTCTAACCAAATCCACTACCATAATGATTTCAAACAGACTAATCGCACGGTTCAACAAACCACTCGCGCGGAAAAGCAACCCAAGAATTCAAATTTCGCGTACAATAAGGCAAATATACAAAACTGCGCTTTACAATTGTCATTTGGATGCGTACCTCAGATACGAAGCACAGCAGCCTGCTCGCCTTCATATCCATTGTGTGTGGTTCAGCGCCCATACGCCATGAAAGGCCTGGGCTGACGTCCTATTTGAGCTCCGTGCCCGCCGGTTTTCTGTCCGGCGGAATGGTCGGTTTGGGACGGAAGGTCGGCCGTCGCATGATCACCGCCTTTGGCGGTGGCTCCTCGCTTGCAGGGTCTCCTTTTTGGTCGTCACCAGCTGCTTGGTCACGCTTCCGTTTTGTTACACTCCCGCTTGAGGAGGTTACATCCATTTCATCAACGTGGGGTCCTTCGCTGTCTAGCGCCACGGTGTTCGATGCCTTTTGCGAGTCGCTGCCTTCCTTTGCTTTGCCCTGTCTATCGTCCCCTTTGCTTTCTTTTCTTGGTTCACTGGTCTCTGTCGATTTCCTCGAGGCAGGTTCCTCAGGGGGCGTTTGCTCAGGGGGCGTGGTCTGTGCTTTCGCCTTCGGCGTGCCACCAGGACAGACTTCCTCGACGTCGGCTTCGTCCATAAGGTGCTCCGCCACTTCCTCCTTTGCTGCAGGGCCTGTCACGTTCGCATATGTCCTAACGCATTGCGACTCGTCGTGTCCATAACGTCGGCAGAGTGCACAGCGTGGAACGCGACATTCACGGCGTATATGCCCTGTATTCCTGCACCGAAGGCAGAGCGCAGCTCTGCCTGGCGCGACAACCAATGCCTGCTCGCCGGCGACGCGTAGCAAGTGCGGCACGTCGTCCACGGTTAGGCCTTTCCTCAGCACAAGGCTGACAAGCCGTGTCGAAGAACCCTTGTCTTGAAGGCCATTAACACGCCAACGCTCACGCGTAATCTCCTTAACAGCGCCGTAGGGTGCCAAGGCCTCGCACACATCCTCGTCTAGTAGGTTGTGAAGCAGCCAATGCACTTTTAAGCGTATAGCTTGGTTTCCAGGATCAATGACAAGGCAGCGGTGCTCCTTCACCTTCACTTCTTTTGCTCGCAACATTTCTTTCACAGCGTCGGCATTCTTGAATGTGACGGCCCATACGTGGCTCATCTGATACGCCCCTAGCGCAACCACTTCAGAAAGCAACTTCAAATTCGCCAGCATGTCCCTGAAGTGTTCCACACGGTACGGCCTTGCACTCACGTCGGCATGTAAAAACAAAGTGTTCAAAACAACTCGCCCAGTGGGTAGCTGTGGCAAAAGCACCTGATAATCCGTTGAATCCTTGACAGTTGTCCAGGTACCGCGGCCCTGTTGGGCCGCTGAAGCCGCTCCGTTGATAACGGAGCACATTTCCACACACGTCCGTTCACTACGGTGGCCGGAAGTGGAATCCCCACGGCTGTCTGGAAAGACGGCAGCGGCTGCTTTCATGATGACCGTCATAGATACTGTCAATGGCAGCGCACGTGAGGTGCCGCATAATACGAAAACAGAGTGGGATAAGGACGTGAAAGTGAAACAAATTAAATGGTGGTCGTTTGAATGAGCTGCTGATTGTAGGCGCCTGCGCGAAAACAGCTAAGATGAACCGGTTATCGCCAGCGCTGCTTCGCGTGATACACTGCTCTCTGTAAGGATATAAATAAGCGAAAGTAAAAAAAAAATATATGCCGTGACCAGGATTCGAACCTGGGTTATTGCGGCCACAACGCAAGGTACTAACCACTATACGATCACGGCTGTCTGGAAAGACGGCAGTGGCTGCTTTCATGATGACCGTCATAGATACTGTCAATGGCAGCGCACGTGAGGTGCCGCATAATACGAAAACAGAGTGGGATAAGGGCGTCAGTGCGAAACAAATTAAATGGTGGTCGTTTGAATGAGCTGCTGATTGTAGGCGCCTGCGCGAAAACAGCTAAGATGAACCGGTTATCGCCAGCGCTGCTTCGCGTGATACACTGCTCTCTGTAAGGATATAAATAAGCGAAAGTAAAAAAAAATATGCCGTGACCAGGATTCGAACCTGGGTTATTGCGGCCACAACGCAAGGTACTAACCACTATACGATCACGGCTGTCTGGAAAGACGGCAGTGGCTGCTTTCATGATGACCGTCATAGATACTGTCAATGGCAGCGCACGTGAGGTGCCGCATAATACGAAAACAGAGTGGGATAAGGACGTGAGAGTGAAACAAATTAAATGGTGGTCGTTTGAATGAGCTGCTGATTGTAGGCGCCTGCGCGAAAACAGCTAAGATGAACCGGTTATCGCCAGCGCTGCTTCGCGTGATACACTGCTCTCTGTAAGGATATAAATAAGCGAAAGTAAAAAAAAATATGCCGTGACCAGGATTCGAACCTGGGTTATTGCGGCCACAACGCAAGGTACTAACCACTATACGATCACGGCTGTCTGGAAAGACGGCAGTGGCTGCTTTCATGATGACCGTCATAGATACTGTCAATGGCAGCGCACGTGAGGTGCCGCATAATACGAAAACAGAGTGGGATAAGGACGTGAGAGTGAAACAAATTAAATGGTGGTCGTTTGAATGAGCTGCTGATTGTAGGCGCCTGCGCGAAAACAGCTAAGATGAACCGGTTTATCGCCAGCGCTGCTTCGCGTGATACACTGCTCTTTGTAAGGATATAAATAAGCGAAAGTAAAAAAAAATATATGCCGTGACCAGGATTCGAACCTGGGTTATTGCGGCCACAACGCAAGGTACTAACCACTATACGATCACGGCTGTCTGGAAAGACGGCAGTGGCTGCTTTCATGATGACCGTCATAGATACTGTCAATGGCAGCGCACGTGAGGTGCCGCATAATACGAAAACAGAGTGGGATAAGGACGTGAGAGTGAAACAAATTAAATGGTGGTCGTTTGAATGAGCTGCTGATTGTAGGCGCCTGCGCGAAAACAGCTAAGATGAACCGGTTATCGCCAGCGCTGCTTCGCGTGATACACTGCTCTTTGTAAGGATATAAATAAGCGAAAGTAAAAAAAAAATATGCCGTGACCAGGATTCGAACCTGGGTTATTGCGGCCACAACGCAAGGTACTAACCACTATACGATCACGGCTGTCTGGAAAGACGGCAGTGGCTGCTTTCATGATGACCGTCATAGATACTGTCAATGGCAGCGCACGTGAGGTGCCGCATAATACGAAAACAGAGTGGGATAAGGACGTGAGAGTGAAACAAATTAAATGGTGGTCGTTTGAATGAGCTGCTGATTGTAGGCGCCTGCGCGAGAACAGCTAAGATGAACCGGTTATCGCCAGCGCTGCTTCGCGTGATACACTGCTCTTTGTAAGGATATAAATAAGCGAAAGTAAAAAAAAATATGCCGTGACCAGGATTCGAACCTGGGTTATTGCGGCCACAACGCAAGGTACTAACCACTATACGATCACGGCTGTCTGGAAAGACGGCAGTGGCTGCTTTCATGATGACCGTCATAGATACTGTCAATGGCAGCGCACGTGAGGTGCCGCATAATACGAAAACAGAGTGGGATAAGGACGTGAGAGTGAAACAAATTAAATGGTGGTCGTTTGAATGAGCTGCTGATTGTAGGCGCCTGCGCGAGAACAGCTAAGATGAACCGGTTATCGCCAGCGCTGCTTCGCGTGATACACTGCTCTTTGTAAGGATATAAATAAGCGAAAGTAAAAAAAAATATGCCGTGACCAGGATTCGAACCTGGGTTATTGCGGCCACAACGCAAGGTACTAACCACTATACGATCACGGCTGTCTGGAAAGACGGCAGTGGCTGCTTTCATGATGACCGTCATAGATACTGTCAATGGCAGCGCACGTGAGGTGCCGCATAATACGAAAACAGAGTGGGATAAGGACGTGAGAGTGAAACAAATTAAATGGTGGTCGTTTGAATGAGCTGCTGATTGTAGGCGCCTGCGCGAAAACAGCTAAGATGAACCGGTTATCGCCAGCGCTGCTTCGCGTGATACACTGCTCTTTGTAAGGATATAAATAAGCGAAAGTAAAAAAAAATATGCCGTGACCAGGATTCGAACCTGGGTTATTGCGGCCACAACGCAAGGTACTAACCACTATACGATCACGGCTGTCTGGAAAGACGGCAGTGGCTGCTTTCTTGATGACTGTCATGAACTATATAAATGGCAGCGCACGTGAGGTGCCGCATAATAGGAACACAGAGTGGGATAAGGACGTCAGTGCGCAACAAACTTAAATGGTGGTCGTTTGAATGAGCTGCTGATTGTAGGCGCCTGCGCGAAAACAGCTAAGATGAACCGGTTATCGCCAGCTCTGCTTCGCATGAAATAGAGTTGTTTTAACGATACAAATAAAGGAAAAAAAAAATGCCGTGACCAGGAAAGAAAGACAGACAGAAAAAAAAAACCAGAAATATACGGAAAAAGAGAAAAAAGAGAGTGGAACGGAAAAAGACAACCGAGCAGAAAAAAAGAAGGCTGCTCAGCTCCACACATCCTTTTTTTTTATTGTTTCTGTTATCCAGGCACGCCAACAGAGCATAGCATAGCCTTGTATAGCATAGTATAGCAAGGGGGTGGGAAAGGGAAGTGAAGGTGAGGAAGAGCGAAAGGAAAAGGGGAAGCATAGCACAGAAAGATAGATGATTAATTAGAGGAAAAGAAGGGGAAGCAAAACAGAAACAGATAAAGAAATAAAGAAATAGAGAGGAATATATATATATATATATATATATATATATATATATATAGATATATTGTGGTGGACCTCAAGGTCCGCCGGCTACCAGACTGTCGAGGTACAAGAGACGGCACGTCCGAAACGAACACGTTTTTAACGGAACAATGAAGAAGAATACTATGGCTTCGTGCCCTCGAGCGAGCGGCAGCTCGTGAGGAGCACTGATGATGATGATGATGAACGGCGTCTCCTAGGCAGATGAAGACGAAAGTTACAATATATACATATATATATATATATATATATATATATATATATATATATATATATATATATATATATATATATATATATATATATATATATATATAATGAGAGAGAGAGAAAAAGAAAAAGAACGAAAGGTGTGAAGAAAGAATACGAAAAATAAAGAGCACCAAAATTGCCGCGAAGCGCCGCCCGTATTTGTGCTTGGCAGTTTCGGCGCACTCACCACTGATTGCGGATCTGGAGCGGTCTGTTTCGTAGGTCACTAATTTCGTAGTATCTGTCTGTCGCCAAAGTATAGCTAATGACACGTATGGGCATATCGCATAGTTTTAACGCGATAGCGTCCGTTTGCAGAAGTGCCGGTGTTCGGCGTCGTTGGTTGTGAGCGAAAAGTACGCGCTGTCCGTGAGCGAAAAACTGAGAAAGATGCAAATGCAAAATAATAAATATAATCTGTTCGAACGAAAAGCTACACCAGGCCTTCTGCGTGGCAAACAGGTATTCTACCACAATGCTACATTATTGCTTGAAACTGCTTCGGAGAAAAAAAAAACTATGTGAATGTCATGTAGTGGGAGGAATCTCCTTAACGCACGCAATATTGCGTGGCAGAAGCTTAGAATCAAATCCCCCCTCTCCTCGAAATTTTTCAATTTTGCATGTGTATACATACACGCACTCATACAAATGCACGTACGAACATGCATAAAGTACGGTTAAACTTGCATAAAGTATGCAGAAAAATTTCTGGCTAGGCCCCTGATACCTTGAGTTAAGTGTGTTTCGTCGCACTGCCGAGGCAGATCTCAGAGGTCACGGAGAAGGTATCGCGTGGTTGAGATCTGCTCCACTAGGTGCCGCCACGATCCCAGCTGCTCACCAAAAAAGCGTCCGCTCTTTCATGAACTCCTTCAAATTATTTTCATTAATTATACCGACAGTTAGTAGGCCGTTATCCTAAGTAATCTTATGCTCCGATGTGATATGTATCACGAAACCGACAATATGAAACGGATACGCACTCCGACTTTGTACCAGCGTCAGTTTTAATAAGCTTTTTCTGGACACTCAGGAAGCCAAAAGTTCTCGGCCGGATGTGCTCGGAAGAGAAAAAAGAATACCACTTCGGGCGCGTAACCCAAAGGTTGCAGGCTCGGTTCCTGCCGGAGGCCAGCTGTCTTTTCGTGCACTTCAGTTTTTTCGCTTCTATATCACAATTACAATAAACCGCTTAAAACAGTACAGTTAAAGTCCCCTATTTTTTCCTTAGTCATGATGTAGCGCGAAAAGACAATACGGACACAGAGAACCACAAACCACAGGCGCTGATTATAAGCAAACACCAACTAGCCCACGAACAAGTCTTTCCTTAGCTTCTTTATCTACTGGTCTGAAGGTTGGTCTGCTGGTATGAAGGTTTTGTTAAACAAAGCATCGAGCCCTCACAATTTTCTCCCTTCATTCACAGAAACAGAAACAGATCATTGCTGAGCCACTAAAAAATAATGCGCTATTTCTGCTTCCTACACGGTTTAGCGTTAGTACTATTATGGGACACTGTTTACCCGCAGGAATCTCTTTTGAACGCTTCGCCGCATGAAGGTATTTTAGTCTGTTCTTTTTACTGCCTTACTTGTTCACTACTACTTGACTTTATGTGAAGGACAGGGTTGCCGTTGGGTGGACATGAAAAGGCGCCAGAACTCACGCCAAAAGTAGCCAAAGTAGCCATGTCATTTAATATTATCTCCGAATTTCTAGCCAAACAGAACAGAAGCGGTATTATCAACAGAGTCTTTACTATTGATGAATAAATAATACAATTTTGCCAAATCGCAATAGAAGGTTACTAATCATATCAAGCTGCGATACTCATAATGACCTTACTAATATTGTGACTTGTCTTGCACCCTTAGCATTGCGTTTCCTAAAAGATGTGCTTCGACGTGAACCGATCTGTTATATGTGCTACTTGCTAAAAACCCTCCCCCCCCCCACCACCACTGCCTCTATAATGCAGCGACAAGGGTCTTTAAGAAAATGGTGGTGGTGGTGGTGGTGGTGATGATGATGATGAAATCTGTATCTGCGCGATGCACCGCTAGGTCTGCTGTAACGATTTATATCCCAATGAAATTCCTGAAGCATGGCCGACACGGTGCTACACTTTTTTGCTCACAACCAATGGAGTCGCAGAAAGAGAAACGCGAGACTCCATCAACACCAACCTGCAGGTATACAACACAATTTGCAGCAAATATGCAGTCTTGGCACACCAGTATTACTGTCAGCGACTTCTACGCACGCATTTCAGTAATCGAATTTATCGCAGAGGAGTTTCACACCGTAAAGATTCTGGAAGAACCAGCCTGGATACCAAAAATCACCGGCATACGGTGCTTGAGTCCTTCAATACTATTGGCAGCCTATAGTATTAGGGGTTACCATTTTGCAGAATTATGCAATATAAAGCCATATGCTTTAACTGGTTATCTTCCTAAAGACATGCAAAATAGTTGTGCACACTTTCTATAGAGTATAGTGTAGCGCCGTCGAAAAAGAGCAAATGCAACGAAGCTTGCAGGCTGTTAACACCAAAACAAAGAAATCAGGAAAGAGAGAAAACTGGGGTACAGTGTGACACGCCCACGGCGTACGCACCTCTTGTGCATTCGATCGAATCGTGCTGAAGCATTACATATGAACGAATGGCTCAGGTGAGCACAAATTGGTAACAAACAGTTTACGTTACTGAACTCGTTGCGAATGGGACGACACATGTCACGTCAATGAAGGAAGGCGTCTGGTACGAAAAGTAAAGCACAAATAAAGAATACAGTTAATGTCCCGCGATTGGCGCTACGGCGTATCACAGGGTCCCCGCCCTGTCCGCGTCAGTGGCGTTTCGCATGACGTAGATGGCCCGCGCAGCGGGTGGCTGGTCGCTCTGGAACATGACGAGTCCGACAGTGTTCATGGAGATGAAGATGACGACAATGGCGGCACACTTGAGCAGGACGCCGTAGGCCAACTGCGAATTGGAAGCGCCTAAGTTGTACCGGGCGCACGCACTTGGCACAGCGGTATGTATGGGCGCGCTTTTGTGCAAACAGCCGTAACGCAGCTTGGTCACTGTTCGTGTAGACTCTATGCACAGACGTGTTACCCGTGTCAAAGGCCACTGATCCTCTTTTCATACATTCATTATCGTTAGATGTACCTCGATATCCAACGATACAAAGAGTTTGTTCTGCCTTGTGTGACGGCCCTAAGTGGAAATCAACGCTCCTTTTCACAGTGCGCGGTAAAAGAAAACACTGAGACCGAGTCCCCAAAGCTTTTTATACGTAAGTGCTCTTTCGCCTTTGGCCAGTCGGCTGCGCTGAACGTGGTTAGCACTATACAAAAGAAAACTCGACACAATGAGAGCAATGTTGCGGAAAGGTGCGTGGAATAGGTGCGCCGGTTGTTGGGCGGTGCGGTAAGTACAGTCCAGAACAATTGAAATAAGAACATATAAGGGTTAACTAAAACGCGTTGTTTTTACGAGCACGTGTAATGTCAAGCGTGATATTGGTTAGGACGTGGAGTTGAGGCCTAAATATCCAGCTATTATGCTTTGTAATTTCTTGTTCACGTTTCAGCTGTCGATGAGCGCGCGCATTATGACAGAAAAGCGGTTCATGGGGTTCCTGCATAGGGAGAAGCGAGAACACAACAGCGTGCGGGCGTCAGCGTCAAAAAGACTCACCATCTGCGCGCACTTGGCTTCCAAGTATTCGCGCATAACCAGCAGCGGTAACGACACGGGTAGCATGACGTTGATGCAGGCCACCAGACTGACCGGCACCACGTAGAACGAAATGGGCGTCTCGGTCACCACCGCCTGCAGGAGGCCGCTCTTCTTAACTGCCTGCTGCTATGCGTACGACATTTATGACATTTATGAGACATATGCTACAACTCTTCGTAAACCGTCCGCCAGGGTGGATCAGTAGTTACGATGCTCGGCTGCTGACCCGCAGGCCGCGGGTTCGATCCCGGCAGCGACGGTCGCATTTCGATGGAGGCGAAATAGTAGAGGCCCGTGTATTGTGCGATGTCAGTGCACGTTAAAGAACACCAGGTGGTCGAACTTTCTGGAGCCCTCCACTACGGCGTCTCTCATAATCATATCGTGGTTATGGGACGTAGAACCCCAGATATTATAACTCTTCGTAAACTAGATAAAATTACCGGAAGGTCCACGAGCAAGTCCATGTGCATTCTCTATAGCTCCGTGGTTCTCAGCCATGAATGGTTCGGGGACCCTTTGTAGACTGATGGAAGCTATTATGGAACCTCTTGCAGTGAGAGAAAAGGGGCGTGGGAGTCATAAATTAACGCGACATGCAGTGTGAAATAGGTGCCTTTTATTTCTCCCTGGCAGAGAATGGCCAACTAAAGTGCCCCGCCAATTCGGTCTCAACAGCTCGTTGATAAGTTGTGCGGTGAACTTGTTTCTAGCTACGTTTGTTCTTCAAATGTGCCGGCCAGCAGAGACCCTTGTCACGGGACATATATAGTGTGCCTCCCAAAAACGCGTTTTTTTTTGGGCGATGGGTTTCGCATAGCCCCAAAAAATGGCTTCTCGGAGGACCCCCTGGGGACCGCGGACCCCTATTTGAGAACCACTGCTCCAGCTAATAGCCACTGGGTAATAGCAGGGATGACTAAGATATGTGTGGAAGCTCTCATGCCGCGCTCTGCTCACGCTATTTGCCCGTTTCGCTCATCGTTGTTCTTAAATTCCGTATCAACTTGCCCAATTTGTCATATTGTGGAAACCATAGGTGCAATAGTGCGAGAACATATGGCTCACCACCCGAACCACTGTGGTCGCCATAGATCTTGCCAGAGTGTCCCCGACCACGACTTCCGAGAGCACAGCGGCCACACTGACCAGGATAAATTGGCTGGACTTGGCGGACCGCTGTGCCCAGAAGTTGTCGTCCAGTTTCTCCAGACCAACCTCCACCAACCGGTACTCCTGCGTGACGAAGATAGTGTGATATAATTGTAAGCAATACACAAATATGATAGCTTGAAAACTATATAAGCGCAGAACATATTTTGTGGTAAAGGTGAACATTTGACAGAGTCCTGTCTGGTTGGGAAGCAAATATAATTGGAAAAGTGACATAAACCAACGTACTTATTAAAAGTAAAAACTTCTTTTACTCTAAAACTGAGAAAAACCCGACGTTTTGGGTCCAACTTAAACCCTTCTTCAGGGGTGACTGTGTGGCATCAGAGAACATCAGAGTTTATAAGGCCTTCTCTTCAAGTCAGGGGTTCACGCTGGTTTTGGGTTACGTGCCATAGTCCATTGAAATAGACACTCGGCAGCGCACCTGCAGACCGGCTCACGTTACCGGGTGTTGCTTGAATGTGCCAAGACTCCACAAAAAGCCGCTTGTGGTAATTGACCTCGAAGTCGACGGTGAATACGTTGGTTGGTGTCCCTTTTCCAATCATATTTTTTGAGGCAGCGCTGTCAGGAACAAACAGTAGCACGCTGAATGGTGAACGAGGCAGGGTTTAACAACTCTTCGCTAACCAAGCACAGTGTTGGCCACTGTATAGTATTTACACTTGGAAGTTGGCGCTTGAGTTGATTCATGTAGTTCTCTCTCATATGCGTAGTGGCGTGTTTTTTAAAGAATTGATAATTGGGCGAGTTTGTAGGTATTCATGCCTGAATGCGGAGTGCAACAGCACAAAAAACACAAGAAGAAACAAGAAGACCAGAGGAGCGCTATCGTCCAGCTTTTACCCAGAAACCCCGGGAAAACGCAACACCACGGGAATGTTTTGCGGTAATCCAATACAACCAAAACAATGAAAATATCTTCAAGCATAGCCAAATCGAATATAAATTACATTAACAGTGCACTGCGTTTGCTACATGTAATAGGCCTATCTGAATTTTTCTGAAGCATAGTGGAAACACCTCGAAATGGAATTAGGCTGTCAATAAAAAAAGGTTGGAAACTCATTTCAATATTTTTTGTTCTCCTTATTTAGAGGCGCTTTATATGTGTTCTTGGAGGCTGTTCTACGTGGACGTAAAGCACGCCTTTGATTCTGCTTTTAGCGCGCTTGCTTATTTCCGCTTCCTTTAAAGGGCCCCAGAACCACTCTGAGCTCAAAGACCAGAGAATGGCTTCTTTCTCGCCTTCACACCCCTTCGTAGAGGCGCTGTAACCTCCTCGCCACTTATTTGTACATTGAACGAGTGGAAAACGTCGGCACTAAGCGTTGAACCCATCAGGATTTCGCGCTTTTCGGCTACGCGCCGTTATCTCGGCTTGCGAAGTCGAAAACATGCAAAACGAAGGGAAATCTTTCGATTGCTCCCGATAGCCAGGCGAGACAAGACAGAACTGGCGTGCGACTGCATGGCAAAGCAGGAAAGGAGACGATTCACAGCTGATATCCCTCGCATATGAACCAATCGAGAGCTCATTACATCATGAAGTCGCGTGAACAGACCGCTGGCGTCACGAATTGTGCGGAAAAGACAGGAGGATGCCAGGAGAGAATAACGCACTCGTTCTTCAAAAACAAGATGGGAGCGGACAGATGCAAACATGTAGTGGAATAAGCAGAATGAACAGAGGAAGTGCCACAGACAGGCTGACCGACGTTTCCATAGGAGGACCTATTTTTGTCAAAGGTGTCTTGTCATCCTTGGCGTGTTACTTTTATGGGTGTTAGTATTGAAGTCATGTCCTGTGGTGGCGCGTGTCCCTGCTGGTAATCGCCGCCTGGAAAGAAAAAAAGAGTGTAGCCAAGGGGCTGCACTTATCCGCTTTACAGATTTTTTCTTCAATACTAACCCCCCTTAAAACTAACACGCCAAGGATGACAAGGCGCCTTTGACAAGATAGCTAGGTCCTCCTATCGAAACGTTGGCCAGCCTGTCTGAGGCACTTGCTCTGTTCATTCTGCTTATCCCACGCGTTCTTTGTATTTTAAGAGGTCGTCTAGGGGCCCTTTAAGCACGGAGCTTGCGGAGAAGTAGGAATCACGTACCTCCACGGTCCTGCTGAGCGCCATGATTGATCCGAGCATGAGGATGATATCCCACGGCATGCGAGAGCACAGGTCCTTCCAGCACAGCAGGCGGAGCGACCAGCAGCGGCGCCACGCTGGCCCCGGCGCAACGCTCAGCACCAGCAGTGTGAGGCCCAGGAAAGGACCTTCCAGGTACCTATACGCCCACAAGTCGTTCCCACAAGCTCACGGTCCAACGCCAGTTATACTAATTTCGAACGCTGTGCAATGCTTCGTCAGTTAATGACTGCCTCAAACCAACGTCGTAGGGTTTAGGAGAGGCCGAAGATATAGGTGCACTGAATGAATTAGCACAAGCTTCTCGGATATTACATCTCCACACGTTTGAATCCGGCAACCGCACTAGTTTTGATCTGTTGGTTCTTTATAAATGCGTTGAAGAGTAAGTTTCACTAGAGGAAAATTCGCGGGGAGAAGACATGGCTAACTGCGATGCCACACAACGTGTTGTACAGTTAAAATTGTGTTACGCAATTGCATTCGGGCACCACAACTTGTGACAAGGCCGTGGCGTCGCGCTCGACAGCTAAGCGCACTAGATATTACAACGGGGAGCGAAAGCGAAGGCTGAGAGAACATTTTTATGTTCCTAAGAAACATAGGAATTAATATCGTATGATTATCCTATGCCTTTGTTAGATTTTTTCCCATGTGATCCCACCGTGCTGGAGGTACGGCATACTGCCGCTATACTAACTTTCCTGGTTGGTGGTTGGCGTAGGCGCTGGAGGCCACAGGAACCCCGATCAGCCAGCAGAAGAGCAACGCCTCCCTTATTCTGCAAGGATCAATGAGATGACACGTGGTTTGATGGTGGTGATGATATAGTTTGTTTAGTGGCGCAAGCGCCATTGTTGGCCAAAAACAGCGCCAAGGAGGCGTGGTTTGCGCCGTTGAGACGTGTAAACAAAATTAGCTAGCAAGCTGTACTCACGTGTGCCTCTTCATGCTGCTATGACGGACAAGGGCGCACTTGGACATATCTCTGTGCGTTTGCTCATCGATGCTGTCGTCGCTGTATTGAGAAAATAGCATGGAAATGACATCAAGTAAAAAAAAAAGTGCTAGAAATGTCAATTATCAGCGAAAGCCACGAGAAACCACGCGTCAAAACCACGATATGATAATGAGGCACGACGTGTAGTGTGGGACTACAGATTACTTCTGATTACCTGGGCATCATTAACGTGCCCCTATATCCAACTAAAATTGTGTTTTTTTTTTTGCATTTCGCGACCATCGAATTGTAGCCGCTGTGGCTGGAAATCGTACCGGCAGCCACGAGCTTAGCGGTGAGACATGTCAGCCGCTAAGTTGTACCGCGGCGGATACGCACAAAACTGAAAGATTTGGCGATCTCGACGCACTATCTGCATCAACTATAGTCTACACGTAAAAAAGACTGCAGGGAATTTTGTCTAAAGATGCTATAGAGACAGTTGAACTGGGGACAAAATTTTACAAATATTTCTTGCGGGAGAATAATGATTGCAGGACTAGCTGTGCCTCAGCGATGACCACACCCATAGCACATGGACACATATTTCCATTACAGGGAATTGTTTTCCAGTAAGCCAGCTGTTTTGTATTTAAACACAGGTAGGAGCAAATCACCATTCAGAACAAGATGATTAAGATATCAGCGAAGCGGGCAATTCACCTTCAGCTACTTTAACGACTACATGTTCTTAATTACAGTTCTTCAGCAGTGTCGTGAGTGAGATAATTCCCCATGATTCAACTACAGTGTGCTTCGATTTCGTCTTTGATGAAACTCAACAACAGTGTTGTGCCAGTATATCGCACGACAAAGACCCAGGACGGATCTGCTGTAGAAGTAAGCGCTCACCAGCTGACGAGGCTGTTGCGGTAGATGGACGCCCACGAAATGGCGCAGCAGGTCACCGCCACTGGTAGCGATACGGCGAACCACCTAAGCCAGTTCACCGGACATTGGTCGTCGCGGCTGTGAACACCAGATCAAAATCATTGAACGTCAGGTGAGAACGTAGAGGGGGTGGGGTGATGGGAGGCGAAGGCAACAGCACGATTCTCTAATTAACATGAAATATGAGCAGTGCAGGACATAACGTAATAACCCCACTGTTATTACAGCCTTGTTCAAGGTAGCGTTTTTAAACGTTTCGTGTGCATCACGACGGATAGCACGAGTCTGCCCACGAAAACAAGAATCGAGCCCGTTCCACGTCGTGAAGACTGTAGGAAATGCGGAGCAGTGTTGAGGATTCGCCTGCCTCTGTTGACGCTTGGCTTGTGTTTTGTCCGAGTCGAAGCTACGGGTTCGCCGTTCTTTGTTGGCGTTCGGATTGCGTCTGAGTCTTCCAAAGCTGAGGATTACCTCGCATTTGCCGCCGGTTTCGTCTACCGACCCTCTCTTCCGTAGATATGTGTCTAACTATTGACGCTGTCGCTTCGATGACTCGGACAGACGAATTAGACCTTCGGCGACGCAGGCATTCCAAAAATGCACAGCCTGCTCGGCGTGCGTGGCGGGATAGGAAACCTTAATTGAGATGCTCTGGTGCTGTGGTGCACTCTCTTGAATTGTTTTGGTATTGACTTGCCCTACAGAACCCTCTTCTGACCAGTTTAGGTACTTTGAACGTGACGCCAAGCGACGACATAAGACGACATGAAACAACACGAGATGACAGCCAGGGTCCCCTAAAGTGCCCCGCACTTATAATTGTAACGCTCCAGTTTCCACCATTGCCTCCTGAAGCGGCAGAAAAAGCGCCCTGCGACACGATGCGGTGTTGCAATATTTCGGGGAGACTGACCAGATGGTCGTGGTAGCTTACGAATACTCATTCTAGAACATAATATGGTTCGAAGGACATATTTTTTCCATACATTAAGGCACACACAAAAGGAAGACTCAAGGAGAACGACACAGACGGCATGGTCCACGTGTCTTCCTTTCACATGTTCTCTGTTAAATACTAACTAGCCTAAAAAACAGTGCAGCTAAAAATCACAGTTTCTTCGCGAGGGCGAAGCAATGAATGTGATAGCAACAAATTGCAATGTCTTACGAAGGAGGTCTAGCAGCTAACTCTTTCGTATTCGATCTCGCGTAACTCTAGAATTTATGCGTGGACTTTAACTGACTTAACGTCGTAAATGGCCAATGTACAGCGGAGCTCAGGGGAGCCCCAGGGACGAAATGCAAAGTGATGCAAAGCTAGGCGAAATATAAGTCTATGCCGTTTAATATCACGAAGCGATCATCCGTACCACGCCGCGATTGCGCTCGCTTCAAGCTATCCCTAGTACTACAAGGCGCCACACTTAGTGACTTTCGTCTCTAATCAGCCTTTGCTAGGAGCCTCACAGTTGCACTCTGACAGTTTGGGTACCCGAGTGAAGTTTGCCGGAGTTATTAGGCTGCGGAAATTAGCAGTGTCAGCTCGAGGCTCGTTGCGATGCGCGGACGAAGACGCTCCAGCGTTAGAATGAGCCGCATGAGTCAGGGCAAAAACAATTAATTAGCCTAATTTTTATCAAATGCAGTCTTCGATGGGTGAAGTAGATCGCGAGGAAATAACATATCGCCAAATCTCCTCTGCTTTTGTAAGGCTCTGGAACAAATCTGCTGCGTAACGCCTGGTTACGTATAAATTGTTAAAGGAGGCGCAATGCACTCACCAGCCAAGTGTGACGAGGACCGTATTCTGCGCAGGGAGCGTGTTGAAACTCGCGATGTTCCCAAAGATGGCAGTGTAGGCGGCGCTGGCGATAAACGCCGGGCGTGCATCGGTGGTGAGTCTGCATGTATTAAAGAGAGAGAGGGAGAGACAAAAGAAAAGCAAAATAAACCCTGAGAGCGTAACTTTCGATCACATAAAAAAAAAAGTAAGCGGGAAAAGCGGGAACTTACGCTCGTATGCGCCAAGACAATGTCGGCTGCTCTGATCCCGAGAGGACTGAAACGGAAAGAAAACGTAAGCGACTTTCCCAGAAAATCATGTAATGACGTGTTTTTAGCCGGAATTTATAGGATTCTGGGGCAAATTACCAAGTGACCTCAACCATATCCCCACGTTCGTGCAGTCACGTGTTCTAAAGCCGTATTTGGAGGCTTCTGACGAACATTACGAAGTGACATTATCCATATACCTACATTCACGAAGTTAAATAAAATATGACTCTCGCTTGAAACAGCATTACGCCCATTGTCTTTGGACAGCCTAAGCCTTAAACCTAGAGGCGTATATCATGTAGCGTAGCGAACCATACTTCACCCATCTCGCGCAAATACCCCATTGACAAACTTCTGGGCACTCAGAGCGAACGTAAAGCATAATGGGCGCAAAAAGTGGTGACGTCTGCATTCTCGGTAGCGCTAAATTTGCATGACCACTCCAATTTGCCCCTCACCGCTATTCCTAGCAACCTTTTTCAATCCGGCTTTTTCAAACCACCGAAGCAGAAGCACTTGCCTCAACTTATCGCAAAATCAAAACACATTGACAGCTGCGTTCTGAAATCGCATTAGATGGTATCGTAATCGTACTGCGCAGAAGAATAGCAAGGAAGGCTGGACCTGCTCTCATTAACGACCTCAGCCCGCCCCAGGACGGCCTTCTGACGCCTTAGCGGGGTACTCCAGAATAATTTTCTGGTGCATAAGGTTAATGGCAGTGGGCCCTAGAAAGTGTACACGACTGATGTTAGATTTCATCGTTATTGGAGAGTGATCACCAAGGCTGGGAGTCGAATCCACAACACGGCGCCTTTCAGCCGTAAATTATGCAACACATAATCGGGGGGAAAAAAAAGTTGTGCTTACCGGAATTCGAGCCTCTTTCCAGGGGTGACTTCATATCGCTCATGGAAGTACGCTGAATGCTTCTCCGTCCGGCGGCTGGGAGTTCAGATCCTGCCGTGAGGAGCACACCAGCCGGCGCCCTGACTGCACCACCGTCGTTCTCGAAAGGTGCGACGCGCTCCGGCGACCTGCTGGCGAAGTTGTCACCGTACATGAAGACGCCAGACAGAGCTTGCGAGCTTCGTTTCTTCAGAACACCGCGCACTTCCGGTTGCTTCGTTTCCGCGGGTTGGGGCTGGCTCGCTCTCGACTCCTGCACCTGCTCGGGCGCCTGGTCGGGATTTGCAGCCGCCGCCGCCGCGGACTTCGGTGGCGGTGGCGTTGCCTCGCTCTTCTGCGCAGACGTCTGCCGCGACCCCTGCCTCCTCTCGTCCTTGGCGTCCGAGCGCCGCTTGTTGTTGTGGGCCGCCGGTACCGAATGTTGCCGGTGTCGAGAGTGAGAAGGCTTGAGGAAGAAGCAGAGAATCGTGAGACGCGCTAAAGTGGTGTCCGTACAGGCACCGCTGCGTAATGGAACATAACATTGATGAGAGTACGAGGGCTACACGAATGCAGCGTTCGTGTGGCCGGCTTAGTATTATAACCAAGCCTTACGCACTACTTTGGTTGGGATGTCAATATCCTCGGAAGCGACTTCTTAAGAGTACGACGCAACAATTCATTCGGCGCAGAGAAAGATTACCGCTGTTATTATACATAGGACGCGCTGTCGTACCTTATGAGGAGAAACAGCATGTCTGCCATGGCCGTGCTTCGCTGTCGCTTTGGGCCGTAACTTCGTCGACGGAGATCCTAACTCCTCGTCCCTAGCTTTCGGCGACGGCGTCTTCAGCGCGTCCACGGTCGAAGAGCTTGGCCTGTGCGACGACGACGCGACGTAGCCCTCTCGTGCAGTAGAACCATTCGCCGTATCAGAAGAGGCCAACGCGGCGGACGCTTTGCGCTCGTAGCCGACGACCTCGGGGGGCGAGGGTGACGCCTGCGTCGTTGGAACGGCAGGCAGCTCACAGAACGCGTCGTCGTCGTGCCAGGCGTTTATATTCGGCGATAACTGTCCTGACGTGGCTGCCGAGAGGACCTCAGGCGGTGAAAGGCTGTCTTTCCGTTCCTCGGTCTTCGAGGTTACGGTCCACTGGGACGGCGACGTCACCGGGGAGACGTTCCTGGACACGAGGGTGACGGTGACGACGGTGGCGTGTAGGGGCTGTGTTTTAGTATGGACGACGGCGCCCTGTTCTGCATGCTGAAAGAGCGGATGCGACGCACGGGTAGGTAGCGCGACCAGTTGTCGTCGTCATCGACGTTGCGCCACGGTCGGATGAACGCCCCGAAGGAAGTCTTGCGAGCAGTTCTCTGCGTTAAGGGAAGGGAACCGGGTGTCACGTTGACAAAAATACAGTAATTATCCGCCGAAAACAAAGAATGTGAGAACAGAGTACGGCGCGTTGCGCTAATCTTTCGACAAGCTTCAGCGTGTGGTCGACATGAAATCCTACGCGTACACTGTCCCACCTCGGACACTATTAAGGCGAAAGCATTAGATGCCTCACCAAACGCGAAACCTGACCATCGACGTCGGCGGCGTCGGCATGAGTGATGCGAAAAATCCCGTATGACGTCAACATGACGCCATCATGAGGACCTGTCAATCACACGCCGACTTCACGGGCCGCCAAAATTTGTAACGTCATCATGATGTCACTATGAAGTCACATGACGTCCTCACAAGGACGCGTCTCTCGGTAAAAGGTGAGCCAATCACGGAGGCACTGCAAAACCACGTGAGGTGCAGAAAGCTTTCGGAGGGCTTTCGCCTTCGAAACGAGGGCTTTCGCCTTCGAGTCGTCTTAGGCGAATGTATAAAAGAGCCCCTGTGAGTTCTTTGGTTACAGTGACCTTTAGCCTTGATTGATGGTAGACAGTATAGTCACATATGTGGTACAGCGCTGGACTTACCTTTTCATCTCGCGGAGGCGTATCCAGTTGTTGGTGCGTAGGCGTGGGAGGTGGTACGCGCGATCGGCCCTGCTTTGACCAGCGAGCTGTTGCCCGATGCCTCGCTGGCTACCTCGCTGTCCATAGACACGCTCCTCGCCCTCCTGTCCGGTAGCTTGGTGCTGCTGCGGCGACGCCAGCGTGGACGTCGGGCATCGTCCTCGAGGGAAGGGGACGCTGTTTGGATGCGGACGACGCTGCGCTGGTCGTCGCCAACAATCTCGTTATGCACGGTGGTGACGAAGCGTTCGATGAAGACGATGCTGAAGATCACGATCAGGCTGCTGGGAAGCAGCAGGCTCAGCGCCAGCACCAGGAACTGCATGTAGAAATAGAGCGGCTGAAGCCGCACGCCGCAGCGCTGAATGACATGAAGGCACAGGCGGAAGAACACGGTCGTCTCGTCGCCCAAGAAGGCTGCGGCGAACAGGATGGACGCCGTCAGCACGCGGGGCTGCGTCGAATTGGGAAAAGAGAAGGAGATAACAGGTTATTCAATGGCAACTACAATCCCACACTTGCTGGATTGCGTTAAGAAAAAAAAATAAAAACAAGCTAGAATGATAGTTAAAACAGCCGGGGCTTCTGGGGAAGCGGGCATAGTTCATCGAATGGCTTAAAGCAGCACTCGACAACACTCAACCGATGACGGCCGAAATGAACGTCACAAAAGGACATCCCTACAGTGAAGTTGGTTGCAATTGCTGCTGCTGACAGCGCATTCTATGCTTTCTTTTGTCGCGCTGGTGGTTATTAGCATGTCGTAATGGGCCAATGAATGGAGACTGCTGGAGAACGATGTTAGAAATTTCATTGGAGTTTTGGTTTGTAGCCCAATTACAAAAAGAACATTGCTTTTCACAATGAAAGATAGACAAACATTGTTCATGGGTAAGTTTGCTCCCAGTAAATATCCCGCAAACAAATTTAGCCAGGAGAGCAAGCCATCAAGGTGAATGCAGTTTTTAGCATTTACTTCGACAAAATATAGCTACGCAATATAGCGGCAGCTAGGCGCAACTAAATTCCATCATTCATTCCAAATACAATAAAGAAAGGAGTGTTTCATATAGCTACGCCTATAATGCGGCCTTGATGTCTCTCCTTCATTCAATTATTCCGTTTGGTAGTTTATCTTTATGGGGCTATTTGGGAATGATTCGAGGACTCCGCGAATTTTATTGATGTGTGTTTATATTTTATTGTTCATACAGTCCACCTGGTGCGTAATGCTTGGCAACGAGAGTGCCGGTTTTCTTATGCCCTAACCCTCCCTCCCTTCTCTCGCGTCAGCTACGGTGCCATCTATAAGTACTCTTTGGTGGGCTAGTCAGTTCATGTTCATTTACAAGCGACAAAAATATGGCTGCTTTGCACGACGAAACAACAAGGGCAGGGGTCAACGGTAGTGCAAACTTACTTTCGACTGTTTCCAAAGTTTGCGCTCCCCTTTACCCCTTCCTACGTTATCACGTCGCACAAGACAGCCACATTTTTGTCGCTTGTAAATGTACAGAACCATCAAAGCAGTGAAGTCTAAGATCGGCTGCGGGCGACTTAAATTCCGCTCGACATCCTAATCCGGAAAGAAGGCCGCATGGGGACAGAGGACCACGTGTTGCTCAGCCCTGGCACGAAGTCACAGAGTGCCAGCAAAGTCCAGGTTCAACCATGGGCTTCGCACTCGCACTAGCGGAGCCTCAATCGCTGTAATGCTCATGCGTGAAGCTGTCGTTGACTCTAATTGTACAACCAGAATGCTTACGCCGATCAAGCATCTTCTACGCTTCCTTATAGGTCGCTGCCAACAGAACATGCACTTTCAACGTGCCCCCCTGATGTGTTTGTCCGGCTACATTTCACTCTCTTGTGATAATCGGCGTTATGCATTTTCTAAGTCGAAAAAGCCTTCCAGGGCACCAAAATATTATCTAGGTGGTCAAGTTCAGATTCGGATCACTGCCAATATACCTCGGAGCACCGGAGTACCAGAGATAAAAAAATATGGCGGGCATCATAATGTGAAGGTTTAGTGACTTGTTTACTGTCTCTCTAGTTCTTCATCGTGACAAGGCAAAATGTTTTCAGCGGCAACGCACAAGAACATTGAGCTTGTGTGAAGGCGAGCCTGTTGTACGCATTATCTTCCTAGTCGCAGCGAACGGCTTCACAGAACAGCAACTACACCATGTGTCTATTTACGCTCGCAGTGAGTATCTTGGGGCGCGTGCTATGCTCACTTGTAGAAGCATCTAATGATTGGAGCAAGAGTGGTCTCAGTAATAGACGAGCATTTTTTTTCTACAATCTATACTCACGCCCATGTATTCAGCGGCAAGTCGATCGGCGTCAGAAACACCCCCCAGAGGCAGAATGACGATCGGCAGCATGGCGGCTACAGCCGGCGGAAGCAGGCGTCCCATGAGACCGATCACAGTGAGCAGGATGCAGTAGATGCAGGCGCCTTTCTGCACAAGGGAATAGTACCAGGTTTTCTCTGAAACCGCACACTCAACAAAACCAGCCGTGTACGAGAGATGGCTAGGTTCGTTCTATTATCTATGGGTGTAGATCAGGGCTCCGATGATGCTAACTACTGGTCTTACATTAAGCAGTCATAGGACTTACGTAATTGAAAGAAATGTTCGTAAGATAACGCGTACACAGAAGAAGCGGTAACTCAATCCTCGCGGTTCATTGGAATATACGAATGATGAGGACATTTCCCCACGGTGTTCTGTTTTGTTACCTCGTTACGGGTAGTTCCGGTCTGACGCAACGGAGTGGTCACGTTTCGTGCACGCCGGAAGCGATTCAATATCGCTCTTAGAATTCAACGATGAAAGCTCGAACTACGTGCAACTTTTGCAATATTAAAAAAAAAGGGTGTGCCACAAATTTCCAAGCACTGCAACTTTCTACTATATATCTTTTTACAGGAGAGAAAAAACGCCGCCATGCTGGGTTGCACGCGGGATGATGATGATGATGATGATGACATTATCTTCCGCCAGATAAGGAGGCCCTCTGCTCCCCGTCCCCTGCACACAGGCCTATAGTCACGGGGGCCGGCACCTCCGGGGTTAAAAGCAGGCAAAGAGTTCTTGGCGTTCAAAGGCTGACGTCACAGCCTCGGCAGTGCATTTTTGCGGGGTCATGCCTATTTAGCGCAGCCCAGAGAAGACTATGGTGCCGTCCAGGGAGCTGTCTTTTCAAAGGTCTATAAATAACTGCCCTCAAATCAATAATTAAATAGTTTAAGTTCGCGAGTTTTTTGCTTACTTATACGCAACAGTGTCATCTCAGCTGCGGCGAAGTATTTCCGCCTCGACGTAAAGTTCGTGCGCGAAAACGACAGGATCCTTAGTGTCCTAAAGTCTTTATAAAACACGCATTGTTTTAAAAAAGAACACACTGTATAGATAGACAGAAACGGTCAAAGTGCCTTTGATTCGCTAAGAATTTCGCTTTTAAAATAGATGCTCGCATCGTACAGTTTCCTAGTAAAACACTAGAGGGAAATATGGGGCTAGTGTCTTTAGGAGCTGCCACGCATGCCGATTCAGTCAGCATGGGAATGATGGGTAGTGCATGGATTTGACAAGGCTTCGTTCTTTTGGCTTCGTGTGGCCTGCAGCCGCTTTGTACCAAGACGAAGTTCAGCAGAAGTTGTGTCACTTCACCACCTTGACCCATTTAGGCTCACTAACTTTAAATCGGCTCACGAAGTTACGGCTTTCCATTCTTTTATCCCAAATAAAAGCCGAAACACAGCAACAAACAAAGCCACAAGAGCGTTCGAAGCCGCAAGCACGAGGACTAAGCAAATCCATGTACTACCCATCATTCCCCTGGTGGCTGAACGATCGAAGTGCCAGAGTTTCCCTCTAGTAAATATAGTAGGAAACTCGATGGTTTGCATGAGCCTACCTTATTAGTGAAGACAAAAGGCAGCAGGTAGACGGGCACGAGAAACTCGAGGCATTCCTGGAAGCTGCGCTCCTTTCGCCGTAGCTCTGTTTCTGGCGATAGCGAGTTCCTCTTCTTCGCCTCATCTGCGCGTAGACAGCCATCCTGCTTGTATTTTATGCTTCGAACAGGTTACTCTAAACGCGCATAACAAATCCGGGACCTTAATCGCGTGAAAGGTTTACAAGGCCAAGCTGTTACGCCGTAATCAGTCGAACGGGCAAAGCTTGTCAGCACTTTCGGTGCTGTTCTCTTATAAAAGGCCATTTCTTTGTCAAAGGGCCCCTAAACCGCTCCGTGTTCGAAGACGATAAAGGTTTCTTTCTCGCCTTCAATACCCTTCCTAGAGGCGCTTTACTCCTCCTCGGCCACTTATTTATTCAAAAAAACACGTGAACACTGCCAGCACTAAGCGTTGAGCCTTTCAGGATTTCGCGCTTTCGGCTACCCGCTGTTACCTCCGCTTGCGCAGTCGAAAACGCACAAAACGAAGCGAAATCAGTTGATCGCGTACGATAGTCATGCGAGACACGGCAGGACGGGGGGTGCGACTGCATGACAAAGCAAGGTTCGGAGACGATTCACTACCGATATCCCTCGTATACGGACCAATCGAGAGCTTATTTCCTGATGACGTCACGTTACCGGAATTCTGGCGTCACGCATCGTGCGGATGAGGTGGGAAACGTACGCGCTCCTTCTTGGTATTTTCAGGGAACCTTTAAACTCTTCGCTAGGCGCATAGCTTCTGTGGCACACAACCTTCTAGCAACTAACAATTACTGGAAAAGCATTCGGTATTAATACGTAAACGTCAACAGCTACAGGACGCATCCTGTCGTACTCATGAATTCAAGAAACATTTTGATCTGACAACAGGATCCGAGCATGTGCGGGCACAATTCTTTCGTTAGACTAGGTGCCAGTCGACGTTCGTATTAGATAAATCAATCACAGCCTGCTGATTTCAACAGGCGGCCTAAGGCAGGAAAGTCGTGGCATGCCACATTTTTCTGCAAATAGAGCACCTCCACCACCCCTGCTGCCATATGTCTCCTGCTTGTCTATCAAGAATTCCATAAGCATTATTCTTCATAACACAAGAATTAGTGCATACCGTTATAGAGACATACCACCAAATACCTCCCCTGAGACTTACCGAAATGATGCGGCAGCGCTGTGTTCGGTATAAGTGCGAAAAACACCATGAAAGAGTCGCGAAAAACGAAAGCGCGATCGCGATACGGAAACGTCAAGTGAGACCGGCATCGAAAGATTAAGAAGCGAGCAGTGCTCTCTAACTTGTTTCCGATATGGAGCAGTATCGCGCGCTTTCCCGGCCTTCATTTGAAGGTGATTGATGAGCGGCGCCGGCGTAAGGTAAGAAATAAATGTCTTTTTCCTTCCTTCGCAGGCGTCCATGGCATGGAGTCTTTAAAGCCTGACCACAGGTACGCATTGCAGCCTGTCAGAGCGTGTTTTTCTGACGCGGCGCCGCGCTACACTGTAGCCGCGCCCTCTCCCTATGGAGAGGGGGCGCGCAGCTTCGCGTAGCCGCGCGCCCTCTCTCCATAGGGAGAGGGCGCGGCGCCGCGTCAGAAAGCCACGCGCTGACACGCTGCAACGCAAACGTGTAGTAAGGCCTTTATTCTACGTTGCGTTTCTTAGTGTATCGGTGTGTTTCTACGCTTTGTGCAGCCCAGTTGAGTTGTTTCGACACGGCGTCTTGAGTTGGCATTGAGTTCTTCGGTTACATGCAGACACTCGGCTTCTCAGCGTGTGATCGTTGGTTCGAAACTCAACATATAGCCAAAATTTCAAGGCGAAAGCCCTAGACGCCTCATCAAACGCGAAAAGTGGCCGTCAGCGTCAACGTGAACTGATGCAAAGAATCAACATTAAAGGTCTACACTCCACACCCTGCTCGCTGCACCAAGCGTCGCAAGCTGCTGAATTAAAAATAACTGAATAGGAAGAAAGATGGACAGATGGATACACGTTTCTTGGTCAGATAGGCACGGAAATGTGCATGCTTAAAAAAAAAAAGAAATTGAAGGACACTTTGTACATTCCAAAGTGTGTACGGCGAAAGCGTGTGGCCATTCGACTGACTATACCATGTCTTTTTTTCTTTTACACTCTCAGTGGGATAACACACAAATCGAATGTGTGCGTGTTTTCTTGTTTAATTATTTACCGCGAATCGCACCGAGACGCGAGACTAATCTCCTCCGTTCGCATGCGTTCGTATTTTCTCGCGCTTTGCGCATCGTACAAACGCCATCCGCGTTCCAGCGCTTAAATTGACGGACCCTTTGTAAATTCCAAAGTGTGTCCCGCGAACGCCTGTGTCCATTGAGACGGCGTCGGTCAGAATGATTCCAAACGCTGGGCACAGCGACGCCTAAGAGAGCAGAGCGCGAGCGCTGTATATAGTGTCCGACGCGACCGGCGTCCGTTTGCGCACCCCGGCGGCCACCTGGCTCCGTGCCAGGGCTCAGACGGACGGACGGCACGGACAGACGGGCGGACGGGCGGACGGACGGACGCCGGACGGACGCCATGTGGACGTGAGCATGAAACATTAAAGGCTTTCGCCTTAAAAAAATGACGAGCTCTCGCCACGTAAGATTGCTACACTCAGCTAGTCAGGACAAAAGGTAAATGAGTCCGAGTACTGTAAGCTCTGCTCACATGTGTTTAGAGAAATTTATTAACACAGACTATGGACATCAATAACATTTTAACAGAACATGCACAGACACGCAACAATTTGTTACAAAAACATAGGTACACATATGTACATTACATGGTAAACAAAAAGCACAATAAAACATGAATATGTACATTTTGCGTATTTACATGGCGTTTCTGCCGACACCAATCGACACATCAGCCTACCAAAACCAGGCAGGCCGAAAGATAAGTTTTACGCGTCTGTTGCAGACCAACACAAAACGGCAAGACCAGTGCCGAAGGAATTCCTCTTCACCAAGAAAGAAGAGTTCCTCCGACAAAACAGATCGCAACTCCGGGTACAATGGCTCTAGGATCGGGAAGAGAGCGCGACGGCTACGGCCTGCGGCAAACACAGGGAAGTTTATTGCATACTAGTAACGGCAGTTCAGATGACTATAACTGCACTGGGTTACAAAATGACTTCCGCGGGACATACAAACAAGAGAAAATAGATACAATGGAACTGCGATGCTAACACAGATCACTAATTACTGAAAAAACAAGAAAAAAGGAACACGAAAACTCACTAATTTTGCGCAGAATCACATGTCATTGGGGAAGAAAAGCAACATTAGCACTCAGAACATGCCTTGGGCCGGTCAATGCAGTCCGGCGTACACTTCTGTTGGAGGCCACTTACAGGACGATCCCTTCATAGGGCTCTTTCATTTCAAGCACAGAAATGAAACAAGGTTCTCTTTAACTTATTTTTGATCGAGCCATCTAACCCGCGATCATATCCAAACTCGCTTAAACCACAAGACTACTTTTCAAATGAAGCACATAATTTTTTGTCGAAAAGTGCAACAGGTGAGCAATGACTCGTTTAAGCAAAATAATTACTAAATAAGCAAGCTACTTTCATGCCAGGCTTCTACCAATGAACTGCTACAACCTAAAGAAAATAGAAAACTCGCGCCATATCCACCAAGTGAATGACTGATGAGTGGGACGAAGCTCCGGAGGCAATCTGGTAAACCGTCAATCCTCCGTAAATTTTGCCCACTCGATCATCATACAAAGACCTGACATACAAACGCGGGGGTGTGGTGTGATTATATATATACATACAGTATATACACAATGTTTCATTATTTACATATTGATAAAGTATATGCACTATGTTTTATTATTTACATATGGGATAGATGATGATTTTGTTCAAGAGCTCTACGGACCACAAGGAGGGGGTTCCCCTGATTTTGTTTTCGTCATATATGACGTTAAGCTCAGGGGAACGTTTGTTGTCGGCGTTGCCGTTCTGCCTTTCGAGGGCGAGAGCGCGTTCACGATCGTTTTCATCCATGGCAGAAAGAGAATGTGTGGTCTGGAACGCGCTTATTCTTCATGGTCCATCAGCGTCATCGTCATCGTTATCACGTGTAGTGGGTACATTCCACTGTACGGTGGCTACGACGGACGGCGAGGGACTAGCCTATGCCCTAAGGAGCTTCGCCCCTAAAAAAAATTTACACCATCTTCCCAAAGTGAACCCTGATGGGATGCGAAGCAGCAGCGTTGCGCATGGGAGCGGTGGAGAGGGTGAAGCGAGAGAAGGGGTGACACGTACAGACATGTTTCAACGCGTACGTTAGGCGCGCGTTAGGCGGCAGCTGCGGGCGCTGCGGCGAGCGCGCGGCAGGCGAGGGAGAGAGTGACGTCAGCGCGCACTGCGAGGTGAGCGTGACGTCAACGCGCAGCTGCGGCGTGACCTACTTGGCACCGCTCCAACACCTGCGGCGAGGGGAGCGCGTTGCGGCGCGTTCGTACGGACGCACGGAGGCTAGCGTTACACAGGCTAGTCAAAGAGCTGCTTCGCATCTAAAACCTGTTCCACTCAACCGTGAAAGCTGTAGGAAGTGCGAAACAGTCATTCGCCTGCCCGTCGGTGACGCTGGCGTTCACGGGCAAGCAAGCGCTGGCGTTCCAAAAGTGGAGCCACCCAAGGAGGTTGGAGCCCCCGCGGTGTCCATGGCGGGAAAGGAAACCTGTCTTTGCGATGCAGTTGCGCCCCGAATCATCATTTCCATCTACTCCTTTCACTCCCCGTCACCCTCACATCATTCCTCCTTACGCTCACTCCTTGCTATACCATATTAAACACGTGCTATGTTTACATGGCTATGTTGGTTTTGCGTGCGTGATGCCATACATGACTATGTTGCGCTATATCCTCCCTCATTCTCCTTTCAGTTTTACTCACCCTCACTACCCTTTCCCGCCTCCTTGCTATGCTATACATACATGGCTATGCTATACACCAGGGGTCTCAAACACGCGGCCCGCGAGGCTCTCGGTTGTGGCCCGCGGCCCTCGCAATGACTGTCCTTGCCCCACGAATTTTATTTTATGTTCTTTTAAGTATGTTCCTGAGGTACAGAGACCTACCTGACTGGTTTAACGCATTGTTGCGTGAGGCATCCCATGAGTTCACTTCGTCTTGAAATAAAAATTATATTTCCCCATCAGCGTCCATATTGGAGTTATTTTCGAGATCGGTATCGACAGGTTTTTGGAATCCTGGCACCGAACCTCCTTCAGAGATTACATGTATATGAGATTTGGGAAAATTTTCTTTCAAATGGCAGCGTTTGCAGGCAAATTGTACAAGCCCCCCCCCCCCCCTTCCCCCCCCCCCCCCCCCCACACACACACACACTTCTACCTCCTTCACTACCCGGCCCTCGCGCGAGACCAAAGTGCGTGACTGCGGCCCGCAGGCTTAGTTGAGTGCCAGATTCCTGCTATACACTGTTTTGTCAGCGTAAAAAAGGGACACGGCGCATTAGGCGCTACGGGTAAATAAAGTGCTCCGTACTTCGCGTGCAAATTTTAAAGGACCCCTGATACCAAAAATTGAAACCTCAAGATGATTGTGTTGTTTGATTGTCCTGTATACTTCTTACTTCTTACCGATTATTAATGCTGGACGTTAGCTTTAAGATATTTTAATTTGGTTTTAAAGTAAGCGTGAGTGCTCATCTGATTGGCAGCACTTCGCGTCATCGCCACGGGTATGACGTAGACCGAGGCCCCGTGTGACGCTCCACGAGTAAGGCAAGTATTGTCGACGTCAGAGTACATTTGCGGGGTGCGCACAGTACCTCGACTGGCACCCGGCGAGGACTATTGTTTGTCACTCCTCTCGCTCTGTTGTCGGGCTGCTCTCAAGGTGGTTTTGGCTGTTAGGCCAGGAATGTACTTAAAACAGTACAATTAACGTCCCCTATATCTTCCCTGGCTTCATTATCTGATTAAGGTTGTGTCAAAAAGAAAACGAGCCCTCGAAAATGCCCTTCCTTCGCTAAAAATTACGCATCAGTATTGCAAGACACTCTACTATATCCCTTTAATGCCTGAATTATGAAACCGCCGAACAAAATAAAAACTGTTTTCATTTTCCAGCTTTAAATAGTAACCTTTGACTTGATTCTGCTGTTTGTTAAATTATCTAAAATGCAACTTTAATGCACACTTTTAGGTATGTCGTGAATTCGCGATATGCCACAGAAACGAGGATCTCGCAACAAAAAATTCACTTCGAAACTATGTAACATGTTGTGTGCCACCTTTTGGGTGTGTACACACCAAATAAACAAAATTATTGAACATTGAACTTACGTAACTAAGGCGAGAAAGAACAAAGAAGTGAGAGCTTTCGCACGTGCATCGCGCTCTCCGCCATCAGCTACAAAACTATTGGCTCTAGCATAGAATACCTTACTCAAGACGGCGCAAGATTTTTTCATTCTGAAAGCTACATTCCCCATGAGTACTTAACAGCCGGCACTAAAGGCGGCACGCTTCTCGTGAATTGCTGGCTCGGAGTTTTTCGGTATGTCGCGAGTTCGCGACACCCGGCAGTAAAGGGATGTTATTGAGAATGAAAAGGAAGTAATATGTTTTCTTTGCTGGAGTTTCAGTAATTAATTCTAATCAGCAAGCAATGAATATCTATAGAGCAATGAGCCATGTTTCATTTTTGCATAACAAGAAAAATAATGTTAGCCTCGCATTGAACCCACCACTGGTTGCATTCATTTCGAAGAGAAAAAAAATAAATAAATAAAAACTACACTTTTGACGCTGCTTCTGGAACGTGGTACGTCGAACGACCCGTCGAACTTTGTAGTGCCTTCACGTACCAGAGTTATCGGCTGCAGTCATACGCAGCCCATTGAGGATAAGTCAAGATACATTGACTGTGTAGAATGTTCAATTCTTCTTCTGTGCAATGTAAGTACAGTGTTCTGCGATTGAAACGCGATACTCTTTGCGCGTGGCTACTGGCGGTGAGGGTCATGGTGACTGCATCCGGAGGACAATCATTCAGTCTGTGGTTCTTGGCGGCGCCGGCGAAGTGCTGCTTGCCACGGCCTCAAAACACTGCGCTGAGGTGCCGTGCCGCGTGAAGCGGCTGGAGCTGGAAGGGCGTGCGTTCAGAAGCATTGCAGCACTCCGCCTGATCCACCGAGAACATCAGGATGAACGACTATTTATCGGATGCAGTCACCATGCGTCACTAACACTCTCGCCCTCAACTTCACCGCCAACAGCCACGCGCTCCGAGCATCAGCCTTGGCTACTAGTCTAAACAACTGGCAATATTAAGTTGAGAGCACATAACGTGGACACTGCGCGTGGAGGATTGTTATAGACTATCTTCCGTAAGACACCTGGGCGCCGCCATCTTGGGCTGTGAAGTCGATGTTTTCTTGTTTTTTTTATATCGCGACGTGAACTAATATGGCCACGAAACATCGTATGCACCAACCCAACCGTTTTCATGCGTATGCGTCTACTGTAATACAAAACACAACAAAGGTGAACAGCCCAACATGGCGGCACTCAAACCCACCCGTAAAATAGTCTATACGCTGCGATAAAACCACGTTGCAGCGTCGTTGCCTATACCTGAAGTTGCTTTCTCGCTGCTTGGAGGCACCACCTGCGGGCTGGCGCTAGCAGTGGCCATGACCGTAGCCTGCCGTGCACCCTGGACAAAGCGGGAACGGCGTCGCCAGTCCGCAAGTTATCGGGAATGCGGGAAGACAGCCCGATGTAGATAAAGTGCCCCTTTTCGTGGTCGATCCCGAGGTTAAGTTCGTGCCGATAAACACGGTTAGTGTACCACGCGGGGAACGTTCTATTCTTCTTCGTCATGCGTCGCGTTCTCGCGTGGATGTCGTTGTTGTTGCTTCTTAACAGTGCCCACTACGAGGGATTAGACGAGGAAAGGGTGATTTCACAACGATGGCAATGACGCTGACATATTCATTCTTACGAGCAAGAAGACGATCATTCCTTTTAGATGGCGAGCACAGGCTCAGGAATCGGGCGACAGATGGCGCATGCAAGGAGTTTCGAGCCTGGTGGCAGACATGTCACCGCCCCGTTATAAAGGGGACGCTCATAGCATCCATCCATCCATAATAGTTATTAAGCGGAACAGGAATCAGTTTCAAGTAAAATAAAAAAAAAGTTAAAGAAAAGGGAATGCTGAGCGATCACGCAGTAAGACTAGCGGATTGAGAGTACAGCGAAAGTTGGAGGCGTAATCTGGGAGAGTACACTATGGAGGCTATTCATTTCAGTGCGTGCTTATAGCTCGAGATGTGGCAGAAAGGCGGCAGAAGAGCCGCAAGTTTTGTCCTGGTCGCTCTTTCACCTATACATGTCTTGTTAGCGCCACATCGCCATGACGGACCAAGTCTGTGAACTCTCGCGCAATACCGCCCCTGGTCCCCGCATGCAAACGAGCATACTGAACCATCATCACCATCATCATCATCATCATCATCCTGACTACGCCCACTGCAGGGCAAAGGCCTCTCCCATGTCCCGCCAATCAACCCGGTCCTGTGCTTTCTGCTGCTCGGCCCTCAGTCCCCAGCGGCTGCGAAGCAACTGACCTGCAACGCAGCGGAGGGTGCTAGGAATCTCTGGGTCCGGACTTAATGATATTATATAACAAAGAAAACGAACTATAAAGTACGGGTGTGAGCAAAAAAAATATAAAACATGACCTGAAAGCTATAAAAATATTTATTACAAAAAAGTATGAAATAAATAAATAAATAAATAAATAAATAAATAAATAAATAAATAAATAAATAAATAAATAAATAAATAAATTAAATAAATAAATAAATAAATAAATAAATAAATAAAAGAAAGAAAGAAATGGCGAGCGTGTGAGTGCTATAGTCAAATCAATATCACAACGCCTCCACGACCATTTGCATGACTTTTTTATTGTTCAGTTCGAGAGGTTGGTTCCCGTGCTCACAACTAACCGGGACGATCCACAAGAAAAGCTGCGGAGCAATCGCGTGTGAAACTGCGAAATAGACCCAAGTCGTATAAATATCATCAAGTCTTGCAGTAAGTAAATTAGCGGATCGCCAAAATGACTAACAATAAAAAGGTAATTGTTGCTTCTGAACGTCTCGAAGTTGCTCCGTGAGGTTTTAGGCACGCGATGAAGTGTCGAGGGCTCGATATTCATCTCAACCTGCTTGCCGTTTCACTAACGGTAACTCGTAGAATGGCGCAGAGATCTTTTCGCATTTTATTTATCAACAGAATCACACGCCGTGGCTGGGTCTGAAACAGGCAACCTTCCACTCAGCAGCGCAACGTCGTAGCGAATGAGACTCCGTGCCGGCTCAAACTCATCTCAAACTCACCTCAGCCAGCGGGCCGCACTGACGCAATTTGGTCCCGCAAGGTCCTGGACAGGAAAGGAGGTAAAAAGGGAGAGGGGGGGTATAAAAATTGTCAGCTAACGTGACCATCTGTAAACAAAAAAAAAAAATTCCTTATCACATGCCCGGGTCATTTCTGAAGGAAACTTGGCGCCAGCATTCCAACAACTTGTCGATAGTGGTAGCTTCTATGACTATAATCGGGACGCCGATTCGGATATGTAGTTTTTGCTGCACGCGGTTACGGATCAAAACAAGGCGACAACGTGAGGTGCCTCACGAAAACAATGCTTTAGACCAGTCATTCCTATGTACCACACGTACATACTTATAAAAAAAATAAAACGTAATAAAAACCTGTGGGGCGAAGACAGTCGTGCGGGCCTGCAAGCAAGAGGTTCGCGGGCCGAGTGTCTGAGACCCCCGCTATAGAACGATACAAATAGCGAAAAACGCGACGGAAGCCACACGTAACCCGTATAAAGCTGCCCGAGCAGCGTGACGCGCACCGGCGACGCGTGACGAAAACGTGACTCGGCAGCTGCTGTTGCTTTTACTGCATGCGGTGCTATCTCGGTGTGCCGACGGGCGTTTTTATGCCCGCGCCCGCTTCGTTTGTAGGTTATATGGGCCACGCTTGCAGCAGCCGTGAACGTGTTCCGGCGTGGTCTAGTGGCTAGGATACCTGGCTTTCACCCAGGAGGCCCGGGTTCGATTCCCGGCGTCGGAAAGGTCGGTCTCATGGTGTAATGGTGAGCACTCTGGACTTTGAATCCAGCGATCCGAGTTCAAGTCTCGGTGAGACCTCTTTTTTTTTTTTTCCTGGTCAGGTTTATTTTGTGTTCTCAGTGCTCCCGACAGTTATAACTTTTAAAATAAAACTCGTGAATACGAACTAACTGGTTTACACTTAATTCAAACACCCACGAAGATCCCTTAAACGTGTTCTGCGCGGTTGTACCCTATAGCTCAAAGCTACATATTTAAGTAATTAGAGAGGTTCGTATTGTCCGCAGTCTACAGAAATGCAAGGGTACGTCAAATGCGGACAGCACCAACAACGGTGGTGGCGACATCTTGCGATGGCTTGTCCAAGAATGCTTTAAAAGTTTGGCGTTACTATGGCGTTCTCGCACGGCCACTGCAAAGCAAGAGGGTGTGCATGCTTGTCACGTCGTCGATGCTACGCAAAAGCGCGAACGTTGAGTATGGTTAGTCAGCGCATCAATAACTACACGCCTTCTCAAGTTAAGTGTTGCTCTAAGAGATGGCGTCACCTGCTTTCATCTACGCATCCTCTCGTATCGCAACCACCCTCGGCTATGCGTATGGACCCGCTCCTAACATACACAGACATTCTAGAACACCAAAGACTCGAAAGACGGAAACTTCCGCCCCCGGGGCCAAACCTCAGCAAGGAATCTCAGGTAGCGTGGCGTCGCCTGCAGACCTTGTCCTACCCCAACCCATACATACTGTCCAAGATAGATCCCGACACACACGCATCATAGTGCAGGTTCTGCGCCAATAAAACAGCCACCCTGTACCACATGGTATGGGAATGCCCACACAATCCACCTATGCAACCCAGGACACAACACAACATTATAGGGTGGGGAGGCGACTCTGTCCAGCTCGGATACGAAGACCCAAGAGGCCCTCGTGAAACGTGCGAGGACAGCGGCCCGCGCCAATGGGATCCCGGACTAAGGATCCTACTCACCGAACTTCTCGCGAAGAACACCAAATAAATGTTTTATTCTCTCTCTCATCCTCTCGTACTCTCATTTCGTTTCAATAATTTATTCCCACCCCTCTCCCTGATTAAGTGAAACAACTGTCGACACCAATGTTTGAAAGGAATAAGTTATGCAATGCCTACAAACTAGAGAGAGAGAGAGGTTTATTTACAGAAAGGCAGAGAGGTCGGCCTGAGCGATAGCATGCTCTAGCCTGCTGCTCTACACCGGGGGAGGGGAAAGGGGAGGGAAAAGAATAATGAATGACGATGGGGAGGTAAGGAGGTGATTATATACAGTCCTGTCAAGTTGGCGCAGTGCTATAGCCGCGCATCCAATCCTGTTGCATGTAGGAAGGCTATGACCGCTTTTACGACCATGGTTGCACTGTCGGCGGCAGGCCAAGGGCCCAGCACAACCTCATCAGTTAAGGACCTATTACGATAGCGTTCGGTAGCGGAAACAAGTCTTTGTCGTTCACCTGCGTATGTTGGGCAGCTGCAAAATATGTGCTCAAGTGTTTCCGGCACTTTACAGTGATCACAATCGGGACCGGTGTCACTGCAGCCGATGAGATATGTGTAATGTCTTGTGAAGGCCACACCTAGACGAATCCGATGAATCATACTTGCGATGTGTCGTTTTAATTTAGGAGGCATGCGGAACCTCATATCCGGGTCCCATTTGTGCAACCGCCGATGTCGTCGCTCCGGTTTGGTCCAGTATATTACGCCAATGGGGTACATGATAGTGCAAACTTGGAAAAGAAAGATAAATTCCCAATAAAAAAGTATTATTATTTTTTATACATTTGAGCGAGCATCAAAATTTCATATAAAATTTGTAAGGCTTTTATTCTTTAACCTCCATTATTCTAAACTTCCATAAACAGTTTATAAGACCACTCAATTCTTGGCCAATCCCCCCACAGTGGGAGTGAGCCACAGTGGAAGGTCAACAAGAACAAGAACAAGTAGGAGGGAGCGGACCTTTCTTCTCCCTCCTACTTCTTTTCTGGAATCTCTCTTTCTTTTCCAAGTTTGCGCTATTTTGTACCCCACTGGTGTTAACCAACTCGCCCAACAACAAGTCTTACTCAATTGTTAACCATATATTACGCCACACTGAGTCATTAAAAACTTCGGCCGCGAAAATCAACGGAAAAAACAAAGCGCCCTTCGTTTCGGTCTTACGCGTCGCTTCGACGTATTCTTCACAATATAAAGAACAAGTCCCCAGGCACGACATGATACAAAGAACATTTTAAAGCGGCCTCAAGAAATCATCGAAAAATATTAGTTCAGGAGAAGACGAAGAGATATTCGTGCACGTGATCGTTACGAGCTGCAGAAGGAGAAGAAGAACGATGTTGATCGGTCGCTAGTACGTCGACTCCTCAATTCTTGCGAAGAAAACCGGTGAGCGTGCTTCCCTGGTGAGGTAAGGGAAGCACATCATACGTAACCTCCGTGGTAAAGTGCTACTTGTGAGTGCCCGGGCTAGTTTGATAGCATGGTTAATAGTGATCAGTCGTTCGGTGGCAATAATTGTATCGTATGATAAAGACGCGAATTTGAGCGAACACTGCTCCTTAATTTCCGGGAATTATTACATTGAACGTCTTTCTTTGCTTATTTTTACATTTATAAATACTGGATAGCACGGCTTTAACACAAGATAGAAGAAACACTGACAAACAAGCCCACTCGCCACTAAGCTTTATTGTGAGTTGATTGGCTACACATATGCCCCCAATAAAGCTTAGTTGCAGATAGCGCTTGTCCTATATGTGCCAGTGTTTGTAGTTTGTCCTGTGTTAAAGTCGCGTTATCCAGTATTTATAAGTATGAAGCAACCGGCCCAACAACGAATTGTCTAAAACTGTTATTTTTACGCGTGCATATTTCAGAGTATTACATTTCTTTCCTCTATATTTTATTGAATCTTCGTCTATGATGTTATGGTACAGAGTACTTTACTATTTTCATTTTTTTAGTACTGCGTCTATCAGCCCTACACTCTAAGGCAAAAGGGTGTTAAAAGGGTGTGCCGTTCGTCCTCTTGGGGACTAATGGGGCTGCCACAACCATTAGTCCCTTTAAGGACTAACGGCACGGGTCTAACAGTTAGTCCCCTCAAGGGACTAACATTTAGTCCTCACATTTACACCCTCGCGGGCAACCGTTAATCCCCACAGTTGCACCTCAAGGGACTAACATTTAGTCCTCACATTTACACCTTCGCGGGCAACCGTTAGTCCCCACAGTTGCACATCAATGGACTAACACTTAGTCCTCACATTTACCCCTTACCGGTCAACCGTTAGTCCCCACGGTTGCACCTCACCGGACGAACGGTTGGTCCACTCAAATGCTCCACTGGGATGAACTTTTTATCCTCAGTTCAAATGATGCGTTAATTCCCAGGGATGATTTTGCACAGTTACTCCCTGCAAGGCTTAATACTTTTCTCGCGTGTTTTTCTCCGCAGTGAGCAACAAATGGCGCAGAAAAGAACACGCGAAAAAAATATTTAGTCATGCTTGTTTCACTGCTTTCGCAGTCAATGCAACAACGAAAGACAAAAGTGAGACAATGAAAGGTTTTATTTTTCTATATACATATTAAGTTCCTGCATTCTTTCAGTGAATTCGCTGCCAGATGTCAAATTCGGGTCCAGCCGCGTTGTCATATCTCGTACAGTCGTCTTGGTCAAGCTGCTCCAACGGAAGCGACAGATGACTGGCATTGCACGCACAAGCGCAAGAGCCTTCTGCACGTAGTGGACAACGTCTGCACAAAATGATTGCAAACAGTTAAGTCACATGTGACAGTGAGGAAGATACACGCACATGGCAAATACGTGCAAGGTGAAATAAATACGCACGTCTAAAATATGGCATGCAAATATTTCCACCGCGATGTCATACACAATCGAAAACGCATTTCGAGTCACATAGGGCAACAGCTCAAGTGCGGCAGCCGCAGCCATCATGCGCCGCGACCGCCGAGCCGCCAATGAGTCGGCGAGTTCTCTGCGAGCGGCGTCGTATACAGCTCGAGCAAGCGAACGCAGGGCCGAACGCGGAGCTTCTGCCGCTAGCGAACCTCGAACAGAAGAGCGAGCGAACGCGGAACCGCCGCCACGAACGGCACTGAGCTGCTTTCGAGCGAGCGCCGCGGAAGCCGACGGTAATGTCGACAAATTTTCACTAAGTTCCTGGATCGAGCGGCACAGTATACAACGAGCGAACGCGGGGGCTGCCGCCACGAACGGCGCTGAGCTGCTTGCGACCGAGTGACGGGGAAGCCAACGGTAATGGCGAAAACTGTCCACAGAGTTCCGAAGCACAGCTAAAGTCGGCTAGCTAAAGCACCCGCCAGTTGCCGGTGCACTTCAAGCGCGCGACATACAACCGAGCTCGTTGACGGCAACCGCAATGCGTTTTGGACGAGTCGCACCGCAGCGGCGAGGCCTCTGCCCAATATCGCGAGCCCGCAGCTCATCACCGCGGCGAGAGCGTCCAGGCGGCCGACGGCAATGGCGGCCAATTTTCAGGCAGTCACAAAGCACAGGCGAGCGGACGCCAAAGCCGATCTTCGCGGTGCATTTCGTGCGCGCGATATATACAACACGATCGAGCCCGTTGCCAACTAGCGCGATGCGCTTCGAGCAAACGACAGGTACGGAAAAATAAAGTATCATCACTTACTTGTGAAATAATCCAGTGCCAACTTCTGCCCAGAGTCAGATTGAATTCATGGATCCGATAGGCCTATGTCTTCTCGGCCGCCATTCCCAGCCGGTGTCGACGCAGTGCCGTTGCTACGCCAGCGCACCGTGGCCGGAGAAATACAGCGCGGCGTGTCGAGACCAGCTCCAAACTTCATGGTTGCGGCGAAAAGTAAAAGCAGCACCGCACGCTCATCCACGCATACGCGGCATACGTGTTTATCCAACGCACCGCGGCGTAGTTCCTAAATCATCGAACTCTCCGAGCGCGACACAACCGCCAACGCGCCTCCATGAAAACAAGTGAGAAGACTGACCAAGAGCGAGGAGGACGGTTAGTTCCCTTGACAACGGTTCGCACACGTGACGTATCTCCCGCACAGTTCATCCCTTTGGTGCCTTTGGAGACTAACTGGTTTGCACACGGCACGCATCCCTCTGTGGTTACTCCTCAGCGGTCTATCCGTTCGTCGCGTGCGCCTATTGGGCTCCGTTGCTCCTCTTTCGGGTAATTTTGCCTTAGAGTGTACATTACAGTGGGACCAAGGCTTTAACCGTGTAGTACTGTGAAAGTTCTAACCAGGGCCGTTAAGACACTGTACGTAACCTATGTACATGAGTGCATAAACAATAGACGACTTCAGAAAACAATGCCATGCCATGTATATCCGGATAGCATTAATACCCAGAATTGTATGCGCGCGGTGCTGTAACTGCGAGGTTCATTAAAACGCTTAATGTGTGTTGCACTTGCAGCAATCGCACGGAAACTGCGAAAGGGAACTTGCGTCTGCAAAGAAAGCCCGCCAGTCGTGAAGAACTGTGGTTCGGACTGCGAGGAAGGTGTCATGGCGGCTTCGCGCAAGGGAAAGCAGATTGCCACCCGTCCAATAATGCACGCACCTTCCGAATCGCCGACTCAAACTGTAAGCGTTTAGCCACGTTCGTCATCGATACGTGCGGTGCAAGTAGTGTAATAATGACGCTGTGTATATTAAAGATCTATGTCTTAGATTCAGCCAGCGCCGTTTATCGTCCATGGTCCAAGATTCATAAAGCGGTGTGACACTTAGGAGCTTTAGGATTGGGAACCCAGGGCCTACGTTTTTTGTGTTCCTTGGGTTTGAGTAAGCTCGCTCAATGTGTTTCAGATTACGGTTTGTCCTCCGTAAATCCAAACGAAAGTGACTTGCACTCGGGTCATCGCGCGATCATTGCAAATGAGCTTTGAGATCGGCTACTCTTGAACCACATAGATTCAAGCGCACGATAACGAACTACGTCTACTCAGAAATGATCCGGAGTGTTTCACGATGCCGTGTATCATAATCCCGTCGTGGTTTTGTCACGTCAAATCCCAAAATGCTAGTCTTTGCAGGTTGACTCAGGTGTAGAAACATTATCAGCGGTGTTAAATTTTCGTTGCATAAATTTTATTTTTTTAGGAGTCCCACGAGTATGAATTTCTTAGCAAAAATACCGCAGCATTCGTACGTCTTTTTATTTTATTTTCCTTTATCGTAACTCTGAAGACAGAACGTTGTTGCGAATGAAAAACAGGCCGAGGATTTCTCGCGCGTCCTTAAATCAATCGCGAATCAGCTTGTTCAATGAGATGCACCTGGCTCCGTTCTGCGTCCTCTAGGCTAGTGCCATGAGTTAGGACAATAACTGAGTGATGAAGTTTCTGCACATGATCAAGCTAGGGCACGCGTAGAGGAAGCCCACGTCTGAGGACTCGGTAATAAATGTGTCATCAATGCCCGCCAAAATTCATGTACTAAAACATCATTGCAACCCCACTGCCCTTCCCTTTTCTAACCCCCCTCCCCCCTCCCCCCCCCCCCCCCAAGAACAACAATAACAACAACAACAAAACAAAAAACCTAGAAGTGACAAAGCTGTCGGAATGGCACCATTGTTTTCACACTCAGAGACCAATTATGTTGCGTAACGTTAATCACTCAGATGAGATAATTTTTATTCATCACTACTCTTTTACTTTATCGCTCGTAGTATACTAATAGACCTTAGACATTGGTCACCGTAGTTTTTGATATCGACTTTTGATATCGAAACACAAAAGACGACGTTCTCTTGTGTTTATTCTGTCCTCTTGTCCTCTTTCTGAAACGAGGTATGATGTCTATGCGATACCTGCTGAACGAAATTAATTACCATGCTTACTCGCACGCTACGGGCACTAGCTAATCTTGCTAATGTTGGCACTAGCCAGCCTCCTGCTACAACAACGATGTAATCGAACTGTCTGGCTATTTATTAAAGACGATAGTCTTTCTTGGAATACTTCAACGCAGAAATTTTGGTCTGTCCGTCTGTCTGTCTGTCACCCGATTCAGCCACTGAGCCACTCGGCCGAAGTTTAACTACTTGCTGAACTCCCAGCCATCTTGAACTGGTGTTCGCGTTCATATTTGTGAGCATTTTCGATTAAAAAGCAAATATTACGCAATCTGAGGCGCAACATCAATACATAAGTATCAGGTCATGTGTTCCTTTATTAGAAAATACATAGATACGTAATTCTAAAGACCCTGGTGTTTGTTAGGCTGCGCCGAAAATGTTCTGTAACTTCATGAGTCTTCTTGCTGTTGTAATTGCACCTGTATACGTACGCAGGAAGTCGTTCGCGGGCTTCGGCTCTGTTATCTCCGAAGGTGGTCGAACTTCAAAGGCTACGGCTTCGAAGTGAAGTGCGACGAAAAGGGCCGCAGGTTCGTGGTCGATAGAGTCGACATCCGTAGCCCCGCTGAGCTGGGCGGCCTGGTCAAAGACGACAGGATCCTCGAGGTACGCTTGATTTATACGCGCACGCACGCACGCACGCACGCACGCACGCACGCACGCGCACAGACACACACACACACACACACACACACACACACACACACACACACACACACACACACACACACACACACACACACACACACACACACACACACACACACACACACACACACACACACACACACACACACGCACGCACGCACGCACGCACGCACACACACACACACACAGGGTTTGTCATGCATTCGCCTAAGACGACTCGAAGGCGAAAGCCATCTTTTAAGGCGAAAGCCTTTAATGTCTCATGCCCACGTCCGTCCGTCCGTCCATCCATCCGTCCGTGTCCATCCGTCCGTCCGTCTGTTTCCGTCCGTACATCCGTCCGTCCGTGCCAGCCCTGGCACGGAGCCAGGTGGCCGCCGGGGTGCACAAACGGACGCCGGTCGTGTCCGACTCTACAGTGCTCGCGCTTTGCTTGCGTAGGGTCGCTGTGCCCAGCGTTTGCAATTCTGATTGACACCGTCATAATGGACACAGGCGTTCGCGGAACACAATTTGGAATTTACAAAGTGTCCGTCAATTTAAGTGCTGGAACGCGGATGGCGCTTGCGCGTTGGGCAAAGCGCGAGAAAATACGAACGCATGCGAACGGAGGAACAGTAGTCTCGCTGCGATTCGCGGTAAAAAATTGAAAAAACAAACACGCGCACATTCCGTTTGTGTGCCATCCCACTGAGAGTGTAAAAGAAAAATATACATGGTATAGTCAGTCGAATGGCCACAAGCTTTCGCCGAACACACTTTGGAATGTACGAAGTGTCCAATTTTTTTTCTTCTCCGTCGATGTATCCTCTTCCGAAAGCTTTCTGCACCGCACGTGGTTTTGCACTGCCTCCGTGATCGGTCCTCCATTGACCAAGCGACGATGCCATGTGATGAAGTCATGATGACGTCACAAATAATGGCAACCTATCAGGTCATGATGACGTCATACGGTGACGTCATCATGGGACGACGATTTTTATGTGTCACTCGCGTTGACGCACCCGCCGCAGGACGCCGAGGCCGACGGTCAATTTTCGTGTTTGGTGATGAATCGAAGGTTTTTGCCTTAAAACACGGAAAAACGAGGGATTCGCGTTACGTCCTTTAAACGAGATATGTGTTGTGGCATCTGTACGGGCCCTACATATGTTGTTGTCTATATATGCGTCAGGGTTGTGCGACTTGATCTCTGTCGTCTGTGACATTCAGCATTCTTGTAAGCGTAGGGGTTCGAGTCCACATATAATACGAAGGCCAAGGGCACGATACCCTACATACTTTGAACGTTCGAGGTTAGGTGGAGGGTTCGATACACTACACACTTCGCAGGTTCGGTTTTCGAGTTCCTGTACACTTCGAAGAGCAAGGGTTCGATTCTGTACATGCTCAGAGCGTTCAGACCCTCACAAAATTGGTAACTCGCTGGTTCGTCGTTATTCGCTATATACATTTTTGTTTACCACGTACTGTTTACTTCGGAGCCGTGTGTATTCCTACGGGAAAAGGGTTACGTTAGAGACAGGCAGACGGATAGGTTTCCTGGAGGGATAGCATTCGAAAGTCCCTGCATTAAAAGGTGGGCTGCATAAATGCAGGAAAAACTTATGCGAATAATTGTAAATAGTCCACACTAACACCGTGGTCCACACTACCGCCGCACTAAACCAATTTTGATGCCTTTAATTTACAAGCAATACGTGACATATAGAATTCATTGTTGTTGAAGCGATATCGCAGCGGCAGAAAGTATAATTCCTTTCTGATGGAGTTAGAACACGTGTCCACTCATACAATACAGTCGCATACATATCTGGGAAATCCCTTACACACGTACTAATTACTGCCCCCCAGATCATGTGTTACTTTCACCCAGTAACAATAAACAGTCCATAAAAGATACCATCTTCCTTTTCTACGGACTATTTTTTTCATGCGCAATATAGAAACGTTCCAGAAGTCTGTTTCGTTGGGCTAGTTGGTTGCACATTGTAAAAGGTAAAAACAGCGCAAAATAGACGAGACGAACGACGAAGCACACAGGACGAACGCTGACTGCGCTTGTTCGTTTTTTTCCCAGTGAAAGAAAATTTCTTCATGCCTAAAGGAGCAAAACTAGAAGAGCGATTGCCTTTCTTCCCAGCGTTAGATCTCCTGATATGTCTCACAATTCTCCATTCACAGGCATGCGTATGGAGGTGGCAGGTGCGGCCTGCCCCCCCCCCCCCCCCCCCCTCTCCTTCTTTTTTTTTATCCACACTGTCCCGCCCTTCTTTAAAGAGCGGGGTTATGGCGACGCAAGTTTTTGAAGGGCTCTCATGTTGCATTCCAAGAACTGTTTGCTTGCAATCTTTACTTCAGGAAAGTGAGGTACCAAAGGCAGGCCATTGTGAGAAGCACGCCATCACTTCATTTTTTATCTTCTCATTCATTGTAAAGCATGTTGTCCTTTGAATTCAACTACCGGGGTGGGGCGGGGGGGGGGGGGGGCGCTGCGATAAAACTTCGCTCCCTATAATGGGGACCCCCGCGCATGCCTTCGTCTCCAATTGCTCGAGGGTTGTAGTACGTTCTTCCGCGATTTCTCCCGCATTTTAAAGGCCTCCGCGCCAAATGCAGGTCAACGGGACGTCGGTTGAAAGAAAGACACTCCTGCAAGTACTCGACCTCATCGAGGAAGACCCGGTCAAAGTGGACCTGCTGGTCATCGACAGAGAGACGGAGCAGGAGTTCGCGAAACGACGCGAGGTTCCCAGCAGGAAGTCACCCAAGGTGGTGTTCAAAACGGCACCCACAGATATGCCGATTTCCCCTCGCGGGAACAAGCAAGCGGTGAGTGTTACGCCCTCAGGCATTGATATGACATCACAGAGAGGGAGAAAAATTGGCCGCGTATCTGCGTGCTTCGCTGCAAATGTCGTCGAAAGACGATAGTCTTCTGCCGGCCGTACTACACGTGAGATATGGACGCCATCTGGCAGTGGCGTCGCGAAACATGAGCTTGTACAGAACCCACGGCCACTAGCCAGGTGGCAGCACCATATCGTCGGCAGAGGGCTTTTTCGTGCATAGCGTCGCATTTTCAGCGAAGCCTAAGAAACATTAGGGTCTTTAGAATTACGTATCTACGTATTTTCTAGTAAAGGAACACACCACCTAATACTTACGTAGTGATGTAGCGCCTCAGATATGCGTAATATATGCCTTTTGATCGACCATGTTCACAAGTATGAAAGCAGCCACCAGTTCAAGATGGCTGGGCGTTCAGCAAGTGCTTAAACTTTGGCCGGGTGGCTGAATCGTGTGACAGACAGACAGACAGACAGACAGACAGACAGACAGACAGAGAGAATAAAATTTCTGCGTTCAAGTATCCCAAGATAGACTACCGTCTTTAAAAAAATTCGGAAGCCCTTGCACTATCTCGAAAAGAGGGGCAAGCGAAGCTCTGCGTCTTTCTTCCGCATTTCGCAATGCTCCCTCTCAACTGTCTTTTTTTTCTGCCTTCATGCTGGGAATTGGCTCTTCATCCACGTGCTTAGAAGCGCGAAACTTCAATTAGTACAGGCAACAACACTGTCAAGCGTTCATATCAAGGCAACAATCAAAGGTGTCAACTTGGAATGCCGAGTCTCCTCGACAAAAGATAACATTCCCATATCAGAAATTGCTGATTGCCGACAAGTCCACGATCGAAGGAGCAATTATTATTGGAAAACGGCGCATAGAATTACGCATGCTAACGGCGTACCTTCGAGGTGAGCCGGGCACATGCATGCGTAATTTTGTTTTTTTCGTACGATAGCCGGCGCCGGCTTTTTCCCGTACGAGACAAAATGTCAAAGCTTAGCTTAAAAATAAATCAGATCCCAAGTACCATGGGAATCGATGTTATGCGAAGCATGCGGAGGCAAGGTGAATGGGTTCTAATTTTTTTTGAGCGATACGTTACGAAATGATGCTAAAGAAATGTACAAATCTTGTACGCACAGACATATGTTGAACAGTCGCATATGTTTCATATATAACCAGTTGTTTACTGTTGCCTAACGGTGCCAACAGAAACATGAGTGTGACCAATCCTAGAAGTGGTAAGCTAACATGTAGCACTTGTGCTGACGAGGATGGTAGCCGTGGATTGTGCTTCGTGGGCCAACTACAGTTAAGTATACAACTGACGTTAACCCGACATGACGCCTGCCACATAGGAGTACATAATGTTTATAAAATTAGAGAGCCAGCACTGTAACCACAATTAACGTTTCACCAACATTACGCCTGGATTGGGTCATTTTCCAAAGCAGTTCCGAGACATGGCGTGGCTCTGTGGTAGAATACTTGATTGCCACGCAGATTGCTTGGGTTCGATTCCTGCTGGGGCCCTGATATTTATTATTTGCATTCGTCGGGTCAACGCCGCCAACGTCAGTTTTTCGTAACGCTCTCGCATTTAAATTACTAATGTCTGTCCTCGCCGTTCCTGGGTGGATATAAATTGTCAAAAAACATTGGCGCATACCCGCATACCTCGGCCTGTGGTATGCGGGTATGTGCCCCACGTGTCTGCAGGAAAGGGTCTGACGACGTACGCGACAGGATTTTCACATCATGTGATGACCAGCCAGACATATTCGTCAGTACCTCTTACCCTCCCATACAAATTGTGGTCTAGCCCAAGTGAAGGAGGCGATCACGAGAGTACCCAGACGTAGATAGATAGATAGATAGATAGATAGATAGATATACAGACAGATAGATAGATACGTAGATAGAAACATAGATAGAAACGCAAAAGTGCTTACAGTACGCAAAGAAATGCTTCACATTTAAAATGTCCGGCTGTATGTTACCCTATGTAACACATGGAGGCGAAAGCCTGCTGCATACTTCGTAGCGCATTAGGTTACACAGGCGGGTACCAGAGTTCTTGCAAGAGATAGAGTGCCGCAGTGCTAGAGACACGCGTTAAATTACCTTGTAATTCCCTGTAGGCTGCAGTGGCAGCCACATGAGCAGCCACGTGAAATGACACAACCAATAGTATATTCTAGGAACCAAAGCAAGCGCTAAGAAAACTTGCTGTCACGGCTCCTTTTCAGATTGTCCGCAAACCACCGGGCGCTTCCAGTGGCTCCACACATATCGTCACTATCGGGGAGCTCTCCACCGAGCCCTATCCGCCCGCGCCCGCCCATGACGGCAAGCTAGGGAAAAAGGGAAAGCCGGCCAAAGCCGCGAAACCGAAGGCGACGACAAAATCGAAGGCGGCCAACAAAGGCGGCACCAAGGCCAACGCCGCCGAAGTGTCTAAGGCCGAGGCCGAGCTGCTGAAGAAGTTCGTGCAAGCCCGGGCAACAGAGAGCGCCGACGCAGACCAGGGCGCGGACGACGGCCGATCAGCAACCGACCGAAAGGTTCGAGGCCTCCGAGGACGTCGAGCCCGGGGCACGGGCGTGATCGAGGGGAGTCAACAACGGGTCTGGAATCTCGGGCAACGCGCCGTCCACATTACGGTCCACGTCACCGCTCTCGCCGAACGATTCGAATCCCTACGGGGGAGCATTCGTGGACGACGCGGGGAACCGACGCGGCCGGCTACTACTGGCCAAACGAACAGTACCCCTGGGCTCCTCCGTCGTCACCCACGTACGCCCCGCCGTTCAGCGTGCCCGGGTCGCCATCGTACGCGCCTACCATTTTCCCGGCGTCGCCTTACGACGCGCACTCTACCATGTCGGGTGCAGGCGCCTACATGCCGTACTCGCATCCGGGATCGCCGTTCTGGTCGCCGCCGATGCTTCCGGGTATGCTGCCGTACCAGACGCCCGTACATGCCATTCGTCCAGATGCCAGGCTTTTACGGCTTCCCGTACGCGTCACCGACTTATCCCGACTTCTCTCCCTACTCGGCCAATTTCTCCAGGTACCCGTACCCCGGCGGCGAAGTCAACCAGTACGACGAACCGGCTGGAGAGGGCGCCGATATGCCGCAGCATCAGGCGGGATCCTCCCGCAGTCACAAAGAAGCGAAAGAGCGTAAGGACAAGCAGGGAAAATCCAAGACTAAGGATCTGACTTCGCCTTCGGCTCGGCACCGAGACCATTAGACGAACAAAAGGGCCTTGACATAGGAAGGCCTTAGTGTTCTTTATTTCTTTCCAGTCTTGAAGCGTCGTACTTACCCATTCGACAAATGCTGTTCACTTCGCCATGTAGCAGTGCACGATGAAACTACGCCGTGGTTCACTTCTGTGTGAATCCCCGGCAAATCATATTTTTCCGAAGTATATAAGCGCTTTGTTTTCTAATCCCCTGTACGGCTGCTGTTCACTGGTCATTTTTCAGTGATGACACATAAACCATGTGTTAACCTGACTGGTAAACGACTTGTAGAGTACCATGCTTGAACTCGAGAATTAGTTTGGCTCTTTATTTGGCCAAACTTGTGGCCGGGAAACGGAAAGTTAAACGGAAAGCATTCCTACCGCACGTGCTCCTTTTGCTGCCATATTTTCTATATGCGGACTCCAATTAAGTTTTTCAGTATAAGTGACCCCTAAATATCTAACCAATTCCACCTGCGGTATTATGTCATGCCGATAAAGCAACGAAATTAGAACAGGAGCGCTAAGAGGAAAAACTACGATTGCACTTTCTTATATTCTTCAATAAATTAATGTTTTCAAACCACGTGTAAAGAGTAATCATAGGCGTTTGCTGCAGACTTTGATACAGTGCATGTATATCTGCAGCTGTAGCAAAATATGCAACGTCAGCTTATACATACACCTGCCCGTCCTGTTGTATAGGAATAGTGCATAGTAAAACATTAAATAGTAATGGGGACAATACTGACCCTTGTGGAGACCTCATTTGCTTGTGCCTCAAAGAAGACAAACCAGATTAAGAGCAATACAATTCTGTGCCGCTTAAAAAGGAATATACCCATGCGAGGAAGCAATGTGGTAAACTTTCGTACTTAAGTGAATTTAATAGTTTAAAATGTTCCACGCTGTCATAAGCTTTTGTAATATGCATAGTTATTAGAGCGGCAATTTTTTTTATAACGAGCAAGTTGTATTCTACTTTACAAGTCGACATGGGCACCAAATGAAGCATCCATGCGCGAAGCCAATTTAGCAAGGGTTCAAGATCATGTTTTCATTGAACCAATTAACTATCCGAATATGTAAGATTCTTTCGATTAATTTTACCAGATTAGATGTGAGCGATATAAACCTGATGTTATCTAATGTAAGCCCAGCGCCTTGTATTTTAAATACACGAATCATTTTCGCAGTTTTCCAATCCGGTGGAATCCATGAATTTCTAATATAATGGGTAATAATTGCCAGTAGGTCTTGGGTTGAACCTTATGGATAATTTTTGTTACCGCTGTAGTAATTCCATCTGGACCAGACACAGAATTGGGCAAGGTTTTTACTACTTGTGTCGATTCCGAAGCTGTAATCTCATCAAAGTCGTCACTTTTCTCAGAAGACCACGAGTAGTGTGACAAAGCAGACGTGAAACGACTTTCAAGTCTTTATGCAATACTTTCAAGAAAACTACACAATTCACTTGGCGTTGAAACCACCGATTCAGTGTTTATGGGTGAAGGAATGACCTTTTTGGTTCTAAGGAAGCTAGAAAGGGTTTTCCTGTTGCCAGGTTTTGAAAGGAACTCAGAACGCTGGCTATCATAACTGTCCTTCGCAGCGGCTACTGTTCTCTTAAAAATGGCGGCCGCATATTTATAATGTCTCCAATTTCTAGGGTATTGATTGTAGAGTAGTCTCCGCCACGCAGCTTTTTTCCGAGCCTGTAATCGCGTGCAAAAGCCGAGTTCCACCAATGATTAGAAGAAACTTTTAGGGGCGAAGCTCCTTAAAGTCGAGGCTTGTACATCGCTCCCCCGGTGTCCCCTGGTATAGCCACGCTAGTGCGATGACGATGACGCTGCCATCACGGCACAGAACATGCAAGGTAACAATTATACGCCATGACGATGACTGTGACGCTGATGACGATGCAGAATAAGCGCGTTCCAGACCCCACATTCTCTTTCTGCCATGGATGAAAACGATAGTGAACGAAGGCAAAACGAAGGCAAAACAAGATGCTACCCCGGGGTTGAGCATGCGCAAAGCGGCCGATCAACGGCAAAAACACATTGTATATACTCTACACACGCGTTGTCACTCATTTACATGTGCGAGTGGGCAATGCCACGGGTGATTTACGGTAAGAACGATCCCCAGTGCTTAGCCCACTCGTCATGATTCACTTCATGGAAATGAAGTGAATCATGTAACTTACATGATTAAACGTAACTTAAATTCATGGCATTTTGTTCTTCAGTTTCAACTATTCGATTCGACAAGGCCGCACGTACTCATTTTTCGAATGTATTAAAATTTACATGAGTTATCGAGTGACTGGTTATTGAGGTCACCGAGCATGCAACCTCAAAAAAATATAGGGAAATGGTCCCTACTTGTACCCATGTTTAAGGTAGACCACGTAGAGATAGTGAGGCTATGACTGCAGAAAGTAAGGTCAATCGAGTAAAGAAACCGATTACAAACGAAAGTGGGCGTTCTTGTGATAATTCATGATAGATTATTCTTTGAAGCCAGATCCCACAAGCGCTTCCCACTCATATCGATTCTGAAACCCTACGAAGCGTGGTGAGAATTAAAGCCTCCCGCCAATATAATTTGTTTCCTACAAAACGAAGTTACAGAATTTAGCACAGTAGTACCTTGAACACCTGCCGGAAAATATGCATTCACTAACGAAAAGAGTAGGTATACCGTAAGAGAAATATCTAACGCTAAAATCTCACTGTCTAAATTCATTACTTTACATGTAATTTTAACCCGGTGAACAATTTTTGAAGTAATAAATACTGCTAAGTCGCCACCCCTAGAGGGCCGGTCTAAACGAAATGTGCGGTAATTTTTAATGTGGAAACTCTTTTCTTTTGAAAGCCAAGTTTCTTGCAAAATAATTACACCAGGAAAATATTGATTACAAAGGTAAAAAGAAAGCAGTAGCTGCTGAAAAAACTGAACGGCAGTTCCACTGCAAAATTTTTAGTCCACCTATTTTGTCGATATACCAGCAGCACTCAATGCTTTCTCCAAGATACTATCTTTCAGACAGTCCTTCTTTGAAGCGCTTTCCTTCTGGTATTTTTTATTCTTAACCACGGGACTCAATGGAGAACCTTGTGCTACAGGCGACGCATGCCGTTTCTATTTCTGGATTTCGATTCCATTTGCGAGTCATGGGAACCTGAACCGGAGCTCCAATCCAAATCCTGTTCAACTGGTATTACTAGCTTACGGCTAATGCTAGAAGGACCGGCTTTTTTTAAACACAATTCCTCTTCGACAGGTATTTTCTTGCAAGTAGTTGTCGTTGAACCTGATTCTAGAGAACCCGCAATAATCTCCTGAGGTGGCGAAGAGAGCGGAGAGGTCATAGACGGGTGCATAACACTGCAGAATTTGCGTCATCTGCGTGTTTACTATGTGTGACAATGATTCTGTTAGAAAAAGATTTTCTATTCTCTTTGACATTGTCTTTCCAATAGCAGATGATATTACTTGTGGGAGTGAGGAATCTATTGCCTGATTGAGACGATTCGTAGCACTGGTGCATCCCCGAGAACGCTCTGCAATGACTATTCGAGATTCGCATCTAGAACATCTTTTAAATGCGAAGCATTTCTTAGCGAATTTGAGCGTATCTATCTATCTATCTATCTATCTATCTATCTATCTATCTATCTATCTATCTATCTATCTATCTATCTATCTATCTATCTATCTATCTATCTATCTATCTATCTATCTATCTATCTATCTATCTATCTATCTATCTATCTATCTATCTATCTATCTATCTATCTATCTATCTATCTATCTATCTATCTATCTATCTATCTATCTATCTATCTATCTATCTATCTATCTATCTATCTATCTATCTATCTATCTATCTATCTATCTATCTATCTATCTATCTATCTATCTATCTATCTATCTATCTATCTATCTATCTATCTATCTATCTATCTATCTATCTATCTATCTATCTATCTATCTATCTATCTATCTATCTATCTATCTATCTATCTATCTATCTAGCCGCCTACGACTTTGTGCTCTCCTGGCCGTATCGTTAATGGGATTTATACCAAATTTGGTATGGCATAACATGACTGTATGACGAATATAGATGACTGGTCATATCATGAAAATCATGACTAACTTGTCATGAAAAGTATGATTTACATGCCACACTCATGATGCGCTGACGGCCGTTCCCTTTGATACACACCAAATTTGGTATTGAGTGACATCACTGTATGACGAACATAAATGACCACTGTTAATATGCAAATAATGACGTGCAAGTCATGAACAACATGATTTACATGCCACGCTCATGGCGCGCTCGCGGCCGTTTCGTTAGCTTGATATACACCAAACTTGGGATTGAGTGACATGACTGTATGACCAACATAAATGACAGGTGGTAACATGAAAATCATGACGTGCATGTCATGTACAGCATGATTTACATGCCACACTCATGATGCGCTGACGGCCGTTCCGTTAGCTTGATACACACCAAATTTGGTATTGAGTGACATGACTGTATGACGAACATAATTGACCAGTGGTAATATGGAAATCATGACTTGTCATGTGCGACATGACTTGCATGCCACGCTCATGGCGTGCTCGCGGCCGTTTCATTAGCTTGATATACACCAAATTTGGTATTGAGTGACATGACTGTACAACGAACATAAGTGGCAGGTGGTAACATGAAAATCTTGGCATGCATGTCATCTACAACGCCATTTACATGCCACGCTCATGGTGCGCTTGCGTCCAGTTCGCTAGCTTGATATACACCAAAATTGGTATTGTGCGACGTGACTGTATGACGAACATAAATGACAGGTCCCAACATGTAAAACATGAAATGCAAGTCATGTAAATCATGATTTGCTCCTTCCTGGCTGCTTCGCATTACATCGATTCCCACAGTGCGTGGGATCTGCCGGCTCTTTTTTGCTCAATGATCTGAATTATTTGCATTTCCTGAGCCCTTGCAGGACAGCTAAGATCATCAGCTGCGTGAGATTCATTGCGCAAACAATGCCTTTCATGTGCTGTACATTCATTAGTGTTATGTTGTCCTGCACACATTTGACAACGGACCACCGTTCTGCATCCCTTTATGCTATGTCCGTAACGCCAGCATTGAGTTCACTGCAGTGGACGAGGGGATACCGATTCCACCCGATATATAAGCGGTGCCTCAACATCTAGGCACATTTTAGTAGCGATCAACTCATCAATACTCTTCTCGATAGGTTATTTTCCCCATGGAACAGGGATTTCTTATCTTATAATTACCTACGTCTACGTTGAAGTCCATTGTAAAACCCTTTTTGGTGTCTCGCATGTTTCCAATATGACAACAGTTAATTAAGGTAGCAATTGATTAAAAGTGATCATTAAGTACATAAGGTGAATGAAATGTGTATGAGGGCAGTAAAATGTTAATCATTCGAGAAATTAAGGTTATCAAATGTGAATAAAATGTTATTACATGCTCATGATTTGCGGAGTGTTGCAGATAGAAAATGATCATCATCATCATGAAGCGGCACGCGCTCTTTATCCTCTTGTTCATCTTCGACCTCTTCTACTTCGATCTCAGAACATGTGCGCCGATTTGTCCAGCGTGTGATGTTATAACTTTAAAGTTCGAAAGAATGAGTACAAAGAGGGAGAGAGAGAGAGAGAGAGAGAGAGAGAGAAAAGACAGAACGAAAGAGAGAGAAAGAAAAAAAGATAGAATAATTGAAAGAGTGAGAATCTTGGCGAAAACTTTCTTGGTGGGGCGAGATTCGAACCCGCGTACCCATGATCCGAGGTGAGCGTCATAACCACACGGCTATCCAGGCACATCAGCAGAGCATGACATAGTCTTGTATATAGTATAGTGTAGCAAGGGGGGGAAGGGAACTTAAGGTGAGGAAGGAAAGGAGTACGGGAAAGAGTAAAGCATAGCGTATGACGAGAAATAGAGAAATAAAGAGAAAGAAAGGGCAGAAAGACAGAAAAAGAAAGAAAAAGAAAGAAAGAGATAAAGAGAGAATCAATGAAATAGAAAGAGAGAGAGACCGAAAATAATAGAAGAGAGAGAAAGAAAGATAGAAAGAATGAAACAGAGAAAGAAGTAGATAGAGAAATAAGGAAATATAAATACAAAAAGACAAAAAGAAAAAGCGAGGAAGCATAGCGATGTATAGTATAGTATAGCAAGGGGTGGCAAACAGAGAGGTGAGAGGTTAAGAGCCTAGCCAAGCCAGGACCAGGACCAGATAGGTGCCCGCCTGCTCTGCTGTGACCCAGCCTCTCATGACTTAGTGGAAACTGCACTATTTTTTAACAGCGAATGAAATGACCAATTGATTTAAAGTGAACTGAAGGTGAGACAAATGGGAATTGAAAGCGAACTGAACATGAGAACATAGGCTGTCGCCTGTGCTCACCTTAACGTTGGATAAGGCGACTGTAAATTTTTTTATCTGCATAGGTGACTGTCCTGTTCTTGCTATTATGCTAAGGCAAAATCACTGGCGTTGGAACCATATCAGCCCGATGCGTGTTATTTTTGGCCCCACATCGCAGCCTGGGATGGCGGCGGAATGGTTTCTGAATTTTTTTCTGAATCTTGTGTCTAGGTATGTACGTTGGTCACAAATTAGCAGACTTATTTGACCACTCGTTCAAAGTAAAGTAACCATTTTGAGTGTGGAATTTTTAGTATGCATATTATAAATAATATTTCCTATATTATCTTCCAAGTGCAGTGCTGAGAAACCGGAGTTTCGGGAAGGGGGTCAGCAAGTGTGCTGCTTAGGCACACTGAGCAGATAATGTACGGCGTTGATAAAAGGAGAGAAGAGCTGGAAGTAGTGTAATTTTTGAAAGCCCTTTTTGTACCTATGCCTTTTCTGTCTGTGCTCTTGTCTCTGTTTTCGTGCGCTATCTACACGCATAGTACGCCTACCTAAGCAAGGCATTACGCAAGTGTGGCGAGCCTATTGTATTTACACAGTGGTAATATTACTGATACACTATCGCGTTCAATTTATTTTGTTCGTGTCTGTTACATCATTATAAATGTCGTAGTCCCCAATACCAGGAGGCAGCGTCGGAGCAGTCTTGCATTGGCTGGAATAGACACGGTATTTTTCTTTGCAATATTTGTCATAAAACACCGAGCAACGTTCTGATGGTCCGTCGTTGACTTTGCTATCATACAGGTATAGTTCGCAAATAGGTGTTTCTGCAACAAAATAATAGTGAGGAAACGTGAAATATCAATAAAAGAACGAAGCTGTGCTGCTGTATAGAAATCAATTTTTTTTTTCGGAGTATAAGGGAAACTGGAGAAAAACTATGTTTGACTGTCATTATGAGTCATTTCCCTTTGCGTGCTGCACGTAGACAATATTTTCACAGCTCTATATGCCACAGCTTTTTAAGGGGCCTTGATGCGTTATTTGGAGTGCACTTGCTACAAAACCAACAAGATATGTCTCAAAATAAAGAATTCTTTCCTAAGGACCTGATGGCCCATTTATTGGTCTTTAATGGGTGACTATATAGAGTCTGACTGTGAACATCTTCCCCGCTTTTCGGTCCCTTTCATATTGCGCCATCTTTCATCCAATTTTGGTGGCATCAAGACAGCAAGCGACAGTTTCAGGCTAAATTTTATCAGTTTTGTATCAGCGATACTGGTACAGAACTCAAGCGCTTAAAAAAGGATGCACTGCCGTTACAATAAAATGCATTCTTTCGATGTTCGTAGTCCCAGCCTAATGCTGACTGATGGCGGCTGCACATTTCCGCTTAGTGTTAAGCAAAACGGAAAAAAGTAAGTCTCCCGTGAATCATAAGATATGTGGACCCTATTTCGAGAATAAATAGTTCACACGACAAACGCAGAATTTGTGTCACTCACTGAGTACCTTGTTCCTTTTAAACTGTGTTGCCTGTTTTAAGTTACCTGTTCGCAAATGAAACGTAGTTGGCTGTCTCACCGATTTTTGTGCTCGCGAAAGGAAAAGACCATTTTTCATTAATGTTGTCAATTGAAAATATAATTAGATAATGCAGAAATGAAGGCGTGTCGCGAATTCTATTCAAGCGATATTCCGACGTAGGTGGAAAAAACAAGTGAATCTATCTAATTGCCAAATCTACAACATTCATTTACTTGCTAAGTCTGGTTTTGTCGTTACCAAATAATTAAAAATTTAATATAACGGAACATACTGAAGACAATTATCTCATCCTTGAGCACACTCGGGAAAGCGGTACTAAGACCACAATTGACTGCGCGAGAAAAAGTTGGCTTTACGCGATATTACATCTAATAACGATGGTTCGGCGAACTTTCGAGTTTAACAAGTAAAGATTCCACAGATGGTGACATGAAAATCAAAGCTCTCTATGTGAGACAACATTGTTTTGAGCAGGAGAAAATGCACGCTTAAAGGACCGGTAGCGTCTAAAGCATATATGTGGCACACGTAAATCTCTAGAACACACAAAAAAGTTGTAGACGACATCTTTTTTTTAAAACCGAACTCATAGTGATAATTAAAGGCAAATTTTGAAAGAAAACGTGGTACAACTTCGTTCAATTTCACAAATAATAGCATTCACACACAAGCGGTGTTGCGCCGTCTCGTATCTAATGTAGGGGTATATAGCGAAATCGGTAGTTAAAAAGGACGATCGAACGCTGTTGCAAACTTCGAAGAAATTTATCTCAATTGGTCGTTTGGTTGTTTCCTTAATGAACTAACGACAACCGACTGCGAGGGATCCACCATGAATTGGGCGATACAATGGCTAAGAGCAATGAAAAAACGGAGACTAGAAATAAAAATTGTAACGAAATTAACAAATTAACTCGGACAAAACGCTGCAACACGTTGTACTGCCGTTCCCGTATTCCTGTCAACACGTAGACTAAACGTGAATTAAATAACCATAATAATAGTAATAATGATATCAGATATGTTACGTTCCAAAACCACGATATGATTCTGAGGCACGCTGTAGTGGAGTGCTCCGGAAATTTTGACCATCTGGTGTTCTTCAACATGCACTGACATCGCACAGCGCACGTCACTGTGCATCGCATCGGCCTCTAGCATGTTGCCTCTATCGAAATGAAACAGAATCAGCCGGTATCGAACCCGTGACATTCGGATTAGCAGCCGAGCACCGTAACTGCGTCACCACCATGGCGGACTAATTAAGTAGCCAAATTTGGCTCACCGTTCTATACCTGTTCGCTCCGCTCACACAGCGACGTGAGGCGAAACTGCATGCGCCTTTTTTCTAATCCGCGACCGCGCGAGCAGGCTATATGTGCTGTAGCACTTCACTCCGATTGTGAGCTAGCTCTGCGAAATATTCAGCGTGTTGAGCGACACGACGAGCTCGAGAAGGAATCAAAGATGGCTGCCTCCGCCAACTTAAAGGTGCGGTCAGGATATTGTGTATCCACATGGCAAATGGCTGCGCGGACATCATTCCACAGCCTGTCTGCTGCGAAGAGCATACAAAGGACGGACAAGGCGAGCGGGCGACAGAACTGAAAAAAGAGAAGCCCACACGGCAGGGTTGCCCACCGTAGGGTAATTACCCTACTTGTAGGGTATTTTCGGAATTTTTCGGCCAGCGTAGGGTAGTAGGGCGGTAATACGATTTTCTTAGAAGACGTAGTGTAATTTCCACGTTCTTGTCATGATCGATCAGAGAAAACTGTAGACGATCCACGTGACATATCCCCAAGCGTGCCATTCCTAAATAGATCCGAAAACTAAATTATTTCTTTGAATAATATTGGAACTGTCCTAATTCCCAGCACCGGGGAAAGACGAAAGATATTACATCCCACATATACCTGTGCCAGCACGGCTCTTTTTTTCTCATGGATAGGCTTTTCCCTCTCCGTTGTCACCCTTTCATTCGTTTCGTAGAGGGGGCTTTTAAATTTTGCGACGGCCGTTCGTTGCGGGTATTAAGGCGAAAGCCTTAGATGACTCATCAAAAACAAAAGGTGACCGTCGGCGTCAACGCGAGTGGTGCAAAGAATCATCATGATATAACAACGTCATCTCATGACGTCATAATGAAGTCATAGTGATGTCATAATGTGACGTCCAATGACGACGTCATCTCATGGCAGCGTCACTTGGACAAAAGTGGGCAGACCCCGGAGGCGAGAGAGGTGCAGAAAGATATTCCAAAAGGACTTGTTTTTGGGCTAGTTGGTGCTTAACTTGCTTAGGTGCGTATGACTGAGGCGCAAAAAACATCTCGTGAAAAAGGGAGGAGCAGAAGAGAGGAAAGAGATGTTTTTCACGAGATGTTTCTTGCGCCTCAGTCATATGCACCTAAGCAAGAGGTGCAGAAAGCTTGAAATGCCTCCTTTACACGAGGCAGTACAAAACCACGCTAGGTGCAGACGTCTTTCGAGGGCAGGGCGTCATACACAGTCGACTAAGCAGATAGATAATAACATTTATTCGGGTCCAGAAGAATCTTCACCCCGTTTTATAGGGGCAAGACTGCGGGCCGCTCCCACGTTGGGACAGCAAGGCCAAGCCTCACCGCCGCATCGTGGGCCTTCTGGACAGCCCGGAGTTGGTCAAACCAGTTGGGGCTCTTGAGAAAGGAACGAAATTCTTCCTCCGTCAATCCGTGGTCCGTGTGGTGCTGTAAAGAGGGGCACTCCCCAGAGCATGTGCCTAAAATCACTAACCGCCCCACAGTCGGGACATAGAGGGGAGACCTCCATGTACCTGCTGAAGACGGAGAGTGTGGGATAGGACTTCGTCTGCAGGAGCCTAAGAGCCACGGCCTGGGGCCTCGCGAGACTTGGATGTGGCAAGGGGAAAGCCCTGCGACTCATCTGGTAGTGGCTAGTGATCTCGTTGAAGGTAGAGAGAATGTCCCTAAGGTGGGATGGGTTGGCCTCCGAAAAGGCTGGACCAAGCCCGTCGCCGGTCCCTACCCCTTCCCAGTGCCCGGCGCGGCCGACAAGACCTCGCGCCCGGGCATGGGCCAACTCATTAACGTTGGCCAGCCCCCCCCCCCCCCCCCCCCACTTCAACGGCCTCGTGCGCCGGGAACCACGTAATGACGTGATGAGTAAGCACCTTACCCTCAAGTGCCCTAGCAACCTCTTCACAAACAGCCCCAGTCGAGAAAGCTCGAACGTCTGACCTCGAGTCCGTATAAATTTCTGCCCTGTCCGACTTCAGGAGCGCCAACGCAATGGCCAGCTGCTCCGCCTTGGAAGCTGACGATGCCCTGATTGACGCGGCCGATAATACTCGGCCCTTCATGTCCACAACGTTGGCAACAAAGCGACTGGAGTCGCCTTCGTACTGAGCAGCAGAAGATAAAAAAGAAAATGGCTTTCACCTTCGAGTCATCTTAGCATAAGGGACCATGCAAGTTTTTTCGATGGCTGCAATGGATGGACGGAAGAGCGTAATAATAATAATAATAATAATAATAATAATAATAATAATAATAATAATAATAATAATAATAATAATAATAATAATAATAATAATAATAATAATAATAATACTACTAATAATAATAATAATAATAATTATTATTATTATTATTTATAGTAGTAGTCATAGTAGTAGTGGTAGTAATAGTATTACATTACGGCAAAATCTTGTCCAGCTGAACTATGGTTCTCTTCCTATATACAAAAAAAAAACGTTATAAATTCACAGCCCAACTTTCTACGCCTTATCGAAGACTAAGCTTAGTTTCACTGCTTTCTGTTTTGCTTTTTGCCTACTTTTCCGCCCCCACTTCTTCAGCCGTCTTTATTATTTCTATCGCCGACCTGTTTACCTTTACAATTTTGTTCCAAAACTTCAGTTTCATGTAGGCTAGTGCCGTAACATACACCCGAGTGAATATTGAATTAAAACATGCTCCGTCGTTTCCTTACTTTCCCTACGGACGTGTGTCCTTTAATTAATTTTGATCTATAACTACGCGTTCTAAGGACATCCGACTTCGCTTCAAACACTAAACCTCTTCTGCTTGAACTACTACGACGAAAGAAATATGCTTATAATCTTCGTCGTTATAATCGTCATTATACTCGTCTTTACCGTTTCGTTATATTTACTCAGACCCGGTTTTCTTTCCATCGCTGCTATCCAATACTTCCTTTCCTCCTCTATGACGTTTCGTTTAATGGTCTTTGTAGTCATGTCAGTTATACTGCCAGCCGTATACTACTTGATGAGTCTCCTAGTTATTTTTTTCGACTGTGGGTCAACGCTCTTCTTATAAAAAACCGCAACTTGTTTTGATGCCACCTTTTGTCTTACGTTTTCTTTGGTCTCTCTGGAAACTAATTTTCAAACTACTGAAGTCGCTACCGATTTCAGCGCCACCACACGTCTGCATGTCGTACAGTGAAGTATAGTCTATACTGTGTTATCATCATTCTGTGTCTGCTTTTAGGCGTAGGGTAAAATGTAGGGTAATAATGAAAGCTGTGTAGGGTAAAGTACGGTAATTTTGAGCGCGGCGTAGGGTATTTTTCAAAAATTGGTTCGCACCAGTTCCACACGGTCCCTTACGCATTCACCTAAGATGACGCGAAGGCAAAAGTCATTTTCTCCTTTTCTTTTCGGTCGATATATTCATCCTTCATCGCCCCTCGCCGAAAGGTGTTTGCACTTAAACTGGTTTTGCACTGCCTCCAGGATCGGAGGCATTGCACACTCTTTGTACCTCGCCTGGTTTTGCACTGCATTTGTGACGTCACGTCATGGTAGCGTCATAGTGACGTCATTATGATGTCACGGAGTTTGGCGATCTGTGACGCCAAGATGGCGTCAAACGGTGACGTCATCACGTGAGGCTGACTTTTTTACATCACTCGCGCTGGCAACGCCGACGAGGTACGTCGACGCCGCCGAATGTTAATTTTCGCGTAGGATGCCGCATCTAAGACTCTAGCCATAAGAGATATGGTGCCGCAACCTAAAGTGAGTGCCGTCCGCCTCGACCCTATCAAGTCTTCGTCGTGCACTATGTGGCTCGTATAATGAACATCCGTATTCACTTCATGTTTCTGCATGCAGTCTTCGACACCAAAGTATTCGTGACCATTCTGTACTGTTCCCGAAAGGCATTGCCTTTTCAAATTCTCTGTGCTTGAGGCTTAACAAAATTGACTGTATTGGCCGTGAGTTGGCTCGAAGTTGTTGCCATGGCACGTGCGACAGGTGACTGACGTTGCTGTGATCTCAGAGATCCCAGATAGCGAATGTTTGCTTGAATCGTGAATAGCCGGACGCTTGCTACATGAGCACTTACTCGTGTAGCAAACAGTAATTACTCCCTAAATAGCAATTACTCCCTAACTCTGATGAAAAAATCCGTAAACAGGGCTTGTGTGATTGTGGCTCGAGCACACAAGCCCTGTTTACGGATTTTTTCATCGCAAGCTTCCATCTTCCCCTTCCTGCCGTTTCTTGGATTCCCAAACTCTGAGTCTGAGTCCGTAACCAAGTCTGAGCGAATGAGCATAATTGAATCGACAAGCCGAGAGCGCGTTCTGCTTGAACTGTCTAATACCTCGTTGCGTTTGTGGTGCATAAGCGTGAAATTTGACGGTGACACTCACCCTTAGACACAATGTTGTCGAGTAGGTTAATGTAATATACACTGCAGCCGTCTCCATCCCAAAACATCAAATCGTGCTGCTTCTTGTTATCTGAAAATTTAACGACAAAAATTTGTTCACCAGCTACATAACTTAGATATATAAAAATGATTATATCCACGGCATGGCATTAGAGCATGAAATGTAAACGTAATATGCATGGCTTGTGCGGCAAGGCACTATTTTCAGAGAAAATGAATTATTATCTTGCTTCTGTAAAGAAAAGCGAGAAATATAATGAGCAGATTGCTGGTTTATTTCTTCCAATGATTACAAAGCAGTAGCCATCATATTGCCATCCTGCCCATGAAGATCTTGTATGGCCTCGACTTTCGCTTTTGGTAAATAATAATAATAGCTGGGGTTTGACGTGATAAAACCACGATCTGATTATGACGACGGCTCCGGGAATTTCGACCAGCTGCGGTTTTTAACGTGCGCCTAAATAAAACCGCGCGGGCCTATACCATTCTCGCCTTTATCGAAAATGCTAGGGGTGTGCGAATAGTGAATCTTTGAACCAAATCGAATACCAGTGGAATAGCAATGACGTCGAATCGAATACCAATATAAATCGAATAGTATTCGAGTAGTTTTCGAATAGGCAACCATTTTCAAAGCAGCACTAGAGTTGATAATGGAATTTCGAAACAGCGCAAGAATTGTACAACATTTTATTTGAAAGAAATATTCACAAGTTTTATCAAAAGAACATTAAGATTACTTTCAACCGACAAGAAATACCACAATTATGCAAACTGAAACAAGCGGGTATACAGAAGCAACTAGAGCCTCAGAAATATTT